>JAPDVR010000012.1:39172188-40372188 GCA_026230005.1 Gila orcuttii
GATCACGGTAGTTTGTAGCAATAGATATCAGTCGTTCACAATTATGCAATAAATGCAGAAGCATTTATACTGGTGGTAAAATAGAGTATAGCTGTAGAAGGCCATTATGTTATTTGGGCCAATCTTTTCTCTTTATTTTGTTTTTTCTGTTTATCTTTCTAGACTTTCTGTCAAGTATACATCTAATAGGCTACATCAAGTGTAAAGCAGGTTAGTGCTGGGGATTCAAAGTGTGTGATACAGCAAGCAATTATGCAACTGTGAATTAATACAGCGATTCAGCAATAAATAAACTGCTAGAGTTCCTGTGTCTTCTTTGCAGTTTGAAAAAGATGAAGATCTTACAAAAAAATCATTGATTCATAACGCCATGCTAGAGCATAGGGGGGATATCTAGTAAGATTTTACACATCAGCAGAATACTATCCTTAAAGGAGCCCAAGAGAAAGCCGAGAGCTGTTTTAAAAAACGCATCATATCTTCTTCTAGATAATCAAACTACAAACAACAAATAATACAAATCCATCGCGGTAGTGCACCAGTTTGTAGTATGCTAGCAGACTAACCAGTTAAAGTGTGGTCACATTGACTATTTTTCATTATACTTTCGCTGGTGAAATCCAGTCATTTCAATAGGCATCCATGTGATTGGGAATTTCGCATAAGGGCAAAATATTTCCATTCATAGATTTCACAACGGTTTCACGTTGGTTACATAAAATAATGGAACATACAGTTTCAAATACATTAATAATACTTGCATAATTAATAGAACTTTTACCCAAGTTAAAAAAAAGCCAATAGAAATGCTTTGGGGTCCAAACAGGGGCGTTTCTAACCTTTCATTAGAACCAAAGCAACTGCCCCCCATCTAATGAGCGTCACCAGGTATCGAGTCCCACGGAGGAGCTCCGGAAGGATAAAAGTGACAGGAAGAGTGACGACAGTGAAGGACAAGAAAGGATTTATGATGCGTTTTATTATGTTTATATGCAGCAGTTGCGCATGCGGGGCTGCCGCTTTACTTTCATTTTATTGATTGTTTATCTTATGATTAAACTTCATCTTGATTGTTTGCCGTTTCCCGCCTCCTTCTTCCCTGAGCTTCTACGTGGGACTCGAGACCTCTATTTTTATACTGGATATAAAGGATATATCTGCAAGACAAAAGGCATTTACAAGCAGCATGTGCAATAAAAAGCTGCATCATTGCCGACAAATGAAGACATTTGCCAGTTTTATTTCCTGCAATGGATTTTAGGTAAATACTCATCTCATCCAGTGTTCTTATTGTTTTTTGTATTATAAAGTATCTTGCTACTATTTTAGTGTGAGAAACCAATGCAAATGATTCTGCCCGTGAGTGAACTATATGGATGAATAAAACTGAATCATAAACAATTTTAAACCTTTTGCAAACCTGTTTTACCGATTAGATTCACAGAGTGAATTATAAACAAATACAGTTTCAAAAACGCGGTTTGAAATCGCGGGTGTTTTTTACATCACAAATGACCTTGTAACCAATCACGTCAACGTGCCGGTGGGCTTTAGAATTACTATGCTGCTAAGCAGGTGAGTCTCAAAAGAAGCCAGGTTCTGGCATATTTTTCTGTTGATATGAAAAATCTGGTACATTTAGCAATATAGCGGGTGATTTATGTATATGAAGTATATTACGGTGTTATGATGAAATATATATGCCTTTCTCCACTGACGTTCTAAGTTGTTCAAAGTTGAGCAAATGGATCTCTGAGCTGGTGTGACTGAGTGGAGGCGGGGCTCATTTGTATATTCATGGCTCCGCATATACTAAATGAAGCAAGGCTGGTAGAGTTAAATTCAAGCTATTTCAAGGCATGAATAAATTTTTTTTAATATGTCATTTTGTTGATCAAAGATGAGTTTTAAGGGATACAATTATTGAGTACAGGGGAACTTTAAGCAAATAATCGGATCACCAACACCCTAACGTGTGATATGCTCCTGTACAGATTTATCTCAGTACCTATATAAACTAATGCTAACCTATACTACCGACATCCAGAAAGACGACGAACTCAAAGAAAAATCCAATTAGACATCTGGAGCAGAACCACTAGGATATGAGCGACAAATCCCAAGAAGCGGGGAAATGATTGTTGAGGAAGCTAGATGACTGCCAGATCATATTTAAAATGACTCGCTCTGATAGCACAGAGATTTTTCTAAATACTGACACATATTTGAGGAATAAGGTCATAAACTTCCAGTGAGCTGTATGCACTCGCTTTCCCTTTTCAGAAATCGCTGCTAAACAAACTCAAGATTCTTCTCCTTTCTTATTTTTATGTGAATATCCTAACTAAAATTCCTGAGGCAGGAGGGAGTCAAAAACAGTTAAGGGCATGATTAAAGATTAAGTATATTTAGCTGTTCCAAAAGCCCAATGACGCTGACTGTGGTCTTCCCTTTTGTTGAGTAACGGAATGTAAAGCTAAGATAAAGAAAAAGAGAGAAAGAAATACCAGAAATTATAAAACAATGATGGGAAGAACAGGCATCGAAAGAGAGCATGAAAGAGAAGGATATTTCTGTTGTTAGAGCTTGATGTGAGCGGTTCTCAGCCCACAGGAAAGCATGAATGCAGAAAGAGAGAAAAATAGAGTGGTTTGACCTGCACACCCACACTACCTCCCTGTCAAGGTCACACCTGCTACTGCACAATCCAGTACAGTGTGTGTTTGGATGAAAGCCACTCTTGCCATGAGGTCCATTCAGGGGCTTGGATGGTAGTACTTAATGATCAAAGGCCATCTCATGGCTGTTACGTGCATCGAATCCCACGACTGCTGATGGGGTTACAAGGATCACAGTCTAGCTGCTAAACCAACAGCAGGACAATTAGCCCTCGTTTTCTCAAAGGTGGGGCTGTCCTGGCAACCGGCCGGCGGCAATCTGTCAGCATAACACTAAACGACAAACTGCAAATGAGTCAGAAGCCCTGCACAGTACCTTATCCAAAAATGTATGGTCAAAAAATGGCGGCAGCTGTTTCCAGAAATTCACTCTGAAAAATATGGTGATGTTTCAGGCACTTTTACATTTTTAAATTACACATTTTTCCTTAGAAACCATTATGTTCACAACTTGTAATAATTACTTTAATGAGCTCATTGCTTCTGCCTAAAATGAATACATGATGTTAGCTACAGTAACTGCGTGATTTGTATTATCTGTGCATTTCTGAAAAATGGGCATTACATTGACACAGTCACCTCTGAAAACAGATCACTCTAAATTGTAACGTAAACGCATGCATTTTCTGTAAAGCTGCTTTGAAACCATATGCATTGTGAAAAACAACTTTAACAATATTTTACCATAAAAAGTACACTGGTTAAAGATGCTCACAGTAAAATACATGGTAATTAGTGCTTTTAATTTCAAAAGCCTATATTATTTTCAATAAATTACATGTATTGTCCTATTAAATGTAATATCATTTTTCATCATATGGTATGATAACTTACAAGTAACTAATTAACATGATTTTAATAATTTAATATGCATTTTTACTTTATCAAATAAAATAACAAACACTTTCAATGATTTTCTGAAGTTATGTAAACATGATCTTTACACAAAAGTGTGTGTGTGTGTGTGTGTGTGCACGTTTGACAGGGGATAAGCTTGGCTGAAGGGGCTGGTGTAGCACAGAGTGATGGAGGGGTGAACGGGAAGAGGAAAAGGTTTGGGGGGGGATGTTCTCTGGGACTGGAAGTCTCTTTGAAGTGATGAAACAGATCAATGAGCCAAAGAGAGACTTTGATGGCGAGAGAGATCAGCTGACAGACACCTCGGCGAAGCCTCGTTAGTGTGATGAAGTGTAAGCTGGGGTGTGTGATCGCGTGTGTTGTGACTGACTGACGGGCGGACGCCACTTCTTTGCATGCGTCTATCGCACTAAAAACGAAATGCTGAGCTTGTGTGTGCATTTGAGTGTTGGAATACATTTGCGTTTGCCAAAGAGCCAATGAAGCGCAATGTGTGCCTTTGTGTGTAATTACAGAGCAGGTAGGTGACCTCAAAGACACCAGAGACTCACAATTCTGCCAAGTTTACCGTGAGAGAATGGGAGTCTGTCTCGCCTGGCAACTGCATCCCATAAACTGCACCACACTTTCTAAACTGCATAGCAACCACTTAGCAGAGACAGAAACAAAAATGCACTGCAGTGATGGGGGGGGGGGTGTGGTGAGGAGGCAAAGACACAGAAAGGAGAGAAACAGACGGCGAATGGAAGGAAGACAGGAGCAAGCAGGTGCAAAACAGACATCAGAAGCAATGGACAAGACCTGAATATTTGCCTATTTGTGAACGCTCTGCACTGTTTATCTATCTAAACTGGTGTCAGGTCTCAGCAATTTGCTATTGTGTTATTTGTTATTGTCTTGTTGACTTAATGGAAAGAGATTTTGTCTGAACTTTGAGAGACATCACAAACAACGGCATTATTTTCTGAAAGTGAAGACAATATTGAATCCTTCTGCAAATTTTCCATTAGCCTTTCCTTCAAAGTGGTGACTCACCTTACATGAGGGTGTCAGCCTGCTCCTGCTCAGCCCTTCTTTTTGTCCTGCATCCCTTCGGATGGGCCGACACTCCTAGACTGTATCAGGAAGGTAATTTACTGTATATTATTTAATAGTATCTGTGCCAACGTCACAAAGGCCATTTTTCTATGACGCCAACGTAAGCTTTTTTTCATGTCTCTATCATCTGGGGGGGGGGGGGGGGGTCGAACTGCGATATTAGATAAGCGCAATGAAAGAGGAGCATTTCAGATGATCCAATTCAGTTTTTATTGCACAAAAAATAAAAAGAACAAGTATTGCGGGAGCTTTTTTTGAAGAGGTTAGCATAAAAATTAGCCGATAAACTTGAAATTCCCAGGGCAATGATGGGGTGAACTGAAGTGAACCTAACGCAGACAGGCCACGTTGAGATGCAGAAATGCCGGATTAATGCGGGTTTAGCATTATAGTGATGTGAGGACCTTGAGAGCTGAGTGAGGGTATAATTAGGTTGGGCTGGACTCTGGAGAAGTCAACTTGAAACAATGTCCCGAAACAATGCAGAACCGGCACACTGTCCCCTAAAATTACTGAAGAATGGCTGAGGAGTTTGTGAGAGAGCAAATGCAATAAAATATTATATAAAAGTCACATAAAAATATAAAACTAGCAATAGGTGCTTTAAAGAGGAAAAAATCAAAGATGCTACTTCTTAGAGAGGTCTTTTAGCATGCTGACAGCATGCCATGGTGAAAATCTAAAGGTAGGTGTTACTGTCAACATGCTAAAACCCTCTCCGAGTACTTGCGTCACTAAATGCATCCCATTTAAAACACCGCAGACACATCCAACAGATTCCCTGCGTTCAACAATACATTTCAAGACAATTATTGTCAGAATACAAGTGCATGTCTCTCGCATTAAGACGATTTGTCAAGTCAAAAACTTGTCAAGTCTAAAACTCAAGACCTCTGGGTGCAGTTCTGTAGCACTCCATTTAGGTTTTAAGAAACCTGTCTCATGATGTCTGGTAAAAGACTGCAACCTGATTTTGCAGGACTAACCTTAACTCTGACTAGTTTCTAGTAAATCTAACTCTATATCTATTTTTGCACATTCCTAATATGGTCATTGTGCAAAAATAAAATAAAATAAAATAATTTCTTCAAAAACCACAAGGTACTGTATTCTTCCTTGTACCATTCTATACCTAATGCAATGAGGTTTAAATGCCTGGTGAATCTGATCAGATTTGTTCAGTTGTGTATTGGTGGCCCTTTCTGCTGCTACAGAGTACAGTAAGTTATACAGTCACACACTCAATCATAGGCGGCCGCTGCTGTGCCATTATGGCAGAGAGGACAGACTTAAACTCCTTTGCTTGAGCCGATCACAGCACACACACACCACACACACACACACACACACACACACACACACACACACACACACACACACACACTGCTGCCAAGCTCTCCAGATGATGAGCCTCGCTCCTGTGGATTACGTAAGAAGTGGCATAGGCATCCTCAGGCAATGTCTGTGTATGTGTGCGTGTGTTAGGCTCAGCTCTACATCCCAGACAGACAAAGTAAAACAAGTCACAAGTCCTAATGCACATAAATAACCACCACAGCCATGTCCCAGCTAGTATATTTCATATTTCAAGCGGAATCGAACTATGGGACACATCTTTAATAAGTCTCACCAGTTCCACCATTCTCAGCAACAGTGTACCATCACCACTATTGGTCATTAGAGACAAGATGAGGTTCATTTGAAGCTGATGTGAAGACGATGTGTGTGTGTGTGTGTGTGTGTGTGTGTGTGTGTGTGTGTGTGTGTGTGTGTGTGTGTGTGTGTGTGTGTGTGTGTGTGTGTGTGTGTGTGTGTGTGTGTGTGTGTGTGTGTGTGTGTGTGTGTGTGTGTGTGTGTGTGTGTGTGTGTGTGTGTGTGTGTGTGTCCGTGTGTGTCCGTGTGTGTCCTACTCCTCAATATCCATTTTCCAATGGTCAATGGATGTTTCCAGCAGTGTCCATAAGCTGAAAAATGCTGTTTCCATTCAGCAAGTATTGTATGCTCACCAATGTTGCATTTATATCTAAAATATGATTACAATTTTAAATAACTTTTCTACTTTAATATTTTTTAAAATGTAACATTCCTATGGTGGCACATTTTCTTGTTTTTGTTTTTTTGTGACTTAATATGTCACAAAAATGTTTCTTATTTGACACTTTTTTACTCTGAGATAGAAATGGAATTATAGTATGCACATGCAGAGCCTACGTAACAAAATGCCAGCATCTGTTTGGTATTTGAAGAAACATAGACGTGTCCTTCAACTCAAAATCCTGTCCCTGCAGTTTGGTAGTTGGGGGAAAACATAAGATTAGGAACGGTCAACAGGAGTAAATTCATTTAGAAGTGTCCTTTCAGTGGTCAACTTATGACTTAGTTATGTCTTATGAAGTGTTTTATTCTTTAAATATTTGCTTGGTTATCCCTAAAGCTCACTTGAATTGTTCTACATCATTAGATGTGATATTATGATGAGATAAGATATCTTCATATAAAATACTGTCAGATTAGGTGGAGAGGCTGCAAGGTTTCAGACACAGCCTTCATATATTTGTATGATATTTTATTCAAATTTGTTCATTATAAGCCCTAAACATGATCTCTTAAATAATCTGCAACCTACAGTATAATAGGGAAGAGGCTTGAACATTGTGACATACGTCTTCTTTAGAAATACATACCCTTCATTAAATTTGAAGAGATGATCATTGTGAATAAAATGATCAGACTCATAGTGGGTTATATTCTAAATTACAGTGATTATGACTGTCAGCAATCAGTGTTGGAGACATATTTGTGCATAACAGCCAACAATCTCACTGTCTACTGCAGCCAAGGAAGTGCAAATACTCAGGAGACTATTTAATGTATCTGCTCTACCATGAGGTCATCTGCATGTGCATGTCTGTGCGGGTGTGTGCGCGTGTGTGTGTGTGTGTGTGTGTGTGTGTGTGTGTGTGTGTGTGTGTGTGTGTGTGTGTGTGTGTGTGTGTGTGTGTGTGTGTGTGTGTGTGTGTGTGTGTGTGTGTTCGTGTGCATGTGTGTGCGTGATGTGTGTGTGGGAAAGGTTGATCAATAGATCTGCGTGCAAGTTGCAAAGTCTTGGGGCCCACGAGGCTAGTTGAGTTATGAGTCTGCCATTCCCTCTCCACTGTGCTTGAAAATACAATTCGCAAAGGACAGGGACCACCTAAAACTCTCTGCTACACAATAACCACCGCTTCACCACCCGCAATTTAATTATTCAAATGTCAGACCACTGATAACAATATATGGCTTTTCATAGCCTATGAAAGGTTGTTTAAAGCAGAAGTGTGTAACAAAATCTGTGGCAGTATCAAAACATTGGCTTGACCAATGGTGTGAGTTTAGGGGAGGTACCATATGTTTGGACGACCAATGGCAGTCAGTGGGAGTGTTTTGTTTGGTCGCGCAGAAATTACACACTCCACTTTTACTGCAAGAGCATGAAAAGTACATTCTCTCTCTGTCTCTGGTCTTTTTTAACATCTGACTGTCATGTCACTTTCTGCAGTCTGAAGCGAGCTGTGGGAAGCAGAACGCTTTTGGGATCGCAGCGCATTTGCCCGTTGGCCTGAGACTGAAGACTCTCCTCTCCCTCCCACTGCTCTAATCTTGTGGATGATTTTGCCAGGATTCTGCCATTCTGGTCTCTTGATCTGCCACTTTCTGTCATTCTCAACTGGGGAGAAGTTCACACAACTGCAAAACAGATCTGAACAGTGCTACGCAGCAACAAATACACACCGTAGCATGAGCTACCAATGTGATCTCATTGGTATTCATTCATACCTTAATTGTGCTTCTAGTACATTTACATTTTCACACATTTGGACAGAGATTAAAATGTAAGAAAAATCGAAAACTTTTTTTTTCTTTTTTTTTAATAGGTTGATTTTATTAAAATTAAAGAAGCTTTGTTTGCTCACATCTGGATTTATTTACTCAAACTATTTTGAATATGAATTAATTTAAAAAATTGTCTTTAGTGTCACATGATCCTTCAGAATTCATTTTAATATGCTGATTTGTGTATGCTGATGCTTCATATTATCAATGCTGAAAACAGTTGTGCTGCTTAATATTTTGGTGGATTTTTCAGGATTCTTTGATAAATAAATAAAATCTCAAAATAACATTTATTTGAAACAGAAATCGTTTGTAACAATGTAAAAGTTTTCTGACACTTTTGATCGAGGTTCAACGGATAAAAAAAACTCAAGAGGAATCAATTGGTGTTGGTGCACTATTTGAAACGCATCTCTCTGTAAATGAACATAACCCATTGTGTTCATGAGAATACTTGCCGAGACAGGTATTTTGATATAATTTTGTGTGTATGTATCCGTTCAAGTGCAAGGAGATGCGAAAGAGGAATCAATTAGGTGTTGGCGCACCTCTCTGTAAATTCTCTTTTGCCTCTTCTTGCGCTGGAATGGTTTTAAAATCACTTGAATGTGTAAATTGGCCAGACAAAACACGTGCAAATGATAAACTTTCACTATGATGGTTAGACTTTGCAATTAATCCTTGAATCACATGCATGCCGAACTGTGGGGCCCGGTCCGTACGGATAGCTGATCAACTACGATCCGTTTAACCCCTTGTCCTTGCTGAATAAATGTATTCATTTAAAAAAAAAAAAAACGACAGCATTTTAACAGCAGTGTACCTACATGGCTTTACAATCTGGACACTGTCGGTGCAGTTTCAGTGTCTATCCAAACACATGAAATTGTACACGTACATTTACAAAGAAACATTTACAAATATGAATGAGATCACATTGCAAATACGATTTGTACCATATCTGACCAGAAAAATCAGCATTTCCAAAATCAGTCACAGTTTTGCTAGTCAGGCCAAGATTTGTCAACTAACTCATAAAATCAGACCTTAGATGCTCTGTAGTTTAGTATGGCAAAACAGTAACCAAAGTTGTTCCCAAAATCAAAGGTAAGACTTCATTCATATGCATTCAGCTGAATCCTGAGAATCCTTTTGCATTGCCGATAGCTCGGGATGAGACGTGACAAAAGAAACAAAGGACGGTTGCACTAATCACAATTTGGAGTCTCTTAGGGAGATTTTCATTTGCCCTCATCTCACGGCAGCCAACATTTATCTGATCACAATCGCTCAAAGGGGCTAAGTAACACCGATATCCTCAGAGAGCAAAGACGATCAGTTTCTAAAGAGGCTGTTCTCTGAAGAGCCACCGCATGTATCAACTTCCACCAGTATCATTCAACATCTGACAAAGGGAGGTGTCAAGTGAGCTCTTCTACCGACCTGACTGACAGAAAATTATCCTGTAGTGACGGCAGAAGACATATTTTCAATTAGAGCATCACTGACTGTGAAAAGTAATGTCAAGCCTCTGTGTGTACGAATAAATCAGGGAACGTGGAAATTCATTTTAAATTAAAGGCCATCTATTTGAATACAGTGTAAATGGAGAATCTGATTAGGCAGGAAGTTCTTTACAGTCTCTGAGGTGGGAATAGACCTTAGTGACTTGTTCAGTATAATTAATAACTGACTTTATGTACTAGGATTCCATCATGAGGGTGATGAGAGAGTCACTGAACTAATGTTATGTGCCTTACTGATCCTAAATCCCAATCCAGTAACAATAAACGCCCTTTTACAAAAGACTTATGACGGGTCTGACTGACAAGCCATGACAGCGGATCAACTCGGTTAAGCACAACAACTGGCATTACTTTAAAGCAGATGAAGCTTGTTATGTTGTGGTGCAGCATAATGTAGTCACATTTCAGAAAGGCAAAACTAACGGTGGGTCATTTATGTCCCAATTAATTTGTCATGAGCTTAGTAATGACAATCCATGAACACAAAAGTAGTAACAGCTTACACCTGATAACACAACTGATAAAGAAATGAAATACTTACTGACAGGTTCACTGTGCACCTGAAAAAGAGCACACACACTATTTCATTTCCATTGTAAAAAGGATACAATCGCAAAGCTCCGCTCTGAGTCCCGATGGCAAGGATTTTCTGGACAGGGTCGAATGCCATAGAGGACGGCTGATAGGGGAAGCCATGGCGCACAGTCTGAGGATCAAATCAGAAGAGAAAAAAGTTTTAAAAAGCACGTAATGTAACGTTTACTGGCATAACCACTAATTAACTTCAACATTTAAGTCAGCAATTAAACTGTTTAAAATGGTATAGTGTATTTTATAAGGTATTTGAATTATATTTTACAATACATTTACTTTAATTATTTATCTCTCTATTTTTGCTTATGATGTTCAGACATTGTTGTTACACGTAACTAAGACTAAAATTATAAGTCATTTTCAGAAATTGAAATAAATATTAAATAAAATTTTATATAAAAAAACTTACATTTATAAATCTTGAACGAAAATTAAACATTTAAGTACTAAAATTACTACAACTAAAATAAAAAATAAATTAAAGCTAAATAGAAATATATATTTCAAAAGAGCACATAAATATTTACTAAAAACTAAACAAAAAATAACAAAAATTTAAATGATAAAAATAATACTATAATAGTACATAATACTAAAATAACTCCGGTTTTACATTATATTATTATTTACGTTGTTATTTATATAATGATTTGAAGGAGAGTGACAAAGCATTGCGTATTTGTGCAGCACCAAGGAGTCAAAAGTCCCTTCAGGGACAATTCGATATCAATTCAATGTCAGTTTCAGCTGAATATTTCCAACTATTTTAATGCACCGGCCTTTGAATTGCTCGAACAACTCTGATGTGCTATAGATAGACAAAAACAACAGGCAGTGAGAACAGAGGCCTTGCTGCATTGTATCCAGAGAACAACAATGGTTGGCTACAGGTTTATAGCACTGGCCTCTGCTTAACAGCTGTCAGCGTCTTTCTCTCTCTCTCTCTCTCTCTCTCTCTCTCTCTCTCTCTCTCTCTCTCTCTCTCTCTCTCTCTCTCTCTCTCTCTCTCTCTTCTCTCTCTCTGTGTGTGTGTGTGTGTGTGTGTTTTAAATCCTAGGGGGTGCCTACATAGATAGCATTGCTGAGAATCAAAGGTGCACCTATAATGCTGTCTAGTCAGGCAGCTGAATAGGTTTTGAGACACAGCCTCTCTGTCTCTGTATGTTTGTTTAGTTGCTAAAGCGGGTTACGTAAGTGGCGCACGCGGGGACGAGTACCTGTCGGCGAGCTGGGCAGCAGCAACAAGATTCAGTCCATCCTTCCCCATCTCTCTGTTCTCTTTTCAATAATTATAAATTAAATATTAAACTAATCCAACGTTCATAAACATCTACTTAATTTAGGCCTGACAAAAAGACCAGTGTGAATGCACTCACGTAACCTCATCGCAAATGATTAATTAAAGAGTGGTAAACAACTGTATCCATATAGTTCATGACCATTTTTCTAAAAACTGAACGCTTAGCCTACTTACATTAACATTCTCCAAAACTGTCTTCAAAAATAATTTAGCCCTGGATAAAAGAATCATTAAAGATAATATACATCAATATACAATATACATGAAAATATTACATGTGGAATTGATTTAAAAACATACTCCATTAAATAATCATTAGATGGCGTTGATTCGTATTAAAAGTTGTGTGTTTTTTTTTTCTCTTTTCCTCCTTCAAAGACTGACAACAGCGCTAGCAAATGGCATTTGGGTGCAGACTGTGAAGAAACATTTCAGTGGTTGGACGCAGTAAACGAACACACCCCCTTCATTGAACGAGTCGCTGTTTTAAATTGATTTTAATTAATATTGTAGTCTTTTTTTCATTAGCTTAACTGCCTAGCAGTAGACAAAATGGAGGATAAAATTACAGTTATGCTCTCAACTGTTATTTTTTAGCGTCACAGCAGATCTGTACACACAAATTTTAATATAGGATAAGTTTTGTGAATGACCGTGTTCAAATGAATTGGTTGAGTGATTGATTCAATGACTCACTACAAAATGCACTTGTCGCCACCTACTATCATAAGGAGGTTACCTGCTTGTAACAAGGTTGATTAAATGAATCCGAGATAAATCAATGTGCCGATCACATCTGCAATACTGTCATTCTCTTACAGTTTCCACGCACACGTGTGTGGGCTCATATTCTAATATTGCAGAAGAAGAAAGAAACGTCCACAGATAACCCGTTTCTCTGAGAACTATTAACTCCATCCATTGTGCTGCCAGATCTAATCCAGAGAGGGCAGCTAAACTCAGCAACACTTTAACTAGGCCTATTCATGACACATTGGACACACTAGTTGTGTCTCAAAACCAACCTAGGTAACATTTAGGGCACCTATGATGGCCAAAAAAAAAAGTATTTAGATACACAACGTGTGTGTGGTTTCAAAAAGATATTCAAGATAAAAAAGGTTAAGGGTTTAAAAAAAAGCCCCAACATTGCAAATGAAATGTTAATCCCAGCACAGTAGATTATGCAAGAAATGGGTTGTTTATCCCCCCTCCCTCCACTCAAACATCACAGCTTCATTCTATAACCACACATGATTCGGACGCTTTAATAGTAGAATGTCTAGCCTAACACAGAACACTATAAAGGGAAAAGCGGAAGATATGGACAGCAAAATCAGCCGTGTGGTTATAAAAGAATCTCTGTGTCACGCATGAATATTTTACGCATTTGTGCGCATTTTCCAAACACAGAGTCAGCTCTTTCCACGCACAGCTTGTGAAAAAAAAAAAAAACAATTTAGTCTTGGTTTGAGGGGGCTGAGTATGACAGCACAATGTGTATATAGCCGAACACAGACTATATGAGCGTTTTAATGTAAAAAAAAAAGACATTCCATTGCTGCGCAACCAAAAGATATTGTAGCCTACACTACAGTGATTTGTAGAAAATACAATAAAAATACGACTGACATCATAACGTTCCCATAAAGATATATATATAACATTTCTATTACAACGTTATGATGCATCACATTTTCGAACCAGAAAAGGCGAACGTTACCTGTACTTTATAAGTCTGTGGATAAAGTGTTAAACAGCATGCACTAAGTGGCACTTGCGTGAGGAAAAAGCACTTGCGTTATTAGAGAAAAAGCCACATTAGGTGACGTTACACATTCACTTGAAAGCTTCCCCACCTTGCAGAGCTGGAAGTGTTCAGACTGAAGCGTCTCCGGGATGAGCTCGTTCTCCTTAGCCCCGAGCTGCGGGGATGGAGAAGGGGACGACACGGCCGTCAAGCCGTCCAGCACCTTACGGATATTAAACTTCTTCATTTTTCGCTCCGGTGCGAGTGACGGAGGAGGACGGGAGCACATGAGTCGAGATCAGCCGTGGATGATGAGGGGGAAAGCCGCTCTCGCTCGTTTCTGCAGCACCTTTCTTTAAAGCTCACATTTTAAAGTGTTTTTCACCGTATCCTCCATGGCTAAAGGCTTGAGCTGTGAGCGTTGATTTATATTTTTTATTATTAGCGTTTGTGGGGTGTCCGTTTATTCTGACTCGGCGTCCCGCTGCGTCTCGAATTCCCTCTCTCTCTCTCTCTCTCTCTCTCTCTCTCTCTCTCTCTCTCTCTCTCTCCTTTCTCATCTCCTCCACTCAACACGGAAACACCGCTGCAGCGCCGCGCATGCGCACTGCAGACTGGATGACTACTGAACCAGCCTTCCAAACCATTTTCCCGGTGACCAGGCAAGACTGTGGAGCGCTGAGTGAGCCTAGCGTCACATTGCAGAAATTAGGGGCGGGACTCTGCACCTGGAGCCGCAGGGATGCAGGATGGAAAGTCATCACATAATGTCATAGTAGCATAGCCTATATATCAATTCATCAGATTGCCTGCACTTTGTAAAATGGATTTGACAGGGGAAGTTTTTTCAGGATATAACTATTTCTGAAGGATAATTTCTAGGCACTTCCCTTTTAGGGAACCTTATGCATAATTCACTTTTACATGGCGTTTGAACATAAATGTGTGTTGGCAGTCTGTGTAGCCTACAGAACCACCCTATAATGATAAAAATCCACCCAGTGCTTTTTTTTAAATCCCCATAATCATATTTTATCAGGTTTATAGCGGGAAATCAGGTTTATATTTTATTTGTTCATTATTTATTTTGTTGGATTTTAGTTGGACTCGGTCAGAACTGTTTTAAAAATAGTTCTCTGCATGATGCCTGCTGCCTTTGGGCTCAGTGATGTTGAATTTAATGTCATGTAAAATAAAGACATGTTATGTTACATTGTGATGTAATGGTGTTTTCTGGAAGGTACTAAAGAACAAATAATTTTTATCAGCTGAAAGGCAGAATACACATGTTTTTATTAAGTTAGATAAACATTATATAACAGTTTCAGGTTATGTTTTAGTGTTGGTGGTAACATGTCCCACACAAACTTATAATCGTCCCACATTTGGTTTGTTTGATGGTGGTCACCCTCCTCTGGGGTACTACCAGCACCAGAGCCATGTAGAGATCTTTATATGGCTCTGTTTAGCACAAGCCCCGCCCACGACTGTTGACGGACACTGCCGTATTAGCATAGACCCGCCCTGAGTGAGCTTGAACACAGTCCATTGTAGACAGGAATGTCTTCTAAAGCGATTGAGGTGTTTTGTTGTTGGATGTAAGAATGAACATAGCAGTCTTAATTTACTCTCGTTGTTACTCAAGGATGGATCTGTACCAACTGTTCGTGATCCAGCTTACAGCTTGCCTTACAGTATTTCTGGCCATCATTCGGACGCGGTCTGCAACAACAAGCTTGTACTAATAGTGGAAGCAAGATGAAAAATAAGTTATTATAACTGTAATTGAACTAGACAATACCTGTCCTATTTCCATACAGCATATATTATCTGGCTCTGTGGGGATTATTGTCCGACTCCGGGTCGAAATGAACACGCTACTGAGATTCCCTTTCGAGAGGTCTCTCCTATTGCGTAAGTAGCTTACGCTATGGGAAAACTCCTTTTCTTGAGAATATTGAAGTCTTTATGTAAAACGCATTGCAGCTGCACAGCTGACAGCAATGAGCGAAGGCAGCTCGGTCATTGGCTGTGCTGCGGCAACTTGCTCAAACCAATGACGGGGCGACTCTGAATGCGCTACCAATGAGCACGCTTCGCGTCCACGCACGTCAGAGCCCGCCAAGATGGGCGTGGCCAAGAGCTATATACTGGGCGCCCCGTCATGAGAGTTCTTTAGATTTAATCTCCTTCAGCGAACACCTTCTTCACTGGATCCTCCGGATTATTGAAAGCCTTCACCGCCGTGGAAAAGCATACCAGCGGGATTGCTACGAGGACGTCGGCACCTTCTGCCGCCTTCGAACGCCATCCTACTGAGCCATCCGGCGCGCTACGCACGCAAGTATTTTACATCTGTTCGCCCTGCGACATTTGTAAAAGAGCAATTTTCTGAGGCGTTGTTTCAAATGCCTTCCTGCGCGTCGTGCAGAGACCTTCTTCCGGACGGGGATCATCACATCATCTGCGCTTGCTGCCTGGGCCGGGACCACGCAGAAGCTGCTTTGACCAAGGGCGGATGCCCGGAATGTGACGACCTGGGTCTCTCCACACTGCGGGCTCGCTTCGCCGCTTTCGGCGCGAGCGAGCCCATCGCCGCCACCCCTCTGTTTGAGCCGCGCGTTAAGAAAAAGCGCCGCTCACAGAGGTTTCCTGAACCTGAGCTCAGTGACGTCACGCCGAGCCAGTCTCCGCGTGCTTCACCGCCGCTCTTGTCTTCCCCACCGCCGGTTCAGTTCACTCAGCCGGACCCACACCCCTCTAGCAGAGCGGTGGGCCTTGTGACTTTCGGCGCGTCCGAGGACGACGGGGGAGTAGATGACAGCTTGTCCATCGACGCTGCATCTGACGACTGGCCGGGCTCCACTTTCGACCCCGCCCCGTCGACGCTAGCTAGCACGAGTGGGGGCTCCACTATGGATACGGAGATTGTCGGCATCCTCTCGAAGGCCGTGGGAGACCTCGGGCTCGATTGGTCTTCTCCCGAAGAACCAACCCGAAGCCGACTGGACGAGTGGTTTCTGCAGGGGCGCCAGCAGGCCCCTCGGCAAAGGCCTTCTCCTTTCTTCCCGGAAGTTCATGACGAACTCACCAAGTCATGGAAAGCCCCCCACTCTGCGCGTCTGAAGCCTTCTTTTTCTTCGTCGCTCTCCTCTGTGGACGGCACGAAGGAAAGAAGCTACGAGGGAACACCGCCCCTCGAGGAGGCCGTGGCCAATCATCTCTGCCCGCCCTCCACCACCGGATGGAAAGCCAAGGCTTCCCACCCCTCGAAGCCCTGCCGCACTACTTCTGCTCTCGCCGGTCGCGCCTACGCCGCCGCCGGCCAAGCTGCGTCAGCGCTTCACTCAATGGCGGTACTTCAAGTGTTCCAAGCCAAGCTTCTCCGCTCCCTGGACGAGTCTGGCCCCGAACCCGAAGCCTTCAAGGACCTACGCAGCGCGACTGACATAGCCCTGCGAGCCATGAAGGCCACCGCCCAGTCTATTGGCCGCGCCATGGCTAATTTGACTGTTCTCGAGCGCCATCTGTGGCTGACTCTGACGGAGATGAAGGACGCGGATAAGGCCCCATTTCTCGATGCGCCTATCTCCACCAGCGGGCTGTTTGGACCGGCGGTTAAAGGTTTCGCTGAACGCTTCACTGAGGCCCAGAACTCTTCACAAGCTATGCGCCATTTCCTGCCTAAGCGCTCCAGCTCATCGCAGAGCAGACAGAGACCGCCACAGCCGCAGCGGGCTAGAGCAGCCCCCACCGCCTCTCAGCCCGCGCCTCAGACTGACGCTCGACGCCGCTCGCGCTCCCATAACCGCAAGCCGCCTCCTGAGCGACGGGGTCCATGGCCCAAGATTGTGCTGAACCCTGAGCCTCGAAAGCCTTCCTAGCCACAGGAATGAGAAGAGAGAGTGCGTGTCTCGCAAAAGCCGGACCACTCTCTCTGCAATATCTCAAACATCACCCAGTCCCCTTACAGGCGGCTGGAAATGTCCATACAGCAGTCAATGGGCCAGTCACAGAGCTCGCTCACCTGCAAACAAACGCCGTTTTTACGGCGACACACAGAAAACACAAAAAGAGTCTTTTCCTGCCTGTGTCACTAAGGGTTCACATGTCCACAAAGTGTGCATTCCCAGATACTGTCAAAACAGAGCCAAATTCATTCCCAGCTCAGGCTGCACGCCCCATGAATGTAGATCACGTGCCTACGGTCATGTACGCACCACCACACACAAGCACTGTTCACACAGTTATGAATTCATCCCCAGTAAAAGCGGGAAACATTATAAAAGTGACGCGTGTCCCTACCACTGTTTATGCACCCCCACTTATAAACACTGTCTCTACAGTGTCAAACATAACTCCAGCTCAGGCTGCGAGCTTTACAGACATAGTGCACGCTGTTGTAATCACACACGCGCCCATTCACTCAGCTGCTCAGCGCGCGCCCGCGCCTCTGAGAGCTACGAGCTCAGGCGATTCGCTGGCCGGGTCCCTACGTCACAGCGGCCCGCCCCTAGCCTGTATTCAGCCCATATCTGTACACGCAGCGGCATGGGAAAACATTCCAGATATGCCGAAATGGGTGTTGAATATAATAAAGCACGGATACTCGCTCCAATTCGCTCGCAGACCACCACGTTTTACGACTGTGGTCGAGACGAAAGTGAGAAAGGAGTGTTCACATGTTCTACGCACCGAGGTGCGCAAATTAATAGAAAAGGGCACTGTGGAAACTGTTCCCCCCTCTATGAGAGAGGCAGGTTTTTACAGCCGCCATTTTCTCGTCCCGAAAAAGGATGGCGGTCTTCGCCCCATCCTAGATCTCAGACACCTGAACAAAGCACTAATGATTCGCTCGTTCAGAATGATAACAACCAAACATATCCTCGCGCAAGTACGCCCAGGAGATTGGTTTCTCTCAGTGGATCTGAAAGATGCTTACTTTCACATTCCAATAGCGCCTCATCACAGGCCTTTTCTGAGATTCGCTTTCGAGGGACAGTCTTACCAGTACACAGTACTTCCGTTCGGCCTGTCCCTGGCTCCCCGTACATTCACGAAATGTATGGATGCAGCACTTTCCCCCTTGAGGCGAAGGGGAGTGCGAATACTGAATTATCTCGACGATTGGCTGGTCCTAGCACAATCAGAGAGTCAGTTAATAACACACAGATCTTGGATTATCAGCCATCTAGAATGCCTGGGTCTAAGAATCAATTTTGCAAAAAGTATACTATCTCCCAGCCAGAGGATTTCTTTCCTGGGAATAGTTCTAGACCCAATGCAAATGGCAGCTCGTCTCTCATCCGAGCGCGCGCTCACCATCCGGCGCCTTGCAACATCATTCAGGGCGGGCGCGCGCGCCCCCGTCAAGCGGTTTCAGAGGATGCTCGGTCTCATGGCCTCAGCATCGGCCGTACTACAGCTAGGATTGTTGCTTATGCGCCCACTCCAACGCTGGCTCAAGAGCTGGTTTGGTCATGTTTGGTTCTTTGGAAGAATCAAACATGGTCTTTAATGAAGGCCAAGTTTACAACATTGCCTGTGACTCCAAATAACATTTCCGTGTATATTATAAACAACATTTTGGGAGATACATATTTTAAAAATCCATATCAAGAATGGGTCTGTTAGAGTTCAAAGGGGTCATATGATGCGATTTTGTTTTCCTTTTTCCTTAGTGTGTTATGTAGCTGTTAGTGCAAGTATAAGATCTGCATATTTACAAAGCTCAAAGTCTCAAACCCAAAGTGATATTCTTTGTAAAAGTTAAGGCTCAGCCACGCCTTCCTAAAACGCTACGTTCAAACACGCCCCCACAAATACGTCAGTGTGTGGGGGCAGAGTTTTATAACACCGCCCAAATGTATACGCAAAGAAAGAAGGCGTAACTTTTATTCTCGCAGTGTTGCTGCCATGTCGTGGAGACGCTGTGTTTTTCGCAAGGGGGTAATCCATCAGCCGGAAACTGAAGCCTCGCGGGGGCCGTCATTGTAGTAGACCATCACCTGCTGTTAGCATTCCATTGACTCCCATTCATTTTGGCGGCACTTTGACAGCGAATACCTTTACATCTGAGGCGTCCAAAGACTTCATTTGTCCATTATATATTTCTAAAGAAACACGAGAATGTATAAAAGGCTCCATTACTTTTTTATCTATACGTTATGGCCCCGTAGAAGCCGTTTTTGTAAAAATAGGCTAACGATTGTGTCATAACCACGTGACTCCCTGTCGCACTGTAGAGAAATTACAAAATAGACAGGAGGAGAAGCTCGCAGGCAATCTTTTACTGTCTATGAGGCAATCGGGGGGACATGGAGGCATAAAGTCAAGGGAGAAGCCCATAGATAGTGTCCATAAAAGCAACGGGACAAAATATTTCAACGTTTTTGAGGAATTAGGTGATTCAGATTTGTCTTGGCACAGCTACTAGAAGATTTACAACTGCCAGACTGTCGTCAAGCTCAGTTTGAGCCTGCGCAGTCGCTCAGCCATCAGGAAGTGAGTGCTTCTAATGGGCTTCAGTTTTCTCCATTGAAATCAAGGGGGTCGCTGTGTCCATTTCTTTTACTGTCCATGGTTTTTCGTCGCGAAGCGCTTGAAGTGTGGAAGTGACGTCATATCCGAGGGCCGAGTCGGTTCGTTGACAATAATAGAACGCACCATTAGAACCGACATTATTTTGAGCTAATCACAATGCACTGGATCGCTGGCCAATCAGAGCACACTGCGCTTTTCAGAACGATGAGCTTTGTAAAAATTGATGCGTTTTAGAAAGGCGGGGCATAAAGGAGCAACAATAATATACAGTATGTGTAAAATAATTACTTTTTTAACCTAAAACCGCGGAAACGCATTGCATTAAACCAAATAAACTCAAAACATTTATTTTTAGAACCATCATATGACTCCTTTAAAGAGCATATTGTAGGGTTGGTGTGTTTTTTTTCTTCTTCTAAATCAATATATAAAATTGTATGAAAATACCATTTGAAAAGTTCTTATCACAAAAGGTAGGCTAATTCATTTTCAGTCTGTACAAAACCACTTTAATGTTTGTGTTGGCTGTTTCTACATATAAAGTTTTTATACAGTAAGACAGTTGTGATTGTGATGATTTTTTTATTAATTGTCACCAAAATGGGGCCATTCAAAGCCTTTATAAAGTCCCTCTTTATCTGGAAACTGACAACTGATGTGTTGTGGCTGACACAACACATGCAGGTAAGGGTCCAATACTTTGTTTGCTATTGCCTGATACGTGATAATCTGTACAATATTGTGATCAGAGCATAGTGTTATACATATCGTCAGCTAACGTGGATATATCTATAAGCTAACACTGGTTTCTCACCAAGACACCTGCCCTGTTCTCCTCACACCACAACTCAATTTGTCTTCTCTGACCGTTGTTCTGTGTAATACTGGCCTGTCCCTGCTCTCTTGGCTGCATAGCAGGATCATAATTAACTTATATGGCTTTGGTCCGTCATACGAGTAAACATTTACAATTTCCTCAGCGTCCGAACTGTCATTGCTTTCCCATTGTTTACATTGAACGCGCACTTCCTTTCCGTTACGTCACTTCCGGTTCGGCTGTTTTCAGATGTGGAAGTAAAATTTTCTCACAAAAACGACTCTAGAAGCCTTAATAGCGTTTTAGAAGTATATATTTATATTTAAATCTAGTTCCTACATTATTTTTCTATACATTGACTCACTGGGTACTCTAACCTGCAATATGTCCTTTATTTTTATTTGATTTAAATAAAGAATGGTTCTTGTAGCTCAACTGGTAGCCTACAGAATGATGCTAGCAACCCAAAGGGTATGAAAAAAAAAAAAGCCCCGAAGGGTATGAGTCTGAATCACATGGGATTTAAGCATACTTAAAATTAAAGTTACAATCACAGTATATGTGAATAAAAGTCGCCTGTGAAAACCATTCTGATGAATATAAACACTAGACCTTCACTGTGGTTTGGAATAGATCCCTTTGATTCTCTTCCCTTTCATACTGTAACGATGGAGATAAGCGTGGCATGCATTTCCTTATCAGGCTCTGGGCGAAGCTGAAGAGACCCTTATAAGGTAAGGGCCATCCTCGTGTACGAATGAAGCACTGACCAATCACCTGCTCGCTACACACCCGCACGGCCACTCCATAAACCACAGGCAGGAACATCAGTGACTTCATGTTTCTCAATTAGCCTACTCTGCTCCCTATTCATAAAATTAAAGAGAAAGAAAGACAGTTTAGAATTTAGCTCTAAGTGGGTATATGAATGAGTTTGTAGACCACTAGGGCGCTCCCATTAATTCATTTTTGGATAGTTCTCTGAGAAGGGGCCAAGATTTACAGAAGCATTACTAAAGCCGGGTGCACACTATACAATTTATAATAGTCCTTTACAACTGTTGATTATCAGACTGTACAAACATCCCCACTGTAAGCCAGGTCACAGTTGTCATTGATGTCAGACTGTACGGCAGTCAAGACATGTTAAAAACGGACGCAAGAAGACTCGTTCGGAGTTTTACATCATAAATTCTTGACATCGAGCTGCCTTAACATATGGGATATAAATGGTGTCAACTGTCAAGTAAACAAAAACAATCTCTAGCGTTGATTTTGATCATGGCTTCTCTTGAAAAGAAAACTGGGAAAAAACAAAGACAATTTTTTTATGCTCGAATAACAATAACATAAGAACATTGCCAAGGGACTACATACAAATACAAAAACACAAAATAAAACAATACATAATTGACACATTCAAGCACATCTTTCAACAAATTGAGATTTTTTTTTTAAGTTATATAAAAATTATTACCAAACATAAGTTGCTAAATGACATAAAGGACAGACATAGTTGTATTAAAAAATAACATACAGACATTAATGCACAAGGAAAACTTATAAATACATAGATTTTATTTAAATATTTCTTCATAATACAGTATTTAGGCAATCTTAGGGTTTTTTATTCTTTATATAATAAAGAGATTTAAGAAGTGAGTTTAATTCAATTTCATAGTATGAAAGGATGGAATACCGTATGCAAATTTTTGCTTATCAATGAAGAATCTGCCATATTAAAAAAATAAAAAATATATAACAATATACTCTAGAGGTCTATTTTTATTAATAAATTCATAAATAAATAAAGTGTGTAACATTAGCAGAACCAAATAGGTGAGAACCTAGGTCAGACCTTTTTTTTTTTTTTTTTTTGGAAATAGGGCAACCAAAAAACAAATGTGCAAATGTCTTCTTTGCACAAAACGATTGCTGCATCTCAGTTCAGAGGCTCCATCCTTCAAAGGGCTCATTCGAACGTCGATTGCGTCACCACTGCGTTATGAAGGCTCCTTCAAATGTGTCCTTTGTTTCCTGTGAAATAAAGAATCCAAAGATGGATCCTTCGCAGCCTTGCCTACCCCAGAATTCATTGCACAACACCAGTGACAACAGGATTTTTTTATTTTTTAGAGAAATTGCAGAATTATGGCCTTTAAAGTCTGAGTCCTTCGAAGTATGCAGCCTTTGAATTGGACAGGAGATGTGTACTGAGCAACTGGTGGTTTGTAATCAGTTTTGGCGTTCCTATTGGTTTTTGATTTGATGGTTGTTGTAGGACAATTCACATTGCAGGACTGTGCGTCAAATCTTCTGACTTCGTCTGAGGCAAAATTTGATCGCATTGGTCATTAATCGGCGGTCCGTGAACATGTCAAACAAAATATCAAAGACTTCAGATTTTGGCCTATCAGAGGAATCTTTTAGGATTTACAAAATTTGTCTCAGACAGCCAAATCATGGCCAAAATCTTACAGTGTGAACCCGGCTTTAAGCAAGGTGCTCTCTGGCTGATGTGGTTACCCCTCAAGGAGCCACAACTCCCTGTAATTCCCTGTGACAGAGGATTGAAATTGAGCGTGAAAACCCTAAAAAAAAGTTCATTATTTCTATATTTAGACATATCACCATTTATTAAATAGTATGTATAATAAAAATGTAAGGATTAAAATTGTATAATTACCACATAAATGCTATACTAGGGTGATAAATGTACTTTTTAATATATACATATATACATACACACACACAAATCATATCCCTATTTCTTTCTTCTGCCATACTGACTAAATTTTAATAAGAAAAAATGAACAGTATTTTTTTTTCCGCCTTCATTACAACCTGTCAATTGCCTGTCCAATCTAATTAGATTTCCCGTTCCCTTGGCATGCTTAGCCCCACCCCTTTCATTTAACCCGGCACCTATTTTACTCAAGTTCATGATGATTACACAGCGATTGTGTGCTTTATTTCATTATCAGAAGGGCCATGTCATTATTATTTTGTTTTGATGACCTCTAACAAGTTATGAATAATTCATAATGTGTTTCAATGTGCAAATATCTGTCTTCTGTGATTGAACACATGGGTTTAAACTGAGGGGAATGTAAATGTGTTTAATATTGAACTGTATTATAAGGAACAGTGTATTCAAATTAATCCACCCCTAATCCTACAGGGAGAGAGCTGGATGTGACATGGCTTTAAAGGGACATCATTATGACTATAATAACAAATAAACTCACACATTTACGCACACACACAACACAAGCATTAGCAAAACGCATAATGAGAGCTACATTTACGTTTCGAATAGGCACAGCTTCCTAACATTAATCCAGAATGTCATCACGTTTTTATTTTTCATATTTGCAAATGCTTTTCACAAAAGAGATCTTCAAAAAGAGCCACCTTGGTTCTATTCATCCATGTCTATGAATGCCAATTCAGTCTGTGTACTACATCTGTTTCATGAACAGATGTTGATTCTGTATCACTGTCCTAAATAATGCATCGACAGCATCTTAATGAGAAGTAGCAAGAGTAGCAATATTTCATTTTTTGAGAAATAGTAATATTTTCAGCTACTATTGCACAAAAAAAGCATCCTGATGTACAAATTAATGTTTAAAGGGGCGGTTCACCCAAAAATTAAAATGTTGTCATCATTTATGCACCCTCATGTCATTCCAAACCTGTCTGACTTTCTTCTCTGAAAGATAATATTCTAAAAAAGATAATTGGTGCCCAAACAACATTGGACCTCACTGACTTGAATTGTATGTTTTCTTTTATTTTCCAAAGAAGAAAGCAAGTCATGCAGGTTTGGATCAACATGAGTAAATGATGAGAGAATTTTCATTTTTAGGTGAACTATCCTTGTAAGTATCGATTATATTTCTGTCGCACAGTGACCTATATTTTGGACTCCATAGCAGCTTTCATTATCAAAGGACTGCCAAGACAGTGTCTGACTGACATGTAAAGCAACCAATCACAGTTGGTTTTGTTCAGCGTCATGTTTATGTATACGTAGACGCCACATTTGACTGCTCAAGACAAGTTGGCAACGCCCACCATCTTGGAACGGTCAGTGTGTCGTCACTCACAGTAAAGAATTGTTTAATCATCAATTAAATTAATGATGCCACAGCATCGCGCAGCTTCAGGTCGTGAAACTGCCCTGATTTAAATTCCCAAAGAAATGGGATAACCTTTCACAGATGAGAATGTGTTGGTTTTGTGTTCGTGTATATACTGTATTAATTACAATTTACAGGTTTTTGCTATGGTACTTTTAATGTTTTTTACTATGTTAACATTTTAATGTTGTGTTAGCTGACGCCTTCGTCTTGTATTGTGTTAGTTTAGCAAAATCATCTGCTTGAGTCTATTGCAAATATAGATATTCAAGTCGATGTCCCTACAATAACAAACTGGCTGTAAAACTTTTGGACCTTCGTGAACTTCACATACTTTTGAAAATCCAGTGTTTTGATCATAAGCACTAATTGTCACAGTCGTAAACATGGTGGCTTTCTTCTTTCATCAGGGGATTTAGCGTCATGACGCCTTTGTTTCCAGGCGGACTTTTAAAGAACGCAACTCACACGTCTCCCATAAATCCTGTAGAATTAAACCAATCAGGTGGCAACTTCAAAACTCCTGAAGTGTTGGCGTGACGTCTGAGGTTGAGACTAGGTGACCCATGATGACCTGAAGACTTACGGAAACTGATTTCTCCTCCAATACTACATTTTCAAGCAAGGAATTTCTGTTTTGGGGGGTTCAGTTTTGTATTTACAAGTGTATAAGTTGTATCGGTGTAACTGTATTCGTCCCAAAACATCACAGTACGGACGTCACGGTTCGGTGCATACAGACAGACGACGAATAAAGTAATTTACAAGCGATCCACACTACAATCCTGAAGGGGGCGCGTGGTAATGTAACACTGTTTGCTAACTGCCACATCAGGAAAAAGAGCTGAAGAACAAGAGGCTGTAATTTGCACTACTGTATGTTCAAAATAAATTAAAAGAAACCTAGCAATGGGGATTTGTTGCTTTTGACTTCTGTGTACCATTACACCCCTAATAAGTTGGGGTGGGTGAGTTTCCTTGACTTAAATCTGACATAATTTGGGGACATCTGGCAACATCTTCATTTGGAAAAATAATGTAGTTATAATTACACGAAAATTATTGTAGACTACTGTATGGTACAGTATGTCCCCATTTAGAATAGATAGGTAAATGTGTGTGTGGGTGTACTGGCTTGACAACTAAAAGTCGGTGCTATGAGGAACATTAGGAGAGAAAAGAGAGAAAGAGGTTGTATCATTTGCACTCATTGCAACACATCTGCTATCAGCAGGCATAATCAACAGATGCGATAAGACACCCATCAACAATTCTCAGCAGACACATTCTCACACACACACACACACACACATACAGAGGAACTCACTGTGATGACTAAACTGCAGGATGCTGGCAATGATACAAAACACCCATCATTAAGCTTTGGAGGTGGAGCTGTAATTTAAATAGCACAATAAGATACAGAAGGACAGAGAAATTATGCTCAAATCAAAGGAGACAGCTTCACATAACAGGAAATACAAGGAAATATTATCATAAGCTTTATAAATTAATTATTGAAATAAGAATTCATGTACAATAAGCTATGTTCATCCATTTCCAATGGATTATAAATTCTGTGACTGACTGAAGGGTCACTCCGAACTGATAAGTTCAAATATGGAGTCTGAAATATGCTATAGCATTACATTTTTGATGTGTTCAGAATTTTCAGTTTGGAGCATTTGTCTTAATATGGTCTAAACTGAGGAAGAACTCCTGGGCTTGTATTACAGAAACGTCCTGTCATGGTGATTTAAGTTAGGATCTCATTTAGGACAAAAGCTATTACAGAACTTAAGATCTATTGGAAGTTTCAGCTCTGAATTCAGTATCGGAGTCTTCACTTTTCAAACATAACTCTAACCCCCACAATATCTCAAGCACAAAAGTGATGAAGAGAGGAAAAGTGATTGCCAAAGGTTGAACGGCATGCCTTGTGTGTTGTCAGGGTTTAAAATAATACTATTACAGTTTCCACTTACAGCATAAGGGTAGCCAGCGAGACCTCTGTTCTCTCAGCTCTCTTCATTCTTGGCCAAGTCAGAAAACTATTTTAGAGTTTCCTTTCAATAGATGGCAAATGGCAGTGTAAAAGGGCATTCTCTAACATCTACACAAATCATTTCCATCAACGTTTTAGACAACTTTAAATAACAGCTGTCAATCATTCAGTCTGATGTAAAGACAACCTCTTCGCTCTCTTCCCATTTCTTATGTTTCTGTGGTTAAGATAGTTAGTCTAATATTATCTTACTGTTCCTCTGAGCTAGTAAGATGCTTCAACTAGGGGTTATAAGACACTTAAGACAGCAATTTTTGGAGCAGCTAACAATAGCAAGTTAGCTTTGAAAGCATGAGATCCTACCCTCACATCAGAGCGTCTCCAAAGCCACTTCTTCTTCAAAACACATAAATGCACACAACAGAGTTTTGCAAAGCGCCACGAGTTGAGAAACGAAACGGCATTAAACTACCTCATGTCTCAAAGCACATTACTTTACAATTATAATGGACATAAACAACTTAAAGAGCACTGACCTGTACCACCTGACTGCTGCAGAGTCATTTGGGCGTTGATAGTGTTGCCATTGAAATGCATAACTTCGAGTCACGAACAGCTCCGAGTATAACGTCATGGGTTTCCATCTTTTCCAAAGTACAGTTTTGTTTTTGTTCAGGAGGAACTGTAAAAGGTGGCTGCTGTTTCGGTTGCGGTGCTCGGTGACTGACGTCTGTCTAACTCTGCATAGCATGAAACGTGCTGAGGACGTGTGATGTCTGCGCTAGCAAGGTGTATGGAAATACAGGTAGGACATCGTACCAAAGGACATCGATTTGACGAAGATATTTTGAAGAAAGTTTGTAAGCAGGCTGCTTTGGGGCAAAGGAGGAACAAAAAATTCAATGGAATGGTGCCCCTGAACTGTTCAGTTTCCCACATTCTTCAAAATATCTTCTTGTGTTCAACACAACAAAGAAATGTATACAGGTTTGGAACAACCCGAGGGTGAGTAAATGATGACAGAATTTTCATTTTTGGGTGAACTATCCCTTTAAGTTCTGAGGCACCGTTTGAACAGAACGCCTTTTTTACATTCAACTGCACTGTTTTCCCCTTGTTTTTCTATGTAAACGTGTTTGACCGTTATTCTAGTGTTACTCTTTTTGCAACGCATCGTGCACTATAGCCTACTATGGTTTTCAAAATATGTTTTCCCCTCAAACGTCAAAACGAAATAGCTTAATTTTTTCCCCAAAACCATTTCAGCAGAAATCCCCCCCTGCAGCTAATTTCATTGGTTAAGGTTAGAGTGAAGGGTAGGTTGTCTATGGTTAGAGATTAGCCACGGTTGAGAAAAAAAAAAGATTCTTTAAGTAATAATAAGAAACTTTCTCATAATAATTACCTAGTAGCCTATCTCATAATAATGAGAAACTTTCTCATAATAATGACTTAGTATCTCATAATAATGAGAAACTTTCTCGTAATAACTTAACAACTCTAATGAGAAACTTTCTCGTAATAAAGACTTAACATCTCACAATAATAAGAAACTTTCCGACTTATTTTCTCGCACTTCTATGCATGCGCTAGCATGGCACTCCCTTCTGCTCCACTGCTCTGCGCATGCGTAGAAGTGCGAGAAATAAGTCATTATTACCAGAAAGTTTCTCATTATTATGAAATGTTAAGTCATTATTATGAGAAAATTTCTCATTATTATGAGAAAATTTCTCATTATTATGAGATACTACGTCATTATTATGAGAAACATTCTCAATATAATGATACTAAGTCATTTATGAGAAAGTTTCTCAATATGACTTAAAGAATCTTTTTTTTTTCCTCAACCGTGGCGGAAACTGGCTTCCTAGGGCGCTGTGATTGACATGACCTTTTAAATATTTAAAAACGGCTACTGGGCGAAGTTTCCGCTGAACTGGGGCCCGTCCTTCGTACGTCGTTAACTCAGTTAGCTGGATTTGATTGTTGGCGATTTGGCATGATCTTGGATTGTTTGGTTCTTCGACGCTCATCCTGGACTTGCTGTCATCATAGCAACAGGTGCGTAAGCTTGAACCTGCTCGCGAGCAGGCTTATTTCACGTTTACAGGATTAGATCGTGATATAAGCGCAGCTGATACGGGAAGTCATATAGCGCAGCGCGCCAAACAAATCAAAAGTATGGGAAGCCAAACAAACCAAAAGTGGGACGAGACAGCGGGGGTTTACAGAGCTCGTGCCGCGCTGACATGTCATCTGACCGGTTCAATGGTCCGAGCCGCGCGGCCGATTAGTCAGCCTCTTTCCGTAGCCTCTATACATATGTGCAGTTCTTCAAAGTATCGACGCACAACACTACTCTTTACTAACACTATTAAAGATAATAAACATAAGAAATGTATGCATTTCATCTAGTCTTTCTTCTTCTTTGTCTTCTGTAGGGAAAAACTCCTGAACTTCAGCAGAGAACCAATTTTTTTGTAAGGAAGGAGGGGTTTCTTTATTGTACATTTATTTGCATATAGGCCTATGTATGGTTTGCACTGCGCTGTTTAAATTGGTCAGCGCAAGCGCAGCGCTGGTGAGGATTGTTCGCGCCGCGCTGCCCATTGGGTGTCGCTAGGAAACACGTCCGCGCTAACTAATCGGCCGCGCGGCTCGGACCATTGAACCGTGCAGATGACATGTCTGCGCGGCGCGAGCAAACCCCGCTGTCTCGTCCCACTTTTGGTTTGTTTGGCCTCCCATACTTTACATTATTGGAGATGCGGAGAACTTGATAAAGTTCTGTCTGTCGTGCCATTCGCAGTTTACCTGGCGCTCAAGCAGTTTTTAAGGGTTTTTTTTATTTCCAAGCGACTTAAGACACAAGATTGTAATGCATTTTTTTTTTGTTTTTGTTTTTTGCCAACACAGGTAGGCTATTATAATTTTTGATGAAGATCATGCAATCGTGACCATGCCGATTATGACTTACTTACAGTATGTCCCTCAGGCTTCACTAACGTGATTGGTGCCATAGACTATAGACCAGGGGTTCTCAAAGTCTATATTCAAAGATCCAAATCAGAATTTTCATCAATGTCAAAGGTCCGAAACTATGCAACAGGATCCTGCTTGGAGATAGATGTTTTATGACCCCATTCCCTGACCCAAACCCCAGTTAGGGCACACAATGAAATGAACTTTGGCCAACTAAAGGGAAAATTTCAGTGTCTGAAAAGCCTGAGGGTTGCACCTAACAGGGCCTGTGACATTGCATGTGCCATATTACACAACATTGCCAACATCAGAAAAAAAGACAAAACAAAAACTTTCATTATATGTTTAATAAAAGACTAGACAAATATGCTTCGTTCCTTGAGTTTGAAATTGTTCTTTGTAAAGAAAAGACAGTTATCAAGTCATCTTTTGCCTGCAATAATAGATATGCAAGGTCAGAAATAGTACTCTGTGTGAAATAGTGTATTTGCACTTAAGATGAAGTTTCCTTTGAAGCAACTCTAACTCTAGTGCCAGTTTTTTCTTTAAGTAGTCAAGTTCTATTTCTCCCCCTAATTTTTGTTTTTTCAAAATACTCTATTTTCTGTTGAAGACTCTTATTATATAGGGAACAAGCATCACCCTGTGTCATTTGTGAGATGTTTGTGTCACACATGCCCAGAGCCGGATTAACGCAAAGGCAAACTAGGCACGTGCCTAGGGCCCGATTGGCGGGATGGGGCCCAGACAGAGCTGACAAAAATTAAAAAAATGTACAAATATCCTACAATTTATTTCAATATTTATTAATTAACTAAAAATAGTGACGATGTTTATCTTAACCATAGACTTTTACATTACGTCACATTAACGCCAGCCCATCAGGTGCTGCGTAGCAAAAGCCTATCGCAAAGAAGCACAGCTCGTAATGCAGGTGTGTGCGTTGTCGTCATCTATTCTGGAGTGATTGCAATGTATTCTAATTATAAACTTGTACTGTAGATCAGCTTCATTTCTGTAAAAATCATTCACCGCTTTATTACGAGTTTAAAAGAGCGCGAGCGTCATTAACGTTCTCAGACGCGAAGCTTTGAATTTGCGCGTACAATGAATAACATCGCGTCGGGAGCTGACTAAAAACGCTACAAAAGTAAAAGTCAAGACGTTTGTATTCAAAGTTAAAAAGCCAACACACTACAACATTTTTAAATGTTTCAAATAAAGGATCTCATGGGTCTATCTTCTAAATTCTCCTGATGATTAGATTATACCCTGTCTGACATCAGCCTACTTACGCCAATAATATCGCCAATAATATCAGTTTAGATTTTTTTTTTCTAATCAGTAGCGATCGTGTCTTTCTCGTCCACTTGATTTGTGTATAGCATATTTAAGGTAGCAATGCAATGCATAATATATTACTTATATTAATAATATGACAATATCTGCAGTCAATATTGATTAAATGGGAGGGAGAATCCTGCCCATACCAGCTATGAAAAAAATGATAAAAGCATATATCACTGAAGTGGTATTCTGGAACTGTGAATAAATTGAATAAAACAGCAAAATAACAATAACAATAACATGTTCATTAAACAAAAAAGAGATTACCTTAGATGAAGTTTGATTAATATGCACATACAGTAGCCTACTGGTAAAAAGTCTGGACCAATTACTAGTTTGAATGTTTTGAAAGAATTTTTTTATTATGCTCTACAAGCCTGCATTTATTTGATCAAAAAAAAAAAAAAAAAAAAAAAACAGGAATATTCAGCAAGGATGTGTTAAATATATAAAAAGTGATAGTGAAGACTTTTTTAAAACAACTTTTTAATAATCAAAAAAAAAAAATCCTGAAAAAAAGTATCACAGGTTATAAAATAAATATTAAGCACCATTTCTAACATTTGATAATAAATCAGAATATTATAAAGTTTTCTGAAGGATCACATGACACTAAATTCTGCTTTGCATCACAGAAATATATTTTAAAGTATAGTAAAATTGGAAAACCATTATTTTAATTTTTTTATAATATATTATTTTTCTGTATTTTTGATCAAATGAATCCAGGCTTGATAAGAGACTTCTTTCAAAAACATTAAAAATAGTAATGTGTCCAAACTTATGTACTGTGTAAGTAAAAACATTTAAAATTAAATGTTGTATAAATTAAAAGGTTAGGAATCATATTTGTTTCAAGAGTTTTTTATTGGGGGTGGGGGGCCTCCAACATGAATATTGCCTAGGGCCTCCAAATGTCTAGAACCGGCCCTGCACATGCCTCTTGCAACAAATAAAAAGGAAAGGTTGGCTACACTGCCTACCTCTGTATGCCTCCTCTGTGCAGACTCTTCTGTAGGCCTTACTGTACATGTGGACTCCTGCAACTCATATTGCAGTCAGAAATAATAGGCACACAAGTATAAATTAAGTTAAGTTATTTATGCACTTGCAGGTAGTCTACTTCTTCCAAAGGACAGTCATCTGAGAAGGTTTCTTCACTGTCCAGTGCAATGGAAACAAATGGGTACAAAGTGTTGCACTTTCTCCTCTTTTGATGTAAAGTTAGAAAAAGTCCACTTACTGCACATATTTCAGCCACCACTTTCTTAGGAACAGATTAGTGTTGGTGTAAAACTGCACAAAAGAGAACACAATGTCATTACAATGAACTACACTGGGAAAAATGTGATCAAAAACTCATGGAAAAATATTTTTACATTAACATAAGTTTATCAGTTTTCACTTTCACAAGTCATAGCAATTTATCATTACACAAGATTTACTGTAACAGTTGAAATGACTATACCAGCCTATACTTTAATTTAATGCAGCAACAAATTAATAAAATAATTTAAATCTCATTTACCAGTAATGAAGAAGTTGCTGCTACTGGTCCCTGGATGTGTGTCTGGAAGAGCTGAACGCAGGGATGCCCTTCACAATAGGGGCCAGTCAACCCAATAGTCAACCAAGGGCCAGCTCTTTTTAAAAAAAATGTTCTTTCATTTTTTCTCAGCCTTTTTCTTGGTTGCTTTTATAAACGGACAAACATTTATTTAACAGTGCCCTTTTAAAAGAGACTAGTAGGCCTATAATAGGCCTAGTAAAAATGACCATTATGTAGAATATTCTTGTACTTCACTTTCACCATGTTCTAGTGTGGAGACTCTGACAAAGTAATTTGACAAATTACTGACAAAAACAAAAAACTGACAAAGTGACAATTAACAAAGTAATTATGAAATTATTAAAATACAAAAATATATACTGTAATAAGTTATAAAAACATATAGCCTAACATGGCCATCACAAACGCATTCAATTTGCCTGCTACTTTTTCCCAGCCCTCTCTCCTGTCTTTTGCTCACTTTGAGGTGTTCCCTGCCGTTTTAATTAAACATTAAAATTCAGCATAAACTCTGGCTGCGTTCGGAATCGCATACTCAATGAGTAGGTACTTAATTTCAATGAGTACTTACTTAACGAGCGCTAATAGAGTAGGTACTTAATGGCCAAATCTCGTTAAGTATGAATGCGATCCGGACATCATTCGCCATGTTGACGTTACATGTGACCTATGACGTTTTCACAAGCGCAACAATTTAAAAGTCATGAGCGACAGGTGCACTAACAGCTGTTTGCATCAGTAACTCGACAACTTTACTAGAACGGTTTAGTTCAGCGTTTGAAATGGTTGGCATGTCTGCAATTGTTAGATTAAGGTGTGCACAAAGGAGATGTCGGGCAGCTGCTCGACGATCTCGCCTTTGGAGAAGACTGATGATTTTATTCTCAAACAAAGCAAGTATTACTACTTAAACAATTAAGATTACCCCAGAAAGAATTTCATTATTAGTCCATCCCAACACTTATGCACAATAATTATGACAAATGCTGTGACCAACAGCTAATTATATAACATTATTATAATATATATACATTATTAATTATGTATTTTTGTAAAACAAGCAAACTTTTGTATTATCATATGACATAGCTATGCATGAATACACGCTAGACAAATGCAGATGATGTAAATACATTTTTATTCATGAAATTCATATTTTATTTACTGACAACAATATGAAACATGAATAAAAATAAGTGAATGAATAAAAGAAATCATCACAATAAATAAATACATAAGTCAATACCACATGAAACATTGTTTTTGATTGTTTTGTTCTAACAAACTATGATGTATTTATTGCAGGCAGTGAACCCCACATCATACTGCCATCTCAATAGAGCTGTTCCCATTTTGCGGCTTTATCTTGATGAGGCAGCTGACCACCGTGCCCACCTTCGCCTGTCTATGCCGTCCATCAGGTCCCTGATTGCTGCAGTCAGACCTGGATCTGACCTGGGATGGGAACGGGAGATTGAGGTCCTTGTGTTCCTGCACTGGCTGGCCCATGCAGCATCCTACAGGGTGGTGTCGCAGACCTTCGATATCCCAAAGACCTCTGTGCATGACATTGTGCACAGAGTGAGCAAGGCCATCATGGGAATTTTGAGGAGGGTGATCTGCTTTCCGACCGTAGATGACCTGGAGGCAGTGGGAGCAGGATTTGCACAGCTGTCTGGGTCACCAGCTTTCAGCAGAGTAGTTGGTGCAATAGACGGCTGTCATATCCGTATCAAACCTCCAGCAAAAAACTCCCACTGTTACTTCAACAGGAAGCTGTTTCACTCCATCCAACTCCAGGCCATCTCTGATCACCGGGGGAAATTCCTTGATGTCTTTGTGGGATATTCTGGGTCTGTGCACGATGCCAGGGTGCTGAGGAACAGCCCTGTGTATGCTGGCAACCTTTACCCACCTGCAGGCAAATGCATCCTCGTGGATGGAGGCTATCCTTGCCTGAGTGCACCCATCTGCCTCATCACCCCTTACAGAGAGCCTGTACAGAACCCTGTGCAGGCTTGTTTCAACAGCAAGCACTCCCGTGCCCGCAACATCGTGGAGAGAGCTTTTGGGATGCTGAAGACACGCTGGCGCTGCATTTTCTTCAAGGCCTTGGAGGTGAGCCCTGCCTTCGTGCCTGAGATTGTTGCGTGCTGCGCTGTGCTTCACAATCTCGCTCTAGCCAATGGGGACATCGTTGAGCCAGAGGATGAGGAAGACCATGATGACGGCCCCCCTGATCCCCACAACCTTGCAGCAAGAGTGGGAGAACAAGTGCGGGACAATCTGGCTGCTGCAGTGTCTGCTCCAAACATCCCTGTGCCGGCTCTCCATGAGCACGACTACCTTTAAAACATTAAGAAAGATAAAAATGTTTTAAAATTCATGTTGTCAGCATTCAGTTTCTTGACAAATGTCATTTTATAGGTTTACAATTACATGCAAATATTTGTTAGAGCTTTAAAACCTTTTGTAGTGTAGAGGGATAAACCAATTAACTGGTTAGAAGAAGATTGCTGGTCAATCAGCAAGGCTCTTTACTCCAGGTTTGTCCAGGGTCATTGTCCCTGTAAATAAATGGAGTTAATCACTTTTGATAAAAAATGTCAAATGCATAAATGTGATTGATATTTGTAAAGCATTTTTTGAACCAGTCATGGGCATAAAAAGTCAAAGCTGCTTAGTTTGTCAAGGAATTACTATAATGCAAAATGCATACATAAATTTACTACAATTTATATTTGGTGGGTTAAAGGGTTAGTTCACCTCAACATATAAATACAGCAATTATTTACGGTTTACTATTTACTTATTTAATGTTTTTTATTGTTTAAATACAAAAGGGAATTTTTGTCAAGTTTGTTCTGTTGGTTTCATACAATATCAGTCAATGGAGCCCAACTTTCAGAAGCTTCCTGGCATTATTTAATGACGCTTTTGAAGCTTCTGAAAGTCCATTGACTGATATTGTATTAAACCAAACAGTACAAACCTGACCAAAATCACCTTTTGTGTTCAGGAAAACAAAAAACAGAGGGATCAAACAACATCAAGGCGAGTAAATAATGACTATTGAATTATTACTATTATGATTTATTTGCTTGGGTTAAGTAACCCTTTAGTCACTATTTTACTGTGTGTAATTTGTGTAAACAGTCTCAAGTTCAGCTTTGGTCATGGAGGGCTATTATCCAGCAGAGTTTTTCCAACCCTAATTATACACCCCTGAATCAATTTAAACCATAACTGACTACTTGAAATTTACTGACAGGTGTGCTGGAACTTAACCCTCCATGACCTGCCTTTAAGATCCTTGCATGAACTCTGTAAACCTTTAAAAGTCATATAATACACTCCAGTAAAACCAGTGTTTTAAAGTGTTTTTTCTTCTTACATTACACCATACATTCACTAATTATTAATCAATGTTTCATAAATATTTAATTTATGAATTTGATTACAATCTTAAAGTATCACTAAATTTCTAGAAGTCTATAATGTACTGTGAATGCTTGTTTTATATACATAGGAATAGTTTGTTTTATATACATATTATTGTACAAAATTCTTAGGCCACCATTTGTAGTTGTTGCACAGTACTGTGTATATATATATATATAGATTCCCATTTTTATTCACAAATTTAATTCACATCAACCCAAATGTGCAAAAGATCAGAAGATGTTTTTTGTCAAATAATTTATTTTTTGGCGAGCATCTGAAGAACAGAAAGGAACCTTTCATCCCTTTCGTTGGTTTCTCTTTCTCTCCTTTCCTCTCTCTCGACTGCCTCCCGGTGCCATCTCTCTTCTCTTTCTCTTACTTCTCTTTCTTGTCTTTCCTCTCTCTCTCGTCTCTCCCGTTCTCTTCTGTCCTCCTTCTCCTCCATTTCTCTCCACAGCCTCTCCTCCCTCTCAGCTGCCTTCCGCTCTCTCTCCTCCATGTCCCGGATCAGCTCCTCCACATCTATAGCCCTTTTCCTGGCTCTTGCTGGCTCTGGCCTCACTGAGGATGAAGAGACCACAGCAGCATCCGGCCCACATGAGGCAACGAGGGCAGGAGGAGAGATGGAAGGTCTGCCCCCAATTGCCTCATCCATGGCAGTGTACCACTTCCAGGACGCTGCTATGGCCTCTCCATCCTCAGTGCTCACCCCCGTCTGCGGACATTTCAGATCCTGCAAAAATGCACAAGCATGATACAAAAGCAGTCATTTTAACAGCACAATATTTAATCATTTAATTTATGTATTAGAAGTAACAAAATGATCTTACTTCATATTTTTGTTTCAGGTTTTCCCTTTTTTTTTTTAACAAACGCCGCCGTCACCCTGCCTTGCAGGCTCTGCTCCTCCACAAAAGATCTGCAGCAAGAGAGAAATCAAGAATGAAAAAGTTATATCTCTGTTTGAAAATACAATAATTTAAATGTACTGCAAATAAAGTATTCAATTGATTTTTAAATATTTCTGTATACTCACTCAAAGCCTTTGATGGCAGCATTACGCTTTCCGGTGAAGAGCGCTTCATGAGCCACTCTCCACCGGATAAGCAGCCGCGTGTGCTCATCCGTCCCTGTAACATCCAGACAAGACTCACGTTACCTCTGTGATTTATGAGCTCAATACTACATTTACATGTTGAGGTTGTTGCTAATAAATAGCTTTTTATCCATCATAAATGTTCAACAATTTTTCAACAGTACTAATTGATAAATGAAATAGATTACTTATGTTTAGTTACTTTATGTAAAATGCATTAAACTAATAAAAACAGTGTTAACAACAGTGAATTCTCCTAAACAATAGTACACGTCACTCAGATGTCTATTTCATATCAGTTACACGTAGTAATCTTGCCAGATTTTGAATATTTAGTAATGGTATTTCAGATGTATACGGTTTAAAATGTATGCAAATACAGTTTAAAGACGTATGTGTCCTTATGGAGCTCCTCTATCCAATAAAATGTGATTTACGGCAAAATCACAAATTTACCATATTATATAGCGTCTTTGCACCTTCAACAGTTCAACAATTTACTGTATAGAAAGTTAGTTCAACACATGCGATTTGGTTTGTATTTGTAATACTCACATTTGAAAACACTCTCGTCCACCCTTTCCGTCATGTTTGAGTATGAAATATCTACTTCTTGTTCTTTTTTATATCGTATCCTCTCGCGTGGCCTCCTGGGATAGATGAGTGCAAGCTGAAAAACACTCAAATGTCTGGGCGAAAGCAGTAGATCATCCGGGAACTTCTCGCCTACTCTTTTAGGAATACTGAGGTTTCGAACGTACTGCTTCCCTCACGTACTGTTTTCGCCTACTATATAGTAGGAAAGTAGGCATATTCGAACGCACTATCGTCCAAATCTCGCGATAATTAGTACGTCAACCAGGTAATTCTCGCCTACTCTTTTATGAATACTGAGGATTCGACCGTACTTTTTCGCTTGCCTACTCTTTTCGCCTACTATATAGTAGGGAAGTATGCGATTCCGAACGGCGCCTCTGACTATTTCTTGCTCTGCTACGGTGAAAAACTGAGCGCGCTCTTTGGCCACGGTGAGCAGCCAATAGCAGCGTTGCTGATCAATGTTTCTACTATCGATACATATCCCCTTTTAAACCAGCGCATGAACGCGCAATTATCTCAGATAACTAAATCCAGCAGCTATACTAACAATCATAACCGGCAGGTGTGTTCGAAGAACCTAATTAGCCGGATCATGATGAGCACGATGATATTATCTTGGATGTCTCGTTTGATCTCGGATGTTTTAAGCAACGTACGAAGAACGGGCCCCTGGTTTAAGCGCCTGAATGTTTTAGCAAACGCTGTTCGGTTTATGATTGGTCGTTTGTTGCTAAACAACTGGCCATTCAGTTCTAACTCTGAATCTATTCTCTCAATGGCTAAATGTTTCCCAATCAACCTGAATTCACTATATCAAAAATGCGCTTCTAACCTGCTTCGAAATCGGAGCACGGTTTCATATCCCAGACAGGGTTAAGTGCAAACACCCTTTCAAAATTACAAAAGCAAAATGCTGCTTTGGGCCATTACTAATGCAGTCATGAAACCTTCTCAATTAAGTGCCGTCATTCAGAGTGTGTTATCAGAGTCTGAACAGAAAGTCCCATCATAACACATCATGTGCCCTGATGATGCACGATTCCAGGTGGGGTTTCGGTCTTATTTCTGTCAGCACACAATCATTTTCTCATTACATAAACAGCAGGGATTATCTCATGAATTAACATTGGTAGACCTATAGGTTCACCTGAATATTTAGGTGTCATATTACTGCTAAGGGGTCTGTGCACCACACACACAGTATATTACTGGTGTAAACTATCAGGGCTTTGTGCAATTATCCTTTAGTAGAAAGTTATTATTTGATTTCATCATTGTCTTAATTGAAAAAAATATTTCTTTCAACACCGTCTATTTGTATCTCTCAGGATTAATGTCAGCATGAAATGAAATAACAGTATTTTCCTCTCTATTGTGACATAACATCTGAAATGCTTCTTGAACAAGAAAGAAGGTGGGGTGGGACTTGATTTTGTCTGTCGGGAATTGATTGGATCATTGTGGTTTTATATTGCTGTGATCTCGTATAAGTTAGGATGTCCCACCCTCACGCCAGTAACACTTCATCTGAAAAGATGTTGTTGCACTAGATAGGGGAAGTTATTGTGAATAAAGATTACATGGACACACAAATTTAAATAATAATAATGTACACGGATAAATCATTTATAGCAAACATAAAAAACGTTGATTTTGTTTTAATGGTGACTAAGATTTAAAGCCATAATTATCTTACCTTCACTGAACCCAACATGACACACAAACCAGTAAAATGTCAATCTGTTGCCCTTGTTCAGTTCTTTTGATAGTATGTGAAGACAAGGACATTATGGTGGTACGACACTACAATTAATATTTGAGTCCTCGGTTTAATCTCCACAGTGCCATCAGCCAAAATAGGTCAAGTCTGGCTAATAATGATTATTTTATTGTGGTGTGTGGCACTCAAGGACTATAATTAAATATTGTGCATTTGCCCAAGTACTTCATCGTACCTTATGTGGAGCTGACTGGACTGTGATACAAGAAAAAAAGTCATTTTTTGTGACTGCATATGTAAATTCTGCCTTTAGCCTAGTGGATTAGCTGCCTTGGTTGGTATAGCTGAAAGAAAACAGATTGCAGACTGAGGAGAACAGGGAACAAACACACACATCTCCCTGACCCTACATAACTTCAGATGTTTTGCTTTATAGACAGAGAGAAAAACACCCCAACTCAAGTTTATGTCTGTGTTTGTTTTAGGGATGAGAGAACAGAACAGAGAGAGAGAGAGAGAGAGAGAGAGAGAGAGAAAAGGGACAGAGATAAAGATTTAACCTCCATTATCCTTAAGAGCAGAGACATCTTACGAGAGGCTGTGAGTAATGCTCTAACGTCAACTGGATTGGAATAATATCTCCTGGAGCAGACCTCCCAAAACCCCTACAAAAACAGAAAATACTGCAATCCTACTAACAACTAAGGGCACTCGCTCTTTCTGATTCAGAACGTCTCGCACATCAGTATGAAGTGGAAACTAATGCATTAATCGCATCAATGTATACATGTTGATAAAGAATAAACAGTCCTTCACCAAATTAAGGACCCCATAAAATCTAAATTGATGTTTTGTATGCTTTATATTCCTGGAAAATGGTCTAAAAATATTGTTGTCTAATCCTGCAATATGCAATTTTGTCAAATCAAATGGTCTTTACATTGAGAATGTTCCCTAATACCACCTGAAACTGACTAGCACGTAGCAAATGGTGGTTCAACTAAAGCCTATTGGCTATTAAAAAGGGATTCTCAATATGCCCTCCTCTAATAGAAAATGTCAACACAGGAAAGAGAAATGTGCTCATCAAGCCATTTCATGGGGTCCTTAACACACATCTTAAATCACAGACACATAAGCTGCATCCCAATTCAGAGGCTGCATCCTTCGAAGGCCGGTGCGTCACAGGCTGTCCCAAAGGCTCCTTCAAATATGGCCTCGAAATGCGTCCTTCGTTTCCCGGGAAATGAAGGATACAACAGATGAATCCTTCGCGGCCTAGCCTACCCCAGAATTCATTGAGCATGATGACAGCATTTTTTTTTAGAGAAAGTGCCAGATTACACATTTAAATGTAAATATTGGGCTTCAACTTATTTGAATATCTAATGATACAAAAGTATAACCGCTAACATGCGATTTTATATTGTTTATACTCTTTATTATGTACATATATGGACCAAGGTGAAGTTACCAAGTTGTAAACTCCATTTTGTTTTCAGACAGTTTAATATAAAGTCCAGTACACATGCCATGAAATGGATGACTGTACCTAAAAGTTGCTGGCCACGATATTGTGAAGATGGGCGTTTAATATTAGTTTCAGTACCTTCAGATCCTCAAATATCTCAAACGCTGGTAAAATAGCAATAAAATAAATAATTTATCACAGCTATTCCTATAATAAAAGTAATTACTTTTTTGGGGAGATTCATCAAGAGTTTATTTACAGTATTTATTTTGTTTAATCACATTACATTGTCATTGTCATTTAGCAATAAGCAAGAATGTTGGAACTATAATTTTCCAGAACTACATTTGCCGTGTTTTCTGGGAAGCAAAATCAGCCATTATGAGACAGGCTATCCTTCAGAGCTACTCAAATCAATCGTGACAGTAACCATTTAAATAAAGAATCACAGAGTAAGATAACCTGACAGTGAGAGGTGACTCTGCATGCTAATCTTACAAACTGGATTCACTTGCTACAAAGGAATCTTTATATTGATTTATTTTCAAAAAGGACAGACAATGTAATATTTTTTGAAAAAAGAAGTGTAATATTAAACTGACTGACTGACTATTTTATTGCTAGAAAGTTGTGGTCAATCATATCACTTTCTTTTGCCCCCACTTTTACGTCCACTTGACTGGACCACAATAGGGTTTTTCTCTAGCTCGACCTGTTCGACTGTTTCAGTAGGTGGCTCCTCCATTTTCTTATGTGACTGTCCCTCGAGGATGCGAGAACGAAATTGCTCACGAGCCTGCAGCATCTCTTGCCGATATGCATCCATTGTGTCCTATAACAAGAACTCAAAATGTTTTCCCCTGGCAACTATTTCAGCACCATAATGTTTTTTAATGACATGACTAAAGAACTAAGGTACAGATACATTAAAAAACATTTGTTTAGTCTAGTGTAAATCTGCTTTTTTAGTATTAACACACAAACCTGAAAGCCAATGTAAGTCTCCAGCTGTCTTTTCATCATTTCCTTACGTGCAAACTTTTCCTGTTTACGCTGTTCCAGAATATTGTCCCAGATCAGACGAAAACTTTGGAACTTCTCAGAGCGTTCTCTCCTCTGCTCCTCCTCCACCTCTTTATCCTTTAGACGAGGCAGCGGCAAAGACTTCCTGAAAAAGAGAGTGAAACAATGTGTGAAAGAGAACAACGTATACACTTACGGTCAACATTTTTTTCCTTTCAAAATAAATTATACTTTTTTTTTATAAAGTAGACTATTCAGCAAAGAGGCATTAAATGCAAATTTACAGTAAAGACTTTAACACTGTTACAAAAAATCTATTTAAAAAACATCTCATTCTTCTACACTTTCCATTCCAGAATGCTGGAAAAAAAATTATCACTGTTTACACAAAGATGTTAAGCAGCACAACTGTTTTCAACAATGATGATAATAAGAAATGTTTCTTGAGCACCAAATCAGCCTATTAGAATACGTCTGAAGGATTATGTGACACTAAAAACTGGGGTAATGGCTGCTGAAAATTTTAGCTTTGCCATCACAGGAATGAATTACATTTACATTAATTACATTTATAACAGTTATATTACATTTTAATAGTATTTCACAATATTACTGTTTTCACTGTATTTTCCATCAAATAAATGCAGCCTTGATGAACGTTTTCTTTAAAAAAATCTTACTGACCTCAAACTTTTAAACGATTATATAATATAAGTAATATAATATAATGTACCTGATAAATGGTGTATAATCAATATAATTTTTGTCAGCATTCTGTGTGAACTCTCCACTCTGTTGGGACTGAGGTTGTGTCTCTAAAAATCCAAACATTGAAATACACACAGGCACATATTATGCCATGTACTAAACCCATATGCAACTATATAAAACACAATCTGAGCGTGTGTATCTTTGTGTGTAACCTGTCTCAGCTGTGACAGGTTCTTTACTCTCTGCATGTTCTTGCAGCTCTTTGAGATAGCGCAGTCGGGTCTGATGAGCCTTAAAAAAAACAATAATTTACACATGTGGAATTGTTTGAGCAGACAGAGCTGATTTACTTCTAGTACCTTTTCAGTTATGTAGTACCTTTGCTGCTCTGCCGGGCTCCGCTGCTTCCCAGGCCAGTTTCATGGCTCTGATCTCCTCCAGTCTCTCAGTGTCTTTCTTTACTTCTATACTTTCTGCCTCACTGTGGTCACTCACTACACGCAGGATCCAGTGGGGTTTACTCACATCCAAACTCTACACACACACACAAACACACAAGTTAATATATATATACACCACCATTCAAAAGTTTGTGTTGAAAAAAAAAATCTCTTAAACTCAACAAGGCTACATTTATTTGATCAAAATACAGTAAAACTGTAATATTATGTAATATTATTACAAGCAATAATACATGTATATTAAATAACTGTTTTCAATTTTCATATACTAAATAAGTAATTTATTCCTGTGATGGCAAAGCAGAATTTTCAGCAGCCATTACCTCAGTCTTTAGTAACATCAGAATCATTTAGAAATCAGTCTAATATGCTGATTTGCTGCTCAAGAAATGAATCATTTTAATGCATCCTTGCTGAATAAAAGTAGAGAAATTTGCACTTCTGTGTAGCACATCGAACAATATTCATGAGACAATCTCTTTCTGCAAGAGAATATGGGGGCGAATGATTTAAATATATGGTGGGACTTGATACTGACATTGAAATATAAATGCACAGGCACACAAACTGTACTGACATGGTCCATAAAGGTGCTTGACTTAGATGTTAGTTTATCTTTTTCCCTTTCACGTTCCTTGGCCTTGGTGGTTGATTTGGGAGCATATTTCTGGCCTTCTTTGTTTTGTCGGTCTGTACCCACGGGTGTGGATGTGCCATCCAAAATATCCCCAAACACTGCCCATGTAAAATAGAGAGATTAAACAGACATGGTGATACAAAATGTCAAAAGTACTGAGGTCTGAAATAAAATGTAAATGTAAGGCGTGTAATTTGTTGATATTTATATAGCTATATGTGCAGAAACAACTATATGCAAGCCATTTCCACAACAATTTGTCCAATCTGTCTGTGGCATTTTGAAAACAGTAATTATTCATAAAAATTTGAATTTATTCACACAGAAATAATCCTTTAAAAACCTTTAAATTATAGTGTTTAATACAAAGCCTCTTGAAGCTTAATGGAAATGATCCTGCTAGAGGGCAGTATTGCTCTATTTAAAAACTACTCTAAATGTCTTTCGCTTTCTAAGCAGTAGACTGGGAGGGTGACAAGTGTAAGGGTACATCCTACTGGACCGTTTACTTAGGGCACCATCACAGAACCCCAATTTAATCTGATGTCATGCCGTGCTCTCTGACAGCAGTGTTACCATACAACATGTCTGACGGAACTCACTCTCTCAGAGTCATAATAATGTCATCACTGAACCAATCAAACAGAGAGTGTGGATTGTCTATTGCTCGTCTAATGCATATTGGTGGTGGTTGAGGAGATTCCCCTTCTATGTAAAGCGCTTTGAGTACCCAGAAAAGCGCTATATAAATGTAACAAATTACATTATTATTATATTAATGTATTTATTAATTAATATGTATCATTGTATTTATTTTAATACATTATAATGTAGTATATATATATATATATATATATATATATATATATATATATATATATATATATATATACACACACACACTATATAATTAATTGGGAGCACTGAAAGCAAGCACAGAGGTCATTTCAGCCGGGAACCTAAAAGGGCAGCCATACTTTATGTCTTCCATATGAGGCTGAGTTCAGTGCACTGGGCCTGGTTCCAGTGTGCATTTATTGATTGGTGTGTGTGGTAACTGTTCAGGGCGGGTGGCTCTGCTCCACGGAGAGCCACTCAACTGGGTTAATTCAATTCTCTTTCCTCCAGAAATACTTCCCAGGGCACCAGAGGGCAAGAGCCAACTTCATTTGACTTCCCATTGACCCATTTACACATGCTTATCTGAAAACTAAATGAGAGGCATGTGTGGAGTGTGACGCACACGCTCGTGAAAGTACAGTGCATGTGCTGATCTACACACACTCACATCACTGATAAAAGCCCAATCAGAGACATTTAACCACCTAGATTCAGCTAAATTATGGATGCACAAAAAAAGGGAAAAAACAAGGAATACATTTAATATCAAGGGACCGGGAGGACAAAAGAATCTTAATGTTATTATTGGAGCCAGGCAATCATGCAAACTAGTTCATTTCCACTACCTCTTCACAATACATGCACATCCAATAGACCCATCTCAATCCTTCCCATTTCCATTTCTATGAGCTTCCTGTTTATTCATTTTTTCTTAGTAAAATCAAGGTTGTTTCCAGCCTGTCCATGCGCTGACCAACAGCAAATGACCTTATGTCATCCATCCAAGGGCAGCGCAATTCGCATTTCCCCATTTACCACAAGCAGATGAATTTAGTAGGCTTCCATTATATTTTTCATGGCCAGCTCTCGGTTAATCAAAGCAGCACAGGTGGGACGAGAGTCAGGCTATTCAGTACACCTCAGACTGAATGAGAAAACATGAAAAGAGATTTAAATCACATACAGCCAGATGAGTCCAGGACAAGGTTTTTTAAAAAAAAAAAAAAAAAAAAAAGGAAAAAAAGAAAAAAAAAAAAGGAACAAAAACAAAGAAAGACTAAAACAAACGGTGAAAACATTTTTTCATTAAAAATAAAAACAGGACTTTGCAAAAGAACAACAAAAAATAAATTACATTAAATGTGCACTACAGTACTAATCAAAACTAAATAGAATAAAATATTAAATTACAGGTTTTTTTGACAGTTGACGAGTTTTTGTAATTGTATTGTATTTTTCATTTAATTTCTCAAGCCTTGCTTCTACTATTAGAATACAGCAGCCTGAAGAATTTAGAATCTTGTTTAGCTGATACAAACAACCTCAAACAACACGTGAGATTTGATGGCATGAACCTCACAAATGTCAGCAAGCAGTTGTTTTCGGAAATTACTAGATCCAGACTGAATCATCAGGGATGAATCAACCAGAAATGGCACATTTAAGCGCATTTCACTGCCAAAGCACACCAACACAGGATACTGTGTTTTTTAACAAACAGAGATTAGCTCGAGTTGAATCTCAATGGTAATTTGGTATTATTAGGGCCAGAGCACCGATGGTGTGAGGAGGACCCTATTGGAATTGCTCCGTTTATTTCATGATGCATTTTTATAAAGCAAAACGTTTCTATCATCATCGGCAGATGGTGCAATTTGTTTTGCTGTAATAAAACAAAATACAAATATATAAAATAAAAATACTAAAAACAAATTATATAAATATAATTTAATATAATTTTATTTCATCAATGAAGCACAGTATATCTGTCATTATACTGCATTATTGATTGAGTCACAGTTACAAGTCTAAAGGCCGTGACACACCACGCCGACATCAAAGAACTTGCCGGACGAAAGTCAATTGTGTTTGTCACCTCGTGTCAGCTGCATCCGGGCCAAAAAGCTGTGCTTGAACACTCCACAAAGACTACATGCGACTGTAAACTAGCATATGCGTTCTGCATGTAAAGAAATAACTCTATATCAGCAGGTATCAATAATCTATATTAGTCATTCAAAAAGGAAAACCATAAGTAGGACTGCAGATATACAAACCATTAACAAAGCAGTGCTTGCTTACCATTTTCAATATTAATCTTGCTGTTCACTTTCTTCAATCCAGGCAGCAGATGTTGTTATGAAAATATTTATGTATTGGAATGCTCAATAAAATTTATATTAGCCTTCAGTCTGTGCCCTCTTAACTTCTTTGCTTGCTCTCATCACTTTAGCTTATATTCAAAACTGAACAGACTATCAGAGTGATCTCTCTCATTGACGGCCTCGACTCCGATTCAAACTTCTGCCGCTGACGTGTGGAACACACCGCAAAAACTAGCCCGACAGATGCTCACCGACATCCTGATGGCCGTCGTCTTGGTGTGTCACGGCCCTAACAGCCTGGAAAAAAACAGCTGTTTGATCGTAGTATCTAGTGTAAGATTGAACGTACCTCTCATTTCACTGCGCTCTATGTCTCTGAGTTTCTGGATAAAGGAGGAGAGAGATTCGTCTAAAGGCCAGCTCTCCTGTAACACCTCCGCCTGTATATAATACTTATGAAACTGTAAGACACACACACGAACAAGCATAAAAAGTCAGAAAGTAAAAAAGTCAGTGCATAAACAAAAGAACATGCAAAATATAAAATAAATCAGCCATCAACATGCAAACAGACTGACTTCAATATATAAACAAAAAATCATGTACTTTTTCTTAGAACTTTGCAACTAGAAGTTCAGACGCTACCACAAATACACACAAACAAGTGACAGCAGAAGCTGTCTGTGGTGACAGGTACCAGTGTGTCTGTAGGGTGCTGGTCACTCCCTTCCTTTCCTCCGCCCCCTCCTGTCACTCTCCCTTCTGCTATAAGGCTGCCCTGATCCTGCCTCGCCCCCGCCTGGGCCACAGAACCGCCTGCAACCAATATACACACACACACAGACACAAATGAACGCCCTATAAATACACTCTGGAGCTGGCAGAGTCAGGCTGTAGCTAAGTAACTGAGACAGTGACTTTATAAAGTGAATATGTGTTAAGACAAAATGTGGAGTGGGTGGACGTGCAGTCTTGGACTAAAGGAAAAGAAAGGAGTATAAACTATACCATTTGTTTGTGTGAGTCTGTGGGGATTTCAGTCTGTGTGTGACAGACTGCATCTGTGATTTATTCATGTGCCGAAATATGTGAATGTGTATTAAGTGTCCAAATATATTCTTAATTTGATCGATTAATTATAATTCATTTTAAGTTTAAGATAGTTTGTTGTTACCTGTTTTTTTATAATTACGATTTATATCCATGTCTATATCTATATCTATCTATCTATATATATATATATATATATATATATATATATATATATACATATATATCAAATATTTTTAATCTCTACAATGCAATGACATTCATACATTTTAATATGATAATACATTTTACAATTATTTATTGGGACCACACTAAGTTCGGGGTCAGTATAATAATAAAAAAAAACAATACTTTTATTCAGCAAGGATGCATTAAAATGATCAAAAGTGTCAAAAAGACATTTATTCTTTTGAACTTTTGTTTCACTTGTATTTCCACAGTTTCCACAAAAAAATTAAGCACACTTGTTGCCAACATTGATATTAATAAGATATATTAGCAAATCAGCATATTAGACGGAGTAATAGATGCTGAATATTTTTTTCAATTCGAAATAAAATTTAAATTATTTTAAATTGCAATTATATTTCACATTACTGTTTGTACTGTATTTTTGATCAAATAAATGCATAATTGGTGAGCATTTGAAGTCAAGAGACTTCAAAACCATGTAAAAAAAAATCTTACCCCATAGTATGTGTGTGTATGTATATATATATATAGTTTGTGTGTGTGTGTACAAACCGTTGCTGGCTAAGAAGCAGTAGACTGGGAGGGTGACATGCCCTTTGCCCTGACTGCTGGCGACCTCTTTCTCATGGTCTAGGATATTGAGTTTAATGTTGACGTCTGATTTTGAGGTCTGAAACAGCACAGTAGCACTGTGATCACTGGAGACTTTTATCACATGTCTGGTAGGAAAAACACAGTTTAGATCAGTCTTGATGCAACATAACTGACTATCCACTTAAAAATCTCAATTTCATTGCAATGCTGTGCAAAGCTAAAATCTAAATGGTAACTTGGAGCTCTGCAGTGCTTACAAAATAACTTAAACATAAAATATGCATATAAGCAGGGGTGACCAAAATAAAAATTGAGCTGGGTAAATAAGTTCAGATCACTGATTTGCATACCGACATGGTTGACAGCTATTCATGCACAATCACCATTTTAGATTGACTAACTGTAATACTGTATAAGATTTCCATTTCAACTGAATACATAATAAACCTGGCGATTCCAGAGCAAAATGCAAAGCTGTGACAATCACTGACGCGTTTCACTCATCAGTGCTAAAACAGGCAGTGCATATACGTATTTCCTGGCAACCCGCCAAAATAAAAGCATGTTGATTTTTGGTTTCAAAATGTTGAAAACTCATTTAAAAATTAAAGTGTAAAAAAGAAAAAGAAAAAGTTAATATTAGTAAATTATTTTTAAGTGTACTAAAAAATTATTGTATTTGATTTAATACTCATTTGTTTTGTTTTTTAAACATAATAGTATTATCACACTTTACAAAATAAAGTGCAATAATGCTATTATTAATTATTTATTTTTTTATAGTAATATTTAATGGATCACACTATGTGCAGTGTGAGCACCAAACCAAATCTCCAGGGGCTCTCATGAGAACCAGACTGAAAAACGTATGTAAACCCCTGCATATAAACTATTACGTAGTACGCTTGATGCATGTGCTAACCTGCAGATGATGTTCTTTTGATTAGGAATGTAGTAACCTTTCAACTCTTTTACTGAAAAGATATTGTTTGGGGTTTCTCTGGCTAGTTGTGGTAGGGGTTCTCGGGAGCCAATCAGACGCATTCGCCATTTTCCTCCAATCACAGGCGTGTCTCCAGTATGTGCCTCAGCTACAAACGTATAACCACCCTACAGAGTGTAAAACAGAAGAAATATAATACAAAAAAATACAACGTATGCATGTAAAAAAAAAAAAATATGGAGAGTGGTTGTCTTACTGACAAAGACAAACCTTGTTTGGCGTGTATATGTATGGCTCCACCCTGTTAAAGACTCTGGGTATCTCCTCTAAGGTGTCATTATTGATGACATGCACAATACATACAGGAAGAGGGGAGAAGATCTTAGGAACAAGCAGCATGTTCTTAGGAACATGAAATACCTCCCTGGAAATGAGAAATGACATGAAAATTTTTTTATTAAACAAATACACAAGGAAACTTTGAGCTCAATGTATGCATTTCTTATTAAAAGTCTTTTTTAGTAAATTATTGTTTTGGTTTAAAAGTAAAATGACTGTTCCTGACCTGAAGATCAGAATCCAGGAGTTCACTGCCTCTGGTACGGGCACTGAATAGTCAGTGAACGTTATTCTGTTGTACTCGTCCTCACTACAGGGGTACAGCTCTGCTATTCCTTCACCATTAGCAACCATGTGTCTACCAGAAATGCACACTTAGTACTGGATAAAGATTTGAGCAGACAATAACCGATCCATGACACCCAGATTATCAGAGTCGGCTAGGTTAGGCTATCGCTGGGAGAAGATAGCACCCACCCACTGAGCCCAGACACATGCCACATTCAACCCTCCAGGGCAGAGGTCACTCTCTACAGACCCTGCCCGCAACTAAAGCTAGGCGAACAGACAGTAAACAGCAGATGGAACCACCGAGGGGCACGACGGAGGAGAGAAATGATTCTTTAAAATGAATAATTCACCTCAGTAAAGATACGGCATGTTTCTCCACATCTGATTCCACAGGAGCCCACATCTCTTGCAGAGTCTTAGCGACGCTCAAATTTTCCTTGGTTCCTAAAAACACACAAACAAACAGGAGCACACCGTAATATGCACTCATACAAACCCACAACGTTCAACCTTGGAGCTGTGAAACTGGATTGAATAACATGTTTAGAATTGGCCCAGTTTTAGATTAAAAGATGATGCAGAAAAGCATCTTTGGCAGATAAATGAACCCAACAAATCTCAGTCCCTATGCTTCTATCATTTTACCAGCCAAGTCCGGCTTTGTTCTTGAAATATTCTCCTCTCTTCAGGAAACATAAAATTATATTTATTATATCTGCCCATCTCTTGTTAAAGTAGAGCTTGAAGGGAAAAAATGCCCTTAAAATGAAATTAATTTCATACTGGCAGATATGAGACAAACTGTTCTGAGGCTCATTTGTGAATGACAGTCATAAAGACACAAACTCTTTCAGAATGATAAAGAGAATGACATTCATTAAAAAAATGTGGAACCAATCCAATTTTACATTTAATAACTAAATTTAACACTGCTAAAATTTGTGTGTTCTATTTTCAGTCTGTTATTTTAGTATTATTAACAGTAAACTATTATAATATTTAGAATTAGAATGATCATTTTTATATTTTTCAGTTTTAATTTTTGTTTGTTTTAGTAATTCTTTTTTTTTTTTAAATAACGATTTTTATTTGTTTTTTGTTATATATTTATTTGTATTTGTTTTAGTTTTAGTACTCCAACTTAAACTTATTTTATTTCAGTTTGTTGCCCCAAGGCAACATTTCTTATTTTCGTTTTAATTTTTTAAGTTTTTCCATCTAATATTATATTTGATTTGATTTTAGCTTTAAATTATTAATGAACTAAATATTGAGAAGAAAGATATGAACCGCATCTTTCTTTCCTCCACGACCAGCTCATAATATTAAAAATGTGGATTTATGGTTTAGTGGCAAATCTTTTAAAGACTATTGAATACGGCCCTGTTCAACTATGTGTGACTGCTGAATCCACACTGTAATTTTCACATAATAAATGGGATTTTTGAGGTAACTAAAGCCTGATGAGCAATAGTAGGATCTTTGGAGACTACTTGCCTGTTTTAACTCAAAGCTGGTTGAGCTTCCCCGATGCTATTGCTTCTTGAAATATAAATTGACCTTATCTTGCTCAGTCAGATTCTGCTACATCCTTTATCCTTTTTATTCTTATTCTCACTTTCCCTTCATCCTTTCCAATACTGTTGCATCTTTCTTTCTCACTTTCTCTCGGCCACTCTCCCTGTCACTCATGCTGTCAGGCTGGGAATGGAGTGATGCTTGGAGGTATGGAGCCAGATGGAGAGAGAGATGGAGAGGTGTGTTATTCTCTCTTCTGTCATACCAGCTTAGAATGACTGGCAGCTTCATTGATAAGTATGAGCTCCAGGGCCTTGCAGCTCTCTCTCTCACACACAAACATAAAAACCCACAGAACAGATGTCAGGCATAACTGACCACAAGAGAATGGGTACGAATCAGATCACAAAGACAATTGGCATAAATTCCTGAATCCAGTCTCTTCTCTTATTTTTATACTAGGTATCATTAGATCAATTGCAGGTGAAGCTGGACTTTACCTGGTCTTGCTGCAGTGAGGATCTCTCTGACAAGGTATCGCTTCCAACCTGCCTGCAGGACTGTGGCTGCCTGCATTTCCTTGTCTGTGGCCCGCCTGCCGTTCCAGCGCTCTGGAGTGTCATCTATTACAGGGCGAAGATACATGTGTACATAAAGTCATGCAATGATAGGTGTTATATGATCAAACCCAAAGAGAGACTCTGTTTGCCCCACATTTCAAAGACTCACCTGATCGTGCATCCATGGCTTTATCATTGCTGCCATGTGGCGATGGGTCTCCGGTCAGTGTCTGTACAGCAAACAGCTCCTCAGAGGTCAGTTTCCGCCCCAGAGCAGAGCAGAACATATGATACACAGCCTCGTTGAACACCTGTACAAGACAGAAACAATATACATTAAAATATATATATAAAAGCAATATACAATCAACTGACCTCTATTTTATCTATTAGTGTGTGCGTGTCGTTTGCCTGCAAATTTAACCAGAGTCATTTATCACATTTGCCACTTTACATTTATTAAATGTGGGTTGTGTTCTATCGTCGCTGTCTGAAGTACAGAGCAATGCACTCATTTGTTTAGTGAAATAAACCAAAAAACTAAAAGCAAAGCATAACAAAACTTAACTTTAATTGTAAAAATTAATAGTTACAATTTAATTAAAGAGGAATAAAAGATATGGAGAAAATGCATTTTGAATTAAACTATAAATACAAAAGATTAGCAATGACATTTTAACGGCTGCTCGCTGATACAGTGGCGTGAACATTGCTGATGAGTCATAAAGAGCTCAAATTCTGAAAGACAGTCATTATTTTAATTAATAAATAATGTGCTATGTCAGTTGATGTATTTCATGGCTGTTAAAATATAAAAGGAAATACAAAATAGTTTTGTATAGTAGTGTGCATGGTCCCAGGGGGCCGCCCCATAGCACCGACTCTATATATAACCCACCCTTTGTTGCTGTATGCCTACACCATGGGTCTTCTCAAGTTCTTTAGTGGTTGATGGTAGTTCCTCTGGATCTGAAAAGCAGCTGATCACTCGACCCAGAGCTCTCACGATCATTACAGCCTGCTCACAGAACCTCAGGCTCTCCTAGACAAAGGCAAAAAAGAAACAGGAGGCATAAAAACTGACAATTTTATTTTTGCACACATCCAAATATTTTTGCTGTTACAGGTTATTATATAAAGCCAATGACAGTCACTCGTTGCTACAGTATGTATAGAACAGGTGGTACTGATATGTCAGAACTAATCAACTAATAGACTAGTCAGTGCAACCTCAGAGTGTATTTGTGTGTGTTAATGTGGACATGCCTTGTCAAGGTGTGGCATAACAGTCTCCTCATCACCAAACACAAAAGGAGACATGCTGCAGAGATGTAGGTGGATGGAAAATGAAGCGCTTGTGTGCAAATGAAGAACATGACGCCTAGTGAGAACAAACAGTGATGAATAGAACGGTTTAGAAGGAGAAATTCTATCATTGCTCTTTAGTGCTACATTGTAAAATTTAAGTTGTTCCAAAGTTAATTTAAAAAACCACTGGTTCTAGTTTGTTGAATATTTTGATTTCCATAAGAACTATTTTTGTAGTCATCCCTTCACACTTATCGCCAGGAGCACTATTGCTGATGCAAAAGGAACCATAAAGGAACCATGTAGAGCATGTGATCATCATATGAGTGTAATGAGCTTGAGCATTTAAAGTGACTGACAAGCATGTGCTTAGAATAAACAGAATGGTATTGTCCACTGGTGTGGACACTAATATAGTTATCTTTATAGCTATTCTTGGTGTTCACAATTCACATCTTCGAAATAGAAGACTGATTTGCAAAATCATGAACTATACAAGTGATGATAATGGGATTTTGTGCATGTACAGCAGATTGCAGTCAGCAAAATCTGCTTTGCCAATAAACGCTATTATTACAATTTCAACTGAAGTTGCTCTTACGCCTTTTTTTATGCACCCTCATAAACCCCCACAGAATCGGGCCGGCTCTGCATTAACCTATTAGCTTTACATAATTTGCAGATGAAAATCTAAGGAAATCAGGATTTCTCATCACAGAGGAGTAGAGGAAGACAGAGAATGAAATAAAGAGAGAAAAACAGTATATGAGAAGTACAGAAAGGCTTTTCATAAAATCTTTCCATTTTCCTGAATGCATGAACGTCAAAAATCAGATGTGCCTACACTTGCAGTGTGACCTCTGAATGTAGGCTCTCAGCTTTTAGGCCACTATGATGCTAGAAATAGCAGACTGGGTCATATCTCTCTCTCTTTCTGTATCTTCTTAACCCATCTTCTTATCTCTCTCCTCTGTTCACTGCTATTACAGAACTGATATCACAGCTTGGACCACTACTGAAAACACTTCCAACAAATGTATACACATAGTATACATATATATATATATATATATGATGCTTGGTTCCATGTTTTATGGGGACTTTCCATAGATACAATGATTTTTTTTTACTGTACAAACTGTATAAACAAACCCCTGCACCTAAACCTACCCATCACAGAGAACTTTTCTGCATTTTTATATTTTCAAAAAACATTTTAAATTTCCCCACAAGGTCAACGATTTTGGGTATTGCTAATCTTTTGGGGACATTTTGTCTTTTGGAGTAGACTTAAAAAAAATAATTTAATACTTTTATTCAGTAAGGACGGAGGCATTAATTTGATCAAAAGTGACAGTAAAAATATTTATAATGTTACAATTATTTATACTGTTATTTATAATGTTTCTATTTCAAATAAAAGCTGTTCTTTTGAAGTTTCTATTTCTATTCTGTAGACTAGAGTACTTACTGCTGAAAATTCAGCAATGGTGGTGATATAGTTACCCAGGAGGAAGCGAAAGTAAGACAGCTTTACTAGCAGTGGTTTGGATCTGCACCACGGGGAGTTGAGAGACAATGCTCTTCCACGAGAAAGGCTTAGCTGTTAAAGAACCAGGCCTGGTTGATGACTCCTTTTCTGAGCACACAATAGACACACACATTAGATTGGATCCTTGTTGTTGTGAAAAGACAAACTGAGTGTGTACAGTATGTCCATGTGTCCTTACTCTCTTCCACACTCTCTCCCCAGTGCACTAAAGCTGAGAACCCAATGACAATTTCTGTGGGTAACAGGTTATCAACAAACAGGAAGTGAGTACCTCTTCCATCTGCAGACTGAGACAAGGAAAAACAATGGACAGAATGGGTCAGCATCAGCACATATTATTGTGGTTCAGCTTTGCATTTATCTCAGGAGACAATAGAACACACACACACCATTACATAAATTCACACACACAGTAATTACCAAATATTAAATCAAACCACATGTTCTCATGGGATAAGGTTTTAAAAAAAAGTCCAGTTCATCAGTATTACAGCAAAACAGAAAGAGAAGAGCAAAAACAGCATGGTTATCGAAAACCACCCATTCTGTGTGTTTGTTTGTTTGTGTGTGTGTGTCTGTGTGTGTGTGTGTGTGTGTGTGTGTGTGTGTGTGTGTGTGTGTGTGTGTGTGTGTGTGTGTGTGTGTGTGTGTGTGTGTGTGTGTGTGTGTGTGTGTGTACCTTTGTGTAAGCAATTCCATTCGAATCAGGTTGTCTAGCAGGAGCGGCCACGGAGTGGGTGGAGGCCACAAAGTTGGACAATGCAGCAGCAGACAGTCGAGAGGAGACGGAGTTCTAACAGAGAATTGAGTCACTTTCATGTTCTTTCCTAACACAACACATCCCTCCCACCACAGATACCATAATTATACCAAGCTCCATTACAAATGCCACAACAACAGGTTTAGTTCAATCTTGTATTAGGTGTTTTTATGATAATGCATTCTGAATGTCATCAATACAGTCAGCAAGGGGCCCCAGCCCACCTGTAGGGGAAAACTAATTCCAGTTCCTATAGCTACGCACTCATTCCTATTGGAAAATTAACAATTTAACAGATAAATAGATTTATATATATTTTTTAAATTTATTTATTAAATAAAATGTTTGTTTAAAGTGGCACTTTTTTTAGCCAGTGCACTGAACAAAGAAAGCTAAGAATAAGTATGGTTAACCTTAAATCTTGCCCCCAGTATATGGTTATGTATATGTTGCTGACTGCATCAATCCTTAAGAGATTTACATATCCATATAACAGTCAAAAGTGACAGTAAATTTCTAATGTTCTCTTGAACTTTATATTCATTGAAGAATCCTGTAAAAAAAAAAACTCACGGTTTTCACAAAAATATTAAGCGGCACAACTGTTTTAACATTGATAATAATAGATAATAAGAATGTGTCTTGAGCGCCAAATTAGCATATTAGAATGATTTATGAAGGATCATGTGAAACTGAAGACTAGGAATCATCACAGGAATAAATTGAATATATTAATAGATATATTAAAACAAAAAAAAAGGTTACTTTGAATTTTAATAATACTTCACAATATCACTGCATTTTAGTGTAAACTAGTCAAAATATTAATATTCAGGCACACTTATTATAGTCTTTTCCTTCAAAACCCTACCTTAAAGTGTGATGTCTTGCATTGATGAACATATTTGTTTGGCTTGTGGAAAATCATCAACGTCCTACAAACATATGATTATTAGCATATTTCAGCCTGCAGCTTAATAGGAACTTAAGAACATGAGGAGTTAATGTGACAAAATAGCAAAGGATTAGCATAATATGGCTTAGGCTTTATCTAAGGATGATAGACCCTTACTGGAAGCATTTAGTGAAGTTGTGCAGGTCCACCCAGGTCTCCAGCAGCAGGGGTTTGTCTGATACTAATGCATCCTGGGACTGAAGCAATGCAGCACTGGATTCCTTGGCTGTCTGCACCCTCTCCTTATCTTTTCCATCTGTCTCTTTGTCAGGGTCTGAAGTTGAATCTACTACTTCCGTATCTTGGAGATTGAAAAAAATATGTTATACAACAGTCTATTACAAACCAAGTTAGCAATGAAATGCTGGCAGGAATACACAAACACATGACCTTGCCTTTTTCAATGCTGAAATAGTAACGCTGTATTACACGTGATATACAATAACAAAGGCCTGAAGTGATTTTTAATTTCCTGTGCAGATGTTTGAAATGAAATTCTCTGAATAAATATAGAGAGGTACTACATGGCTTAGCATGGCTACTACATCCATACAATAAAAGCTATTTTGTTTGCTTAACTTTATTACAAACCTTTTCAAACATGGAAATAAATCAAGAGAAATCTGTAAAAAAATCTTATTGACAATCTTAATTATTTAACATTGTACAGTTAGCATTACACAGGACCTATACAGGAATATCCGACTTAAACGGACTATAATAAAGAAAAAAATAATGGATGGGGACTTGGTTCCCCAACCATCAACCATCGGTTGATAATTGGATAGAGGCAGATCTGAATGTGAGCTTAGTACAGCTTACCGATGATTTTAAGTAAGAGGTGGGTTTTTGCTGATATTTTGATTGTCATAAGTCACCAGAGATAAGTTAAAGTCATGACCATTCGATTAAAATGACAAGGTCAAAAAGAAAAAAGAAACAGAAACATGGAGGAATCGTTTACAATAAGATCAATTACAGTATTTAGAAAATAGATAGGATGAATTTCCATTTCATGATGACAGAAAGGATGTTAAACAACAATCGAGCAACTACTCTTAAAAAAAAAAAAAAAAACAGCCTAAGCTATTTCTTTTTTTTAGGATATATTAGTTTTCTTGGAAAGATTAACTTTCTAGGCTGACAGGGACTTCTGTGCAGGGAACAGTTGAACTACTGTTACGCTACACAAAAATTAGGTTAAGTTAGCAGTAACTCTCCATTGTAAATGTGAGTCATCCTATAGTTAATCATTTTATCCTTTAAAAGTCATCTTTGATCACCAAAATTACATTTAAATGTTTTTTTCCTGTGAAAATTTCTTTAAGCCCAAAAAAAGCTTGAATGCAACTCTACACCCTTCCATCATTTATGTGGCAAACAGGACGAGATCGAGGGACGTGAGAGATACGAGACCGGTGCGTCTCACAGGTGTCGTTCATCATTAATCACGCCACCGGCCTCGGGCCGTTCTCTCATGTCCCTCGACCTCGTCCTGCTCGCCACAATTTAGTATACGTGGATTCATGAAAATGCATATTATTAGTCCCCGCCTCCACTCACTCACACCAGTTACGAGATCCACCCGCTATATTACTAAATGTACCAGATTTTTCAAATCAATAGAAAAATATATCGGGATAACCTGGCTCTTGAGACTCCCCAGCTTCACACCATAGTTACAAATGTGCTGAAGCCTGCACCCCTCGTGACAGGATTGATTACAACGGCATTTGTGATGTAGAGAACAACTGCTGATTTTAAACCACGTTTTTGAGACTGTCTTTGTTTCACAGCAGTTTTAAGGACAAAATACTCAGCAATAGTGTTGACTTATGAATTTGCACATGGTTTGTCTTATAGCATATTCAAAACACCACATAGACATATGAATTTGATTTTCACCACAGGGGGTCTTTAAAAAAAGACTTTTCATGAGGATACCATGATTATCTCAGTGGTACCAATCTCTAGAGCTCATTAAACCAATCAGTTGCACCATATCGAATTTATAAATGCTCTTTCATTGGTGTCACTCAATTCATTATGACAATTAAGTGAAATACTGTTATATATTGCAGCTTTAACTCATTACACTCAGTGTGGTGTTCTGACGTATTAAACCATATAATGAATATAGACGCCGTAGCAAAGCCATTCACTCCATTTACTTATCCACAGGTGTTACTAAGCAACACACTGGGCTCTCTGGGAAAGCACATAATTGGCCTGTCGTGATGAGGGGCGAGTGCATGATCATGATCACAGAGATAGAGATAATGCCATGCGTCTGTGTGTGTGTGCATCTGTGTTTGTGCTGATGAAAAGAAGACGGATTGGATGGAAGAAGAGTGGGATAAACGAGAAAGTGCAATTGTGAAGGCAGCCAGCTATCATATCATTACAGCAGCTATTAGCCTCACTGCTCTGATGGCTAAACAATGACTGGAGGGATATTAAGTGAGGCGAATTATCGTCTGCCTTTTCGAATTCATTCTTTCACTTCTCTTTCATTTCTATAGCACATTGTTACAGAAGCACTCAATTGAAAATGAGTAATGCTTTCCCAATCTTCCAAGTGAAAAAAGCTTATAAATGATGGTGCGGTTTATGTGAATAAACATATTTAGCTCAAGATCAGCTTTCAAAATTTTAACTTTTTGTAACTGCTAACTGAGATATGTAACACATACTGCCAAATAACTGTCTAATATGAGCCTAAAATACAATTCTTTACATATATGATACCTTACAGTTTACGATAAGTGTTTGAGTGACAGTGCGGACTGTGTAGTGGCATTGCTCATGGAAACACGTCTTACCGTTGGCGATGCTGTCGTCCTTTTTCTTGTCCTCTGCTGTTACCTGGGGGAAAATGGGGGGATTAAAAAGTGTACATAGTGAGCTGGGAGAGACATGGCAGAGGAGGGCAGAGGAAAGCAGTGGAGACAGAGAACGTCCACATTCATCTAGTCAGCATGCGCTGAGCCCGTTTGGCTTCCAGAACACGATGAGAAATCCTCTAATCTGACATCTGGACTCGCACCAGAGAGGGCTTTCTCCTTCAATTAATTACTCACAGGAGAGCAAATGCCATAAACATTAAGGGCACTTGGATGGTGACAGGATTAGAAGACACGGGTTTGATTAGCATGTCAGTCTTTACCCGCTAATTTAGACACCTTTTTGTAAAACTATTCAAATGTTACTTTTTTTTACCCTTTAAGTAACAATGTGGTGCCATGGAAACAATCCAGCCAAAGGCCTCAGAAACTTCTCCAATGTGCTTTTTTTCCATGATTGAGCCACAACCTTGTGTCACTTAGAAAACCTTTTAAAGTCTGAGGAGTCGTCCGACTGTGCAGTTTAAATGTGGAGGACAATTAGGGGCTCTCTCTATGCCACATCTAACGAACGACAGCACCAGTGATTCAGAGATCGACTGTGACTCACCAAGGATCTGAAGAGAAGAGAAGAGAAGAGAAGAGAAGCAGCAGTATCTAGCTATATAAAGAGTGATTGTTTTATACATGGCAGTAAACACCTCAGGGTGCATTCAACACATTACGGTGATAAAACTGCTCCTGTTTATACCAATTCAGCTTACAACATTATCAAAAACTCAATAATAGGTCTAAATCATATCAGGTGACCTCACCACTAATTTCTCAAGGCATGATCCAATAGCTACTGTAAATGTGCACTATGTACCTTTTAATTATTTGAAAAAAATAAAGTATCATAAAGTACATAAAACCAATTACAACCAAAATCTAGACCCCTTCTGGTCTAGTGTCCTGGGCACGTGCCTGGTAGGCCTGTGCGTTAATCCGACCCTGGTCATAGTAGCTTGAAGCCACAACAAATGAACCTTTAATTACATTTGCTGTTCATTGACTAGGTTCACCAAACAATTATGTTGATAATAACACAGCCAATCTATTAACCAGTTGCTGCTTTGGTCTATTTGCCCATAAACAGCCAAGCCAAGTTGTAATTGTTTACACAGTTTTATCTCATCCGATTATGAATAGCAATCATTGTGACTAAGGTCAAAGTTGCTTTTGAAACATTATTTTAAAACAATTTTCAACAAGTCAAAACAACAGCGGCATATAAGCTGCTTATAAGAGATAGTATTCAGATATCCGACTTTCGTTATTGGTGGAGTTCTGATTTTACTAGTGTCATTGGCATTGATAAGGCAATCGCTTGTTACCATGGGCACCATCAAATTAATTTGCACGAAATAGCAGAGCTGAAGCACAAAACAATGTTCCTCCGCTAGTATAGTTGTAGTTTTACGCATCAGCCACTAGAAGGTTAAAAGTTACATAGAGTAGCTTTAAAGGGATAGTTCACCCAAAGATATTTTGAGAAATGTCTCAGTGTTTTTTTGTCGGTACAATGAAAGTCAATGGGCTCCAATGTTTGGTTCCCAACGTTCTTCAAAATATCTTCTTTTGTGTTCCGCCAAAGAAAGAAATTCATGCCATTTTGGAACAACATGAGGATGGAAAAAATTTTATGACAGAAATTTTGAGTGGAGTATCCCTTTATTGCCATAATTGACTCAACCTCATGTTGTTCCAAACACCTGAAATACAAATGAAACACAAATGAAGACATTCTGAAGAATGAATTGGTCACTCAAAATTAACATAAAAAAGCACAAAAAAGTATTCTAAAGCCATATGGCGACTAGACAGAAATTTAAATTTGATCATTGAGCAAGATATGACTCAAAAGAATGTTTTCTTCATGATCACAATACTTCTTCTCTCATGTACGCTCCAAGGGGAGTTAAGGCCTGTTCGCACCAAGGACGATAACTATAACAATAATAAAAATGTTTAAAATCCTTCAAATTTTTTAAAAAATAGCATACTCCACACCACAACTATAAAATTAAATGACACAGAGGAGCAATATTGTTGGAATCACTTTTAAAAAAATTAAAATTCCAGCTGGTGAACAATTCAAACATTGACATTAATAATATTTTAAATTAGCTGTTGCTTTGTAGTTTAAGTTTTAGTAATTTTGTTCATTTTTATAAGCTCTTGTTTTTTATATTTCTATTTAGCTTTAATTTATCTTTATTTCATTTTTAGTCATTTTAGTTCTTCAACTAACTAATTTCAACATTTCAGGCAACATTTCTAATTTTCATTTAGATTTTTTATTTCAATTAAGTTCTTTATTACAATAACAAATTAAATAAAACATATTTTAATAGCTTTAGTTAACAATAACAACACTGTAAAAAGACTGGATGTTATCATTTTCAGTGAATAACCACTTAGTTTTGTGTGAGACAAAAAAACATATTTATTCAACTTCGAATAAGTGAACGGGAATCATTTAGACTTTTTTTGTTGTTGATACTTTCACTGTGTTTTTATTGTGATTTTACAGCTTGACAGACCCAGTTTTCATTCACTTTCATTACATGGAAATGAGTGGACAGGATAAATAATCATGTGGATTTGGAAAAACTGTAAATAAAGTAAGTTAAAAAAATGACATTGATGATTTTATTTTTGGGTGAACTATTCCTGTAAGGGTACAGCGATGCTATTAGATCCCACAGGCACACACACTTGGACAATTATCTTACAAACTACATGGAAGCTATCAGTCTCAGTCCGATCTAAGCTGACCCCCCGTAAGACATCCACTCTGATGACTGACAGGCTAATTGTGCTGCTTTTTATACATTCCGAGGACACGACCTGTCCTTTTATGTAAAGAGGCACGTGTGTTTTACCATTCTCTCTCTTTCTCCATCTCTCTAATACTGGATCTGCCAGCGGCGCTCTCTTGATTAGAGAGACAGGCAGAGTGACATTGGAGCTGGAAAGAGAGAGGCGTTAGAGGATGTCATAGCCTGTCTCGGCCTCCCGGCCACCAGCCGCACTGCAGCCAGAGAGCAGAACATTTTCATGCACACTGCTTGTACAGATGACATAAACTGAAATAAACTGCCAGAATGCTGGGCATCAACAGTGCAACCCCTGGAGTACAGTCGAACCCTCGACTGAATCTGTTCCGAGAGACCAGTCACCATTCATACGACAAACACCACTGTTTAAAAGTTTGGGGTCAGTAAGATTTGAAAGACATTTATTCTTTTAATCAGCAAGGATGTATTAAATTGATCAAAAATGATCAGCATATCAGAATGATTTCTGAAGGATCATGTGACACTAAAGACTGGAGTAATGCCTGCTAACATTGTTTTTTTATTGTTTTATACTGCTTTTATTGTATTTTTGATCAAATTAATGCAGCCTTGGTGAGCATAACACACTTCTTTTAAAAACATAAAAAAAATCTTACTGACCTCAAATTTGAAATAGTAGTGCACATTAGGGGTGGGGAAAAAAATCGATATTGCAATATATTGTTGTGCTCTCTGTCCCAATAAATAATCGATACACTAATGCCCAATATCGATATTTTATTACAACACAAAATGATTAATTTACCCATTGTCAGTGTCACTGTCACTACCCAATATCTACCATTCTGTTTACGGGGGGCGCTGTTCGAGTAAATAGGGGTAAAGTGGCGCAAACAGCGGCCGGTGAAGAAGTTAACTAACAACAACAGAGAATTGCAGAAAAAAAGAGAAGCGAGAAGAATGGCGGAAAACAAAAAAAAAACTAATCAAAGACCCAGCCGCTAGTTTCCACTCTAAAGTGTGGAGACACTTCGGGTTTTACGAGACAGTCGACGGAAAGGCACTGGATAAAGTTACAGTAACTTACTACTGACGTTTCAGTATTATGGTTTACACATGTTAATGTTCATGTTGTTTTGTAATGTTCATGCACTTTTATCTGTCTAGATGTACAGTGTTTACATTTAAGACCAGGAGGCAGTGAGTTATTATGCAAATGCATATTTCTTTGCACAATGTTGGAAATGTTGGCTTTAATAAATGCATAAAATTTCCTTATTCCTTCTTTTTCTTTTCAGTCACATATATCGTGATATATCGTTGATGAAATTTCTTCCAACATATTGAATATCGTAGATATCGCGAATCGTGATATTATCATATCGTGGACCACATATCGCCACAGAATTGAATCGTGAGGTACCTGTATCGTCCCACCCCTAGTGCACATCACCTAATATTTGCAATTTAAGACAACTGTTCCATTTCCCTTAAGCATACCTGAGTGGTTTCAGTGATGTCCAGTGTATTAAGGCTGTTCTGGGTGATGTCATTCCGAGTGTGGCCATCTTCACTATCATCCATTTCAGAAAAGGAGGAGAGATTAGAGTTATACCCACGCCTCTTTACACCTCCCTGCTCCCTAAAAACAGACACACAAATAAAAAAAATTAATAACAAACAGAATTATTTTGTGCTTATACGAGAAAAATGTAAAACAAAACCAGCAATTTATGAGGTTAAACACACATTTATTGTGCTCTGAAGAGATTCAGATAAATTAAGTATGTCTGAATATTGTCTTGTGCTCGAGAGCAGCACAACGAGATCCACAGTCTCTGTCCCTGTCTGAGTCTCCCACACAGCCAATTACTGCTTTTAGCACTCAGTGTACTAATGTACTCACACGTGCAACTGAAAAAAAAAATACCTGGAGTTAAAACAAAGCTCATATTCAGACACTCTAAATAATTCATGCCTGGTGGGATTCAGCTATGTCATTGGTTCAGTTATGACATGTTATATCTGAGAAATTGTGCATTATCAATCGATTGATATGAAAAAGCAAAGTACTTATTAATACTGGGCCTATAGAGAAATTTACACATTCAGTACATACATAAATGCACCTGTGTAAACATACAGTGTTAAGTAGTAGCCTCACTACAAATGTCCAGCATTTTCTGTCGGCTATCATTAGCTCTGTTTAGAATCAGAACAAGTGATTCCTGTTTTGCAAATAGATAGTCAGTTCTTTACTATGAATCGTCATGAAGCGGTTTGCGATTTAGTCTGGACAAGATATGTTTTCTTACTCTGTAAAACAGTAATGGGAACAAAAAGAGCATTTAGTGTGACATTTGCCAGACATGTATTTATTGTCAGAAATGAGTGGTTTTGTTTTATGTTTTTGTGGGATAAATCAAAAGATGGTTAGGGAACATTAAAGGGATAGTTCACCAAAAAAATTAACATTCTGTCATCATCCCATGTCATTCCAAAACCTGTTCGACTTTCTTTTCATCCATGCATCACAGATGAAGAGTTTGGAAGAATTTTTTTTTTTTAACCAAAAACAGATTTGGTTACCATTGACTTCCACCATATTGTAAAAAAAAAAGGCATTTCTCTTTTATGTTCCACAGAAGACACAATATAGGTCACACACACACACACACACACACACACACACACACAGATTTACTATCTTTGTGGGGACTCTCGTAATGTCTCGTAGACTTAATGGTTTTTATACTGTACAAACTTTATATTCTATTCCCTTACACTAACCCTACCCCTAAACCTACCCATCACAGAAAACTTTCTGCAGTTTTACATTTTCAAAAAATATCATTCTGTATGATTTATAAGCTTGTTTCCTCAGGGGGACCTCAAGTTAGGTCTCCATGAGTCAGTATGCATTCAGGTAGAAAAACACACACACACACACACACACACACACACACACACACACACACACACACACACACACACACACACACCTTACATGTCATGTGCAGCCATAGTCATAAGTTTGAAGTTGATGAAGGGGCTAGAAACCTCAATGAACTGCTCTGGTTTCTGAACAGGGGATTCTAAAGGGCATAAAAATCAGTTTGATCCAACTCAAGCAATTATCATAAGAATTACATAAGAAATTAAAACACATATACACATAAAACACACACGTCTTACCCTTGGGTTCATCTGTGATGTTAGTCTGCTTGCGGGGGCGGATGAGTTTCCATTGAGGAACTGGGGGGGCCTTAGGAGGGGCCACCAGGGGGCAGTCTCGAGTGCAGGTGAGCAGCACAGGGTGACTGAAGAGCTGAGAGAGCCCATACTGCCGCAGACTCTCAGACGAATCAGCCTGGAGAACACACCCACCACAAACTGAGATTTTAGAAGAGAAACTTAATAGCAGATTAGACAGCCAGCGCTAATCCAAACAGAGCCCAATATAGCTTGAGACTAAGATAGAGGGAGGGAGAGTAACAATTGGGGCAGGTTTTAAATGAATGAGCTTTAGGTAAGTGTGCGCAGTGGAGTTATATCAAACAAGCTGAGATATTGGTCTAAACCTAATGTTTTTGAAAGAAATCTTTTGTGCTCATCAAGGCTTCATTTATTTGATCAAAAATACAGTGAAAACAGTAATATTGTGAAATATTGTTACAATTTTAAATGACTGTTTTCTATTTCAATACTTTTTTAATGGATTTTCTGTGATGGTAAAGCTGACTTTTCAGCATCATTACTCCAGTCTTCAGTGTCAGATGATCCTTTAGAATTCCTTCTAATATGCTGATTTGGTGCTCAGCGTTGAAAACGGTTGTGCTGCTTCATATTTTTGTGAAAACTAATTTTTTTCAGGATTCTCAGATGAATAGAAAAGTACAAAATAACAGCATTTATTTGAAGAAATCTTTTGTAGCATTATTAATGTCTACACTGACACTTTTGAACAATTTAATGCAGCCTTGCTAATAGAAGTATTCATTTCTAATATAAAAATAAAAACTTACTGAACCCAAACTTTTTAACTGTAGTGTGTATAGTACAGATTGAAAAACGTGCTTACCATCCTTGTAAGCACTGAGGTCCTTTTCTCCAGCAGGTGCAAGGGCTGGTAACTGGCACACACTACCATCTGAGGAATAAGACCAGTGGCTAAATCAGAAAGAAGAAAGAGAAAGAGAGAAACAGCATGTGAGAAGAAGACTAAAAGAATTATACATGAAAGGAGGTGTCACTTTTAGGCCCTCAAAATCGAAGCTGAACTTCTTTTTTTCCTGTTGTCAGACTTCCGTCTCTTTAATGCTTAAAGCATCAAATGAATGGAGCGCAGTCTTGAATAAGAGGAAGAAAGAACGAGTGAATAGATCAAGGCGTGAGTTTCAAAGACAAAGGCATGAACAGCGAAGAGGGCACTGTAATCTGTCAAGACATATTTTCCTAATTCACATAGCATTCAAACTTCCAGTGTAGAGGAAGGGACAGTCAAGTCAAGTCAAGTCACCTTTATTTATATAGCGCTTTTAACAATATAGATTGTTTCAAAGCAGCTTTACAGTGTTAATAGGATATTAAACTAACAGAGATTGTTTTGGCTTTACAGCAGCTCTAGAATAAACTTATTATCTAGCTAAAGTTAGTCTTGATTGATTCACATCCGTCGCAACGATCATTAGTTATTAACTTACCATTAACCGCTAACACAACACCGTTCTAACAGAAAACCCTTAATGCGATCCGGCCGCTCATTTGCACAAAACAGTGCCTGGTGGTGGCTCGAGAACGCAAACCATGAAATGTGTAATACAGAATAAATAAATACAGAAAAACAGACATTATATATATATACATAGTATATACACACACACACATATATGCTATATACCATTTGATTATAATTGTTGAATATAAAGGGGGGGGGGGGGTAAAACTGTATTTAGGCTTGTTCAAAATGTGATATCAGGGCTTCAAACCTCAGAGAAAATAGAAAATAAAATGGTGCATATAATATTAGCAAAACATGGAAAATAAAATGACAAGTTGACAATCCACATTTTCTAGAGGTTAAGCACCACCTTTTACAATTTGTTAAAAAAGGACTTTGAGAGGTGCTGGACCTATTTTGTGTCCTATTCATGGAAAGTGCCATAAATAGAATGAACTGCGATCATGTGTGAGTACGTTTCAATAAGAGATTCCCCTTTAGGCAATGAAGATCTAGGCCACGGTGCCAAAGTGATATATGTCAAAGCATGTTATAATTTCCAGCCCATTAATTAGTATCAAACACCCAGAGGGAGTGAGAGGATAACAGAGGGGATAGATTCATTATATGGATTAAAGGACCCTATAGATAAGAGGACAGAGCAAATGAAGAAGGTTTGTGAAGGATAACAAGAGAGAGAGTGACTGTCAGCAGCAAACATTGCATTATCCCAGTGTAATCTGAACCACTCACTTGCAGAAGCCAATTATCCAAAACAGTCTATCTGAACAGCAAACCATTAGCCTCAATAGGCTCATCAAATTGTTAGTCTCAAAAGACCTGTCAGAAAACCATGTTTACATGCACACTGACAATTACACCTTCTTATCACAACAGCACTGAGCATTTCAAAGCAGGTCGATGTAAAATTGATGCATATTGTGTATGTGTGAGTGTGTGCATGCCTGATTCACTGCTCTTTGCTCTCCTTGCATATTTCAGGCATAAACTGTACAGTAACAGAATTGACAGTGCTCGCCCGAGGCCATGCCAGATAATTCAATTCAGATCACACTACCTGAGAGAAAAACACTAGTGCTCTGTTCACAGTCTGACACAAACACACATACAGTTTAACACTGCTGCACACCCTTCTTCAGTGAAAACACCAGCACAGTAATGCACACAAAAACACATGCACAATCACAGAAAAGGGGTTGTTTTATTTATTCATGCTCATGATACACATCTGGCAGTGAAGGCTGTGGCACTGACTCAATAATGCATGAACCTGCAGAAAAAGTGATGCATGGAGACGGAAATGAGTGGTCAGAGGGGGCATACTGATCCTTATGGGTCATTTTACCCATACTGCCTCACTAAACAGATCACCATCACTATACGGAGAGCTCAATGCCACATTGGCTACAATTTATTATTACTGTTTTCAGATCGCATATAGAGAGTTTCTGTATGAAAATCAAATATTCAACTACACTGAATAATGTATGGTTAGGAGAGAAGGGAAAAGAACCATATATGAAAATTTGTATATATACAAGTACAAGACAAAAAAAACTGACTTTGATTTGGATGGATAGCTGCACTGGGCTGAATGGTCTTTCTGTCTTTGTTCTTTCTCTAAGCAGACTCTTACAAGGAAAACAGAACATTTTATGTCCACACCTTAAGGATCATCTTTAAAGACCCTATGAATATGACAATTTCAGTTTTCTTTTTTGTACTGACATTTAATATTAAAACGGTTTTATATTATTATTTTTTTCATTATTTCATATTTAAAAAGTCAGGTGGCTGTCTATGGGAAAATGCATCAAAACTACTTTTTAAATCTTGGCTGTCTGAAATCTGTATCACTTTGCATTTAGAGAGACTTAGACACAACCTAAGTCAAGGAGTGTCAAGGATAAAAGTTTAAACGTTTGATCCTTTTATTGTTTGCATGATCACCACATTGCCCGTGCCCATGCACTGGCCTAGAAATAAATGTTTAACATTATAAAAAATATGCATAAAACTGGAGGAACTGATGTAATTCAACAGTTGTAAAATCACCCCTTTGTTATCTTTTACTTTTCTTTTTTTAAAATCCTTGTCGTTATATGTTGCCTTGAATTCAGAATAAAAACAAAATATTCACACAAAAAAATATATATATATATATATCAAAAACACAGGACTATAGAAGGGTCCCCACACTTTCGGATCGAAGAATTTCCATGACTTTTCTATCCTTTTATGATAACTGATTAAGGATTTTCAAAAACTAATTTTATAGAGATCACAAGAGTAATGCCGGGGACAAACTTAACAACTAGGTGAAACATTCTAAGACTGAACTTAACACACTTACAGACTGTTTCCAACTGACTGAACGCAACTATCTCTGACTAGGCACATTTGGGCATGATCAGTCCTAAGTATCAAATTACATTCATAATCGGCCTTAGAGTCGTTAAGTGTGTCCCCAGCTTAATTTGTAGTCGAAGACATAATTTGAGCATTACCAGAAATGTATATTGACTATAGCAATATCCATGACTTTTTAGAATATTATTAATTTCCATAACATTCCGTGACAGTCACAAAGAGCAACTTAAATAATAAATCATTTGAGCATTACTAGAAAAGTGTATATTGACTACAGCAATTAGTTTTTTTAAGAAATTACAAATTTCCATTAGAGACATTACCCATTTCTATGACTTTTCCATGACATTAATAAAGAGTACTTTCTAGCCAAATAAATAATTTGAGCATTACCAGAAAAATGTATATTTTCAAGCCCTGAAATCATGCATTTAAAATACCCTAATATTAATATTAATTGATAATTTTCCAAGAAGAGACTATAAACTTTAAATTTGTATATCTGCTAACGCAGAGGTCCCTAAACCCTGCTCCTGAGACCTACTGTCCTGGAGAGTTTAGCTCCAACCCTAATAAAGCTCTTCAGGACCATTTGAAAATCACATTAGTGTAAAATGTAGGTGAGCTAAAGCAGGTTAGATAAAAACTTTGCAGGACGGGTCTCAAGGAGTAGGGTTGAAGACCTCTGTGCTAAAGGGTTCTTTTTGTCAACTTTTAGGAGTGCACAAGCACGGATATGACCTCAAAGCTTTGAAATAAAAAATGTTCATGAGGCCTTCCACTCACAACAGTTCTATAGTGGCAACCACATGGCTTCAGATTGATCATGTGAGGCCCTGTGGATTTCAAGCTAAATAGCTATTAATATCCCTACTCTCACTAAATACTGCCATTGTACCTATAAGCCTAGGAACTAAAGGTTACCACTATGCCAATGAACTTCTACACTGCAACATTCAGAATGACAATCTTGTGCATTTACAATGATCATCATATTTATGTTTTCATTAGCCTCTATATCAACTTACAAAGAGTGTTAGCACAAGGTAGCATAGTCTCAAATACTTGTTAAACACTTGATATTCTACACAGTCAAACTTAAATGACTTTGAATTCTAAATCCCCATTTTAAAGTTCCCTTAGAAAACTCTTAAAGAAAGAGCCATTTGCACAGCAGGCATCTTGCCATATCGATTCTCTCATTTACTCTCTCTGCCAGTGTCTTTTAATCAGACATGTCACATACTGTTAAGGGATAAATGACTGTGATGTGTGTACGGGTCGGTACCTCTGCTCTTAAGTACTGTGGGAGATTCCCTCTTGATCTCGTTAACATTAGAATCTGTTGTCATGGTCTTCTCCTCTGATCTCTCTTCCTCCAACTGGAATTGAGCAATATTGTCTCTCAGAAATTCCCAAATTTTCCCTGTATACCAGGATCTAGGAACAACATTAACACATGGAAGATTAGAGTCAAATATTATGATCTCCATCTCTTAATTGGGGTTTTACTGTGAATTTATCTAATATTCTCAATTTATTAAGTCTGGGAATAACAAAATGCTTGTATCAAATTATTGGGCAGTCACAGGGTCAATGGATGAAACTTACGAAGCTTAACAATCAAAGCTTCAGCACTTTCGACCAATCAATAAAGAGCAATTAGAGAAAAGCGAGCTATGTTCAATTAACTGGTACAGGGGATCACTACAGCTTGAATAAAGGTCTAAACTGATAAAAACAAATGCAAACAACACACAATCTCATGCTTGTATTTAACTTGAATATTTAACCTTCAACAAACACTACCATTCAAAAGTCTGTGGTCTGTAAGATTTTCTGTATGTTTTTGAAAGAAGTCTATTATGCTCACTAAGGCTGTACTTATTTAATCAAAACTACAGTAAAAACAGTAATAATGTGAACTATTATAACAATTTAAAATAACTGTTTTATATTTTAATATATTTAAAAAAATATTATATATTTATATATCAGCAGCTTTTACTTTAGCCTTCATTGTCACATGATCCTTCAGAAATCATTCTAATACGCTGTACAGAAATTTCTGTACAGTTACATTTTGTAGGGATCAGGGCCTGAATTTCGTTTTGGAAAATAGGGGGGAAATCCCCCTTTAGGTAATTCTTATGGGGGGGATTTTTTTAGACAATTTTTAAAAAATACGTTTAGCTAAATGTTTGCTCACTCATTGTATTTGTGTTTTTACAATGGGGTATTTTTTTTTAGTTTACACAACAAAAGGAAGCTTGATTTCAATCTTTGAATTAAATTGAAAAAAGTAGCACAAATAAATACATGAAATAAAGAGAAAAGTTTAGGTCTAACACTAGTATGCAGAAATGCTAGAAACGGAAAAAATAACACGGAATTGTCTTTTAGTCCTGTATAATTTGAATACATAGGCTATTAATCCTGATTCCTTACAATTAATGCTATCTTTTGTTGTTTTATATATAATAATGACAGACACATTTTAGGCTACTCTCACTTTAAGAGCTAGTGCACGGATCCATTAAGGGTCCGTTCACATGTTGCGTGTAAAGCGCAGTCCGCGCCACTTTCTCCTCTTTTAAAAAGGGCTCCCTGTTGCTAAGCAATCATGAGCCATGTTCTCCATGAAGACGAAGACGTTTCAGCAAAGTATGAACGCGCAAAAGACGTAACGTGAACGGCCCATACTGTTTTCATTATAGTGTCACATGCATTTTCTTTTTGTATTATTTTTTAAGACATATTGTGTTTGAGAGGATACTCCCCAAGACCGGAATTTAGACAATGTTGTGTGCTTTTGACCGTTAAAGCGCTATAATTCGCGAAAAAGAACTCAGTTTTGTTACTCACGAGCTGTTTGTTATGCGGTTTAAAATCGCTTGAATGTTTAAATAGGTAAGACTTAAAAAGACGCACAAATTATAAACAACAGTGACGATGCAATGGCCCGATTGTGCAAGTGACATTTCCATCAAATGTCCCGACTCCTGAAACGCGAGAGTCTAGAATCACCGCCTGCAGCTGCAGCGCGATTGGCTTGCCTTGTGCAACCTATTTTAAGAAACAGAGAAGACGCGGCATTGGCAGAATCACTCACTCTGTTTGTGAAATTGCGTCTCGCAGAATGTTTTAAAATGACTGATTTGATCTTATAATCTGTTAGGTTAAATTTACTCATAGGCCTACATGCTAGAATGAATGAATGTTTGCGGGAATTTCCCGCATTATAAACGCAAGACCTGCGGGAATGATTAAAATGATGCGCAATACCCGCAATCCCGCACCGAAATTCGAGCCCTGGTAGGGATTATTAATGAATAGACAGTAAAAAAAAAAAAAAAGCATTTATTTGAAACTATTTGTAACATTATAAATGTCTTTACTGTCACTTTAATATGTCCAAGCTGAATAAAATGTATTTCTTAAAAAAATAAATCTTACTTAACGCAAACTTTTAAATGGCCATGTATATCCCTGGTAATCTTTGAAAAGTTTCTTTTCACTCATCTTGTCCATGTTTTCTAATTTCATGCTGAAAAGTTGTCAAATTGTTGTGCCATCACATGCTACACTGTAAAACAACTTAAAACAATAAGGCATTAACCTATCACATTCAACTTTTTAAGTTAACAACTAATTTGCTCAATTAAAGTAAACTTAAATACTTTTCTTCATGATGTAATGAGTAACAGGTAGTCTTTTGAACTTTAAGATTCTTGTCAAGGCAATCATAGAATGTTTAGCATTTAGCAATGCAAGCAGCTAACCTTGTTTTTCATCCCCAATGTTTTATTTAAAAAAACAAACTACATGACATCAACATTATTAAAACTAGAGGCAAACTTTTTACCATGTTACGCAAATATACTGCAATTAAAATTAAAAGTAGCAAAGCTAAAGCAGCACATACAGCTCAACACACACATCTCAAACATTGTGATGATCAACCAATATTAATTCAGTACAAATATGAACTCTCAACCATATGACAGCTAAAGACAGTGATAATAACACCAATAAATCCAAAGCAATAATTAAATTAATAAATGCAAACAAAAAAATACTTCAGAATCTAAGTAAGGTCAACAAAACTTTTGTTCGCAACATGATTTGAGTATTCTTATTTAGTTCACTCAAGATAAAAATATTATATAATAATAAGATAAAGAACTGACTTGAACTACTAAATAATCTCTGTTCAAGATACTTTTTTACATTTTTTAAAAGAACATGGTTTTCTTGGACTCTCTTGGCTCTCTGATGTTCAGGCAAATATGTGAGCTGTTGGAGTGAGATACGACTCCAAGAAGCTGCAGGGCTGCAACATGAAGTAAATGACCTTAGGAGACCCTACTTTGATAGACACACCAGCCAAGCCTTGAAAAAAAATGATAGCACTCTAGAAGATATGACAGCAAGATGTGTGCTCTCATCTCACCGCAATTTATTTCTCCAAAATACGAGTGTACGCTCTCCGAAAATGTGTGTACTGGTCTCTTGAGGAGCCTCTGAAACACGGAAACTCATCAGAGCGTAAATTACAAGACACCATGCCGTGTTTCCCAAAACAGAGCAGATGTGAGAGTTATGCTGAGGAAGTGACAACAAACTACAGAGACAGATTCAAACACTAGAGAAGAGAGAGTTACACGCTAATTTCACAATAACAACATTCCTGCAGTAACTCGATAAAGCCGGAACAGCGTTGAAGGCCAGCCATTTGTTTGCAGAACAACAGGGTAGTGTCTGCAACCCATTTCCTCCTAATAAGGGTGGCATCTGTGCACACTGTGAGGAAAAGAAGTACATTCTGTGGATTGCAAAGCACAGCTTAATGAAGCTTGTTAGCACATACCACAGACAAAGCCAAAGCTATAGGCAGAGAGAACGGACTAATAACTATACAACTTAACAAAAAGCTCTCAAAAAAGTACAAACTTGTAAGACACCCTTATTTTAGTACATTTTATAAATGTGAAGAATTCGGTGTTACTATAGTAATGAATGCTGACTATTGCAAATCCAATCCAATTTTATTATAAAAGGTCTTTAAATGTTTCTATGTGTTTATGTGTAACAGAAGAAGCAACAGATCTTTTCTTCCATATGGTGACGTACATCTGAGTGAAACAGATTACTGAAAAAGAAAAAAAATGTAGGGTGGGGACTTGGTTCTGTCCAGCCGTTGTTGATTGGATGGTGGCAGAACTGAATGTGAGCCAAAATTAATTCTTAAATTAAACATACAGTACATGGATTAATCGTTCACAATTCGATTAATAACATGCATTTATAAAACAGATAAACTGTTTGTCCTATTCCAGTGTCTCAGGCCTATGAAAAAAAAGCTTATTTAAGTATTCATAAAGCATATCTAAACTGTGATATAATTGGTACATTGTGTACTAACATTAATTGAAGACCAATCTGTAAAGCGATAAAGATGTGCAGACCAAATAATCTTCAAATGAAACCTGGGTCTCATTTAATCTAGTAATCAGGCATCACAGCTGCCAAAGGGCCATGCCTAACTAAATAATTATTTAATGTTAATCTGAATAACTTGCATATTAGCCAATAAATAAATGATTATTCTGACTTTTGTCTAATATCCCACAACATTTAAAAATATTGTACATAAAACAAAGTTTTTTTTTAAAGAGAGCCTCACTTTAAAGGAATGATCTCCGGTATCCATCCAGTGAGACAGTGCATGACTGTAAAATCTCCAAACTCTCTCCCAGAGACTGGAATACTGGAAAGAGAAAACCATATCACTATAACACATTAACTGTTAACTTGTTAGCCAGACAGCCATACAATGGATACAAATGGTGTGGGTACATCCTAAAATACCAGAAAAAAACATTGGTTCTCCTTTCAATAAAGACTGCATGAATATGCAAGCTCAGTTCCAGTTCCATTGTGTCATTTCAGACGTTGATCTGTGCATGTCTATGAGTGTAAGTGTGTGTGACCTCTTGCTCTCTTTCTCTGAAGAAACCAGATGGCTGATGCTCTAATTGTGCCTCACGGGATGCTGTATTCAACCAGTCCGGCAGCTATTAATTATCTGCACAATTTCACTGTTCATCTTCACGCAAAGAACCATTCCATCATTATCACTGCCACACAAGAGCGCAAGCACACTTCAAACAGGATGTACAGTGGCTTCAGGTGAGTCACGACTGTGATCACTTTAGAGTCAAAGCTTGGCAGTACTGAATTCTACAGCATGTATATGTGTTAATTGGGAATTGCCCTCTGGAAGCACACAATTGTGCTTTTTGTTTCCTGAAAATTTTATTTCGAACCATAAATAATGAACTGGCTCAGAGATGGTTCATTTCCTAAGCTATAAAAACTTTTACACCATGAAAAAAGAGTCCACTCCTTCATTCTTCTGGGATGCACAAAACTTCTGCAAAATAAATTCTGGGAATAATGTACTTGTTCCTAAATGGAGACTGCCATTTCAAAAAAGGATGCTAAAGCCAATCAAAATATCATAAAAGTGGCCCATTTTAACCAAGCTTTCAGTGATGAGCAGACTGAAATTTATGTTGTTACTCACTAATAAACCTTCACTGCGGTAAGCTTTTCTAATGTCAAGTCACGTAAGCTGAAGTCGAGAACCTGGTCAGTCAGATTTGTGAATGAATCATTTGGACTGGTTTTGTGAACTAATTCAATTATTATTTGACAATTCTTATTTTGACAACACTTATTGTTTGAATTAAGTTTAAAAATACTCACTCAGTACTGGCCACCTTTAGTATACCCTTAGCCAACAGCATGGGCCAAAGCTCTGATTGGTTTGTAGTAGCAGGAAGCAACAGGTTATCATCTTTGTCAAATGGTAACATGTCATCAACAGTAATCTTCCTCCAACTTCCCTAAAAAAAAAATACATCCATTATCATTAATGAGACAGTAAAATATCTCAGATAAACTCAGTAAAAGTTTATCATACAATGGCACAATCCATCTGGATAGATTTGTGTGACTCAACATTCGTTAAATAACATTTATTCACTCATGGATGTGCTATATATAAGTATATATAACAAAGTAATACATGAATTAAATTTTTAATGATCTCACCATCAAACTCATCTTAATACACACAAAACCAAAGGTGCAATCAATCAGAACTCAAATGAGCCTTTAAAGTCCATGGTTCATTAGTGTGCATTTTGTACACAGTAAAATGAGCAGTGAAAATGCTGTGATAAACATCATTAACTCTAATGGAGTTATATTAAAGAGAGTGATCTTAGAAGATCAGTCAGCAACAAAATAACTATTGCCCAGCACATAGGCCTTATTTGAAATGCTCTTGTACTTGAGAGAGCGCTACTTTACTATTCTTTGATATCACCTGTCAAACAAATCATTGTTACCAGCGTGCAGGTCAGTCTTTGCTCATTTAGTAATAGAAGCCGTTAAGATAAAAAAAATAAAAAAATAAAATTCTCGGTTGTCTGTTACCAGAGGATAGAGCAGTCACGGCTCTACCAACTCTCTTAGCTCCCTGATAAGCACTGTGTTCTCACTTAATAACTGCCTTAAGGACACAGTGTCCTTCTAGCAGGAGAATGTGAACAAATGCTACAATAGGTATAGCATATTTGGCAATTTTGTGTATCACCATGCAGAACCTCTCATTCATTAAAGATCCTCTTGTATTCCAAAGATTAACTAAATTTGTGGTTTTGAAATTTGGGGAGTTTATGAAATTTCTTTTTGTTGCTGAACTATCTCTTTAGTTATTCCAGTGGGTTTTTTTTTTTTTCAATGGAGAACATAACTTTAAGTTTTCATTATAACAAAACTGTTTTAAATATTAAACTGTAAAAGATACACAAAGCTGAAAGGAAATGCAGTGAATGTTGTTCACAACAGGTTTTCAATAAAAACATTTAAAATGGTGTCTATACTCAACCTGAACTTACCATCCAGTAGAGTTTAATGACATACTTCCCATAGGCATTATAGAGGGGCATGTGATCCTTCTCTGCTTTACAAAGGGAGTAGATGTGTTCCCAGGGTCTCCAAAGGTTGGGAACTGTTTCCATAGAGACTGCCTTGTCCTCTCCTGTGTTGCAGACTTTCCACAGAATGTAGAACTCACTAATGATCCATCGAATAAGCTGTGAAATCGGCGTGCAGGGCGAGGAGTGACCCAGTGTAAGTTAATGCCAACTCAACTACTCATTTTTTGTTCTAATCAGTAACGCAAGCCATCCGAAGTGATTGAATGACTCACCTCACTTGAGAGTAAATGCTCATTTGCTGAGGTGAGGTCAAAGGCAGATTTATTTTCCACCACAACAGGAGTCTGTTTTAAAGGACAAGATAATAGAATGTCAGTTCCTGAAGATCTACCTTGATGAGTTTAGTTTTCTACTCTAATTAAACATGGGTGGTGATGGCGCAGTGGATAAGACACATGCCTTTGGTGTGAGAGACCCGGGTTCGAATCCACTGTGAGACACCAATGTGTCCCTGAGCAAGACACTTAACCCCTAATTGCTCCAGAGGCGTGCGACCTCTGAAATATAGCAATCGTAAGTCACTTTGGATAAAAGCGTCAGCTAAATGAATAAATGTAAATGTAAACACAAACAAAAAACAAAGCTAAAGCAAGTTCAACCTAGTTGTCTTTTTGTTTACAATATATATGAAATATATATACACACTATCGTTCAAAAGTTTTGGGGTCAGTAATATATATTTTTAAAGAAATTAACACTTTTATGCAGTGTTTAATTAATAAATGACAGTATTAATAAGTGACAGTAAAGATTTTTACATTGTTACCAAATAAAAATGGTAATAAAAATATAAAATTATATTTCACAGTTTTCAAAAATATTTCTTGAGCACCAAATCATGATATTAGAATGATTTTAAAGGAACATGTGACACTGAAGACTAGAGTAAATGTATATTAAAATCAAATAACATCAAAATGATCAAATGAATGCAGCCTTGGTGTAAGCCCATCTAAATCGGTCCAATAGAACGGGTGACGGTCTCTGCGCGTTACTGTCTTTCCGCGTGGCAAAGTAATTTAGTTCCAATTAAACTTATCTGACTCCATTTTATCACGACCTCGAATTAAGGTTAGATTGCCATTTGTTTATTGGTCAATTATATAATAGTTTAGCAATACATTTGATTGTTCTCTTTACTTAATATTTTACTGGTTCATTAGGAATCTATGTCGCTCTGTTTAACGCGGTTCTCACGATGACAAGCTCGTCAGTTTTCGGTCAATAAACAGAGGTAATTGGCTAAATACCTGAGATGGTCGCATTCACGCTTACACAATCAGAGATACTTTGGTTTAGCCCACATGGAATTGCATACACTTGAATTTAAGGTAACGTTTACTTCAGGCAGAGGTATGGCCGCCACTACTACAGATATAAGTCAACCAACTTTACTTCTCTTATAATAGCTTTGGATTGGCCATGCCGTGGTGTCTTTTAAAACAAGGCTAAGACACACCCAAATTTAGGTTGGTCAAGCAGCTTTTTTTGCTGTTCTAAATGGAAATTCACTTCTTGTCTTTGCAAACCATGTACACTTTAATTAGCTCCAAATATTAGTCATCACTAATCTGACGCAGTCTTGCGGTAACATACGAATCCGTTTAATTTACTTGGGAAAACAATTTCAGAGTCAGTCAGAATAAAATCAAATTTAACAATTTATTATGTCAGGTAAATGTATCATGCCAATTTTATAATCAGTTCAAAGATAATAAATACAAAACATCAAATGCTCTGGAATATAGAGAAAAGATGCGAACCTGACATTAGATGACGTGATACATGATGCTGAAGTCTTTGAGGTCCTTCAACATTATGGGCTGATCTGAGTTACAGAATCACCCTGAGCCTCTTGTTACATTTCTTTATATAGACAGAAACTTCTTTCACATGGAAACATTTGCTAACAATGGGAATTTGCATTCAGAGTTTACACCTTTTGAGAGCCGGATGCCATTTGCCTGGAAGACACACCCTCCTCTGTGTGCAAGTCATCTCTAAACTCTTAAGAACTTTATTACCTTTTGGTTTACTTATTTGGGAATGAGACATTTTAAATGATACCAAACATGTATAATACTGTATGATAATTATTCACATTAAACCATATAGATTTTTGGGTGAATATCTGGTGGTCTCAGCGTGAGAGAGAGACAACATGGGGAGGTGCTTGACTCGGGATGCTAGTTTCTCAAGAGAGAGTCAAATTTCAAATTTCGAGAAAGGTCCTTTGTCTTCTCGCCGGGAAGTGGTCGTTCCTCAACCAGACTGCCCGGCATTTTCTAATTTCTCAATTCTTACGTGACTTCTTTCAAAAACATTAAAAAAAAACTCCAAACTCAGTGTGATTATTTGAGATTGCACCATAAAACAGCTGAATCTAACTGAACAATGATTATTGAAAGTGATTATAGTTTTGCTCACTTGGTCTGTTATAAATATTAAAATTTGTGTCACTTGAGAAATTTCTCCCATTTTCCAAATGCTTTCTTCCCACTACTGTCACAGATCATCTCTAAGGGACATGAATATTTGCTTCCATGAATATTTGATAATCTTCTGTAAGTGGACTTTTAATTACATGTAAATCGAAGGCTCTTAGTATCACTCACATTCTAGGAGAGAAGAATCGCAGTTATCATCTTTTTATCCCAATTGTTGCCATGGAAATGACAACAGAGCTGACCTTCATTCGTTCTCTCAATTAAACATCTTAAATACAGCTAGTCAGATGGCAAAAAATAATTGGTTTTTAGAGATCTAGTGCCTAGTCTTGATTGCCTTGTGATTTTTCTGCTTGTTGTGACTTTTTAGCATCCCATGACTTGCCTAGACTCATCAAAATGGAGAAATAATTGTGTAATGTTCTACTAGGCATGAGGTAATTTAATCACAACCCAAACATGACAGGAAAGCAGCATAAACAGATTTCATCAATTAAGCTCGGCATTGAGGATAAGACTGGATTTTCCCAAAAACATGTAATTAAAGAGCAGGGTGAACACAAATATGTGTTATTTGGTCATTTTTAATGTTAGATCAAATAGTACTTCATATTGTACTCAAACAATCACAAATAAAGTACAATTGAAAAGAAGCTGACAGACAAATGTGTTTTTATGTCAAAAAAAAAAAAAAAAAAGAGACAAACTCTGTTTAACTTTACCTACCCATAATAATGCAGCTCCATCAAGTTTGTTGGACCTGCTAGTGATGATAATCACTTCTGTGGCTAAAGAAAAACTCTTACCTTATTAAGCATGTACTCTGAAGGACGTTTCCAAGTGTGTACTCTCAAAGAGGCAGGAAATTCAACCTTCCCTTCTGGATCGTCAAAGAGCTGTTGATAATGTTGTTACATAAAAGGCTCAGTATGGTTTTAGATTCACAATCAAATGGGAAAACAAATACAAAAAGTAAAAAACACTGATCAAATTGCAGAGTGCATGGCGCCAGCCACTCGGAGTCTGACTCATCAATTGCAAAGCTAGCTACATCTCTCAAGCCAAGCAGTTTGCTGAAACAGATTTCTACTCTTAACAATGGACCAACATTTACATTATTATGAAAAACATTAAATTGTTGTTCTATTCATGAATACTCACCTTGTTCTCCTTAGAGGCTTTAGTTGCATCCCATTTTTCTGCATTGACCTCAGTGTCGCTCCACTCCGGCCAGAGAGAGATGAGAATCTTCTTTAGCTCTTCAGGGCTTTCTGATGCACTGATCACCGAAGATGCTCTAGAGACAGTGCTTTGCTTTTTAATGTAATCTATTCAAATGTATCACTATTTAACATAATAATTTCATTATTGGTACTTACAAGGTAAGCATTTGAATTTGCATATTGACTTGTGATTGGTCTTTTCAATTATTATTATTATCTATCTTTAATCTAAATTGCATATTAATATCAAGCTATCACTTTTTCAATTCCAAACACTGGTATTTTCTCAGGAAATGCAAATCTAATTCAATTGAATGCAATTTTATTTTATAATTGGAGTGAAACATTAATGGAACTATGTCTTTAACCTATGTTTGACCCATTGACCTAAACGCAAAGAAAATGTAATTATCCGTTATTGATGGTAAAAAAGTAACGTTATGCCTGTTGTTGTTAATGTAAAAAATACACAATTTAGTGTTAGGCAACTATAAAAGCCACAAGAAAAATGCAATAAATTAACTTGCCAAATACAAATTATGTAACGTTATGTTGTTGTCAAATTCACAACTGGCAAAACAATCCGTAGCCAAATATATCCGTAGCCATACAATATTGTATTAAAACATAAACAACTCCTGTTAAGCTAAGGACAAACATAATACAGTAAAGATATAAGGCGAATGGGCGAAATAAAGGTTTTATTATTTATATAATCTATGATTGATCTATATTGTCGAACTATTTCGAATGATATCAACACAGGATGTTTGTATTAACAAATCTCAAGTAAATGCTTACTCTTTTTTGGGAGATTGTCCAGGCGAGGAAGCGACGAGGCTGGATGAGGACGCCTTTTTCTTGGGTGTCTTCGACATTGCAAGTGTATATAGGCCTTGTTTCTAATCTAAGAGTTCATGGTTTGAAGGAACACTTGGCTGAATAAAGCACGGAAAATAATGATTAATAGGAAGCGATGGCCAGGGTGAGACTGTTTGCAGTGGGGAAAGTTTGCAATGTTGCTAGGCGACAGGATCGCTGGGGATTGCCGACAGCTCGAGCGCAGAGCTTTATTACCACCTCGCGCCAATGAACTCCTCCTGAGTCCCGACCTCTTTAAACAAACTCTTATATCTAGTATCTACCAGTGGCGCAGATAGGATTTTTTAACTGGGGGGGGGGGACCAAGCTGTCAGCAAATGATTTAAACTCAATTCGTTATTTTGCGTAATTTGGGCTTTAACTAGTGCTCAAGTAGTTACTTTGTGTAATTTGGGCTAATGATTTGCACTAAAAAGCCATTGGGGGATTATTATTTGAAATCATGGATAAACAACAATGAACAAAGGTAAACAAAGGCCTACCTCATCACCACTAGCAATGCATGATCAGACTGTTATTTGACTAGTATGCCAATCACCCACCAAAACTTCATGTCTTCAGCAAAGTATTTTTTGTGGCTGCCCTCCTGCAGATCCTCACTTGACAGACTAAGGCAGAGGTCTTCAGTCCTGCTCCTGGAGGGCCACTGTCCTGCAGAGTTTAGTTCCAACCCTAATCAAATACACCTGAAACACACAGCTCATCAAGCTCTTCAGGATCGCTTGAATGTACAAAGGCAGGTGTGCTGAAGCAGGTTGGAACTAAACTCTGCAGGACAGTGGCCCTCCAGGAGCAGGATTGAAGACCTCTGGACTAGGGCCTGCCTTACTGTCATCAGAAATTGCCTGCAGGCCAGGAGGACAACATTTTAAATCTTATAATTTCAGTTAACCCTCTATATCTCTATAGAATTTCACAACAATGTGAAATACAACATATTCCTGAGAATTAATGGCTTAAACTACTATTTCAAAAATAGTCTAAGAATAACTCAATTTTAAATTTAAGTGTTAATTGCACGTTTGTTGCAATTTATAGATTAGACATATCTTTCAAATGATGTATGACATATTAAGAAATGTTTTTCATAGCCCATAATTTAAGAATCTATATCCTCCGTTGCTCCAGTCCCTACAATAAAAAACCATGATTTCCTGCTATAAGAGGATTTCAAAAGTTTATGTAGGCCTTTATTTGTTGTTTGCATAAACCTTGCACCACACAAATTCATTTATTATAATTATTTTATAGTGGCTTACACAACAGTGAACATACCTCAGTCAATTTATACAGTACAATGGGTTAAATGATAAGATAAAACATTATTTCCTGACGACGATAAATTGTTTGATTTATCCAACCATTCTTTTTGTGTTCATTCATTATTTGCCTCTGTCCTCTCACCTAAATGCATAGTTATGGTCTCCACATGTTGCTGTGTTTACTAAGTGCAAAAGCCTTCTTGCCATTATTGTCAGACTAGCTATTCCCCTTAACAAATCTAATCTGCCACATCTGGGAAAGTCAACAGGCATAGGATACTTACATTGTTTGGTTTTTGAAAAAACGAGGTGATTGTTTTTTGTCTCTTCGTTGCCTTTATGTGGCATTTATACAGTCGATTTTTTTCAGTTCAGAAAATCACCGACTCAGCTCAGTCATAGATTGTATTTGATCACTATGGTTACCTGTCCGCTCCTACAGGCACGATTGAGGCAGCTACCAGTTCCTCATAGGACCCCAGCGAGATCACTCACTCAGGAGTCGTAGCACACACAGAGAGAGAGTGTGTAAACGTAGGTGGCATGATGGCATCGTGTGTTTATTGACAACAGAACAGCGTGTAGTGAGATCGTGGGTACAAACAAAATAATGGCGACCGGTGTAGATTATTATTGTGTGTCAGCCTGCGTCTGCCCCGACCCGATTCTGAAGCAGCGGCGGGCCGGGACACTACTTTGGCTAATGAACATAGCGAAAACACTGGTTAATCCTCTGTTTTACCGATTTTTGTCGCCTTTCGTAGGGATAGTGAGGGCGGGGGACGGATCGGGTCACTATGAATATGGGGGGGTCATGTCCCCCCCGTCCCCAGTGCCATCTGCGCCCCTGGTATCTACTGTCGTTTAGCGACACGAAGACAGACTAGTTTATCTCTTCTTCTTTGGTGTTTTACGGCAGTCGTCATCCATAATGTTGCATTACGGCCACTATAGTTTCTCTTTTCTTTTCAAAGAAATAACCTATGGAAAGAACAGCTTCCAAAATCCAAATGCCAAATCAGCTTTTACGTCAGAACGTAATTACATCATCACGCGACACCTGACATATTTTTCTTTTTAAAAAGTCACCATTAATTTCGTTTCTTTGATTTAAAAAATATAAACATCGGTTTAATTTAAATTCATTTGAGTTTAATCATTTCTCACGTTCAAATGAATCGGTTCAGAGTTGTTCAACCTGTTTAAAGCCGATTAATTGAAAAGATCCGACTCAAAAGAATAATTTGTTCAGGAATCGGACTTAAAAGTTTCTCCAAAACACAAAGCCTCTTAAAAGCCCATAAGTCTGAAATTTGAGAAATCGATGGCACTCCACTAAAGCAACCTGCAAATAGGCTATTAAAATATAGCTATTCCTATTTCTTATCATACAAAGCTCATCCTCAACCTTAAGATGACTTTGGCAATTTATATTCAATCATAATAATAATGTCACGTTTGTTAGAATTTTGAATTTATGGCACATTCTCTCATATTTATTGAGCATACAAAGAAAAACCCATGAACATTTAAAAAGTTTTATTTTGTCAGAAATTGTTACTTCAACAAATGTTTGTTTGCAAACTTGACAGAATCGGTCCAGCATATAAAAATTTATATTTTTCTTAAGTTCATTGTAGAATAAAGCCATGGACTGAGCAAATGCTCAGATCCCTCATTCAGTACCAATTAAAAAACAATTACCGTAATAAACATATTTGAACGTCATCATGTACAAGCCTGAAGCAATCCAACATGAACCACAAATGTACATCCATATAGGCCCATGATTCTTTGGCCTGTATGGCCCTTTAGAAGACCTATTCATTTTCCTTGATAAAATGGTTTCATGGTAAGAGCTTCAAGATTGTTGATGGTTGGATCTTCACAACAGACTAAATGCCCTGGGAATATGTAAGATTTTTTCAGAAAGTGACATCTTGAGAACTTTTTTCCTGCAAAATTTAGGGTGGCAATTCCCAGCGGATGGAAATAGTCTAGCAGAGTACATTTAAAACAGCTCACCCTCTGTGACAAAGGCACTAGTTTAATTTAGTTTTGGCTAAGAACGTTTACTGGTAGGCCTACTTGCCTGGTCCTATGACACCCATTTAGTTTCAGTCGTTTTAATCCATATTACAACATGGACACATCTTGCTTGACACTATACAAAGGACAAACAAAGCACAGAGCAAGAGAGAAAAACTGGTCATTAAAAACACCAGAAAGATGTTTTATCTGATCAGATCATCTGTCCTTTTGGTGATGTCTTCTCCCATTTTAGAGCACAAACTGACATCTGTTGGCCCCTGGTAGTGATTGTGATCCGTGGCAGGGATGAGATGGGATGGGGTTTGGGGAATTTGTTGAGCCTCCTGCCTCCTATCCACAGCAGATAATGGGACACACAGAGCATCCACACTAGCAGCAACCTGGCTTGCTCTCAGCAGGCACAGTTTGTTGGTCCAGTTTAATCTTGTCACCATTGTTTTCTTCATAGGAAAGACCTTTATCATTGAGAAGGATGTTCTCCACCAAGAACCGGGCAGCCTCATCAACGTTGATGTTGTCCTGCAGTGAACAAAGTCAAATGTTAAAGGGATAGCTCACCCAAAAATCGTTCCTCATGTCGTTCCAAACCTGTATGACTTTCTTATGCAGTACAAAAAATATGATCTTGTTCTTGAACTGTTTTTTAACATACAATGAAAGTCAAGTGGGTCCAAACATCAACAGACCTCACTGACTTTCAGTGTATCGACAAAAAATAACACTGAGACATTCTTCAAAGTATCTTATTTTGTATTCTGAGAGTAAAGTCATACAGGTTTGGAATGACAATGAAACCTTTCCAGAATATTGAGATCATTTACAGAATGGTCAATAGACGTAACTTGTTAAGCTAAACTGAGTGCATGGTGAAGTTTCAAGAGGTACTTCAGCATGAAGCTGGATTGATGGCACCTGCCTACACAACTTCTCATCACTTTTTTGAGACACTTTACTCTTCCCATTTACATCCCTCTATCCTTAAGTAGTCTGTGGTTTCAAAGCGAGAGAGTGTGAGTAAGACTGATATGAGGGAAAGGGCAAAAACAGAAAGGTTAAACAAAAGCCAACCATGCATATTTGTCATTCATCCAGAGTACTGAGCACAATACAGGTGGCACGGCATGCTGAGAGACAATTAACGTTTGCATGAAACAATTGATGTCCAGCAGTATGGAGGGCAAGAAAACGCTGTTTTCTTGGAGTGAGCAGTGTAAATAACTTGAATTTTCAAGCTTGTTAAGAACATCATGAGACTGCTTTGAGCCATTACTTTCAGAAAGTGTACGGTGTCCTTGCTTGTTTGTTTGAATGGTGGTGACCTATTATGATCTCTTTTGGTAGGAATGATGGTTGAAATCATTGCCATTTAGAGATCTGCATGGGCCATTGAGAAGCTTGTTTCAACTCTACCCAAAGACATGATATGAAATTATGAAATAAAACTAAAGATATCAAATAAGATCTGCAGCCTATTTGTCTGTAGTGCCCACACAGAGCAAAACAAAACAGCAAAATAATAAACTGAGCAATTCCAATAGGGTCCTCACACCATCGGTGCTCGGGCCCTAATAATAATAACAACTTTAAGTATTTTTTGTCTTATATTCAGGTAAAAAATTCTAAACATTCTTAAAAAATTTAAACATTTTCCTTAGATGCAAAAATGTGTATAAGACATTTTTTTCAAAGAGCATAACTTGAATTAAGTTTACTGTTCAATTTGCACACAAACTTCTACATTTTAGTGAGGTTTATGCTTAAAACAAGAAAAAAACTTTTTGTTTGAAGTATATTTTTAAGGATGGTTTAAGACATGTTCACTGGAAAACAAGAAAAAAATCCTACTTTAATTTTCTATGAAACACTTTTCCACCTCTGAATGAATGAATGAATGAATAAGTGAGTGAGTGAATGAATCAAAAAATGAATGAATGCATCAATGAATGAATGAATGAAATGACAACTTTCTCCTAATTTTTCATAAATGCTATTATGTCTCCCAACTTGACTGTTTCTCACAATGAGACTATTTCTTATTTTAAACTTTATCTCACAATTACTTTCTTCCTTTGTCTTTTACTCTCAGGCAATATAGGCCTTTCCATCCATAAATGTCATTTGTACAAAAAAGGCGTAAAAACTAAATACACATGCGTCCCACTGGGAGAGGAGCGATAGAAAAAAAGAGAGACTCATACAAGCTCTTCGGACCAGTCAGCACAGAGACTTGATTGAACACAAGGAGGTCCTGATAGATGAGAGCCGACACATTCACCATGCACATGCACTGAAAACACATACACACACACACACACATACATACACACGACAGGTGCCAGAGCTCCCAGCCAGACATCTGTGTGCTTGAGTCCCTAATGGAGAGATCTATTTCAGAAACATGTGCTTATGCAGACTGACTGATGAGACACCTTCTGTTAAACAGTTAAGACCAGACACCGCTACAGACAGAAACTGAACAAACACTTTTTAAATAGCTAGACACAGTCAAGATATTTAAGGCCAAATCGTGTGACTTGAAAATGCATTTCAAGGGGTACAATTTAACAGGGTGTTAAATACCTACATAATCACACACTCCTAAAGACACTGTATTCCCCAGAATTAATAAACAGACATTTTCTTCTCCTTCTCCTCTCTTTACCTATTTTCTTCCTTCTCTCCCCCCAGACTATTTCTCTTTAGCCAACTTAATATGCCCAGATCCACCCACCATCCCTCAAAATGTGTGTGCAGGAAAGAAAGAAGATTAATTTGCAAAATACATCAAAGAAACTGCTGATGTAAGACTATAAACACATATTTTGTTCCCTTTACTCTTGCAGTGTTTTCAAGATTCAGCTGATACTGTAAAATATGCGACTATGAATGTTGCTCAGGAATGACATCCATTTGTAATAAAAACCATGTGAAAGTCAGAATACTGCAGGCACTAAGAAAATATCCTTTATCTAGATGACTTCCATAATACAAACACAATGCCATAAATAATAGCAGTAGTAAAATAAAAATAATAAATAAAAATGTAATTTATTTTTTGTGATGGCAAAATATTCAGCTGTTATTTCTCCAGTCTTTAGTGATCCTTCAGAAATCATCCAAATATGCTGATTTGGTGCTTAAAAAACATTTATTATTACACTTGAAAATGATTGTGCAGCTTAATATTTTTGTGGAAACAGTGATGGTGTTTTTCCGGAGATTCTTTAATGAATATAAAGATCAGAACAGCATTTATTTAAAATAGAAATATGTTGTATATATAAATGTTTTTCCCGTCACTTCTGATCAATTCAATACATCCTTGCTAAATAAAAGCAATTAAAATGTATTACTTTAAAATAAACCTTGAAGTCAGCATGAAGTGGAAGTTGCGATCGTCTTTTCTTCCCTTTTATGATGTATACAGTAACTGTGTGAAACGGCTTCTTGAACGAGAAAAATGTAAGGCGGTACTTGACTTTCTGAATTTCCTTTATTGTCATTGTATGTGTACAACTGTCATTGCACCCGTCCAATGAAATTACATACATTTGTCCACCAGGAATCGATTGGATCACTGTCAGTGACAGGTTGCTGGAGTGGAGGGATTATTTCCCTCCCTTGCACCGGTGTATACGTCATCAAGAGTCAGAGATGGTATTTTGATTAAAGATTATGAGGGCATGAATAAAAAATAAAAAAATGATGATAACAATCATTTATAATAAACAGAATTAAGAGAGTTGTCGATTTTTATTTAATGGTGACTTTAATGAGTCCAAACTTTTGAACGGTAATGTCAATTTTAAAAATAAAAATAAATCCTTTTAATAAAAATAAATGGATTAAAAATGTATATAATAAAAAACAATATTGCACTGGTCATAAAAAGGCAATATCGGCCAATCTGTTAATGTAGCAATATCAATACATTTTGATACTCAATTTGTCTCCAATGTACCAAACACTGTTCCACTATTTCCATTTTAAAACAGTGGGCAAAGACTCAGTAGTTGAGTAGCTGAGAAAAAAAAAAAAATCCTCCCTTAAAAATCACATACATACTGCTGCTTCACGTGATGAGCTGCACATTGCACATTTGACATATGTCTGGTGATTCAGGCATGAGGAGTGGCTAATGTTCTTAAGACTGCTGCAGTGGTGCCGTTTTGGCCCTAATACCAAGGAGAATGTCAGCCATCTTAAATACTTGATCTAATATGGCAGCTTTCATGGTCGTCTGAGCAGATTAGAGAGGAAAGGTGTAGTTCTATTCTTAGCGAAACTGTACGTGACAAGTTCTCCTTCATTTTCACCAAGTACAAACAAACATTTAAGTGGCTAAGTGAACACACAGGATGAGTTTAGGTTACCTTAGCTGATGTTTCAAACCAACCCAAAAACCCAGCCTCCTTGCAGAAGTTGTCCATAAGTGAGGAATTGTTGGATCCATCCTTCTTCTGGTCACATTTATTGGCCAGAAGGACAGAAGGGATGGGATTGCCATTGGCCAGTTTCACCTTGCTGTCCAAATCGTGCTTCCATTTTGAAACAGCCTCGAACGTAGAGCCTCGGGTAATGTCAAAAACAACAAACGCACCCACTGCCTCCTTATAATAAACGCGGGTCATGTTCCCAAACCGCTCTTGACCTAAACATGAGACAAAACAAAACAATAAAAGCCAAATTATTTTGAGTCATACAGATATATATATATATATACAAATACAAAAAATAAATTCTTAAATTGTCTTCATGTGGGGGTGGGGAGATTCTCAGCAAATACAAATATATATTGCATGTATATCATGTAATAATTTAATTTTAAATCAACCAAGTTTAATTTCCCATCACATTCCATACATTTTTTTAATAATGGGAGATAATGGGAGCATGTGGCTGCTAATTGAAGAAGGTTTATGTTAGCACTGCAATGCTGCATTCAAAAGTGTGCCAGCCCAGAGAACATAAATTCTGAGCAAGACTGGACACCAGTTTTAGATGTGCTGCTCTGTCTCATAGTTCATCTTGCCTGAGGAGGGATAAAGCCCGGCACAGCGCAAAGTCTTCGAAAGCTAGATGGACAGAAAAAAGGAAGAGTGGAGCGAAAGATTCGCCCAGCGGTAGTTGCTAATAACACATCAAAGAACGGACTCAGTGCACACACCCCTCTCATATCACTCTCACCACACTCACTTTATCATTACATTTACTGCCTTGATATGTAAAAACCAAGAGAATACATCATTTTATTTTCTAGCTTTAATATTTAAGTGTGCATTTTGAATGTACAAAACACCACTGTAACAGAAGAGATTAAATGAAAAATGGAGAAAAAGGAATAGACCTTGGACCTTGAGTGAAAATGGCATTCTGCTTCACACCTGCTCAAAAGGAAAAACTGAGCTTAACATCCTTTTTTATACAACACAATATGGCATTAAAAAGAAAAAATGATCAAAAGAGACAGTATATATACAATAGCAAGATTAGCTGAAGACTTTTGATTTTGAGTAATGCTGCATTCACAGTCCTACATGTCAGCATTAGTCCAAGACATCTGCCATTTTAGCAAGCCAAATATTAAAAATTAATGGGTGCCTTAAATCTAATCCTTCTAAAATGGCATCAAATAGATGTTAAGACAATTTAAGTCAGAATAAACAGGTAGGCCTAGATTAACAGTATGAGATGAGATGTGAACACCTAAATCAAGCCACCTAGATAGGCAGACCCCTCAGATTCAAATCAGCTTGTGACAATGTGCTGTTTCCTATATGAATAAAAAGACTTCAGAGCAGCTTCACGTGTCTAGAACGCTCTAGTGTTTATGTCGCAGTTAAGCCAGAGCCCAAAGCACTCTCTCAGATCAGAGTTCAGACAGAGGAAGACTGTGATCACGGGCCTGTCTGTAATGCCTGACATTGCTTTGTTCTTCACTCTCTTTCTCTTTCTTCAGAGTGTGAGGGAACCTGGGGAAGTGCAACGAGCCATCCGTGTGCGTTTGTGATAAGAGAGATAGTTGATTCGCATATTTCGCCATTCGCCTCTATGCCAAGAGACTGAAGGATATTGAAATTTCGGTTTACAAATAGCAATGAGTATGTTTAATATTCTACTTTAATTTTCTAGCTACTTTTGGGGGGCAATATCCCAGAGTTTTTCCCAATATGGCTGATCATCTCAACCTTTAATGGATGGTTATTCAGATTTTCATTTTTTGTTGTTGTTGCCGTTTTCGTTATTTTAAGAAATGTTCAATATAAGCAAGAAGTTAATATTGAGTGACTTAGATTTACAGACTTACAATTTACAGACACAATATTCCCAGTTACTTTTTATTTTTGCTCTGCCAAAGAGAGTAGCTAGAGCTCAATTTAATTGGCACATATCTCGGAGCAACTCACAACAGTGATGTTTCATTCCTGAATGTTGTTGAATGAGTATCTGAAGTCTACACCTCTAATGCACAAACTGACAGTTTATTTGCTTGTTTATTTATTTATTACAATGATTAGTTCTAATAAACTGAAAATGAATTCAATAATTAAGCTATTAGTAAGTCTGACAGAATTAAAAATAGTCCTGCATAAATTCTGTGTTAATTTGAAAGATTTTATTGTTACTTATAGCAGTAAATTCACTTTGCCGCGACTCAAAATCAATGTTTACTGTCAATTGTGCATTTTTTTGTGGCAAAAAATAACTGCTTTTGATATTCAGTAATAATATTTCCTGCTATTAAATTCATTCATTCAAGGCCACAGGGGATACAAATGTTCACAGGGGATAGTGTGGGCCAAACGGACTGGAATTTTTCCAAGGCCAAATTTTTGTCCCAAATCCCAACAGTCCAACCCTGCTCTCCAGCACTGCATTCAATACAGTAGGTTTGTATCATATAGACTTTCAGATGTCTATATTTGGTTTCCAGTGATCAGCATTAAAACATGGAGAACATTTCACCCCCCAACAGTCTCAGTTGAGTTCCATTATCTTCGCTCGTTCAGCTACGCACTTCACACGTCAAAAGCTTCTTAGGTCTCTCAGCAGCTAATTGCTCTTGATTGCTGGACTAAATTTAGACCATTTAACCTCAGGTGAACACACGGGAGGGCTGACACATAAGAAGACAGAACCTAATTTTTGGCTCCTAGTCCATTTTGGGCACACAGCCCTAAAAATCGTATTAAAAAACTGCTCTGATGAATTGAAGATGAACTGTCACAGAACAAGTCAAGAAAGAAAATCTCAGAACTGCTTTTAGTTCCTAAATGGCATGAGAAGGGCCAGCATCATTCTCTTATGCTCAATACTTTATACCACAATGTGCTGTGCATGCTGTTGTGTACTGGCATTTTCTCACAATTAATAGTTCTTTGTGTGTGGCGCTATAATAGCAAAACAGAAGACCAGTGAAGTTTGACTGAGCAAGCGAACAGTACCTGAAGTGCTTCACAGAGAGTCAGCTATACTTATCGAAAGAGAAAAGGAGAACTGCTGGGAGAATAGTGTGAAAGCAGAGGCTTAGCATGAAATGAAAAAGGCAAAATGTAGTAGTAAGCTCTTGTATTAACTGAGAAAAAGCCACAGTGTGATGTAATAGTTTCACAATGAAAGGTGCTTTCACTGGTCCATGGCTCCCTGAGGGGTGTGTAAAATTACACTAAAATGAGGAAGCCGAGAAAAACATTTTCTGAGCTCATCTAGGTTGTGCAAATCAAAGGAATTCACTTTTTCCTTGATTATGAAAACAATTTATTGTCAAGTTATGCTTGTTAAGACTTTTACTTTCAGTAATAAACTTTGGCAATAATTCCTAGGCCCAATCTAAGGACAAACCATCCAATTGGATTTAGAGATACAGTGGAGAAAATAATTATTTGATCCTCTGCTGACTACCTTTGCCCACTAACAAAGAAATGAAGGGTCAATCATTTTATGGTAGGTTTATTTTAACAGATAATACGATAATCCGGATAATACGTTTCTTGTAGTTGGTCAGCAGGTTTGGAGAGACTGGCTAGGCCACTTCCAAGACCTTAATGTGCTTCTTCTTGAGCCACTCCTTTGTTGCCTTGGCGGTATGTTTTGGGTCATTGTCATGCTGGAAGACCCATCCATGACCCATATTCAGTGTTCTGGGTGAGGGAAGGAGGTTCTCGTCCAAGATTTTACGGTACATGGCCCGGTCCATCAGCCTCTCAATACGGTGAAGTCGTCCTGTACCCTTAGCAGAGAAACAGCCCCAGAGCATAATGTTTCCACCTCCGCGCTTGACTGTAGGGATGGTTTTCTGGGTGTCATAGTCAGCATTTCTCTTCCTCTAAACACAACGAGGTGAGTTGATGCCAAAGAGCTCAATTTTGGTCTAATCTGACCACAGCACTTTCTCCCAAGCCTTCTCGGAATCATTTAGGTGTTCATTGGCAAACTTCGGACAGGCCTGTACATATGCCTTCTTGAGCAAGGGGACCTTGTGGGCGATGCAGGATTTCAATCTATTGCGGCGTAGTGTGTAACCAATGGTTCGCTTGGTGACTGTGGTCCCAACTGCCTTGAGATCATTAACAAACTCCCGTGTAGTTCTGGGCTGATTCCTCACTGTGGCGAACAGGACGAGGCCGAGGGACGTGAGAGAACGGCGCGAGACCGGTGTGCCCCACAGGTGTCGCTCATTAACACTCACACCACCGGCCTCGCGCCGTTCTCTCACGTCCCTCGGCCTCGTCCTGTTCGCCACACTCACCTTTCTCATGATCATCCGTACCTCATGAGGCGAGATCTTGCATGGAGCTCCAGACCGAGGGTGATTGATGGTTATTTTGTATTTCTTATTATTTCGAATAATGGCACAAACAGTTGTCTCCTTCTCACCAAGCTTCTTGCTGATGGTCTTGTAGCCCATTCCAGCCTTGTGCAAGTCTACAATCTTGTCCCTGATGTCCTTTGACAGCTCTTTGGTCTTGCCCATGGTTGAGGAGAGGTTGGAATGGAAGATACAGATTCTGTGGAAAGTGTCTTTTATACACATAACGAGCTGACATTAGGAGTACTCTCCTAAAGTGACAGGATTAATCTGTGTTTCACATGGGCACATAACCAATCTGTGGGAGGCAGAATTTTTGCTGGTCGGTAGGGGATCAAATACTTATTTCACTCAATCAAATGCTAATCAATTTATAATCTTTATATAATGTGGGGTTTTTTTTCTAGATTTTTGGTTGATATTCTGTCTCTATCCGTTAAAATAAATCTAGCATAAAAATTATAGACCCTTCATTTCTTTGTTAGTGGGCAAATTTACAAAATGTATACTGATATATGTGTGTGTGTGTGTGTGTGTGTACTGTATATATAAACCCCCATATTAAGTAATTTAATGATGGTTTTATTTTAAACAGGTAATATCATAAAATAACGTACTTTTTTTTACTTTTTCTATAAAGTAACCAATTTTTAAAGGAATATGGCAGATTTTATAAAAAGCAGGGTCCAAATTAATTCCAGACCATGTTAAAATAATATTCAACACATGTTTACCATCTTATGAGGATTTTACTGAAAAACATGCTGTTCCTGGAAATTTCCAGTTCATTCTTTGCATGTAAAACTTGTAAAGTTTGTGCTTACATGCATTTTTTTTCAGTTAAACTTCTGAGTAAGAAACGTGAAGGGTCAGTTGAGCATAAAAGATAGTGGTTCCCCTTTTTTTTTTATCAAACCTCTACTCATTACAATTCACAATGATGATTCCAATGGTTGACAAACCATGGCTTGTTATGTAGGACAACCACAAAAGATCAGAATTTTGTTCTTTAACGAAAGGCCATTTTTGACAGTGATGGTGACTTCTTATTTTTCATTATTCTTTTCGCGCTGCTGATCAATAATGTGTACTCCAAACTGTTCATGCAGGGAATAAGAGTCAGGAATGACATGTCAATAATTGTGCAGTGGGAGACCTTATTCTCTCCCCTGGAGAAGCAATGTCAAGAATCAATCTCCATTTATCAACAATCAATGGTCTTGTCTTTACAACTCACAAAAGAATCGATGGGACGTCGACCCCCCTGTAGCATGTGTAAATATAGCACAACACAAACTGACAGTTTCTCACCAGTAAAAAGGGACCCGAGGTAAACAAAAGCTTTGACTGCATGACAGCAATAGAGACAGGCCGATCAACATTTTGAGAGGTCAATAGCGGCTAATGATTTGCAATAAATATGATTAGCAATGAACTGTTGTGACAACACTGAGTGAGTCTTAATGATAGTGAAGGTTTTTTCAGTGGCTAGTTCTGATTGATGTTTCAACTACTTTCTTTTTAACACCACAACAAGTAGCACTAGCTTTTTGAAATAAACAAACATCCGTCGAATTAGGTATCATTACATATTTGGAAGAGAAATTCAATCTATAGGCAACTTATCTTTAGGAAACAGCTTACAATATACTGGGTCAATAAAATAAGAAATGTTTCATGTTGATTTCAAATGTTTTAAAAAGGAAAAGTTTAAATAATTGAATCACTCCAAAAATGTCATGTGGTGTAACCATAAAGTAAAATTATTATTTTTTTCTTGAATTATAAGTTCTTGAATTTTTTTTTTCAAGGTTAACATTTTAGAAATTCAGAAATTAAAAACATGCCCGTATTAAAGTAACTGCATGAATTAATATTTTTATGTCATTGACCCACATCTTCGTACTGTTACTATATGTACATTTTAAAGTACATTATTATTTAATTTCTTACTAAGATGTCAAAACAAATCTGTGAATTTCTAAATTTGACTGCTAATGTTAACTATGGTGATTCTGAATTGAAGATCACTTAAAAGCTCGAGACAGTGAGAGAAAAGAGAGGGTGGTGGCATAGGAAGGCAGGGATACTGTCCATAGCCATGGAAACCTGAAGTTTCTCCTGCATGGCCTTTATCAAGATAACAATCTTGTGGGTGTGTTGCTATGGCAACAATCCAAGCCAGACGAGCCAGCTGCATTTTTTTTTCTCTGTGGAACAACAACACACTTCAGACGCTTTGGGCCGTCATTATATACCCAACCAACAGAACAGCTAATGACCAGAGACAGAGGCTTCACTGCACTGGGGCAAAGACCATCTGCAATCAACACACCAAAGACCACCCAATACTGACAGTGAGCAATGTAACTGTGATTCAAACTAATTTAAGCTACTTAGAAAAGCTTGAGTATTTAGTTTGTTTAGCAGTTGAGCGCTGCACGGACGGACGGACGGACGGACGGACGGATGGATGGATGGAATGTCAGTCAGACATGAATTAATGAAACACTGCTTTTCTAACATGTCATCCCAAACCCTAGCACAAGGTTAAGACTTTTCTTTAAAACTCCTTGTCTGTAATAAGCATGTCCCTTTCAGACAGCCTCAGTGGAGCACTGCTATTCTGGGCCAAGGTAGGCGGGTAAGCCCCTGGCTTCAGTCAGGGTCCGACACATACGTATTTGCAGAAGGCCTTGATTACAGTCATCCAATTCAGGGTCATTATCGTAATCGCTACTCGGTGTGGGTATGGAAAAGCAGCGTACTTGATTAGTACCACTGAGCTACCAATTATGTGCATGATTAACAGGGTAAATTAGCAGTGTAGAAGTAAATGCGTAAATGGGACAGACTTTGATCAACTTTATCCAGGATGATACAGGTCTGGACTGGCTTCGGGAACTGGGCCAGGATGTCACAGTGAACAATCGAACGCCTGTGCTTTTAATCCCACATCCTTGTGTGCCACAGAGTACTGTATATATTCCAGCTGTTCTCCAGACACATTCAAACTGAAAGAATGCAACCTGTGTAATTCACACATCACTGACGTTGTCCTTGCCGCTCACTGTGACAACCATGGCTGCAGTGCGAGAATAAAAGGCTGAGTGAGAAAGCAATGAAGGAAGATGGGAACATAAAATCTGTTTTGAAGGAACACTGGGGTCTGAATGAAGGACAATCCACAGCTGATGAAACTGCCACTCAATCCCCAAAAAACAGCTTTTAAAGGCTAAAACCAAAAACACTGAAAAAACCAAGACACTGTTTATCTGCTATAAATATATTTTTATTTGACATACAATATACCTAATTTTATGAATTCAGGCCTTCCTGTAAAATAACTTGTGTTGTTACTGTGTCCCCCCCCCCCCCCACCCAAACTTTTGATAACGGGTTCCGTGTTAACAAAAATACGTGTTAAATCTATAGTGTTTCATCGCCATTTCATGTAACACATATCGCTGTCATGTACCGTAAATTTAAATCTAAATCTTCTCAATGTCTCAGGTGTAACCAAGATCAGGGCACGTATTCCTAAAGAATCTAAGAATCCTTTTAGAAAACTCTTAACTTAGCTTAAAAACTTTTACGTAGGAGTCTTAGCTTAAGAGCAATTCGGGACCGATCTGAGAGCAACTCTGAGTAAGGAAAAGACAAAAACTTTTATCTTAGTGAGGAGGCGGGGTTGACCCCGTTGCTATGTATGACACAATCTTTTGAAGACTGTGATTGGTTGGTTGACCAAGAAGGAAAAAAAGAGTGATTTTAAGTATAGGGTCTATTCTAAGCCTTCACTTTGAAATTACATGCATAATTTTTCCTATTTGACCATTCTCATACATACACACACACACACACATTATATTTGTGTATATAAATTAGGGCTGCACGATATTGGGAAAAAAAATCACATTGCGATATTTTATTTTTCTGCGACATATATCGCGATATGAAAACAATTTCACCAGATTACTTTATTAGCTCTCTTTGGAAAGAATGAATCATCTGAATGACTGGGGTGATTTTGTAATGGAGTAAATCTGTATAGCAACTATTATAGTTAACTAGAGTTTAATAAATGGAACCTTATTGTAAAGTGTTACCGATTTGTTATGTCTCGTGAGTTCAGTTGTTTTAACCATTCATTAGAGTGAATCGGTTCAAAGGAGTCATTAGTTCGCGAATTGGAGGTGTAATTAACGGACCACGGCACACGTTGTGTGATTATCCTGGCAGTTTAGGACATCGCACAAGATTGGTCTCAACACAGAAAACATTTCATCACTGGATATATTTTTTGTTTGTTTGTTTATTGAAAGTGTGGTTTATCTGAATGTGTGGAACGCTTTTCAGAGAATATTTTTTTAGCACAATTCACAACCAGTAGTTCAGGAAAAAAATATATCCGAATGTTTCACGTGAAACTTCGTTCTTCCGACCTTTTACCATTGTGTATTCTCAAAGATATTCAGTCAACTCAATTCGTTAATATGCCCGAGAGAGAGAGAGAGAGAGAGAGAGAGAGAGAGAGAGAGAGAGAGAGAGAGAGAGAGAGAGAGAGAGAGAGTTTGAAAACGGTGAGAGTGCGCGCGCGCGACCGGGGCTCTCTCTGCTCGTTCTCTCAGTTTAACAAGCGCAGCAGTCAGTCATCTATCACTCACCGGTCAAATAAGGCTTTGGCGGGACATAAATACTTTTTGGCGGCCGCCAAAAAATGTTCAATGCAGGAAGGGCATTCTGACTTTTTTGAATTCTCATGTTCGTTCAAGCTCAAAAATAAGAGAAAGACCACTGATCTTTGTGTCTGCCCGGCTCACAGAAAACAACGCGCAAGTTCCAGTCTTTTTACGCTACACATGCAAATGATAAACCTTTACTATATGATGGTTAAACTTTGCAATTAATCCGCGAATCGCAAGCGTTACGGGCCGGGGAGCTGCTGGCCGGTACTGATCATGAATCACGGATCAACTACGATCCCTAAGGCTACATCGCAACATCCTGCGATGTGACTATCGTGGATGTGCACATCGCGATATCGATGTTAAAACGACACATCGTGCAGCCCTAATATAAATCCTTTTTTTTTTTTTTTACCATACTTTTAATTTCCTATAAGGTATTTGATTGGATTAGAATGATAAAAATTGTTCCACTGTCTATTTAAGTGGTGGTTTGAATGTTGGTTTTAATGTAGAAAACATGGAATAAAAAAACAAGAAGGACAAGAAAGCTCAACTGGACAGAGGAACAGTGTTTACTGTGAGCCCAGTTAGTGGATGAACACAAGGCCATCCTTAAAGGGAAAATTCAGGCCGGGTGTCACAGCACAGAAGCAGACGTGGGAGCTTATAGCGGTTAATAATAAATTATTTACGGTTCATTCCCCCTGCTTGTGCGGAAGCCTGCTATATTCATAAAATGCATTTTTTTGAGCCTGCAAGGTGGGAATGTCCAGTGGAAACTAAATGAACTGCGACACAATAAGAGGTTCTGAAAGTGCTGTAATTGTTTGTGATCACTGCTTACAGAAGTTTGTGACAGACCCACATCATCACTGCTGCATTGATGCATTTTCCCAGCTGCCAAATATCTTAATGTACAGTAGTGATTTAATTTCTGGCACTATGCCATTCCTGTGCTGTGTCGGAGATGTTATTGTGTCTCTAATAAAATCAGTCACAAACATGATCCCTGCACGATCTAATCTATAGTGTTTTATTAACTCACTGTCATCTATTGTCTTCTCCCTCTTCGTCTTTCTGCCATTTTCTCCTCTGCTAAAGAAACTCTTAAGCCTCTTAAAAGTCCTCGTCCGTGCTCCTAACAATTTTGACCTTAAGACCTCTTTTAAGGGTTAAGATGCTCTCTGAATTACTTTTTTCTTTACTAGGATTTTTTCTTTAATTTTAGGAGTAAACGCCCACATTTCTAAGAATTTTCTTAGAATTTTGTCACTAGGAGCTACTTTTTGCATTAAGATTCTTTAGGAATACGGGCCCTGAGGTTTTGGCTCTGCATTGTGTGTCCCAGTAACAATATATAAGTTATATCAGACTCACATTCATGAAATCCTATTAAAGAAACGTGGGTACAAAGAGCACCTCAGAACATCAGAGATATATTTTAACATAAGTTATACAGTTAAGTCTCAAACAATCTGAAAATAAATGTCTCATGCCAGAGTGGAGTTTAAAGTGCAACGCAGATAAGCGATAAAGTTGTTTATGCCAGTCTCGTTATATGTAGACTTATAGACATAAATGCACATAAACCATCCCAGCCAAACAAATCCTCTCGATTCAATTTCACAGGATGCTGACGCACATGACACTGAAATTAAATTGAAAATGGCAGTTGTCCATTTGTTTGCTGTGGACAGTTGGTACAGTATATTGAATTAAAAATGCCTCCATGGTCCTATTGTGCTCGAGGAATACTGCAGTGGAAAGGCATAATCTGTCTTTGGGGAAATATAGATATTGCAGTGTGGGTCTTCCTCTAATAGGAAGAGAGAGAGTGTGAACAGATTACAGACAGCTCACCTTCCAGCTCTCGAATGTCTCAGGAGCACTTTAGTGTGAAAATGCTGAGTCATTCTGAATTCTGAAGCATATAAATTAACCCTATAAAGCCTGAACTTCAAAGGCCTCTAAATTAGCTGAACTCTAAACTTTGCTGAAAAACCTGTTGTACATAATCTTCAACATGACTTCCACCGTTATTCTATTATTAATATTTCAACATGAACATTTATGTCATATTTTATAGACCTTAAAAGGTCTATGATATAAAACGTGCAAACTTCATATGAAAGGTTCAATAAACTAATGTCAGGCTTTACAGGGTTAAATGCTCAATCATTTAAGTGTATCATATCATTTAAGCTTGTATCATATAAGTGGGAAAAATGTATTGTATAATACTATAACATATAATCAGAGAACAACAGAATAGCCTATTATGGATGGTATATCACAGACTTGCAGATGTGTGTAACATGCAAACAAAGGTCATGAGCAGGGTTAGAAGAGCTGTGTTGTTTCTTTCCCCTTCTGTGGAGCACCAGGCAAAAAAAGTGCTACACTACTGAAATCAAGTAGAAATCAAGTAGCTACACTATTCTCCCTCATTATCAGCCATGTCATATGGGAGAGAAAGAAAAGAAAGAAAGAAAGAAAGAAAGAAAGAAAGAAATGTTATTATGACTTGCTTATTCCATAACGTCACGTCAAGATTTCGGCAGTTGATACGTGATTTCACTTCCCTTTTCAGCAAAGCATGTTAGGTTACACAACACTCATAGGCGGCCTCATAGACATAATATATACATAGACGCCCTATTGGCTACTGGAGCGTACGTCAACGGCGCCGCCATATCAAGGAGGGCAACTTTCCTATACCTCTCATTATGGGAATTGAGAAAAATGCCTGTTTCGTGCGCTGCGTGGGGCTGTACAAGTCGCCACACAATTGAAAACAGATCTCGGGAATTACCTTTCACAAACAAGACTGAAAAATTTGTTTTGGTTGTATTTGGTCATTATATAATAAGTAATAGAAACGTACACCAAGTACAAACCACTATAATCGGCTGATAAATGTAAACGTTATTATTGTTTTTATTCAGGAAAACCGCAGCTCACCCGTTTACTTGCATTTGATTACAGTGCAGTCTTGCCCTCAGCAAAATGGCGGACACGTTGACGTATCGCAGCAACGCTCCAAAGCGGCCAATAGGGTGTCTATGTATATATTATGTCTATGGGCGGCCTTACCTATGTTTCACCCGTTTCAATTGAAACGGGCCCCGCCCTCCAAGGGGGCCCCCAAAACACCGGCAAAAATTCTATTCATTTTCTCCATAGGATAATGATTTTCAGCCATAATGTCTAAACCATCCGAGGTAGACTGACTACAAGCTATGAGATTGTGAAACGAAAGTTTCTGCTCCTATAAAAACCACAAGTCAGTATGAAATCAACATTGTTTTAAGAAAAACGTGTTTTATTTGCGATCTTCTGGAGAAATACGCTTTTACTGTCTATGGAAATACTATATTACCCACAATCCTAAGCATAACACTGAGGTCTCTGATTGGTCAAACTCGCGGTTACCATGGCGACTTTTACCTCCCCAAGAACGGCTTAAGTGATCTGAAGCATAATACCGGTAGTTTATTTGTTTATAAATTGGCCTTTTTTGCCGTTAATTTAAAATGTTATTTTGAGCAGGAAAAGAATTTTAAGAGGAAAATGAAACGTAGCCTACATATGCCAGTGGTGCTGAAAAACGAAAAAGATATTGGACAACAAAAGAAACGCTTTATTCAGTCTACCAAAAGTGACCTCTTTCTTTGGTCCAGGCGAGATGACAAAATCGCTGGACAAAGATGATCTTATCAGGGCATTCTCATCACTCAAACACAGAAGGGTGGATTTCTAAAAAGGGCTCAGGTCAAATCTACGCCCGCCGCCCGGTGAGCTGAGCTGTCCACGGACGCGGAGCCCATCATTGTAACGTTATTTATGTTCGGTTCAGTGTCAGTCTGAGCCAGACACGTTTTCTTCTTTGCTTTTGTTAATAATTGAAGTTGAGTGGATGTTTGAGCTGTTTATTTTCTGTCAGCCCAGACAGCTGAAAATGTACTGCGCTAATCAAATTAGTTGTCCGTGAAAGGGCGAGGCTTATTCCAATGTAAAACGCTGTATAATTTTATATAGTTTTAATCAAATAAGGTTGGATAACTTCTATGTTGAGCTGCCTGTTCTTGAAGCTGAAAGTTCACGTAATAAAATAATATACCATTGATGCAAACCAACAGGAATCCTTGCTTTTTCTGCTCTATTATGTTTATGTTTTATATGAGTAGGGCCCCATATTAGTTATTGAAACGGGCCCCCGAATCGATAAGGCCGCCACTGACAACACTGGTAGCCTACTGTGGGACTGTTTTGCCACAGAATTAACATATAAGATAACGCACATAGAGCTCCTTCTCAACATTTTTAGGCACGTTCCTGTTCGGATCATGTGGTAGGCACTAGCAGCTTAGTAGGTTTGGAGACACACAACAATGGCATGAAGCATATCGCTCCCCTATGGAAGCAGAATAGTCTCAATTATAATTCACGCAAAAAACATCATTCACACATGCGTAGACAATTTCTCATGCATGAAACCTAATTCACGTACACACAAAAAAAATTCACGTGCGTGAAAAAAATGTATATTCACAAAAAGCAATTCACATGCGCAAAATAAAATTATATATACATAAAATACATTTCACAAATGCAAAACACAATTCGTAGATATACAACTGTGCACAAAAACCTTTGAATGTTTAAAATGTACGAGTATTGCCTTGGATGCGTGTGTGTGTGTTTTTGAGACTTTCCTGGCAGCACTCTCCTCCTACACAGAGCAGTCGTACTCTTTAGCCAATCAGATTTAAGCTCATCAATCGACCAATCAGTATCACGTGAGGGCGGACCTTCCTGCATGTTACGTCATCAGCTTTCGACTACAGTTCATAAGCAGAGGTATGTGTGATCGGTTCATTTCTGTGTGTTTACTGAAGTTAAATAAGTTCGAGATTAGTTGAAGCAATAGTTTATGAACTATTAATTGATGTAAGGAAGTGCTGTGGTAATCAGATGTCCCATATCGTGTCAGAAATGAAGAGGAATGATGCTTGTTTTGTTATATTTTAGCTGCAGGTACAGACAGCTCTCACAGCTACAATAATCACGCTTATGATTGCAAAACAATAAACTGGTGTCAATACCCATCGAGATTGTTCTTTAAATAGTGAATATAACTATTTTAATGAGCACCCATTGTTTATTTTCCATTTGTGCAATTTGTGTATGTTGTTAAATTATTAAACACCTGTTGTTTCCCTGCATTTATCAGGATTACTCACCTTTGGCATGACATCTGGATAGCAGTCACAAACATCTTAATTCATTTTGTTTTTTTAATTCTCTTTTATACTTTATTTTTTTGTATTAATGTCTTAATTGGTAACACTTTACAATAACGTTTCATTAGTTAACATGAACTAATCATGAACTACATCTACACAGCGTTTATTATTTTTTGTTAATTTAAATTACTATTACTTCATTAAAATCTTGTTAACATTAGTCAATGCACTGTGAACTAATAATGAACAGCTGTATTTTTAACTAACATTGACAAAGATTAACAAACACAGCAACAAATATATTGCTCATGGTTAGTTACATTGACTAATGTTAACTTATGAACCTTATTGTAAAAGTCGTACCAATATATTCAACATTCATTTCCTTATGTTTTGTGCTGTATTGTCATCTCAAGGTTTTTAGTGTCACAGGACAATGTTGTGAACTATTACTTTTACTTTGCCTAGTAAAACAGGCAAATCTGATTTTATGCTGATCAGAAAAAATGTATACTTATCATAGAGAGGCAATTAAGATCATGTAACTAAGATTACTCAGTAAACTCTATTCAAATACCATCACTTAATCTCCCAAATCCTCTGTCTGCACCTCTTGTACTATAGGTTTTTATTATTTTAAATATCAGACCAAAATCTGATATGTCCTAACAGAGAGCTCTACTGATGACTGGATTGAACACAATTAATTTGTTAACTTTTCACTTGATGTATTGCACTTATATACTTTAATATAAGTGAAATTGTCTACGCATGTGTGAATGATGTTTTTTGCGTGAATTATAATTGAGACTATTCTGCTTCCATACTTCCCTCCCCTCTCTCTAGTCTCACAACATGACCTACATTGCGTTAGTAATTATGCTCGCTACTCAAAAGTGGTCCCAGTAAACTAGAGCTCGCACTTATCCTGTGCTTTCAGAAAGTTTAGCGCCTTCTTTCCAAACATAATGTTGGCGTTTATTCAACGGTCATATTGCCAAAGGCCATACAATGTTTCACTTACAGTAGCGTTGGAATGCGTATTGCAACCGTAAGCATATCTAGGATCACTGTCTCCATCGATGACAGAATCGTTTCGAGTCGGATCTTTTCAATTATACAATTGAACCGGTTCACATAACGATACTGAACGGAGAACATCTATTGGACACGTACGACTCGTAATAATTCGAGAAACCGACGAGTGTGTAGGCTACATTTGGACTGTAAAACTGATTGACAGTTTTATCAATACGCGTAGAAAAGAAAGGTTTAATTTAACTCATTCAACCGAGGCATCTAAACGTTGAGTTTAATGTAGACTGCAAATTATGTAGGTTAAATGGTAATTAGGAGACATGAAATTGCACAAGTATCCTTTAAATACAACTTAAAAGGTTTTAAAAATGAAATTAAAAACGTAATTAGCAAACTGTGCTATTGACTTTATTATTACTTATTATTTATCCGTTTCATTGGAACAGACTAGTTTATTGCATGCATGTAGTGCTTTGAGCCCAATGAGTAGACCACGCGATGACGCAATTAGGCCTACGTCATACTGTCATTAAAATCTGTGTACAATTACGATTCTTTGAAACGAACGGTTCAAAACCGAATCTCGGAATGGAGTTGGACTTTCCATCAGTCTCTCAACATAAAAGACATGTGCTTTAAAGCTTATTTAATGTCGAAATAAGTAGGCTAAACTTAATATTATGAGGGTAATCATATACAAAACATTCTACACGGCATCTGGGGGTTTATTAAACACAAAAGTTAGTTTAAGACATTTCCGTTTAAAAGTCTTCCTTACCTGCGATGTCCCACAGCTGTAACCGCACTAGTGTTTTGCTGTCCCAGTGGAGGACCTTGAGTGCAAAATCCACGCCTATGGTCGCTCTGTAGTGTTGCGAGAAGAGTTGATGCACGTATCGTTTGATGATGCTCGTCTTACCCACACCAAGTTCCCCGATCACCAAAACTTTAAACAAGTACTCCTTACACTCCGACACAGATCCGCCTGCCATGCTGCCAAATGTCAGTTATGAGAGAGGAAAGTTTTGGCAACTTTGAACAACCACTTCCCCTCTACTCCCTCAGACAATTTGGAGAAGTGCTTTGGGTTCGGGGACTAGAGTAAGGAGAGTATTCAAACAGAAAGCACTAGCACACACTCCCTCTCCTCCCACCGGACAACCACCTGATAAGTCATAGGACCCGGAAATATCACGCCTCGATTGGATTGCTTTGCTTTTCATCCGCTTGGGCTTTAGGGTCAAAGAAATAAAGAACACTCACACTCATGTGCTGCAGTCAGGAGAGTCCAGGAAGTTGAATAAAAGTGGTTGGATTTTAACGTGCAGTTCTCGACTCGACTGCAAAGATTTCGTTACATCACATTTGTTGTGATCAAAAGCAGACAGAAATGAACAATAAGATTAAATAAAAACCTGATGTTCCATTTAGACTGCATGAAATACACAGCATTTGTGGTAATGTGGGGTTAGAAAATGTTGCCTTGTGAAATAAAGAACACATTAAAATCCAATTTCAGAGATATTAAAGATAATGATACCATGTCATAATATAACTCAATGGATACTAAACCGATCCTCAATTCTTAATAGTGTATTAAAATAACCACTTGTATTTGCAATTCATAAAACAAAGTGTATTTCATTCTGAATACAAGCACCAAGCTCTGTCTTACACTGAAAAGGTGGTGAATAAACTAAAGACGGCATTAGATATAAAATATTTATTTTACAGCATGATTTGTCCTGGCAAAAAGAGCATTTCCCTCATTTAACCATGTAAACAGGTGATCTGTCAATTACATTGAGCAAATTATTCTGTTCCAAACAACTTACACTAAAAGACCTAATATTACAATCCATTTTAACATTTACAATATGTAAGATATTCAAGAATATTGTTCTTTTGAGAGTTGCATCCTAATAGTCCTGTTAAACTTAAAGCGTTACAGTCGCAAATTCATGTGATAATCATACGCAAAATTGGCAGTAAATGCTACAAGTTACCACTAGAAGCAACTACTCATAGATACAATTTAAAAATGGAACATTTAAAAGTTTGTAAAAGTTGCTGAAAAGTTACTCCAGCTTCAGTGCCACCATATACGTCCCTTTATCACAAAGAGCAAGTTATAAGACATCGTTTTTAAAACTTACAAATATCTCACATTCTAATTATAGAAACATATAGCAGAAATACAAAGACACCATCTGTGTGGAAAACAATAGATGGCAGAACAGTATACAAATGTTTGAAAACATTGCTCCCATTTTCAAGGATGAGTTCACACATAACACAGTTTATTTTATTTACCTTGGCTCCACATTTAAGCTAAATAGTATTCTATACCTAACATTACAATCAGCATTCTTGCCTTTGACTCTAAGCAAAAGCACTGTAACTTACATTTGGGAGCCACAAAGAAAATTGGAAAATACCTTAGCAGGGAAACTCCATGTTTACTCATCCAGTCAACCAAGTGGGGGTTATTGTGCACACATGGTTTCATTGTTTCACTCTGACTTGTCCACAGTTACTGAAAACTGTTTAAAAATGGAAATCAGATACTAAAAGCACACAGCAGCCTGATACTAGATGTGTGGTTTACCTGTATACATGTGTTGTACTTATGTCTCAGTGCTGTCTACACCCACAAACCCTTATTTTTTTATCATTGACTTTTTGTTAGTAATAGTAAGTAAACTTTTTAATCAGAACCAACTCCAGCTACATTGTTCAAAAGCACAAAATCTCAGAAAGTGTGTCTCATCCTGCTAAGAGTGTAATAGTAAAGCAGCAAGCTGGCATAATCACTCCTGGACTGTTGTGATGTCATTTGCCAGCGGATTTCGGGCACAGCAACAGAATAATATTTGGCACTCCAACTTTCTGCAGCATTTTGGAAAACGGATGCTGCCAGCGCTGCCTTAGAGAAAAATATTCCCAGCAGGATGTCCCACTTGTTCATTTTATGGTCCTTCTTGCTTTTCCGAAACATTTTGACAAAGACTTGCGAAGATAACCGAGTAAGCAAGCAAATGATATCCTGCAGTGATCGATTAATAAACAGCGGCGTCCTGAGCGTGTGCTTTTACAGTGTAAAAGAGCTCTGTTTTGGGGTGTAGTTCATATTTAGGGAAAAGGAAGGGTTGTTATCAGAGCCGGGGGATCTGGGAATGGACCCCCCTGACCGAAGCGAATCCCTGAAGGGGGAAGGTGGAGTGAGCAGAGTCAGCTTACTCTGTGCCAACTCTTCCTCCACACCTTCCTCTTCCTCCTCCTCTTGTGTGGCACTCTCACACAGAAACCCCTGAATGAGGTCAAGAGCTTCCATTTCAGAACCTTCCACAGGGAACGCCTCCCCCTGCAAGGGAAGAGGCAGCTGATTGGTGGACAATTTATAGGCGATGGGGCTTAACTTGTTGCCCGTGCCAATTACAAATTGCTCAAAATTAGGAACTGTAGAGCTCTGAGTGTCCACCGGCCCCCCTTGAGGACAATCAGTGCTGTGGTCTATTAAATTAGGGGGGGAATAGGAAGGTTGTACCACTCCCTCCTGGGTTGTGGGATGTTGGGGACCCACATCGGGCCCCTCGTTGCGATTGTAGAGTTCCTTGTCTTCGGGGTGAGAGCCATTGGGGGCTGTGTTGAGACCAGCATCATATTCAGACTTGGGGGGTTGTGAGGCATTAGTTAGGGGTCGTATGACCGCCATCTGACTCTGGCCGACCGCTTGCCTCCTCACATGCACAGACAGTCTGTGGAACACACTCGACCCCCTCCCCTGGGGTCTGGCACCTGATTCAGACCATGACACAGACTTTCCATTAGGACTATGAATGAAACAGAGACCCAATGTTATTCCCATGGAGAAACACCAGAATGCGACACAGTGACAGAGAAGAACATGACAGAAATATGATCATTATGCATGTCATCATTCATACAATTGATACAATTATTACAGCCATAAAACTCATGATTAGGGTTAGCACACGATGCGTTACTCAACATTGTTAATTCATGAAGTCGCTGACAGAGACCTCCCTCAAACATACTAATTGCATATGCTCATAATGACCTGCTTACAGAGCATTATGAAAGCCACGATGGCTCATTCTCTGCCATCCCTTCACTGCACTGCTCTGCTTAAACTGAACGTCATGCAGTATGAATAAGGGTTTCATGGAATTCCCCTCAGTTTCAGATCAACGTGGCATTCGCTGTCCGCTCTTAGTGTAATTACGTTAACCGGACAGAGAGGCCTCAGAGCTGAAAGCTGCATCAGAATCAAGGGGCATTCACACAGACAGTGATTTGCAGCAGCAAACTGGAAGTCACTCTTTTTCAATGAGAGTGGATAGACTCTGGCGATGTGATGTAGGTGTGTACAGTGACGCGTCAATGCAATGCAGTTACCAGCAACTACCAATGGAAGGAAAGTTTATTCAAACATTACGGTTTGTGCAAATGAGCATTGACTTAATGTGGCGATAACCAAGTGATGCGTCAACGTTGTACATTTATGCAAATGAGCAGCGACTTGACAAGATTCCTTGTCAAAATAAAATTACTTATTTTTAATTAATCAGATTTTTGTTAGTAATACATCTCATTTGTGATTAGATTTTTTAAAGCCCACCATTAACTTTGGGGCATCGAGCAGTAGGAATGTCAGCTAGCACAAAACATTAAAGCAACCTCCAGTGATAAAATCATTGTCAGTGTGAACGGGGCATTAGAAGGGAATAGGATATGGGAGATACAGCCTCAGAGAACTGGGTTCAATTTTTAGTCAGGGGAAGGTTTGACATGGGGGGGAGGAGGCATACTGAGAAGTGGGTTAATACTGAGGAGGAGAGAGAGAGGGACTAAGTGAATGGGTAGTTTGATGAAAATTAGGTTATGTTTTTTGGAAGAGGACTCAGCACAGATAGAGGACGACCGGATAGTGTCAGTCCCTAGCCAAATGCTACGTACATACTCTTGGTTTGCAGCAGGTAGAAAAACATGGGAGAGACAACTCAAATACACACACATGCTAGAAGTAACACTTTCAGTGCTATCACTGCAGTCCAACTTGTTGGTGTGCTACTGAGAAAGAAATACTATTATTTTATTTCCATACGTTTCATAGCCTGTATGTGCATTTAGCTGATATTTCAGAAATGTGGCTCAAACCTATTATTAGGTGTCACTCACTTGGTGCTGCCGGTCGCATTGTTGTTGTTCTTCTTCCTGCGAAACATGTTGAAGATGCTGTTGCTCTGGCAGGGAGCTGGCTTCCCATCGCCCACGTGCATACGAACCACGTCTGAGGTCGTGAAGGCGCTGCGTACGTTGCGTTCGGGCTTGGAGATGATGATGTACATCTTGGGTGTGAACATGCAGCCCAGTGCTACGGTAACACTGAGACTGACAGAGAAAGAGGTGGTGATGATCTTGTAGTTGGAGCCGAAGTAAATGGGAACAAAGGCCAGCCAGATAATGCAGGTAGTGTACATGGTGAACGCGATGTACTTGGCTTCGTTAAAGTTGGCCGGCACGTTGCGGGTCTTGAAGGCGTAGTATGTGCAGCTCATGATGAGCAGGCCATTGTAACCCAGTGGAGCCACTACACCCACGTTACTAGTGTTACAGATGAGGAACACCTCCCTGATGCTGGGGTAGCTTTTCACCGGCTCGGGGGGTTCCAGTACGATCAGCGTGACCTCCACAGCCAGCTGGAGACTAATCAGGATGAAGGCGATGACCAGCTGGGCCCAGGCACTCATGAATCGGGGCTTGCGTGTGCAGATTTTCTTCTTGCTGCCGGCTAGGATGCGTGCAATGCGGTTGGTCTTGGTTACGAGGGCGGAGTAGCACATGGAGGATGACAAGCCCACCAGGAGGCGCTGCAGGTAGCAGGAGAGCACAGTGGGACGTGCGATGAGTGTGAAGGGGCAGATGTAGCCAAGGAAGATACCCGCCAGAATGATATAGCAGAGCTCACGGCTGGAGGACTTCACCACCGGAGTGTCACGGTACTGGATGAAGATGAAGGTGACGAACAGCGTTACCAGGATGCCGAGGCAGGAGAACACCACTGCGATGATGGACTCCACACTGCTCCACTCTAGGTATTTGAGCGGGAGAGGCTTGCATTCTGGAATAAAGCAAGCAGATAGGAAGTCACGATGGGTGGAAAATAAATGAAGAACGGGACAACGAGACACAAAGAATTGGACTTCTAGATCTTCCAGTCTTCTTGGCAAAGATTGTATCGCTAACATGTGTTTATTTACTATGCGTGTGAGTTTTGATGTTATAATAACATCGGATAAATTATAAAGGAAATGGACAAATCTTTAAAATCTAGTTTTAAAATATGTTGGTTTCATATGGTCAAACTCAGAGATGTGACTTTCAAGAAAAGTTTCATTGTTATTAATTTAAAATTACTGTTTTTTATATTTTCTCATCTATTATTTTAATGGCTTTTTATATCAGGACAGTTAAAAATGAAAACATGCTCTTTATAGAAGAGGTCTATTCAAGTTGTATGTACACTACCTTTCAAAAATGTGGGGTAAGATTTAAAAAAAAAAAAATTTGATTATTTTATTCAGCATAGATCCATTGAAATTGATCAAAAATATCAGTAAATACTTTTACATTATTAAAATGAACAGTATTTATTTGAAATATAATTTTTGTGTAACATTCTTTTCATCAATGAATCCTGAAAATAATACATCACGGTTTCTACAAAAATATTACGGAGCACATTAGCATATTAGAATGTGAAGAATCTTTGACATGGAAGAATGCAGTAATGGCTACTGAAAATATTGCTTTCACATCACAGAAATAAATTACATCTTAAAATATTCTAATCGAATTTTGTACAATATACAAATATAAAGTTGTTTTAAATTGTAATATTTCACAGTATTACTGTTTTTTATTAAATAAATGCAGCTTTAGATTTCTTTAAGACAGATAAAAAAAACGGTTATGTAACGGTAATTACTTTTTTATAAATATTTTTGAATAAATTAATAGAAGAGTGTCATGTCATCGACCCTTAAGCATATGCCCTACTTTTTCTGTGTGCATTCTTAATGCTCTCATTCTCTATGACAGAGCTTTCTATACATCTCTGAAGGGTCTCTCTTTCTCATTCACTATGACAGAGCTTTTTCTCGATCTCAGATCAGTCTGTCTCTCTGGTAATCAGAATTCCCTGTTGCTGCTCAGGTTCTGTGGTGAAACTGTTGAGCCTGACACACGGCTGCTGGGTACTAATGGGATTCCAACCTCACCGTTATCCAGCTCTGCTCGCTGCTGCAAAGAGCTGTCAAAATAACGTGCGGCTCACGGCCCAGAGGGAGAGAAAGTGTTGGTGCTGGGTAGGATGCGAAGGGCATAGAGAGGAGTGATAGGAAAAGAGCCGGCAGGATAAATGGGCTGAACAGAATCTAAGGCCATAAACGTTGCCAGAATACAGCAAATTCATATTTTTGAGTTTGAGCTATTCTCAATGAAATAGTGGTCTAAGTATTTGAATAAAGAGCTATTTTAATAGATGCGTGAATAACTGGGAGAGTAAATAATATGTAAACAAAGTCTCTTACCTGCCAGTTCGTCATCAGGCCACCAGCCCAGATCACAAGCTTTGCATGTGAACTCATCCTGAACGTATTCATTATCTTTACATGTAGTGCAGATCCAGCAGCAACTAACTTCACCTTTACGGATAACCTACAATCAGAAAACCAGAACTCTTACACTGAGTGTTAAAAGTTAAAGTTAAAACTTCATTGATCTCGCACTAACTAACAATGGAAACTTTTATTTACATTATATTGTTATTATTATATATAGAAAGCAACATTAACCTAAATTAATAAATGCCACAAAAATATTAGTTATTTGTTAGTTCATGTTAATTATTACATTTACTTTATTATTATTATGTATATTTTAGTTATTTATTTTATATAAATGGATTGTATAATATAAATTATGCATTTTCTTGAGCTATTAATTTACAATATTGCAATATGGCAATATTGAGACTGAAGATTTAAAAAAAAAAAATTAAATGTAAGATATCAAATATTTTTGAATTTTTTTAACTGGAAAATTATACAAAATCATATATAAGTGTACAACCTTACTGCAAGTCTTACCCCAGAAGTGTTAATTGACATGGTTAAACTGGAAACCATAAATCTGAAATATGTCATTACTGTATAAGGATTGTTTTCAAACAAATTTCCCATCCCCCGTCATTGGACAATCAAACGGATAGTCCCGCCCCTAATTCACGCCATTGGTTGAGCTAATCTTGTTGTATTGGGCTGGGTGAGGGAAGCCCAAACAAGCAGACCAATGTTTTGATAGCTCAGGAAAGCAACACACTCAGGGAAGTAGAATCTTTTAACAAACAAAAATTGCACACTTTAGATTTGAAGTGCTTTCATCTGGAGAAACTGGAGAAATTATATACTATGCATACATAATTATGGCACATACACACCTTGATCTGTCCCTTGGAGCATGGGTCGCTGCAGACAGATCGGACCATCTCAGTGCGGTTCGTCATGAGTTTGTAATCACTGATGCTTAGGAGACCTTCATGCCACGACCCCACCTTAATGTAATCAAAGCGGCCAATCTCCTCCACATACTGTAGATTCATAATGTCATACCTTAGATAGAAGAAAAAGTCAGAGAGGCAATGATATGGATAGATAAAAAAAGAGAAAGAGAAAGAAAAAGAGCAAGTCTTCCATAATAAGTAGCTCAGTGTTGCTGAAGCCCCGGGACTAGCAAGAGGCAGAGTTCACACTTTTACCATGTTCACACATTCAAGTCTCTCAACTTTGCATCCTCCACCTGGGATATGAATCCACAACCACCCGAGTGCTCAGTCCACTCATCCATACTAATGACACTCCCTATCTTACAGATGAGGCAAAGTTTCAGAAATGCACACATGTACACAAAGCAGTGGCAGTCTTGGCAGCAGTGGAGCTGTCATCTTTTGTTCATGTATAGCCAGGGTGACAGGAGCTGAACGCATCATGGTATTGGAGTGGAGAGGACTGAAGCATCTCTTTGAGACAGGCAATCTGTTCCACTCCAAGCCCATTACCATCCGATACGCACCTCTTTGCATGTGTTGGTTAGGCTGCCAAATCTAACCTGAGGGTGATGATCAATTGTTGCCTTAGAGCAGGGCAGGGCAACTCTTGCCTTTGAGATCCACTTTCCAGCTGAGTTTAGCTCCAAACCTAATCAAACACACCTGAACAAGCTAATCAAGGACTGGGTCCGAAAATGTAGGTAGCTGACTCACTGCCTTATCAGACAATGACTTTGTAGGCAGCGATTCCACACGGAGGTACCTTTTCGGACAGACTTCTGAGGCAGCATAACGGTTTAATGATCTACAGCAAAATAGAGCGAGCTTTGGTGATAACTAAGCAAATATTTAATTACTGCAATATTATTTCTCTCTAGAAATGACATCAGAGGTCATGTCAAGTGAGAAAACATTGGTAAAAAACAATAACATTTACACACAAACTGACCACCAAACGCAACCTTTAGATGCCGTCTTATTTTTTAGTTCAACTGTCACAGAACGGAAAGCACAGGATTGTGGGATATCAAAGACAGGACAACTACAATAGGCAGGTGTGTTTGATCAAGGTTGAGCTAAACCCTTCAGGAAAGTGGATCTTGTGGGCGTTGAGTTGAGAATGGGTATTTAAAATGGTTTGTGTCACACTGGCCATTCAGGTATGAGTTGTCATACTGACTTTAAACTAGATCTGTTCATAAACCTAGTGAGCTGGCACCTTCCTATAACTCATTGAAATATCAGATTTGGAACACTCTACATAGGCAGCAATTCCGCACACAATTGTTTGTGATGTTAGCATGTTGCTAAGCTAAAAGCATGATACTCCAAGCATAAAAATGCACAATAAAAATATTGGGTTAAACAGTAAATTTTACTCTAAGTTATAAGCTGGTATCAGCTGGTAGCTGGACAGGCTTGTTTTACAGTGGCTTTGGGCACTTTTTAGACTCAAGGACCTGCTGCCCGTCATGTTAAATCAGCTAAACACCAGCTTTGCCAGGCTGGGAGGTCAGCAGTGAACAGCAAACCAGCTTAGGCTGGTTTAAATGTTTGTTTGTTAGTTTTTTTCCAGCAGAATTTCAGCATATGTTTGGGTTAACTTGTTGCATAAACACATCCATACACATCCATAAAAATACACATATTTTGGGTAAACAGTCCATTTTTTTTTTACTCAAAGAGCACTTTACTATTAGCAATTAAAGGGGCAGGTAGCTTACTAGGTTTTGGAACAGATCACTAGTACATACACATTAGTCTTGCCATTTACCTCCCAGGCGAGTCTCCGTTTACATCAAAGTAGATTTCCTCCCCAGACACGCCGGCAAAGGAGGTCTTGAGTATATAGTCCAGCAGCTTACTGCCATCAATAGGATCCATCGCTTCACACAGGCCAACGTAGTCTGGGCACAGCTCTTTGTGCATATCATGAAGGCCATGAGCCATTGCATAAATCGCATTGATCACAAAGCCCATCTTGCTGTCCTGGACATAGTTGTCTTTCAAGCTCTCATTTCCTGTCAGGGAAAGAAGTGTGTGAGATTAAAGTAAGGACTATTTTCATATTTGTGCCACTCTGCCTCCATCCATCCAGGATTTTATATATTTATCTGTTGGAATTGCTTGCAATTTAACAAATAAAAATATTCTGACACTAGATGAATTAAATTAAGAACTAAGTACAGCCAGAGGCTCTGTGCTGTCAAAATATAAACCAATAAATTGCAAATTTCTCATTATTATAGACTGACTAAAGGCAGAATGTCACTTTTTCTTAATGTTATATATAATTTTATGCCCCTAATATTAAAATATGATCACATTTAGAGAGTGAGACTAAGAGTGAATAAAGGGAAGGAGAGTCCTGCTGGCAGGCTGGCAAACTACATGCGTTCACTTAGTTTCATATCTTAGCACTGGCAAGCCACTGGAAAAAAGCCATATTCATAAGCCAGCTGATGGAAAAGCCATTCCAGTGCTACATTCAAGAGAGATCAGAGGCACGAAATAAAATCATAGATTCATTAAATATAATTCTCATTTAAATGCCGTTCCTGGAAATTGTGCACTGCAAAAAAAAATATTAATCAGTATTTTTGTCTTGTTTTTCAGTAAAAATACAATCCTTAAAACAAAATAAATTCACCTGATTAAAAAACTGGCATTGCCATTAGCTACATTTTTTGTTGTTGTTGTTTTAAGCATAAATTAATCAGAATTTTGTGAGATTTTTGCTTAAAACAAGAAAATAAATATAAACATAAAAATAATTTGCCAATGAGGTAAGAAAAATAAACTAAATTCACATATTCTCTGAAAATAAGTTTTAATAATTTATGCATTTTTGCTTCTCAAGAAAAAAAGTTTTATTTAAAGGATGTTTAGATATTTGTACAGGAAAAACAAAACAAAAATACTGATTTAGAAAATATTTTTTTGCAGTGAATAAATCATCCAAGTTCACTCTTACACACATGCAGGCGGTGTGGGTACCTCCTTACTCTGTGACTGTGTCTTTTTTTGCACATTCACACAGTTTCACACACACTTTGTGACGGAATATTCTCCTTGTGTAACAAGCTTCTCTTGTGCTCTCAGTGCCATCAAGCCAACCCTTCAAGCAGCACAGAAAAGCTGGACTGATATCTTGCTTTGGCAGCATACAGCCTGACCTTGCTTGACTTTTAGACTAAACTGAAGTCTTCTAGAGATTCAGCTCATCAAAAGTTTATGATCAATATCAATCTGATTCCTATCCAAGTGCATGGTCAGGGTACAACAATAAAACGTGAGACAAAGAACAGCCTTAGCACAAATCATAGCACGCTGTGAGCTTCATGCCCATAGTGTATCAGGATCTGCAGCCGTTACCATGAATGATCATATTCATCATAAATGATTATGATGAAACTAACTGACGTATTTCTGTCATTTCCCATCTTCACTGTATGTGATGTACCTCTCTGAACTGCACATCATCTTCATAACTGAGAATAGCTCTGCCAATCAAATAAGCCAAACACAGTCCAACCTATTGTGCTGTCTGTTGCCATAGTGAAGTGCTTCTTCAGTGCAGGTATCATAACATCATAATGTCTCTCATCAACTCTCACTTACCACCGTGAGTGTCTTTCAGAAGAAGAGAACAATAACAAACTTTAAGCTCTTGTCACTTATTAAAGCAATCAAAAACTAACCAACATTACTACAGTCTTATATATTTAGGATTCTAGTGATTAAATTGCATTATAGGTTATATTTGTTCTTTTATGCAAAATAAAGTTTTTATTAACTGTGGGAGAAGCAGCATGTTTTCTCAAGCACTGTCTCTTAACAATAAAATATGTTTTTAAAAAAAATGTTAAACTATATTTCTATGTGGACAAGCAAAGAATTATTGGAAAAGCACAAAAAATTAGTGGGCACAACTCAGTTTACCTATATCACCTTTTAAAGCGCCAACCAGAGGATAATAACATGGAAAAAATGGAGGGAAATATACAGTTACCATACATAATTCAGTAAAATGTCATCATGCACACAATGTTTTCCTAAAAACAGAATAATTATCAGACAGACATCAGTTATTCAAAATAACAAATCTTTTTCATTAAATTGCCAAACACAGCAAAATAATACAAATATATCACATTTACTTGTTCTCCTTCATTTTAATTAGCCTAATATGAAATGTTACTCGTATCTTGCATATTCTTATTAGATATCAAATGATATCTTACATATTCATTCTGATATCATTTGACTGTCTTTTGGTTCTTTGTTTACCTGTGCAGATTTTCTGGAAGTTATTGTTCTCCTGGGGATGACCAGGAATGCGGCACTGGAAGCGGTACTGCCAGAACTCAGCAAACCACGGGTTCCTTGTGTTGGTGTCCAAACCCAGCTTCAGAAAGTACTCATTAAATGACTGAACTTCTTCCGTTTGCAACTTCATTGTGATCCCACCATCTGCTTCCTGCTCAAATCCTTCTACCACCTCATCGCGATCTGCCCAGCCATCACTTTAGAAGAAAAGAAAGAACATAACATGTCAGAGAATGAGGAATTTGTGTCATAACGATCCAGCTTCTTTGTATAAACACAGCTTTCATATTTCATATAAATGAGATTCAGTAAACCTGTGGGCACCAAAGCATTTCAGTGTTGAGCTGTGAGTGGTTGTGTTTAGTTGATCTAATTTAATCCTGGAAGTAAACTGAACATTTTAGGATTTTGTAAACATATGGAACCTTTGAACAAATAAATACACTGAAAATAAAAATTGTTAAAAGTTATATTTCAGATTCTACACTATTTCTTGAATGACATCAGTATTCTATTATTTGAGACTAAGACATGAAAATCATGTTTTTTGAAGTTAACTTCTCACTTAAAAAATTATGCCGATAATATAAATGTATTTGAATTATAAATAAATGTACTGTAATTATTTATTACTAAATTAGAAGGATTTTCTCTAGTGACTGCAGACTTTTGGACCCCATTTTCTTTCTCTCCTCTTTCACCACTCACATATTTCTCACATTCACTGCTTAATTTTTGCTCATTTTGCTCATCATTCTCTGCTCTCCTTACTTTCCTCCCTTTACTTCTCCATGTGGTATCATACAGCGAATTAGACAAAATTACCTTTAGAGGCTTTGACCTAAAATAAACCTCCCTAAACAGCTTTGCACCCCACAGTAGAGCAGAAAATGGCAGAGATTAGATATAGCAGAACTCTACAGAGAGTTTTATTACCTCTATGAATAATGAATGAGCTGAAGCTCAGGTAGAAACTCATGTGTGCTACTATGATAGGCAGATATGGCAGTGTCCTGAGGCTGATGACAGGCTAACTAGAGAGGCGATGGCACATACTGTAGGAGGACAGGAGCTGTTTGATTTCATCACAACACAATCCTTCCCTAATTCTCAGCGTAGATTAACCTCAACATGTTCATCTTCCCCACATCATTTTGGATTTTCTCGCATCATCTTACTGCACATTTTTATTGTGCCGTCTTTTTACCAATCTTGTTTTCTCTTATTTTCTCCATCCTCCCTTTTCATCCTGCTCTTTTGAACTTTCTATTCATCAAAGATTCCTGAAAATAATGTATACAAAAATATGAAGCAGCAAAACTGTTTTTCCATTGATAATAATAAGAAATCAGCACATTCAAATGTATGGTCTGTTTTTACTTAGTTTCATTGTGTTTTTGGTTCTGTCCTGTTTACCTGTGTGCCCTGTCAGCTGACCTAGTTTTCCTAGTCTGTGGAGGTGTTTGGGGAAGATATTTTTCCACTCTCCACTATCACCTCCACTGGTTCCCTTCAGCCTCTCTGCATCTCCAACACCCTTTTGTGAGGAACTGCCTTGGCGCTTCAGTTCTACAGCTCTGCCCAGTGAGGAGGTTCCCCTGGCTCCGCTTCCAGCTTACAAACCCATCACTCCCATTGCGGCCTGTCGACCTATCGCCTCCACCTTGGCTCCTCCCTCCCTTGGCTCCTCCCTCCCTCGGCTCCACCAGAAACCACCGCCCTGACGGCTCCACAGGGCTCCCTCTTCCCACCAGCTCCGCCTTGGTCAGATGTCGTCCTGCCTGCACCTTCGGCTCCATCTGGCTCCGCCTTTCCCCCTGGCTCCACCTTCGTCTTTAGTCCCACCAGCTCCACCTCAGTCCTCAGGCTCCTTGGTTCCACCTCGGACGCTCGTCGCTGCAGCTCCACCTCGATCTCCGGTGCCAGCGATGTCCCGTGGGCTCTTCGTCTCGTCGACTCCACCTGGGTCTCCATCTCCAGCAGCTCCATCTCCATCGGTCGTCCCCAGGGTGTCGTTTGTTGTTTTGCTTTGTTTTGTTGAAGCTTTGCCATCACAGGAATAAATTACATTTTAAAGTCAACATATAGCGGCGTTGCGGTTCGGGTGACACAAGTTCGAGTCCCGGTTAGCGGAACTTTCCCGATCCCGTCCCCCTCTCTCTCTCTCCAACCTTGCTTCCTGTCCACTCTATACTATCCTATATCATAATAAAGGTAGGAAAAAATTGTCAAAAATAAAATCGTTAAAAAAAAGAAATTTTTTTAAAAGATGTATTTTTAATCAAATAAATGCAGCTTTGGTTATCATGAGACTTCTTTCAAAAACATTTTAAAATCTTACCGACCCTAATCTTTTGAATGGTAGTGTATGTTTATACTGTACATTTATATTACATTGTCATATAAACAAAACGTCAGTAAAACAGGCTAATGTAACTACCACATAACAGTAACGGTCGGTTACCAGTTAATTTTAAGTCAGACATTTATGAAACTGAAAAATATCAGTTCAGAGAGGGAGTCAATTGTGAACTCAATGGCTTTGGCTGATTCACTGAATGATTCGGATTCAAACTGCTAACTCGCAAGCAAGTTCAAGGCTTTGCTTTTGAATCTTTTCAACTGACTCATTAAAAAGAACCAGTTCATAAGAGTAATTTGATAAAGAACTAAACATCTGCAGCAAAAACACTGTGTTTGTTGTTACGTGCAGGAAACATTAACAATCAACAGATACAATTAACTAACATTACTAGATGATGACAAAACTGCATATGTGGATGAAGACAATGTTTATCCGACAAATGCCAATGGTGACTAAATGCTCTCCTTTATTGTCCTCCTCTGCTCTCTCTTCCTATCCTCTCTTCCCTCATTACTCATTCAAATCCAGTATATTGTGCATGTGTGCTCTGGTTGACTGTTGCTCGATCCTCTCTAGAGGACTGAGTAAGACAGTGCAGGCTTAGGCTGAGGGCCATTAGAACTCATCCAGAAGCCTTAACTAATTCATGGCGCTCCAGTTAGCAGCAGCCTGGCTCTGTGTTTCACAAGCAGCATTGCTGCTGGGAGCACCCATCACGCCCGCTCTCGCTCGCCCCACACCAGCTTTCATCTGCCTCCATTACTCTCTCTCTCCCCTTCTCACATTCACACACACATCACGAGCCTTTGTCATGTCCTCTCTGCATGTATTGTTTTCTCCTAAAAACCCAAATCAGCCCATTCATAACCAAAACCTTTCAATGTCAGCCTCTTTCTAAGATTCTTTGAATTCACACGGGGCAAAACTTGAAAACTTGCGTATAGTGACATGAAGTAAATAGTGTAAAATCAACTTCTTAAACATTACAACAGCAGTTTGAGTGCAAACAGATGTGCTTTAGGTCCTATGGGACGTGGTGTAATACAGTTCCAATGACAGGGCTGCTGGGATGCCTGCAGGCTTTCCTCACTCTAATGTAGTTTTGCTGTTGCTGTTTGAACCTTAAAGACTTGAAAGTGACCTCAGAGCATATGTGAATGTCACGGTATATGGATCCAGTGTCTCTTTCTAGTCTCGTGCTTTGTTGTTTACATGTGTGTGTGTGTGTGAGTGGGTGTGTCCGGATCGTCACAGTTGATCAGCATCCAGCTGCGATCACTCACCAGCACCAGCTGCCACTCATCTCATCTCCTATAAAAACTTACCACTTTCTCATTCCCATTGTCAGATCGTTGTATGAAGTCTTTGTGTTGCCTGTTCCCGTGCTTCGTGTCCCGTCTCGAGTTCCTGTTTCTTCATGTTGGATTTCGTTTCGTGTCTGGATTACGTCGTCACCTTTCAGAGCACCCTGCACTTCATTCATCACTCTGTGTCTGACCATCGAAGTCCCTGCGTCACCGCCTGAACCACCTGGACTATTCATCATCATCATTTTTATTTACACACAATAAAGAGTTTGTACTTGCATCTTGTGTCCTCGTTCCTAACGTAACAGTGAAGCGCTGCTAAAGACTGGCAGGTCAACACAAACAGGTTTATATCTGCAGCTTCCCAGAAACTGTAATGTTAATGTTTCAACCCAGCTAGCTTCTTTTTTGGCTTCTTTTTGTGGCAGAATCTCACTAAAAGAGACTATTTTATCCAGTTCCATCCCAACTTCTACTCTAATGAACTGATTTTTCAACCAAATGTGGGAACGTCCCATACACAGACATTTCCAAAACCTGTTAAAGTCAATCTTTCTCACTCTCTGTTCACCCTCAAGACTAATAAATATTTTAATACATTCAAAATGGAGGGCTAATGAGAAAGAGATGTTTCCTGAGAATTAGCCTCCGTAGGTTTTCACGAGAGTGGTTCTCTTACAAAACCGCAATATCTGCAGATGATAACTTCTACAAGGAGGTCACAGGCAATCATGCAGCACTGCATGCATTAAAGAATGTTGAATCCAATTCGCCACATTACTTGAAGAGAAAATAACCTCAGAAGAAAAGCTATTTGGAGAGTTCAAGCGCACCTTTGAGTAAATGACCCACTTAAATACAAACGTGGTAAAGAATGGTGCTAAAGTCATATGGCAAGTTAAAGGGTAAAAAAAGTAGGAGTGAAGCCAGGACCGATCTCAAGGACATAATGCTTTATTAAAAATACTGAAAGTTAAAATCAGATAAATTAAGGCCAAGCACTTCAAGTCATTTTATCATTATCAATGGTCGATGAGTCATATGAAACAGATGTCCTTTTCCAGTTTGCTTAGTGATTTACTGACAATTGTAATAAATAACATAAAATGTAACATATGTTGGCATATAATTATGCCTTATAAAAAGAGAATTTAAAGATTTAATTTCTACAAATAATTACTTTTCAATTATCAGTAGTTTATTTTACAAAACATAAAATAACGTGATTAAAAAAATGAAGTAAAGTAAAAGTAAAGACATTTATAATATTACAAAAAAATTATATTTCAAATAAATGCTTTTGAACTTTCTGTTCATCAAATAACCCTGAAATAAATGTCTCATGGTTTCCACAAAAATATTAAGCAGCGCAACTGTTCTCAACATTGATAATAATAAGAAATGTATCTTAATATCAGCATATTAGAATGATTTCTGAAGGATCATGTGAGACTTGAGACTGGAGTAATGGCTGCTGAAAATTCAGCTTTGCCATCACAGGAATAAATGACATATGAAATTGTAAAATAATAAAATAGAAAACATATTACTGACTTCTGGCTTCTCAGGGACGCACAAGTTGAAAGTGGAAAGTTGTACAGTAATAACAATATGTATGTGTATATATATATATATATATATATATATATATATATATATATATATTCACACATTGCATGAAGGATGAAATCTAGGAACCAAATGTGGCATAGTAATGCACTAACAACCACTAAGAACTCTTAAGCAATCGTACAGGTGCCAAGTTTTAAAGATGGAGAAGCACTCACATTTTCTTTTCTGAAAAACATATTTCTCTCTTCTTTAAACTGATCTTAGAAGAATGTGTAACGAGAGGGGAGAAGGAGTGTTTGGAGGAAAAACGCAAAAAGATTAGGAACTAGGAACACAGAAGGCACTAGAGGAGGAGAGTAAACATTTAATTTGGATTCTTGTCAGTGCTTGAAACAACACAGCTGAAATACTGAAGAGCTGATGTTGTTTTTCTGTCCTGAGAGCAATAATATGTGCCTATGAAAATATCTCTGGGGCACATTTATGGGACACTAAAAAGAAGTTAGAAAAATAGCGGGAATTAATTTGATTGAATTTAATTTGATCATTAAAGAGGCAGAGGTAAACATAGTGCCCAGTGTAGCTTTACTACTTCTGGGGAATCCAATGTAATAAGCGTTCAAGGGAAGCTCCCTGCTAGACTGAGGATGTTGATTAGAAATTACAAAGTCCATGTTTTTTCTGCTGCTGTAGAAAATTACATAGCCTGCTTTTTGGTAAGACATGAGCTGGCTAAGAATAAACAAAGCAGAGGAAGAAGAACACCTGGACCTCATCCTCTTTCACAGAAGAGCTCTCCAAACATACTCCCTCCCTTTCTCTCTCTCTCTCTTTCTTAATCACACTCTCTTACTCTCTCACTCCATCTCTATCTCAGATACACATCATCAACTGTCTTGCCTGAAGGCTTGGACTCAGATTATCATGACAATGCAAGGCGTGTTTTAATGAATAAATCTCCATTAGTTCCCAAAAGCAGTTCTGATGTCTGTCTCTCTCTTTTTCCCTCTGTTTTCCTCTCAAACATGTACTGATAAAAACACACATGTTTGTTTCTATTACCCACCTGAAAACTGAATGAGAAAGGGTCATGCAAACACGAAAGCAGACGAAAAGCCAGACTCCAGACAATGTTTTGACCTAGAAAGTCTGTTAGCTGAATATGATGGCCTGTCTGTGATTGTACGTGGGTGGGCTATAGATGCTGCCTTGATATAGATTAAACAAGATAGCTGCTACAATTCATTTCCAGATCTTCAAGTCTGCAAGGATTCCGTCCGTGAATATTATTCAGCATTGCTCTGCTTTCGCTATCAGACTATGTGAATGATCAAAGAATAGCCTTAGTAAATCAAACCCAGAACTGTGAGGAAAGTGTAATATCAATGATTGTATGACAATACCTCAAAACACTATTTACCCTTTTGGGGTCCTGAAGTTTTTTTTTTTCCTTTGCAATATTGACCGGCTGACTGTTCAGTATTCAGCTTATTTACTTAGCGATTGAATTCTGCAAATATTAGAAAATTTCAGACCACGGCGATTAACCAATTCTTAAAGAGTGTTCTCTAGAGACTCGCAATAACAAGAAGTATCTAAGAAATAACACAATTCCTTGTATTGGTATGGCTTATGGGGACCGGTGTTATTTTAATAATATTTATTATAATAGTTATTGAAATTTTGAATTAGCTTTTATTTTATATTTTCAGTTTTCATTTTAATTTTGGTAATTTTTAGGTGGTTTTATAATTTATATTAGTTTTTTATATATATTTCTATTTTGCTTTAATTAATTCTTATTTCAGTTTTATTTTGTAGTAATTTTAGTACTTCAATTTATTTCTTCAACTCATTTATGCCAGGGCAACATTTGTAGTTTTTTTTTTTTCAGGGATATTTAAAAAATATCCGCCGATATATATCAGCCTTGGTGATATATCAGTTGACCACTACTGAAAATTCAGCTTTGCCATCACAGGAATAAATTACATATGAAAATGTAAAACATTATAATAGAAAAGATCTTACCGACCAAAAACTTGTGAATGTTAGTGGTCCCATATTTCACCTAAACTGATTCCATGCAAATAATTCTCTACACTTCTGTGACCGATAATACTCATATTCCTCTCTATGAAGACACACATCTAAAAACAAATGGCAAGATGACAGCTGATTACAGAAATTTTAGTACTTCAACTAATGTCTTCTCATTTATGGGTTGCACTTTATTTTACAGTACGTGCACTTTTAAGGTACTTACAGTGTACTTACCCACGAAAATACAGAGTAATGTAAAGTAACAACATGGGTCAGGGTTAGGTTTAGGGGTAGGTTCAGGGTTAGTACTTATTACCCAGTTATTGTCATCAGGGGCGTAGCACAAGATCCCGGGCCCTATGTATAGTCAGTCCTGATGGGCCCCTATGTTCCAAATAAAATACTTTTTGGATTGATGACGGGGGGGGGGGGGGGCGGGGGGGGGGGTCGGTGGGGGGGGAGATTGCGCACGCGCTATGTATGTTATGCGCACAGATGTTCTGTCTCGCATTCGCCTTTTAGATTCCGGGAGATTTTAACTAATTTGCGGGCATCAGGGAGACTTCCGGGAGAATTGGGATGTCTGTATTCCAGACTTTTCAAGGGCCCTTCATCCCCTTGGGGCCCTGGTAATCAGTACTGGTTTTACCCCCAGTCCGACGCCCCTGATTGTCATTACTACAATAAGTACATAGCATGTACATGTGAAACAGGATTGTAAATGAAAGTGTTGCCCATTTATGTCAAGGCAATATTTCTTCTTTTTGTTTTACCATCGATGGTGCGATGACCCTCTTAGAATTGTTCTGTTTATTTCATTTAAGTTTTTCATCTAATATTTATAGCTTTATTTCAATTATTATATATAATATTTAGTTAACAATAATAAATATATTATATTTTAGTGTTCAATTCACAAGTGATGACATGATGCATGAATTGAAGTTGGTTTAGCAAAGATCAACTTTTGCTTGCCTTGTTATTTGCCATCAGATTAATTTCCTGAGAGGCTGTGAGATTGAATATTTAATACTCAGCCCACAGCATTTTTCCATGCCTGATCTAAAATCAAGTGACGAGCCTCTCTGGCACACGCAACCAAACATAAACTCAAACACTGACACCATATAAGACAAAGGCAGGAAGCAGGAGGCAGTTTCCAGGGATGTGTGAGCCAGCTACTGAATCACAAATTATTCATTAGTGGCGAAAAGTGTGAAAAGCGCCTCTGTTCACAATGTCCATATTTAATCTCATCTGGTTTCCCTGGAAACTTCTGTATTCAGTAGCAACACTTATTTCCAAGCATTCTGATGTCTGTTCTTCTTTCGCCATGATTGGAAACACATACGCACTCAAAGCAACACATAAAATGTAAGAATAATTATTGATAGTATAAGAATAATTTGCTTATTTTGCAAACAATATGCAAAAGTATTTTGCTCACACAAAAATGATTCAATTGTGATATAACCATTAGCAAGACAGTGTGGGTGTCATTTTGACCTGTTTGCCCTTTGTGTCTCTTTCAAAGCTCGCAATTTATTCCTCTGACGTGATCGAACATGAGCAAATTATAGCTAAACGTTCTCAGGGATGCAGTTTTTCTTGGTAAAACCTTACCTCCCAATTAGCTGGAACTCTCCAGCAACCCCAAGGCGCCGCATGGCCATCAGCAGGCCACGCACAGTCATTCCTTCACAGAAGCAGACAACCACACGGGCTTTGGGCAGACGCTCCCGCAGTTTATTAAGCAGACGGTCAAAGTGCTTTTCGCCAGCATTACTGTATATCTTATCAGAGTGTGCGATACACAGACCCTCCTCTGCGGCCAACTCCTTAAAGGCTTCCATGCCACTCTCACCATAGTTACCTGTGGTCAGACACAAAATGTAGGACGGTTAATAAAGGATAACACAAAACACACATGAAACTAGTGCAGCTTTAATCAAAGACACAGAATGGAGGATGGATTACCGCCACTGATCCAACACCTGTCAGAACAGTCAGAGTCCAGGATAAGAAATGGATGACAGTTGACTATGGAGGACACAAAATGAAAGGCAGACAGGCAACTGAAAAAGACATGAAATGGAGAAATGGTCACCACCATTTAGGATACAAAATGGCGTCATACAGTTAGAATGAGAAACACAAATTAAAAAAAAAAGGTCATTATCATGCCTTTTTGAAATACTTCTGATTGGCTGACTACTGCATTCTGAAATTAAATATTTTTGTATAATGACTGCAAAACATTTCCTAAAGGGATATGCACACACAATAAAAGTCAATGGTGGATTTGGACAGATTTGAAGTTGAAACATTCTTCAAAAACATCAAGATGAGAGAGAAAATGACAGAATTTTCATTTTTGGGTGAACTATCCCTTCAAGTCACTCATCCCTCTACGCTCTCATTCTTCTCATATTCCATAATCATTTGTTTATTTATTAAGTAAGCAATATTTAAGTTAAGGACCGACTGACTGATCATTATCCCTTAATTGTATTCCTTCATTGTACTGTAACTAGACAAGTAGGACACCAATAACACTTTGTGGTGCTCTTGAGAATTACGCAAATTACCATAATAGGTCACTTGAACACACTGTGTCCTTTTCAAAATATTGTATGAATTAGAAACGAGTCTGTACAAAAGCCTGCAGCTCACGACGGTACACTTAAAACATCTTCCGTTCCATTCTACATCTGGGCTGCCAGGCGAAATTTACATCTTATTGTGCGGGCAGCAGAGGTCACTGCTGTTGACTGAGCTCAAAAGAAGAACAGTGGCTCTGTCTTATCAGGAGAGATGAGTGGTGTGTGTGGTCACTGATGACTGTCTGGAGGTCAGTCTGTGTGGAGTGGGTGTGCGGGTGACAATCTGAGCACATTCACAGGTCTGTGGCTCTCTAACAATTCCCTTTCTCTCTCATTCTCTCTTTCTTTAGGTTGTTTGGAACAGGTTTAGGTTATCCCTTTGTAGCTTTCTCTTTCTCACTAGTCATTAGTATTATTAGTCATTAGAGTATTAGTAGACTGCCTGCTTAATATCTGCTAACACTCAAAATATTCCACTGACTAGAAGCAATATTTTAAGTACATGTCAACTTATTCTACTAAACCTAACCTAACAGCCTACTAATTCTCTAATGAGAGTTAGCTGACATAGTTGTAAAGTTACTTATAGTTAGTAGAATGTCTAAAGTGGACTATCTAAATGAAGTGTAACCATAAATAATAAAACCGCACGGTACACAATATGGTTGTCCTACAAAGTGAGAAGACCAAAATGTTTACTAGTTAAAAAGACAATAATGGTTTTATTGTCTAGTATCTTTTTTTCTAGGGGAACGATGGTGTTTGTCATTTTTAAAAGGCATCTCATTTGAGCATTTCTGCTCACGTTCATAAAATTCTGTGGTGAAAAAAACAGACAAAACCAAACATCATAATCATTCCCTTCATTCATTTCATGTCTTTGATAGATCATGTGAATCTAATTTGAAACAAATACTTCAGCTGAAAAAAGAAAGCTACTGATGTCCTCCTGGTGTCATATTAATAGCACTTGAAGCATATAGTTAAAGTATATGAATATTCTAAAGAAGAAAGGTACCACAAGGACAGTAAAATATACAATGTGATGCTAGTACTCAAAGTTACTGACAATAATACTGACATGATCTGTTTTAGAGGGCTTTTTGTGGCACTTTTCAAATGCTCACGCTGGGAGATCAGCCAAACCAGCTGAAGACCAGGCTGGGTGACCTGCTTAAACCAGTTGAGTTAGATTTTTCAGCAGGATTTACATCAAAATAATCATTGAAAAAAAAAAAGATTGCCATGCAAGCTTGAGTAAAACTGGTGCCTGTTTAAATATGGCCATTAAAATGACATGAATTTATATTTGGCTGGTTAATTAATGTAATCAAAGATCTTTGCTGTTACTATGAGCAACAGGCAGCGATGTCTGACACAGTTGCTGATGTTATGTTAATGTGTTATTGTCTACAGTTCATGACTGATAAACCATTACAGAGTCTTTCCTGACAGGGAAAAGTCATCTTTCTAATTAGTTATCGCCTAAGTAACAGGACAGAGAACTGAGCATCAGCATTATATTGCTTATTTAAATCTGTGCCTGTGCTGCCCCTTTACTTTAGGATATTCAAATATTTTTCAGCATTAACTTGTTAGAAGTAGGCAGATATGTCAAAGCCTATTAATAAGAAACCAGGAGGACATCACTAACAAAATTCCTACTAGTATCACATTACGACCTGGCAATCATATTTTGCATTGGTTTTTACTCACTGAAGTTTGCTGACAGTAATCTAAAGAGGAACCCCCCCCCCCCACATAAAGAATATAAACCAATTTCTATCTGACCTTATTTACTTTTAATTCCAAAAATCTACCTGAGGAACAGAATTAAAACACAGCTTAAAAGAAAACAAAAAGTGATTTGACCCGTTCATTAATCATCTCAACGTGTGGTTTAACAAACAAGCCTTCCACTTTTGGACATTTTATAAACAAATCAACTGAATTGAAAATGATACACATAACAATGCTGGAGGGAGTAACAAAAAATGTGTGTGTGTGTGTGTGTGTGTTGTATGCGAAAAGGGGAGAATACATACCCTCATTATGTTTGGAGAAACCGACTGAGTCATTAAAGCATGCTTCCATATGCAAATAATAAAAAGGTCTTTGGTCCACTTGCACTACAACTCTAATGGAAGTGAATTACCATTTAGGTACATTTAAAGAGCGGTGCACTCATTATATTCAAATGCAGCTTTTTCCAATTGTTTTGACCTAATTAAAAAAGTTAACACTTAAATCATATCATTAAATGTTAATGCATTTATATTCAAAGCCAGACTTACAAAACCTCCTTCTAATCAAATTTTGATAACATATATTCAAAGTAGAGGAAAACAGAGAGGGTTGAAATATGGACTCTACCCATTAGAACTAATGGTCAAATCACCATCATACCACCACCCACTGTGACCATGACAGCAGAAGTTATAAGATTATGCATAAGTACAATGTCTGGGTTATAGTTTGATTTGTGATCGTGATCAATTTTGACATGTAACATCCACGCCAGCTTTGATCTACATGTTTCAAAAACTGGAAATATCATGGCTGACCATGGGGAGGGACCCACGGTTATTGCACATAATGGGACAGTGATTGGGCTATACATTTGCACAACACACCAGTCTGTCATCTTAACCTATATTTTTCTAATTACCAATTTTATTAGCTGTTTATTTTAAAATGCTTAAAATAAAATGAGATATGTAATCTTTTTTTTTTTGATTATCACAAAATAATACACAAAATTGCCTTTGTTTTCCATTGACAACCCATCCATTAAAGAGGCAGATTGTATAGAATGTACTGAGCATTCATTTACATACTACATTAAGTAACAGTTTTTTTAAGTGTAACAACAAACAGAAAAGTGCTACCACACTCTTCTTTCCCCGTTACTAAGTTAAAACACCTGCTCGCATATGATTAATTTATGAATTTACATAGGTATAGTAGAAAAATGTATGAAGATTAAGTCAAACAGCCAAAAACAAGCAGTCAAACAAAATGTGTTACAGTAATGAAATGAGAGATAGGTTACCTGTATTCTTACATTTACAATGTTTAGAAAAGTTGTTTGAAATGTCTCATAGTTATAGCAAGAGGACAAGTGAGAACGGCAGGTCTCGCCAGTGACTTACCCTCTGTGTGAACCGCAGAAACGTAGGTCCAGTTATAGTGTTGGACAATGTCGAGCATGGCGCGCGCCTGCAGCGTGTCAGAGGGCACGACACGGAGGAAGTATTTGAAGAGGGTCTTGTCGCTCAGGTCTATGCTGGTGGCCGAATAAGCAATCTGGGGAATGTTAAACAGCTGGAGGAGATTCTGCACCTGGATGGCCACCGAGCTGGAGCCTGGACCTATGACTCCAGCGATGGGCTTCTTACTGGGAGGAGGCTGGTTGGAAGGCGTCCCGTCGATGCACCACTTAGATCCGTCTTTGTCGTCCCGAATGGAGATGAGAGAGTCTCGAATGAACTCGATGCTTTGCTCCAGAGCAACGGATGAGTGCCAGCACGAGTCCCTGATCTCGCAGCCCAGGGTGATGTTGGGCAGCAGGTTCTGGTCAGAGTTGATACGGTCCAGCGTATAGAACATCGCCTCCACCCGTTGAATGCCGTACTGCTCTCGCACATCCCCGCATTTTCTATCGGCCACACGTTCGGCGGACGGCTGGTGGTGCACGGAGAAGAGCGCACCGATTATCACGTCGCCATCCATGCGGGCGACAGACCGGGCCGCCGCGCGCGGGACCGCCGAGCGCTTGTAGATGTTCCCAAACGCGTGAGATAAGAGTGTCGGTAGAAACAGACACATGAACAGTGGTAAGTGTCCGCACGAGACACGGGGCATCTTCAAGCGTGCCATGTTCCACATTGTGTGACGGGCATAGCGTGCGAGCTGCTCGTGCCAGCGGTGCTCGTTTCTCTGCAGTCCCAGATTCAATTAAGCAACCGTGATGCGCACGTGAGACAACATTAATGCAGCCTGACACCTGCTGAGAAAACACAACACAGAGTTAGTTTGGGACAACATGTGCATCTATTACAAACCATTAATTTATTATGCATCTATTTTTTTAAAAGCATGCATAAAGTACTAATGCAAGAGAGTGATCATTTAACACTGATGACGAAAGGGAGTGCTGTAAATCAGGGTGTGTTGTAACGGTTTAACCAATTAAAAATTAGTTACATGGGTGAAATCACTTCGCTAAATGCTGAGATGTAGTTATAAAACTCAAAATAAAATATAAACAATTTGTAGGACAAAAATAATGCGCTAAAAAGAAAAAGATCATGCCTATAGTTTAGAATTTCATTTGTGATCATACTGATGTTAAAATGACAGAACATCTGAATCAGCAGTTCTCTTGTTTAATCTGATACAGAACATACACACAAGCTTTTCATCAGTCTAAAACTAGAAATACCATGCCTAAGGGTTGTAAAACTTTGCAACTTATTTCTGGGTGCAAAAATATTGCAAGAAATGGGACAGTTTTTCCTGAAGTTCAGTGTCTGTCATGCTTTTAAAGTTGTTAGCCAATGTTTTTTGCATTTTATATATGTTAAATCATTTTATGTGCAATTTTGAATAAAAATATTTCCTTTGTCACCATATATGGTATTATAATAAATACGTGCACAATTTAAAATGTACATGTTTTCGGTTGTTCTTAGAGCTCACCTAGTGGGGTAGGCTGAAACAACAACACCCTTGTGACATAAAATTACACAGTTTAGGGATAAACTGTAGATTTACATACTCATTAGTTAAGTGGCAAGACAAATATAGGAATAATAGCCTATACGGTCTCTGTTAACTGTCGCTTTAGAAACCTTGTCAATGAAGTTTTCCTATGAAGGCAAACTTACGTCATTATTCAGTCTTTGCAAAATAACAGCGAACGTGAGACTCACAGGTCAAATTTAAGAAAAAGGAACATATAACCACAGAATGAGCAAGTTTTATTGTCGAGGTCGTCGTCTTTTACGTCCTTGCAGGGGCAAGTTTGGGGCGGTTTCAGCACCGCGGGCAGCGCAGACAACCGTATGACGATGACAATGAATGAAACTAAGACTCGCCTTTAGTCAAAGCACAACTATTGGATGCAATGTGTTTGCACACAAACCTCGGATACCCTGTGTCCCCTTAAAACTCAATGCGACTATATACAAGACAGACTTATTTTCAAACAGAACGAGATTAATTGAATTGCCCTCATCTCACTAACATCTTAATTTGAGTATAAATCCAGAAAAAGAGAACAAATAGAAGCCTAAAAACAACTATTGTACCAATATCACACATCATCGCAAAGATAGATGTCTTATGCCAAACATTCAGATTCGTTGTTCTATCGTTTCCATTCAGCATTTATAAGCATTAATGACTTCATCGATTGCACTCAATGACAAATGAGATATAATTACGATGCAATGCCTCCTGTACTCGCATTAGTGACATTGCCGCGCATCTGTCCGTACCTGCAGTTACCAGGAAATACAAACAACAACGGAAACATCTGCACAGGAATTCGATCGCTACGCACCTGAGTCAATGAGATATCGCCTCACCTCCTCCTAAGACAGCAGCTGCACTGATGATATACTTCAGTTATCAGTCTGCATCCCAGCCAGCGGATCTCTCTCTCTCTCTCTCTCTCTCTCTCTCTCTCTCTCTCTCTCTCTCTCTCTCCTCTCTTCTTAGTGATGTAAATATCATATGGCACGTACAGTGTGTATTGATTGACAGCCTAACCGAGCCTAAATAATTATAACCAAACTATTTTTTAACAAAACACTTTTGTTGTGATAAACTTGTTATACCTATCTATAATTATTTAATACGTTTACAAAGTTTTAAAGGATGTCTGTAATTATGATTTGTCGATGAACAGCCCGATACTAATCAGAACGGAAAACGTTGGAGCAGGCTTCTGTTGCTATGGTTACATCCTCAATCGAACGCGATTTCTGTTCGCGAGGGTCGCTAGGTGAAATTAAAAGTTCGGACTAATTTGTAATTAACTTTTTTTTTCTCGTTACTGAAAAACTTGCATTTAAAAACAAACATATTAATGAACATAATTCTACAAGGAATACGTACTATTAAGATCGAACAGGTAAAACCAGCTTGGTCAGGCTGAGAGAACATCTTAAACCAAACCAGCAAACCATCTTAGACAGGTTTTTAGCTGTTTTTAAAGTTTTGGAATAGTGGAAAAAGAGGTAGGGGTGTGGAAGAAAACAACTCAGTTTTTTAATTGGGTCCAAATCTGTATACCCTAAAAGTATGCTATTGTTTTATTGTTTTACATGTAACAACATGAAAGATTAAAATGAATGAAGCTTGCATGGTCATCGGACATGTGGGTCATAATGGAGGCAGCAAAGGATGAACATCTTTCTTTTGAAAAACAGGAAATACTTTATGGTAACAGACATGAAAAATACATAAATTTTAAAGGAATAAAGGAATTTAGGACACAATTTAACAAAAGATTGACATATTTGGGTTCGTTGCCACTATCGCCTCTGGCTTGCTTAGTTGGGGGACAGACTATTCAATAGGCTATTATAGATTTGACTGTCACTATTGGATGAGAACTGAGAACTCATGAGAACTCATTTCATATTTGATGAACTTTACACAATTATTGAATGGAACTGAATCAGCACTGAACTGACCTCAGCTGAACCATGACACTTTGCTTTTTAGAGCTGCTTTACAGCAGAGCTGAACTCTGTTTGCATCATTGAATCATTATCTCCCTGTTTACTCCTGTAAAGCTTCTTTGAAACAATCTGTATTGTACAGTAGCTAGCTATAAAGCGCTTGGCTATAAAAAATAAAGGTGACTTGACATGATTTAACACTAGATACCATATTAAACACTAGAAATGGGGGTGAGGGGTGCTGTTCAATATTTATTGCAATGCTGCTCTCTGGTGATGGAAGGATGATATTACAAAACAATACATTAAGGTAGAGTAAAATAAAGGTAGACTTTTCCATTTCATGTTTTGTTGAATGTTATTTTCTAAACTATATTTTTATTTATATCTTATCCTCGTACTTTCTAGATGACTATTACATTCGTGAATACTATTGCATAATAGTATTTTTTTTTTGCCATGTTATATAAAGGTTATGTAATCATTAGCCTTTTTTAACAAATAAAAAGTGTTCTAAACACTTGCAGGAAATATTTTAAAGGTTTAACAGATGGTTTCACATCAACAGAAAATTCACAGTTTTTAATGGACTCGTCCACTGGGTGGCATCATAGCAACAGTTCATTGCCCAATATCTGTTAAGTAATAATCCTAAAACAAAATTAATCATTTACTGTTGTGTTTGTTCTGTATCAATAGCAATTTAGACCAATGTTAATCATTACTTGTATGGGATATTTCAGCGATTGTTGCCTGTAGGTGGAATGTCAAATCATAGTAAACTGTTCCAACCAGGGGCGTCACTCGAGCGTCACTTCACAGCGTCATCAGCAGCGCTCAAAGGATCTGCCCTTATGCTGTTGAAGTTTGTTTATTTAAGAAATTCATAATGCATACTAATAAAGCAAGATACCCTGTTGAAATATGTGAGATGTGTGGTTTATATAAACTGCAAGGGTAAAGTATAAATTAAATTGATTGTGACTGATGTGAAGGGGGAGGAGAATTTATACGTGCGTCACGTTTAGTCAATGAAACACTTCCGCATAGGATACACCTGTGTATCCTCGCTCATGACTCCTCTGAAAGCCTCCTCACTCCTCGTTCCTCGACGACTCCTCGCGGTGAAATTAGAGCAGTGGTCTCAAACTCAATTCCTGGAGGGCCACAGCTCTGCACAGTTTAGCTCCAACCAGCTCAAACTCACACCTGCAAGGAAGTTTCTAGCAATCCTGAAGACCTTGATTAGCTGGATCAGGTGTGTTTGATTAGGGTTGGAGCAAAACTGTGCAGAGCTCTGGCCCTCCAGGAATTGAGTTTGAGACCACTGAATTAGAGAATTGAGATGTCCTTCAAGATGGGTGTGCTTGATTGGTTTCCCGGTCATAGGATGGAGGACAGAGGAGCGAGGAGACGAGGAGGGATATTGAGAAGCACCCCATGTCCTCTGTTTCTGACGTGCTCTCTGCTCGGCGCCGCTGCGTATTGAAGATGAAGAACGCGCTGAATCTGATTATAACAAGACTGAAGCGAACACGAATTTGTGTAGCCTAATCACAAATTTTTAGGGGGGCTAGGCTGAAGCCCCCCTAAAACGGGCCTAGCGACGCCCCTGCTTCCAACAAATTATGACCTTCAGTGCACTGTTTTTTGAGTAGGCTACGGGTATAAAATAGATTTTATGATATTATTTTTGATTAACATCCAGTATGTTCACCTGCTTCTATTTCTCACAAAATTAGTTTTCCTTGCCTAACACTCCAGATGGGTTAGTAACTAAATTAATGCATTGACCTATCACATAACCTATTTAAAGTATTGAGTGGTGATACGAGGACATGTGGTTTTCTCTGGTTAATATGCCTTTTTAAAAACTAAAGACAGGTAAAGTCCTATGTAAAGTTGTTGTCCCATGTCTCAAAAATCAGTGACGGCTCTAGATGGCGTTTTCTTATTACTCACCACCGGCATTTTGTTAGAAGGGCTGAAAAAGGTTCATAAGGTTCATTCTCATAAGGTAGTGGTTAAAACGTTCGCTCTATGAATTATTAATAAGCTAAACAAAAATAGTGCACGCAAGGTTTCGCCAGTTAAGCTTTATTTTTATACATGGCAATGGCAACATTTGTTGGAACTGAAGTGTTAGGGAAACACGTGGCAATAAGAGAATGGAATGGCTATATCAGAAGGAAAAGAAGTCTGAACCAGGCGGGGCTTCGCGGCCCAAACGCTAACATTAAATAGGATGAGATATAAATTATATTCTTCATATTTTTACTTTTCAGTGTTTATTTTCCCATTCAAATTCAATTAAATTTCCATATTGTAAATATCGTCTAGATTCCTGTTAAAGCAGCGCGCCGTTGTCACGTGATATATGTTACTTTTCTCAGCGCCTATTAGGATGAGCCAATCACGGTTGTTTGTTGATTACTACTATTAAACTTATTTTATAGCGACTGTCTGTGCAGGTTTCTATTTCAATGTCAGGTACCAGTTCTAGTAACTGACAGCTTTAAACGATTACACTTTTTAAAACACATATGGCGCCAATCAAACTCAAAAGTTCCTGAGATTTTTTTTGTAGCTCAATGAAAATTTAGCTTTGTGAGCCCCCATGCGACCCCTGCAGGAAAACTGTTTTTCCCCCACACGCTTTTCCACGCAATGACGAAAAGATCCAGTCACGTGATCTTGAAAGCAGGAAGCGCAGCCACATCCACAGCAGCACTAACAGTGAAACTGCATACAGCTCGAACTGAACGTCCGAACGAGGACTGAGAATATACTAATTAGACACCATGGTTTGGAGACTTTTCCTCGTGACATTATTACTAGCCCTATTGGGATCAATGACAAGACAGGAATCTGTGACGGGTGAGTAAATTTATCATCTTTAATGTAACAGTGAAACAGCGTGTCCTGTTGTTACGACGCAAACCAAAACAGTCTCTGTCACGCCATCGGCTACACCTAAACTGTGATTTTAATTAGGGGTGGTGGCGATGCCGGTTTTTAAACGATTCCATTAACGGTTGTTTCAATGCTTTTGAGGAATAACGTTAAATATTGGGTAAGGATTCAGTTTTTATTGCATCAACTGCCCTCTTCAGTCTGTTTCCAAATGACGAGGTCATTTCAGATTTCAACAGAACTGATAAAACAATACTAGAAATAAATTAAAAACTACGTTATGTAGACATTTTAAAGTAATGACTTCTAAGAGTCATTCGCGCGGTAACGTTAATCTGACTACATTGGTCTGCATGTTTTATTACACTAAAAATAACCTATAAGACTAAATTATTTAGGAATTAAACTTCTCCGGTCGCTCTGAATGATTTTGACTTAACGTTACATCGACTTAGAATCGACTCGACAGAATCAGCTTTTCGAGTATTGTTAATATATTGGTCGTGATGTATGTTTCGTGCTGTAAATTCGGTAGTGGCGTAGTACAGGAAACTACGGTGTCCATTCCATACCGGCGGAAGTGTGAACGTTCCACGGCCGTTAAGGGAATTTAAAAACAAATTTTTGCCTTTATTTTTAATTAACTGTTCTAAGGAACCGGTTCTTGATTCCCAAACAAGTTGTTAAACGCGGTTGATGCACTTTTGCCTCGATCCGCGAAGCTAATGTGTTTTTTTGTAACTCACATATTTTGACTTGTTTCATTTTTCTTTTTTTTTTTTCTACCGAACACTAAATAGTATAGTGTTTTCCATAACTGAAACGATTATTAATCTCTTATAATCTGTCACTCAAAATTATCGCTGTTATGTAACGTAATCAAATACATTATGGTTTTCTATTTTGTTATCTTGTGGCTTTGCTTTCATTTAGATCTACTGCAATGTAAAGATCTATATTTATCCATAGAATCACATGGGCTGTAAAATAAACCAGAGAATTCTCTCTCTCTCTCTCTCTCTCTCTCTCTCTCTCTCTGTGTGTGTGATTTTGATTGCAATGCTCACATCTCAAAAATCAGTCAACAACCGATACACAGTACCAAGTCCCCAACCTACATTTTTTCTGTTTTGATTAATCCATTACACTCGAATGTACGACACAATACATAAGAAAATATCTGTTGTTACTTCCATTTCACTGCGACTTTAAGAGTGTCACTAGGGTATTAAACAACCTTTGTTTGGGTTTTGTCAGATCATATTCACTTAATCACAAGACTCATTGGTCCTCTTCCCAGTTTTTCTGTTCAGATATTTCTCATCTACACTATTTAAGATGAAATGTGTCAATTCACAAGCAGAGAAGATTCTAGATTGGCATTATTGTTAGCATGGTTCTGTTATCTTTCACCTAGAGACTTGGAAAATGGATTATTGATTGAATTGTGGTTACATCGTTTTCCTTGTTTTCAGGTTTAAAGGCCGAGAGATAACACTGACACATGCTCTGGGAGCAAATCTAGCTCAACAATGGAGTAAACCTGTATTAGATGGGCCAATGTGTGGCTTGATTATGATATAATTGTTGAAAATCTCAATGATATTGTTTGGCATGCAAGATATGTTATTTATTGGTTTGTTTCTTTTGCAGATGAAGACTGTGGTTCATTGAAATCTTGTGATGCATGTGTAAATGTGACTTCTTGCCTGTGGATGAACTGCACAGGTCAGTCCCTCCTCCATGTCAAATTCAAAGCTCACATGACAACAATTAACTGACCTGAAAACAGTAAAATGCAGACAAGCCATGATTATACCATGGTTAAGCAAACTCTTCTTGAAAATTTTTACTGTTTTGTTTTGATATATATTTATACATATATGTTGTTTCCTATTAAGATTTCTTTATAAGTGGGATAAATAAATAAACCAGTTTGCTCATATCAATGGAAAGCTTTATTTTTTCTCATTACATGAAGAGGAAATTCTAAGCATAACCTGTAGTTCCCAGAATATATTAGTAGGTCTGCTCATAAATTAATCTAAACACAGACCATGTAACTGTCTAAAGTGTTCCTGATGTGGCTCACAGATAATAAATGAAAACCAGTATTTGTGTGTTTGGCAGTTCATTCAGTGATTAATGCTGGCTTCGGCCAGTGTGAACCTGAAGTAACTGCCCTTTAATCCCTGGAGTCCTTTTCCATGCCGCTTTGCTAATGGATGACGTGAAATGAATCAGAGAGAGTAGATATACTAATGAAACGCACACACTGTTGCTATGGCACTCAAGGCTCTTCAGGGAAAAAAAACAGGAGAGAAAGTAAGCAGAAAGATGGCCGTATCATGGATGAAAGGAGTGAAAAATTAAAATTGCAACAGAAATGATTGAGTAATAATGAAATATATTTCATATATTGTTTCAAATAAAATAAAATTAGGGCTTTAAAGACATAAATTATCTTGAACTTCTCCCCATTTTTGTTGTATAAATTTGCACCGATTTGAGTTTGCTTTAACATACAGGGCTTGATCCTTGCTTTTTCCCCAAGGAGCACATGTGCTCATAAGTTAAAAAATTTAGGAGCACAAACTTTAGGGGTGCAATGCACATTTTTCAAATGTGTTTTAGCTTAATAAGGTGAAATATAAAGAGACGTTATAAGGAGAACACAAAGTACGCAGGGTACTTTAAATATTACTGCTTCAAACTATTTTTACTAATTGAGCAATTATTAAAATGAGCAATAGCTTGAAATAGTAGTTATTATTCTTTGTTAACGTTAATTAATAAAAAAATGTAAAACTGTTAGTTCATGTTAGCCATTAGTATTTGAACTCTAATTTGTGTTTGACTAAATAGACTTTACATGTCTTCAACTCTATTTTCATCGTAAACACAACTCAAATACTTTGTGTAACAGAAACATAATTCAACTGAGTAAACGCCAATACAATTAGATGTAAAAAAAATAATAATTCAAGTGAATACACTTTAGTACAACATGCATTACTGTAGCTCTATTTCACTATTCACATTTCTGCCGTTCCAGCAGCTTTCAGAAAGTGAAGGTGCATTTTCATTTAGCCCATCCATGCTTTTCATCAGTGTTATTTATTCAATGAAATAATCGCCTATTAAAGTTTAATAATCATACTAGGCTTTATCGTTTATTTTCCATAACCAAATGGTAAAAATAAGACGTTTGTTATACCATTGTAGATATTTTAAGAAGTTTGTCACACTCATGCATGCTCCTAAATACACTTTACAGTTCGCACACATTTTTAGTCACAAATGCGAATGAAACATTCGTACTGTCGAGCCCTGACATAGTAGGAGAGATACCTGCTACCAGATAACTTTAAAAGATCCTTGGCTATTCTAAGAGTCGTGGTAAACCATTTAAAATAGGCAGAGACTGTGATTGATAGTTTTTTATTGTTTGCTATTATACATGATGCATAGTATTCTGTTAAAAATTGCAGTACGGAGCCAGAGGTTTGTATTACAGTAATGTCAATTCCTGCAAAAATCTGGGGGTAAAGAACCCTTTTTTTTCCCACTTTTTAAAATCTGTAATTTGGTTAATAGTTCAACAGAATTTATATTACACTGCCTGCAACAACATAGTTATAAACCACTTCCTTGAATGATCACTTTCACAGGCTTTGTTCTCGATCTTGATTTGAAAGTCAGCTGTCATTCTCCACAATCTGTGAGTCTGTAATGTGTCTCAAAGTATGAGACTATGCTTGACCACAAAGAGAAGTGGTCTGACGTGCCCGAGCAGGTGTTGTGTGTAACTGCACCTCCCCCATAACAAAGACAGTAGCATTAGCTTTGTGCTATCGGCTCCCTAGAGATAATGCTATCGGTTTACACACATTCAGTCAAACAACAGACTGGAAATATCTGGGTCTTTCCTACTGTAGTGCAGACTAGTGTGTACTGATTCTTTAGATAATTAGAAATAGATTTGCAAATTTGAGGACAGGACTTTTTTTTGTTTTGAGGGCGTTTCCGCAAAACCATGGTTTCTAGAGGCCTATTTGAAACAATGTTCAGGCTAAAATATGTGTTGCGACATGAGCTGTAAATATACTCGTTTGAATTATTGACGTATGACTCTGTGGGTGTAGAAGAAAGGTGAGACGAACTGGAAGGCACAGTGTTTGCACAACAAATATTGAAACGCCTCACTACGTTAAATATTAATACCTGTTTTGCTGATGTGATCTGACATAATCATAACTTGATAGTATACTCTATATAAACTCACCAAAATCACACTGTAGTGTTTCATTCACTTCTCTTACAGATTGTTGAAAGTCTTTTATAATAATAATAATAATTCTGTTCTTTTATAATTATTATTTATAACTGCATAATTTCAGTACATATATGTTCTTATTGTTGTAGTCTAAGGATGTAATTATTATTGTCAAAGCACAAATAAAACAATTATTGAAAATCATTTAATGGGATAGTTCACCAAAATAAAATAAAAAATTGTCATCACTTACTCACCCTCAAGTTGCTCTAAACCTGTATGAAGTTCTTTGTTCTTCTGAACACAAAAGAATATATTTTGAAGAATGTTGTTAACCAAACAGTTGCTGGCCCCCATTGACTTCCATAGTATTAAAAAAATTACTATGGAAGTCAATGAGAGTAAAAGTTGACAGAATTTTTATTTTTGGGTGAACTATCCCTTTAAGTTTACTGCATGTATTTTTCATATCAGTTATTAGACTCTTAAATCCAAAATAACCTGTATCTGTCATAAAAGATAGTTTGGGTCTATCTCTAGTTTGTACTAGTAAGTTATTTTACTAATTAAACTTGTGGAAGTTTTCATGTGATATATCTTTCCAGTAAAGGATGTTGCGCTTCTCATTGGCACGTGTACTGATGTTCACTCTGTTCCGTTAAGAATAGAATCTCAACAGCCGGTTTTGCAGTCTAATCTGTGAAAACCATTCAGAGCGGGCTGATTGACATCATATTCATTCAACTGATTGCTCCAGAAAGTGCCAGTGGAGTCCTTTTAAAGTAATGAACATGTATGCATTTCCCTTCAATCATTACTTGAGCCGGGTAGCTGAATTTGGTTTGCTGTCCATACAAACTGCTGAGAGGTGGGAAGCAGTGTGGAATGTAAGGACATTTCTGCTAGTCAAGCACTTATTGAGAAAGCAAGGAATTGAAAACATCTTGATGCGTTGTCAAAGTGGAATTTCATCATGAGAGTTGTACCTTTCACAAAAGCATGTGACATTTCTTTCTCTGTGTATGCTGTCTTGAGGGCATAAAGAACACTGTACTTACTTCATACACTGAGCTATAGTTTAACACACCTGTTAAGGCTTTTTCTTGGGGCTCAGTTCTCACTGAGAAGCGCTTCTTTTGACATAAAATACTCAAAAGTCCGTGACGGTCAAGGACACTTCTACTGAAAGAGAAGGCTGTTATGCTTGACTCCTCAAACTCAATATACAGTCACACAATAGCAAGTTGTAGCAACAACCAAAATCTTTTATACTGGCCTAAACTAAGACTACACAAGATTATTTCCTAACCTTGAGAACTTGTTTTTTTCATTAATATAATATCATATACCCATATTGTTCCAAATATAAGATGGTGCTTTTTTATTTGGAAATACATTTGAAAAAATGAGTCGTCTTATATTCAGGGTCTAGACTTTCAATAATTTCAATAATACACCCACAGCAATAGGGAGCGTCAAATACGTGTAAAACAATTGTGCCCCCCAGGACAAATAAACGCATCAAACAACTCTAATTAAGCGGCCCAGAAATACTGTGTGTCTGCGTGTAATGTTAGAAGATGGTGAGCCCAAAAAGACAGTCTTCAAAATGCTAACAGTCAAAGAAAAGCTTAGCCTTCCTAAAAGCGGCTCATTTCTGCTACGTACTGACACACTTGCCTGTCAGTGTCAACAAAGTGTCCGCTTTGATGCGGCGTAATGCTAATTCATTACAAGTCTTGCCCAGCGCTTGCCCTCCGACTTCGTAGACAAACTGCTGTCTTTTCAGTACTATGTGATCGGTGTAAGGAAAAAACATTAATATACCCTGTATCAGATAGGTAATGCGGATGTGTTTTTTTGACATGTCAACATCTGTCACTGTACATAAAAAAGGTGAGAAAACAGTCATCAAATGATAACTACAGGTTATTTTTATGGTATGCCATGAAGTGTTTATTTTTAAATTTGATTGTTGGTACATTTTACCAGTATGTACCATAGTTTCAATACAAAAATTAAAATACGAAAAATATGCAATATGAAAAATTTCAAATAAAAGCATTTTCTTTATAGAAGACCATATTTGGTGTTCAAAAAGCCTTTTTCCTAAAGGTACATCTTGAAAAAGGGGGGGGGTCGTCTTATATTCGGTACAATATGGCTTATAATATAATATAAACAAATATATTATATTACGTTTTTATTTATTTATTGTGATTTGAAATGTTTCTACATTTAAGTATTTTATTTCTAAATAATTTTTATAAAAAAATAATTAATGAACATTTCTGTGTGACGATGTTTGCGTTTTAAGCACACATTGTCTGTGAGTGAATGAGTTAGTCAATGAGTCCATTGTGAACTTAAGTCAATGACAAACATGAGGAAGAAAAGGGTGACGGTGAAGTGGATTTCGAAACAATGTGTAAAAATTGAATTATTGCTATCAGTAGGAATTTGAGTGCTGAGCTGTCTGTCATACTTGCATGCAATGCTATTCATGTGTGGCAGAGGAGGTAAATGGAAACCAGCTGATTGTGACAGAAGTTTCTGGGAAATCTTACTTGATTCCTCCTCCTCTCTCTTTATCTCTTTCTTATTTGAGCGTGACATACTGCCAGTTCCTTCTCATTATTTCTGGATCAATAACCTTTTTATAAGTCATGGGACTGTTTATGTGACTTTATTCTTTATCTGATGGTATGTAAGGTGTATCGAAAAATCGATGCAATCACCTCAGTTCTTTCTGCATTTTTTTCTCCCGTTTTTTTAACTTATATTAAGTGTTGAATTTAAGCAATGTGGTATGTCTTGCAGCTTTTTATAACAAGTTAACAGAAGTTGAGTGACTTTTTTTTTTTTTCTCCTCCAGTGTACAAGGATTATTTGAGTCAACAACACCACAAATAATAAAACCAAATGCTGTTTGTTGAAGAACTTCTGCAATTTTAATAATTGCTGCTAAAATATTTCCGTCAATCAGTTGAGATTTATATGCCCATATTTGAGGATCAATATTTCTCTTTCTTGCAGTTAAAATGCACTGTGACGTTATTTGGTCTTGTTTAAGTTTGTTTTTATTTTGTCTCCACTACATTTCAGATGATGGTAGTACAAGCACAGCGAAGTGCGTTAATGACAGTGTTTTGAACCAAACGGCTAACTGCATCAATATGACTTGCACAGGTAAGTCCTGTCCCACTATCTCAAACTCCTTTTTAAAGAACTTAAATAGTGCTTGGTTGTAGCATTCATCAACTCCAAAACAGAAGCAATTGGCTCATTAGCTTTGATATGAATGTTCTGTGACTTGAACAATTGTATGTTTGGATGATGACTGTTTTCTCTGGACTGCAGGACTGACACCAACCTCGACAGTGAGCCCCACCACCACGAACACTAGCAATGGTACGACCTTCATTTGCATTCATATGCACCTCACAACACATAACTACCTAATTCAAAGCCCAATGTCAATTTTATTCAAAGAGCACATTTAAATACAAAATAAATAAAGAGCCATAAAATAGAATGACAGATAACAATAATTAATAGAAAAAGTAAACAATAAAATCAACAAATTTAAAATAAAGTCATTAATTGATTAATAAAAATTAAAGCCCACTTACATTTCAATGATTGAGGGCCCTTATACACTATGAAAGAAGCTGTGATACATCCTTTACTACATGCCGATATAGATACAGGCCTAAACAAACACTCAAATAGAGCATTTTATCATGTGTATCCATCTCACAATGACTTTAAAATGCATTTAAAAAAATACACCCACATCAGCTTGTAACAAAGAGCAGTCTGAAAAATGTGATGCATTGGCATTTTTATTGTTTACTGATACAATATAAAAATGAATCTGAACAGCACTTTTTTTCTGTTTAGCTACCACGATAATCACTTCCTCGACAATCACCTCCACTTCAGCTCCGACTACAAACGGGACAGCCGCAAGTAAGTGCAGCTCTCTGATGTCTGCACCTCTTAGAGAGTGAAACACTTCTTCACCCCGTCAGGTTTGACTGAAAATTCGTTTTTTTTTTTTTTCTCACAGACTCTACATCAACCGCATCACCGACAACTTCTCCATCTAAGACGTCAACATTTGATGCCGCCAGTTTCATTGGGGGAATTGTGTTAGTCCTTGGCCTTCAAGCTGTCATCTTTTTCCTTTACAAGTTCTGCAAATCCAAGGATCGCAACTACCACACCCTGTAACTCTCTGCCACCTGGAGGCAACACACGGCACCACAAAACCTACACTCCAACCCCAAAAGAGAGCGAGAGAGCAGTACACACAGATTCTATGATATTTCTTAAACACTTTTGTGATTCCCCCATGTTTAGCCTCATATTTGACATTTAATGCCTGTGATTGGAGCTTTAGAATTCATTTGTTAGAGCTCTCACAAGCACTCAAGTTCGTTAACACAAATTCACACAAGTTTTTTTTGAGTTGTGGAATTACGGGGTGTGCAAAATGTGTCCTGCTGCTTTCATGAACAACCACAACTTTCCAAATTAAGTTACGTCTTTAAATGTTTTAATTACTTCATTTTTGATGACCACACAGTGATTAGTCTCCTCAATATCTTGGTGTTTCCCCTGAGAAGGGGCATGAGCCAGAATCTTCTCATCATGCCTGTGGCAATACTTCCCCCATTTCCAGTGTTAATTTCACTATGGTCCGGTATCTTCACTGGAACAGTGTTTTATACAGTTGCCATGACTTATGGTTCCTTATATTCTACCCAGTCATCTTCATCAAGTGCAAAAATAATATCTTTAAAGTTCACGAGTGAATGAATGCCCCCCTTCCTTCAAATCAAACCTGTTCTGCATTTTCATCACATACTCTTTTGGTTTGTGACTGCCTGTGTTGTGGTGTTCGTTGTTAAAACACTTTTTTGGTCATTGCTCTTTCATACCAACCAAGAAAGCCAAAGTGTTTGCAATAAATTACACTCCCCTGCTTTATCTACAGTTAGAGAACCAGTAGACATCAGTTCTCAAAACTAGTTAAACCTGGCATCTCCCTCCCCTTTTCCCCCAATTTTGACAGTGGAGTGCTAGGTAATGTCAGAGATGCATTATATACCCTTAGTTAACATCCCATGACCTCATTGGGGATACTTGTGGTGGACTTAGCAGCGTATAGGCCATTTTAAGTTGTAAATTTATGGGGCTTTGAAACAATAGAGGCTCAGCCAATCCAGTTCTACTTAACAACTGAAATGAGTTATTAGAATTATAACATTCTGCCAGACACGAGAACGGAACGAGGCACACTGTGAGGGCAGAGTATCGAGGATCCCATTCAGAATGATTGACAGTTGAATCAAAGTGCCTTTAGGTGGAGGCAGTGGCTTGCTGCCTTAAAAGTGAGCCTTAAAAGTGTGAATGCGTTCGTGGTGGGCCGCCGTCGAGGCCAGGCTCTGTGTTAGTGTGTCTGCCTGTATGTCGGTGTGTTTATGGACATGCGTGCTTGTATCGATGAAGTAGATCTAGTGTCTGCCAGCTGGACTGATCGCTATATTATACAGAGTAGATTATTAAAGGTTAATTCATTTGTTTAATTATGGATTAATGTTATGTTTCCCTAAAGCTTCTCCCAGTTCTCAAGGGTCATTTCTTGCTTGCACAGAAATATCAGTCAGATTCTAGTACTCCCATTCAAAAGCAGATTGATATTTGTACATAATCTGAACTCTGACCATAAACTGAAATCAATATAATTTTATGTAAGGCACTGAAATGTCTTAAACTGAGGTTGTAACCGGGCTTGTACACAAAGTCTGATGTTTTTTTTAGGAGCATTTGTGTTAAATTCCCTTAAAGAGAACTGAAATGTGCCCTAGAAAAGTGGATTCAGGATATGTTTTGTATTTTTACATTCATCTGCAGATTTTGATGGACACTTAGAATAGAGCTGTGTCAGAGTCATCATTTAATGCTTGGGTTTGATTTTTGTAATATAAAAATTAAGTTTGAGTAGATTTGTTTTAAATGCAGAATTGACCTTGACTATGCCTAATTCCTGCCTTGTTCAGCATATTTCGTTTAGTACTCTGTTCTTAAATGCATTTGTCTGGCTATTGCGCTGGTACGTGTATAGGCCTAGGGCCTGTTTTTTCCCCCCCATTCATTTCTGTTCTAAAATTTGAAATGTAATAATCTTGATTAGCTTGCTGCTAATAACTTCCTCTGCGAGTCATAATGTCGTTCGCTTAGGAAGTGATTCATGTTATTTGGGTTGCAAATAGTGTAATTGCAGAAATGAATAGATTTGTTTGTTGCTTGCTTTAGTTTCATCTGCTTCCCTGACATCCCAACATCGAAATGTTCGATTGCTAGCATTGTTAACGGCATGTTTCTCAAAAGATGACTGTTAAGGCCTCACTCTTTATTGAACCACTCTAATTGCTTTTGCATTGTCATACTGTATCATGGTGCTTAAATGCCAAAGGTGTCTATTTCAGCATGAGTCACTAAAAAGCTGCTATAATGCTTCACAAGCTTCATCTTGCCTGTAGTGTAGTAAGATAAAATCCTACTGTTTGCCATTTCACTTCTGCTTTGCCAAATTAAAAACACTGGTTACATAAATGCATAATTACACAACTCCTCACAGTGTTGTGTGTATAGCATCAGGCTACATCCAAAGATCCCACTTAATTGCAAATGGATTTTAGCTGCGCATGCAAAGGGCTGTAAAGGGCATGTATGGATTTAAAGGGATAGTACACACAAAAAAATGACAATTGTCACATATATATATATATGTGTATATATATATATATATATATATATATATATATATATATATATATATATATATATATAAATACAGATTTATTTTTTATTTTCCTTCACGTCATTTTAAACCTCTATGCATTTCTTTCTTTAGTAGAAAAGGTCATTGTATGGACAAAACACTTAAAACATTCTTCAGAATATATTTTGTTCACCGAAGAATACAGTCGTACAGGTTTGGAATGACATGAGTGTGAGAAAATTGACAATTTTCATTTTTTGGTTGAACTGTCTATTTTAGAGCCATATTCAGAGCTCTGTGAAGGATGCTAATGTTTATAGATAAACGACTCAAATCCTTTCACACAGAGAATTCAACCTAACAGACTTTAATTAGTCTGTGGCCTTGTTTTCTTATGCCATTATGTTTGTGTGCATGCATGCATCAGATTTCCGTAGAAACAGCCATAACAATGCCATATTTTGCCATCGCTCTCTGAGCTAGTGTTGCATTCCTTTCTGCACCTTTTGAGGAAAAAGTGCCTTAATTATTTAAGATTAAATGAAGATTACTAATGTCATGAGACTTCTACTCAGAGACTTTGAGCGTTTTAGAGTGAAGGTTAGGATTATTGAAGTTGTGAGTAGTTAATGAGAGAAACGTGGAGTATTGCATCTTGCCTGCGCCAACATTTAGTTATCTAATTACAAAGAGTTAATAATGTCTTTTTTTAAATGACTGTAATTACTTTGGCCTATTGTTCAGTTGTGCATTTATTGTTGCTTTTCATAAATCACTGCACACGCCCCAAATAACACTCTTGATTACTTTTTTGTCTGTTTCCAGAAAGTCTGCCGTAATTGTTTTATGCTCTATTATGTTTGTTTTATTTCTCTGGAATTCGGATATCTATCTTTTGTTCTTGTGTTTTCCCTCGTTTCAGATCTGCATTCGCATTTAGGTTGAAATGTGATAAATTAATTAAAGTTTGAGTAATGTAAAACAGTTGTGGGTGGCCTTTTTATTTAAGAAAGCTTTGAGAGTAACACTTTTACAGTGGCATATGTTTACAGATTGCCACTATGGAGATCCGCTTTCTTCTCAAGAGTAAAATAAATCGAATGAATTGCATTTTTTTTTTGTATCTCCCAATGCACCATTAAATCTTGCAACTGTGAGTTTATTTTTTATAATTGTCACTTTGTCTCCCATCTGTAACTTTGCATCTAACAACATGACTTTATTTCTTATTTCAAACTTTATTTATTTTCCATTTTGGAAATGGACTCCATAAATCAGTTTGCTAAATATAAGGATTGTCTTTTTTGGTGTAAAGGTTTGTAAAGATGTTTTTAGTATTTCACTTTAAAAGCTGCTAGAGAGAAATAATTATCAATATTTTAGACAAACCATAAAACTGAAGATCTCATGCACTTGTGGTTTTCTTCTTCACTGTTTAATATATAAATATATGAGCAAGCAAAAATATGTGATTAAAGGTTTATGTATAATAACGGATCACCTTTCTAGAACCCAAGGTCACTTGCAGAGCATAATAAACAAATGGGAATACAGCTTAAAGGGCAATTACAGAAAATTATTGACAAAGATAGAAATGGACAAAGCAAATGCAGTGTGTCAAGAATCCGAAACAATCTGAATATTTCAGACCCGCTGCCCATGGATGATCATCTAAATTCAGGGAATAACAATCACACCAGCACCAGAGGACCTTAGAGAACGCTCAAGGGAACGTAAGGGTCTAGCTCTGCTATTATTTAGAATAAAGAGCCTTAAGATAATTAAGTTCACAACAAAAGTCTAATCACAATGTCTTATCCCTGGACTATGTTTAATCTATTTCAATGCAACTGTCCTAGAAAACAGTCCTGAAAACACTCTGTAATGTTTAACTAACAGGATATGCGCTCACCCTGAGGGTTAGCTCCATTCCTGCTTAGTCTGCATTAAATCCTCAAATTTCTTCTCTGGACAGGATGTGCACATATTGTGATTCAATGTTTTCCTCATACACACACACACACTATTGAAAAGATGATCATAAGGGTACACAATGCACAGTAACAACCAGTCAAAATGTCACAAAAAACATGCTGATGATATCTTGCCAAAATCAAGGATTGTGATCACCAAGAATCAATAATATTGCAGTCTGTGTGTGTTTGCCAGTGTTTCCTGTATTCAAATTAGTTTATGCAATACTGATTTAATCTGTACTGTGCCACAGAGTGTAATCCAATAAAACCGCCTGAACAAAACAGTCCATCTTTTCTGCCTGGTTACATCTAGAATGCTTTTGTTCCCCTTTTTACATATTTTTGTCATCTGCTCTACTATTTTTTTCAGATCTGTGGTTTCTCAAGGTGAACAGCGTGGTTGTAATAAGATATGTCGGAGAATGGGATCATTTTGTTGTGGAAACAGTGGAGGAAACAATGTGTCAGCTGACTGTAAATCACATAAGAAAGAGCTGATGCTGCAAGGATGCTCGTTTTTCCATTGTGATCTACCTTTCCTGGTATTATTTTCTCATACTTTCATTGGGTGAAATAAATAAAAAGCCTCCTCAACATTTCAACTGATTGTGTAAAATAAGTGTTCATTTAAATCTATTATTATTGTTATTTTGTGTCTCATTTCTTGGTGAAACAGCATACCGAACCAGGGTGCATGGGATTTAATTTTATCCATAGGAAATTAATTGGATTGTGAAAAGGGATCTGAGATCAGCTTGCTAATAAACTGCAGATTAAAAAGCCAAGTTGGTCTCCACTTTAAAACATACTTAGATATTTTATTTACAACTTGTTCAAACAAAAAAATAAAAATCAATTAAGCTCATTAAAGTCATTGAAAGCTATAAAGGCTTCCTGGATGTAGACGCAGATGAATCAGTGTTTTGTGATCTTCTGAGGGCATCATTCCAGTTTCCTCTTGAACTGTGATGACTCTTCTATGCCCTGGATGTGTGTTTCAGGATAATATATCTATGACTCCCATGTGATGTCCTGTCTGCGGAGGCTAGAACACAGTTTCTGTGTCTCTCGGAGGAGCTTCAGGGACTCATGACTGCTCCGGCTCTGTTTCTGTCCCGTGCTGGGTGAGGCTTTGACAGGAGATGGTGGCAATGGTTGTACCCCACTTTGTGCCCTGGTTTTGTCATCTATACTGGCGGTCCGATGTGGCTTCTGCTGCTTCTGCTTGGGGCTACAGGATGGCTGGGAGAGTTTCTGAACCTAAAGGAGCAAAAACATACATTTAGACACAGAGAAGCTTGATATGTATTGGTTATTTGCTATAGCAGTGGTTCCCAACCCTGGTCCTGGAGTACATTGGCGCCGTGAAATATTTAGTATCCTAAATATCTGGACCTGTCTGTGGCTCAGTGGTTGCATCTCAATCAGCTCCTTAGTTCAGTAGTCAGAGAACTGAGAGAGTCAGCCATTTTAAGGGCTGTCTCAAGCGCAGAATCCTTCCAGTGCACTGAAACGTTCGCACCCTAAAAAGTCCCACAATGCACCATGAAAACCAGGGAGCATCGATGCTCACGGTGTTCCCTTAAGGAAGTTCTGAAGTGCAAAACTTAAATCACGTGAGCCAACTCACTACACAATGACACGCAATAGATATTTTTAAAAATACAAACCCTTATTTTAATCTATTTCAGCAAAAACATACATCGCTAGACAGGTTATGAACATAATCTAGCTAACATTTACGCATGGAATGTTGCACGTATATTTAACAAGCAAAGTATTTTATCATAATGTACTTTAAATAACTTTACAAGTAATTTTAGAAAGATATCTGCTGTTCATAAATCCCAGTAGTGATGATGTGCAATGAGGGCGTTTTCACGTCACCAGAAATAGTCATCAGTCTCCCAATGTGTAGTGAACCTTTACTGTCCTTATCAGTGCACAAACTCGTGAACATGATATACTGATTCATGAGCTTGGGAGCTAGGTAGAGGTGATTGAGACACACCCAAAAAATCATGCAGTGTGAAATGTGTTTTCACTGGAAATTACATAAGCGACAACCTACAGCTAATGAGATACAGCAAGATACAGGGCAAGTTCACGGGGAAGAGTCACTGACCTGCAACAACATCAGCAAGCATGGCTTATGCAAGCAACCATTCTGTCCTTCATATTCTTTTTTGTACCTTTATCGCTGCAAATCTGCGCACAGGAAACTTGGATAACAAGCTTCCTGCATGCATCAAGAAGATATCCAGTCTCACGTGTGATTTTACATTATTTCCTGTATCACATCTTGTGTGTGTTTGGCTATGAAACGTAGTTTGTAGATTCTTCCAATTCAAACAGCAACTAAATGGTAAGCCAGACTGTCATAAAAGTGTCAGTTCCCGGCATAAAATGTGCAGTGTTGGGGGTACTCCAGGACAAGGTTTGAGAATGTTTTTATTTAAATACTATTAAATGTGTTGAATGTGTAATTTGTAACTATAATTAGTAAAAAAAACAAAGTACAAACTCACTGTTTGCTGATGTTTGCGCAGTTTGGTGATTTGAGCGGCTTTCTCTTCCATTCTCTTGACCAGACAGTCCAGCTCTCGTTCCAGATCGTCACGGAGCTCTCGTTTAATGGTCTCGTCTATCTGTTTGACCAGTTCCTGGTGTTCACTGTCTCACACACACACAAACAGTATTTAAATCCAGTCTAATTATCCCCGCCAACACATTTCAACAGCTAATCTTGATCTGTTCATGGTCAGAATGGTGTTACTCACAAGCTCATCTGTCCCAGTTCATCCTGAAGGGCGAGCAGAAGTTCAGATAGGCTGCCCATTGTGGAAGCTGCCTTGCTGGGGGAGGACGCAGGCCGGCGATGGACCCGTTGGTTCTCAGAACCTGACTTATGCAGAGCGCTTACTCTTTCACACAGCCGTGGGTTTCTGTGCTTCATCATGTGCAGCACACTCTGAACATTGGCATTGACTGAGTGGCTCGGACTGGTCGACTGGGAGAGAGAAAAATTAACATTAATTATAATTATTAATATTATGTTTTTGAAAGAAGTCTTATGCTAACCAAAGCTACTTTTTTGGGCAAAAACAGTAAAAGCTGTATTAGCTTTTGTGTAAAAATAACTTTTTTCTATTGGCATTTTTGGAGATTGACTGAGTTGTTCTGGACATGCTGGCGCCGAGCAACCCAAATCTGCGACCTGGAAACGACGTGCCTAACTTCAGGGTCCGAGTGTCAGCTGCATAATCAATGGAGATATGCTTCCGTCTATCTGTATGCGTTTATCTTTTTATTAGCCAATCAGAAACTGCAACCTGAAGCAAGGACGTAGCTTAGACCTTGGTAGGGTATAATTGCTGTGATCTTTGTAACTGTAAGCGGGGCGGCCTACGAACTCCTGTGTGAGTCTTGAAACTGACTTCTGCTGATGAAACAGCAAACTATCTTCAGTACATCTTTTCTTTAATCTATTATAATTCTGACTCCGGGTCTTCATTCATCATATCTGGTTCTGGGTCTTTGACTGTAAAAACCCCTTACAGTCACCTGATCCTTCAGAAAACATTCTAATGTTGATTTGCAGTTCAAGAAACATTTCTTATTATTATCAATGTTGAAAACAGTGCTGCTTAAAATTTTTGTGGAAATCGTGATCAATTATTTTCAGTATTCCTCAATGAATAAGTATAAAAATCTTTTGTAACATTAGATATTATAGATGTCTTTACTGTCACTTTTGATTCACTGAAAGAATCCTTGATGGAAACAGCTATTTATTTTAAAGAATAAAAAATAAAAACAACTTACTGACCCCAAACCTTTGAACAGTCTTGTATTTTTTTTATCTTTACATACATATTCATTAGTAATTTTAGACATTTGGACCACTGTATGTGATTACAACTGTAAATCATTACCAATAAATATAGTGTGTCAGGATGAGGTCATACTCACTGTTCCAGCCACAAATGGGAGGTGTTTAGCTTTGGGAGCGTGGGCAGTTTCCGCCTTCTGCCATAATATGAAAGGAAAAACACCACCATTAACACCACTCACTATAGACTACATCGGTAGTATTCTGTTTTGTAAACATACTGCCACTTAGTGCTCACAATACATTACTGCAGAGCATTATTACCTTGCAAGAGGCCTTGCCTTTCTTTTTCTTGCCTTTAGGTTGAGTCGCAGCAGAAAGGGAGAGGAGATTGTTTTCAAGCTCTCGCTGCAACTGATGAAAGACAAGGAGACGACAAAAATGCTTTTTTAATGAAAGATGTTTTTCTAAGGGAAAAGTTAACATGATTCATAAATCTTTTTATAAGGATTTATAAGTCTTTTTTGTTTTACCTCCTCTGCTTTCTCCTGCACAAGTTTGCGTTCATGTTCCTCCTCTAAAAGTTTCTGTTCTAAGAGCTCAATCTTCCTCTGCAGAAGAAAGACATTACAGTTTAAAAAGAGAAAACTGTCCTATATACTGTACCTGTCAAAAGTTTAGAAACATTAAAAAAATTGAATGTGAATTTATTCCTGTGATGGCAAAGCTGAATTTTTAGCATCCATTACTCCAGTCTTCAGTGTCACATGATCCTTCAGAAATCATTCTTATACGCTGGATTTCTGCTCAGGTAACATCACTTATTATTTCTTATCAATGTTGGTGATGGAAGTGGTGGTACTTTTTTTTAGGTTTCTTTGATAAAAAGAAAGTTCAATGAACAGCGTGTATTTGCATTTATTAAATAGAAATCTTTTGTAACATTATAAATGTCTTCAATATCGCTTTTGATAAAAAATGTTTTAATCTTATCACAAATGTTTGAATGGTATCACTGATTTCACAAATATGTTAAGCAGCAAAAAAAAAAAAAAAAAAATTGATAAATGTTGCAGTAAATCAGCGTATTAGAATGATTTCTAAAGGATTATGTGACACTGAAGACTGGAGTAATGATGCTGAAAATTCAGCTTTGCTTAACATGAATAAATTACATCTTAAAACATATTCAAATAGAAAACTTATTTTAATTTGTATTAATATTTCACAACAATATTACTGTTTTTAGTGTATTGTCAATTAAATAAATGTAGCCCTGGTGAGCATAAGATACTTCTTTCAAAAACATTAAAAAAAAATGTTTCCAAACTTCTATATCATGTATTTTTTATCATTATATCATGAATATAATATAATACATATAGCCTAGGTATATATGTATATATCACCTCAGCCACAGACTGTGTACTGGTGAGTTTGAGATACTCATTTTCCAGTCTTTCCAGCTTATTGAGTTGCACCTGCATCTGTGGGTCTGTATGTTTGCTCTCCTTACAAAGAGAAGAAAGAGAGAGGGATAAAGAGGGGCTTTGAAAGACTCTTAAGTTTGTATGCAAAATGTATTTGTCAGATGAGAATTAACAGCATATTTAAGCTCTTGGAATATAGCCTATGGCACAAGCACTTTTGTCTGCCTTCTCACCTGTCTGTCTGTGTGAGTGATTCTGTCTTTCTCTGCACACTCCACCATTTTCCTCATATAATCGAGCTGTTTTTCCAGCATAGAGCAACGCTTTTCTGCAGAATGAAGCTTAGAAACCAGCCCTGAAAAGAAACGTAACAGAGACTACTTAGTGCATACTTTCTATTTGACTTTCCAAGAACTTTGAGAATAGATCGATAACTGATGTTCAACACTTTCGGTTACCATTCCTCTGTGTGGACTGATTCTCTCGTGTGCTGTTCTCTGGTTCTCTCTGTGCAGAAGCATCTCCCTGGTGTCGAGTAGCATGAGAGAATTGTTGGATGTTCCTCTCTGCCTGAACTCTCTCCAGCTCCAAGCGTCGCATCTTCTCCTGCAGTGTTTTCAGGGCTGATATCACTGCTGCTCAAGTGCAGGAAAAGTTGTTTGGAAACTTTTACAGTTGGTCTTACATATTTGGATACAGCATCTAGACTCAACGTACCTCTACTTCCGGCATCAGGTACTCTTTGATAAAGCTGTGGACTGATGTCCTGTACACCTGAGCTCTTGATGTCCAGTTGATCTGTGATTGTGTTCGTGTACAGTCGCCTTGACAGCGTCTCTGGAGGCTGGTAAAAACTCCCAACATAACTATGTTTAGACGGGGAGTCTAGATTCAAACTCTGGAATTCGTAAATAATTAGCAGATTAGCAAAAACCAAACGAAAAATAACAATGCAGCTATAAATACTGCTATCAACATCTTAAAAAAAGGCTGTTAAAAAATATAATAATAAAAACCTGAGAACCACTGTTTAATAGCCAAAATAATTGACAAAAAAGGATGTTAGCCACACTGTTGTATAAAATAGCAAAAATCATTGACAAAAAAAATGATGTTAGCCACACTGTTGTATAAAATAGTCAAAATCATTGACAAAAAAAAATGATGTTAGCCACACTGTTGTATAAACAGATATAGTACAGTCAAATGAGATATATTTCCTGGATAAATAGTTGAATGGCTGTGTCTGCATAAACGCGTAACGAACCCAAAACTGCTGCTCGAGGCGACTCACTCAATACACAAATAAGCTAATAAGGCTAACGACTATGTAACGTCAACGTAAACATCGATAAGAATAAAAACAGCCTTAATAAGACAATTTAGCATAAAGCATATATACCTTATCTCCTAAGTGATCCATTATGAATCAGTTTCTTCGTTACACATAAGAATGAATGATGTATTCATCTACGTTAGGTACATGAATTAGCTGTGACTGAGTGTCATGTTAACAGCTGTAGCCGACAGCGCCGCCCAGTTTCAAATTTCCCTCTTCTTTTACCGCCTTCAGTGGTTCCGCATGCTAAAAATGACCACAGCTTCTAAATTCTGTTGTCCAAAAAGATTATTGTGTCTGCCTTTTGTGGTTTTGTAATGATTTGTTAATATTGTTAAGTTGATGCCTGATTTGTTTGTATACTTGTCTGATTTCAATTAAAAAAGCAACACAGACATACATTCATAGATAGATAGATAGATAGATAGATAGATAGATAGATAGATAGATAGATAGATAGATAGATAGATAGATAGATAGATAGATTTGACAATGCTGTAATTCTACAGACCCTGACACAACTTCAGGTTTAGGTTATTAACATTTCAAAATAATTAATTCACAAATTGACACTTATCTTACAAATATTTCTGATTTAGTCATGCTGACAACAAACACAAAATATTCTATTTGTTTTCGAGGTCTATCTTTACTGAGCATGCCTTTCATACAGAGGAACTTTGACACAAATAATGGTGCATTGCTCATACAGTATACGGCGTAATGACATAGTCACATCTATTCTGTTTTTAGCGATTAGTTAACATATTTTCATTGAATAAGATAATATCTGGTGAAAGCTTTTCATTAATCATAAGGGTTTTGAGATAAACAAGTGGTGGCGGGGCCCCTGCAGTTACCACTGTTTTTTGTGGATATTGGTATTTGTAGTTCTATGTTGCATTTGCTCCACCATGACAACGTTGAGATGAACGACCTTCTGAACTACAATTCCCGTTTTACTAGTACTGGGAGGCGCGGCCTGACAGGAACGCCTTTCTAATCATTGAATTGGTGCATGGCGAGTATGTCTCCACCCATCAGTTTTTTTCTAGAACTCTATTGGACTGTGGTACCTGTCAATCAATTGTTAACTCAAGCCACTGTTCATAGGACTGAAATCGACTGAAGAGCTGGAGCGTAGGAAGATCTCATTCAACGGCAGCAGAACTAGAGAGAATGTCAATTTAGTGAGTATTTTCATCTGACATGTGTCTCAAAAATATAATAGTACGCGCTTAATAATTACTAACCATACCTGTGGTTTTATTAATGGTGTAACCTTATATATTCTGAAGTTGCCTAATAACAGAACTTGATTGAACGTAATTTAATGGTTGTTTTTTTACAATGCGTTTACTGTATAATATTATATTTAGTGTTTTTTTTTTTAAATAAAATAAAAATAGAAAACTATGCATAATATTTTGTCTAGACATTTTCAAATTGTCAGTCCTTTTGTTTAAACAACAGAAAAAAACGTAAAACTTTTGTTTAATTCAGCACTGCTAAGACATGCCCACGCATTTGCAGGTTTGTTTATATTAGCAGAATGTGGAACATTTTTAGAGGGATTTGCAGAATTCCTTTGCCAGCTTGCTAGGAAGATTGGTTTAGGATTGTTTTGGCTATATCAATAATTTGCACACCTTTTTTGTCCTATGTATGGATCAGTCTGTCAGGTGTATATAACTGAAGAATAGTTGACTGTTACAATGATGGATGTGAGAGACTCTGCGGGAAGGTGGGATGCTCTGGGAAGTAGAGACTCGAGCTTCAGACACGCAGCGATGGAGCTCATTCACCAGGAGGTGATGAGGAGAATAGAGAACATCGGGCCGATACCGGACCCACAATCCTCCTCTCCCCCTGCCATGGATGCCCTGTCCAGTGATCTCAACTCTCTTCTTGCCCATGTCCTGATGCTCTCCAAAAGGTGTCCTTATGAAGACATCAGGAAGAAATGCATATGTTTGCTCCAGAAGGTTCAGGTAGGTATTATAGTAATTATTGAGTTAATAGTTAAGATGACATTAAATATATGTTCAACAATGCCATATACTCTACATATTCTATGTGTCTATTAAACAAGAAGAAAACACCCTTGCAAATAATATGTTGGTGTATAATTGTACCACATCTATGCAGAACAAGCCCCGTGCATTTATAACCTGCTGTATAAATGATATGGTTGGAAATTGTTGGAAAGAGAGCAATTTCTTTATCTAAATGAAATTAGAAAAAAAAGTTGCTCAGATAACAATCATAATTTAATCTTTCATATACAATATTTAAATATATATATATATATATATATATATATATATATATATATATATATATATATATATATATATCTTCAGTTCTGTTGCTTAAGATTTGTTATCTTAATTTTAAATACTTTTCTTTTTTTATTTAATATGATGACCAGAGTTCCCACGTCATGGAAAACCTGGAGTTATCAGGGAATTTTAAAAGTGTGATTTCCAGGCCTTGACAAGTCATGGACATTTTGATAGTCAATATAATTGTTTTTATTTATGCTCAATTCCAAAGTATTTATTTTTTCCTGGATATTTACTCATTGTAAGTGGGATCTCTATAAAATATATTTTTATCCTTATCCATTCATCACAACTGGAAAAGTCATGGAAAAATCTTGAAAGTGTTGGAATGCTTTCAGGACCATTTATTTTTTTCTTTATTGATTTATTATTTTATTTAAAGGCAGTTTGCAAGTAATAAATAAGTGTGATTTTGGGGTTTGGCTCTGCCATTAATATTGTTCCCCTGTGTTCCTATGTTGTTTTTCATTTAACTTCATACCATACTAACATTAGAACATTAAAAGCCTGTAGCTTTTAAGTAAAGACTGCAAGAGAACTGAAGCAAAATATTTTGAGATTGCCGATAGGCAAGATATGATGAGGTGAAGTGTAGCAGTTACAATGTTTGTTTTTATGGGATTTAATGTACGCCACAACTTAAAATAGCTATGCCCGGGTCAAGGGAGCTAGGGGAGCGGGTCAATTTTTATACTATTTTTGTTGTCACAGAGTTCAGTGGAGGGGTCAGAGAGGATCAGGGACTCTCCTCATTCTTAGATGAAGCTGAAAAGTTGTAAATCCATTTGGTCTAATACATTGCATTTGTATCTGTACATTGAATCTGTATTTGCTATCACTATTTATTTTTATGTAATCCTAAACATTTCCTGAAATATTTTCATCAGAGAAACAGAGAGGAATCTTTTGATGTCAGAATATTAGCATGTAGTTGTTGGAGTTTGCTTTGTCAATGTTATTTTTTCAGGATCAGCAACTTTGGTAATTAACACAGATGTGTGAGTAATTAACCCAGAATGTCACTCCACTGTGTCCATGGCCAAAAATATGCAAAGACACATACACAGGAACACAGATTAAGATTTTAGATCAAGGAGGATATTCTGACTGAAGGTTCTGAGTATGATAATATATCATTAAAATGGTCTGTGAGAATCATTTTGGTTTAATGTATATTATAAGGACAAAAAAATTTGAATGATGTAATTGAAATTATACTAGTGAAAAAAAATATAGATATATTGATATTTCAGTCATGACAACTCTTTGAATAATTTTAGCATGTTATTAAATTTAGCAATGTTAATGTATTTGGTCTTGGTGGAGTAGATTTGCTCTGCTGCTGCTGTTGAGTATTACTGCTGCTGCAGGCTTGCAACTGCTAACAGATTCACAGACACTTTGAGCATGTAAGATATGCTGCTGCTACATAAATAGAAATACATAAATCCTGTAGCAAATCTAGGCGGGTGGAGCTGGGGGAGGTAGAGGATATCAGAGGGAGCGCTGCAGGACTAGCTTACAACAAACAATGATCAGAATATTTAAATGTAGAGCAAGCTATCTCATTGGCTACAGGATCAGCAGAGGCCAATCAGCTTGTGCTTTTGGTAATGATGTGATTACTTGCAGATTGCATGTAAAGGACCTATCAGCCTGCGCCCTCAAGAGTTTCATGTCTGAACTATATATGACGACTTCAGATGCATAAACCTAACGTCTAAAGTCCTAAAAGTCTAACATTTTATTTTTCTCTTAAAATGAGATTTGTATGTTTTTAATTATACTCTATCAGTGACATTTTTTTTAAATAAGGCATTTCACTGACTGAGTCATAAACAGTTATTTGCCATTAAAGTGAAACTACTGACCCTAAACATAGGAGCCTGATAAAAAAATTCTTTTAAAAGAAAAATGCCAGACGGACTGTGTCACATTGAGGTTTTTGCATCTAAGGTCTTCATATATATATATATATATATATATATATATATATATATATATATATATACTTAAAAGTGAATGCATAATCTCTTCCTATTCTGTTCAAAAGCCCTCTATTTTAGATGCTTTTTTGTGGTTCATTAGATTAAAGGATGTTCCCCCCTTGTTTTGTGTTGACCTTTTGACCCTTTCTGCTTACTGTATCAGCAGTAAGCTGTCTGCTCTGATATCAGGAATTATGTGATTCAAGGGGCATTGATAAATGAGGCCACAACAGCAGAAAAAAAATTAAAGTTGACCTTTGATCCAGTAAGCCCCACACAGATGCTGGCAGGCGTAGACACACTCAGGATGTGACCTCAGAAAGCACTAATCCAAGAAAGAAATGATTACTGACGTACCACAGCATCTTCATTGTCATTGTGGATGGTGCCGCCCACTTGCTTGATAACACACTAACAGGATGGATCCTCTGGTTGTGCATCACATCTGAGTGACTTTTACATTGTTCGTTGTGAGAGTGTGTTTGTGTGTGTGTGCGCACTAATGCATGTTTCTGCAGTGATAAGCCCTGAGAAGCTGTGGATAGAGAGACAGATCTAGGTCAGTGTCAGGCCACTGGTCTGAAAGGAGTTTAGAAATCATGTAATTTCCTAAGGCCTGTGTTTTGTTCGTTATGGCTCATAGTGTCACATTTCTCACTCAGAAGTGGTGCTAGTTGTGTGAAAATGTACAAATACTTAACTTTGCAAATGATGTACATAAAGAGGGTTTTACGAATAATTTTTATATATGTGTTTCCATATTTCATGTTTAAAATATTATAAGGCTATTTTCAAGCAAAGGGGTTTACCCCATTAGATATGAGCCCGAAAGAAAGACGCCAGGCCTCCTGGAATAATATTACAGCACAGTGTACAACATGGGCTGAAATTTTTCATTATATAGACATTAAGACATGTTATAGAAAACTGTAAAGGAGTGGTGTTTTTTTTGGCCCACACCGGCTTTGAAAATGATTCCTTCCCTTGGGTCTTAAATTAGCTGTGGGCCTTGTGAGGGTCATGTGGATTGAATGTGTGTGTGTGTGTGTGTGTGTGTGTGTGTGTGTGTGTGTGTGTGTGTGTGTGTGTGTGTGTGTGTGTGTGTGTGTGTGTGTGTGTGTGTGTGTGTGTGTGTGTGTGTGTGTGTGGAAGCTGGGTGTCACCATGGCACTTGGCACCAGTTCAGTGACCTGAGTGCTAGTCATGTTAAGTCTACTCTCCTGGGCACAAGTTATTGGTCTGGAAATTAACAAAAATTAAGCAAATTCATTATTATTACTACTACTACTACTAAAAATCTATTCCTGTCTCAGAAAAACATCAGAGACAGAATGAAGTTTCTGGCAGAATATGGGAAATTGTGTTGCATGAGTTGCATGGTGATGCTCCAGAGCGGTGTCTTTGAAAATCTGGTGAAAAATATAATAAATGCATCTCTACAACACTTAAGCATGGAGGAAGAGGTGTCATTGTGTGAAAAGCTACTTCACCGAGAAAAGTCATTTCATGCTTTGGAGTACAGGAGAATAATGCAAAATGGCTTGCTTTCCACAAGGAATGATCAGATGTTATTTTGGCTTGGTCCATATTTATTCCATTTTTGCCCAGAAGTGTACATGTAGGGGGGAAACTCTTATTTAATCTTCTATTGCATGCATTATTGAATCCTCTGTTGTATGCATGAAAGCAATGTTAAAAATGTTTTGTTCGGTTTTGTTTTATGAACTATATGTTTTATAGTTACAGTTATCGTTATAGTTATCATCCTTGGTGTGAATGTGCCTTTCATTGATCACATCATGGATACTAGTATTGGCTTAACATTTTATGTAAATGTTTATTAAATACTAAAAGGCAGAAACTAAAAGGTTATTTTTCATATCCATTCCACTGTTGCACTGTTGGTTCTATGACACAAACACATTTCTTTGTAACAGTCTCCCTGAGGCAGCATTGTGCAATAGTGGGTTAAGTGTGGAGAAAAGGAAAGAATAAATAGGCACTTTATTTTTACTTTACCATAGAGAGAGATAGAAAGAAAATGAGTGGAAAACTATCTGCAGACTGTTTTCACCCCTGTTAAGAAAGAGGGCTATCACGGCATAGAGCTCTGGAGAACAACCCCACGATTGGGGAGGGGAACTTGTTTGTGGTTACTCTGCTGAGGGGAGGGTGAAATCCTTAGAATCCTCTCTCAACTCTAGGAATTGAGGAATGGTACTGACCTAGAGGTATGACGCCGCCTATTTGGATGTGAAAAATGGCCTAGTTCCAAAAAAACAAGTCTTATTTGGATGGAAAATGGAATGAAAGACACACACACCCCAAACACAACATAACATCAGACAGTTAACACATTGGCTTCTAAGATGTGTGTGTGTATGTGACATTTTCTCTCTCCTGCTGGTTTCGGTCTGTGAGTGTTGTGAGCTCTGTTAATGCTTTTATGAGAGTGCCCTTAATGCCTTTTCTGTTGATCTGCACAAACACCTCATGAAATAAGTCGGATGAAGAAAGTGCTGTGGATGAAATGCAGAATCTGTTTATGGCAAAGCTACCACAGTGAAAGTTGGAGACAGCAGAAAGATGAGGACAAAGCAAGGGAACAACATTTTTGAGTGGGTTGGATGTTATGTTGCATATCAGGATCACATTACAGGCCATCTGTTGTTGATTAATATGGATGAATGCATGCAAAGCTGTGTACATGGATCCATACAGGATATGATTTGGGAATAATTTCAGACTTTTGCATACTATAATTAGTTTTGGAATCAACATTTAGTCCCCATGGTCAGGGAGGAGACCTATTTTTTAGGTTACGTCAAATGCGTGCAACAGTGTTGACTTTTACTCAAAATTACATTGAAATCACATCATGAATGTTATATAAAAGTTGTATTTGGCAATTGGACACTCTGTGACAATACTGTGGTAATCTGGTGAGTTACCACAAAACCAAGTTTTTCCCATAGTGTAAAATGCGAACACCAGAGGGCGCCATTACCTCATTATAAAGCCACATACTAACTCGACTGCCTTGAGCTTGATACAGCGGAAATTTCCACCACTAATGCTTGCAGAGCTGTTTTATTTCTTTACTCTTGGTGTCAAGACAAGAATCAGGATTAGGTTTCTAAATGTATGTCTATAATACCATTAGCATTCCCATTTATCTCAATAGCATTTGCTTTTTAGCTGCCCATAGCATGCAGGAAAATGACGTCATGACAACGTTGATTGGTAAGGACTTCAGAAGCGACTATCCTGATGTCAAAGGCAAGCAAAGAATATATATCAATTCAATGCTTTTAAGAGCCCCCCAGACAAGAAATGGCCAATGGTAAAACATCTACTGTACTATAATGTAATATTATGCTTGCAGATATTTGGTCTGAATACAGCTAACTTTGAATAGTAGTTACAGCGTCTACCAGTAGGGGCTATTGGGACCATTCATCCAGCCAAACTTTGACCCCCTGGGCTAAATAAGTATGTGTATGTGAGTGTGTTAAAAGTATAAAGATTGAAGTGTGTAATTATTGCGTTTTTAGTGTGAAAAGGGATTGTTTTGACAATGTTGTCGTCTGTAAGCGAAAAACACAAAGGACATTTTTTTCAGTTTTTAGTACATTGTCGTTGTGTCTTTGATTTTGATTATTTTAATACTATAAAAGTTATATTTGGAGCTTCTGGATATTAAAGTGTGTGTGTGTACACTCTATAAAGGGCTTAATGAGAGCTTTCACAACTGTTCCTATATTTAGAAGAGAAAACCATTGTTTAATTTTTTCTTAAAGCACTTCATCAACAGGTTCTGGACACTTTTATTTTCTGGTGAAGTACCTCACTGTGATTAGCCACCCATCTATAAAACCACAAATTAAGTGTTTCCTATGATCTGCGAAGTGCACGTTAAACCCAGACAGGTGTAATTTAGTTTTTATAGATGTAAGCATCTCCATTATCTCAATGCTTCTGAATGAATTCTTCACATTTAAAGTGTCCTTTGAGTTTCTATTAGAGTAATTGATTCAGTTTATTGAAGTAAACATTCTTTCTCCCATTTTCAGTTACCTTGAAAATGGAAGCTGCTGTTAAATCTCATTGGATTTGGAGAAACCAATCAGAGCAATGCTGGTCATTTTGATGCATCATCACTTGTGTCAAATGACCACAAATCTGATCAAGCAAACCACCCTGAGAAGTTCTCAGCTTCGATTATGGACACATCTGGGGCACCAAAAGTGGGTTTTTTTTTTTCGCCTTTTTGCTCGCATGTATGTGTGTGTGTGGGGGGGGTGGGGCATATAAAATGTATGTAATACATTTTATATGCTGGATTTCTGCAAAGAAAAAGGTGCAACGTGAGCCACATTCACGCGTGCCACAGAACCCAAGTGTAACCAGACCCAAGGAGGAAGTAGCATTACTCAAAGAAATGAACAGTTTTTTGTGTTGTTATAGAGCATAAGAATGTCATAGTTTATTTCTGTTCTCTATTTCACATCCCTCTGATTTCCATTTTTTTACCCTGTGTTGGCAAAGTAGAAGTAGAAATCTATTTGGAGATTGCAGAGTTAAAGCCTAAAAATAATAAAATTGACCATTAAACTTTATTGGATATAATGTCCATGAAGCATTCTCATAGCATCACTTTTTTTTATTATTATTTTTTTTTACGTATATCTGCCTTGATCCTTGGTCTTTTTTTGAGCTGTAGACATTGCAATTTCTGTTTTCTGTGTTATTTTATATAATATTTTATATTATTTAATATAGGAAAATTACAGGGAAAAAAAACAATGGCAGGTGTAGGATGGAAAACCCTCTTCATTGTAATGAAGCTCCCATATAAATTTGCAGATTTGACACAGCCATTGAGAAGTCACATTGTGCAGTAATCCTATGTTCTAAAGTTTGACGGGCATATGAGAGGCATGAGGCATAGCTTTGGCCAAATGTGGGTGAAGGAATTACATTTCAGTGTTTACATTGTGTATTGGGGTTAGTAAAGTCTCCAGTTAATGCAACAGTGTAACAGGCCTTTCATGCTTGCGCATACACACATCACTCATCCACACAAGTATTATCTTCTTTGTTGTGATGTGATGCAGGTCTCACTATTCAAGCATTTCAGAGGGTCTTCTAATGGATACTGTGGAAAGCTTGAAAAGCTTTCTTTGCTGGTTATGTCATGCTCAGCCTTTCTCGTGTAATTATTTTTTTACATTGGAACCCAAACAGCCTGGCATTTCTGAAAGCAACAAATCATATGATGACTAAGGAAATATGATAAATGAATTCAACAAAGATGAAAGGACAATCTCATTCATAAGTAAACTTTGAGAGGTGGAGAAAGGTCTGAAAGGAGTGAGAGATGAGTTATATCTACAGAGAGATAGGGAGAAACAGTGAGGAGTGAAAGGAAGAACAGAAAACAGGGCTATTAATTTCATAACCTGAATGTTAGCCATGTTAATGTCTCCCTCTGGCCCCTTGGCATTTTCCACCTCCCTGATCAAACACACATAGTGATATCAGAGTACTGGTACTACGGTTACAAAGTTGATACTTAAATGGAAAATATAATGATACCAGTCTTTTGGTTGTATTTAAAAAGTATTAATAATAATTAATATAATTATGTGTGACTTTTTTGAAATATATAATATATAGAAAATATATTAAATGAATCAGCAATAATATTTATTAATATAAATTTTTATTATTATAATGAGGGTGTTAAGTAGGACATTTTCAATAATTTATATACTTATTTTAGTTTTACTTTTAAAATATTTATAAAATAAATATTAATGTGTATTACTAAGGATAGTGCATACTTTTTTATTAATGAGGGTGTTAAGTAGCACTTAATAAAAATTATTAATAATTTATATGTGTGTGTACGTGTGTTTGCGTGCGTGCGTGTGTGTGTGTGTATTGGTAAAGTAAAGCACTGAATTTAGTTTTTGTATGTTGATATGTTTTGACCAACAATTGTTTGTAGAAAAAGTACAGAGCTTTTCCAAAGCTAATCAGCATAATTAGAGTCTCTTTTTTACCTCAGGCTCTCATCTGCATTTCCTTATCTTCAGAACTAAATAACTGGCATTGGCTTGACAGGCCTGCACCAGTTCAAGCAGTTCAAGCCCAAAAAATAAATCCCTGAAATGGCATTTTGAATGTTGAGCTTGGCAAAGTATGGCTGGATTGCTGGACAGGTTTGAATCAGTGACCCACCTCTAACCCTGAATTAGCACCACGTGTGCCAGTGCTGGCGCTGAGTCACTCGCTAACACGTTGTGCACATTTAGGGAAGAGAATAACAAAACAATAGCACAATATTTGTCCCTCTCAAGAACAGCAGTCTGGTTTGCGTGTCTGTGTGTGTGCGTATTGTTTCGTGTTTTTTTTTTTGGCAGACAAAACCATTTTGAAGTCGCCAGTCATGACATTATTATCGGTGTGTCTGGATATGGTTGTATTTTTAGTTGAGGATTCCACAGCAGTGTCACCTGCCGCCGTCCTCTCTGTCTGGACGTGGGCTGTGTGGTCAGCTGTCTGACGGTCTTGAGATGTTCATGTGATTGTTTTTTTTGTTTTTTTTTTACAATTGATGGTTAATATCAAACCCATGGCCACACAGTGGGCCTTACATTGATTATTTAGCAAGTTAGCAGCTGTTGCTAAACGATATTGTGTCATGCTATTTTTTATTTAAAGGGTTAGTTCACCCAAAAATGAAAATTCTGTCAGTATTTACTCACCCTCATGTTGTTCCAACCCCGTAAGACCTTCGTTCATCTTCGGAACACGAATTAAGATATTTTTGATGAAATCTGAGAGCTGGATCACTCCTCCATAGGCTTCTTCAGGGATTGAAACTTGCCAGCCCCGAAAGTCATTAAAGACATCGTTAAAATAGTCCAAGTGACTACAGTGGCTCAATCTTAAGTTTATCAAACGACGAGAATACTTTTTGTGCGCAAAAAAAACAAAAATAACGACTTTATTTCAACTATTCATTTCCTTCTCTGTGGACCTCGAGTCACTAGTATAATAGCGCAGTTCTTCTGTTGTTGTACGTCACACGCATCACCCCATTGACCAGCGTCAGCCAATAGTGAGCCTACGTGTGACGTAGCTCTACGCTATCAGACTACGTTAACTGACTAGAGGCCAACAGAGAAGGAAATGAATATTTGAAATAAAGTCGTTATTTTTGTTTGTTTTTGCACACAAAAAGTATTCTCGTCGCTTGATAAACTTAAGATTGAGCCACTGTAGTCACTTGGACTATTTTAACGATGTCTTTAATGACTTTTTCAGGGCTGACAAGTTTCAATCCCTGAAGAAGCCTATGGAGGAGTATGGAGGAGTGATCCAGCTCTCAGATTTCATCAAAAATATCTTAATTTGTGTTCCGAAGATGAACGAAGGTCTTACGGGGTTGGAACAACATGAGGGTGAGTAAATACTGACAGAATTTTCATTTTTGGGTGAACTATCCCTTTAAAAAAAGAAGTTACCTTTTTCCACACATCTTTGTTCTATTTTTTCAAGTATTTGAGAAGACTTAAACTAGCTCTCCATACAAATCAGTGTAAAGACACAAGAGCCTGCTAGGTACGTGTTAGCAAATGGCTTGACTGATGTATTTGTCAGCTATGAATTCTGTTATGCAATGGGCCTAGTTAAGTAGGATGTGGTGTGATAAACAGCCAAGACTGTTAGCTTGCTTTTGGCGATTATAGGCTTCATAGCATGCCATTGTCTATATTAACATTATGGGAACTCACTGGCGCGTGTGTGGGACAGTTTTAGATGCACATGTGTTCATGTTTTACAACTTGAACTATAATGAACTTGAAGCCTAGAATGCCATTACACCAGATACATAAGCTTTGTGAGATGTGATATTATAAAAGTAAACTATTAATTATTTTTCCCATTTATATGAAATAAAACCATTTACAAATGTCAGACATATGTGTAACTTTTTGCTCTTTATTTATTTATTTGTTATGTAACTTAATATAAAAAAGTATAACGGTTAGGCCCACCATCAAAGCCAGTTTGTAATGTTTTCTGGGGTCTGGATTTGTAAATAAAAATTAAATCATGTTCTCTAACCATATACAGCACTGTTCAAATGTTTGGGGTCAGTAAGATTTTAAAAATATAAATTTTTAATATTTAGCAGGAATGCATTAAATTGATCTAAATCCACAGTAAAGACTTCTATATTGTTACAAAAAAAAATATTAAAGCATTTAAATAGAAAATTGTTTTTTCATTTGCAATAATATTTCACAACATTACTGTTATTGTATTTTTTATCAAATAAATGTAGCCTCGAGCATAAGAGATTTGAAAAAAAAAAATCTTACTTTACCTGCATACATGGTATGTATGCAGTTGAAGCAATATTATTGTGATAAACATAATACATATAATAAAAACATTAGCAAATTATTACAAGGTCAATTTTATTTTACTCCAACAGATTTCTGTTGAAAATAAAATAACTTTCATTTTCAACTGGTTTTATTTCCTTTTTAGTTGCCGAATACTTGATTCTGATTGGTCAATCGCAGCATTCTCTGGTCAAATATTTTTATATAATGACTTTTAAACTGTATAATACTGTTGTCCCTTGCAAACCAGCTCTTACATACCTGTGCCAATTTAATATCTCTCGTACCACTTCACATTCTCTTTGTATCAGGGACCTGGGTTTATCATCATGTCTGGGTTTATTTTGTGACAATGACCGGCTGACTTTATAGCAGTATTGAATTAACACTGTGAGTGTTGGTGTGTGTTTTGACTCCATCAGTAGAACTAATGGCCAGGCATTATTGCTTCTGTTCAGTACAGATAGTGCTTTCAGTTGGAGTATGGGCCAGGCCCACCAGTTTACTCAATAACTGTCATCAGTAGGCTATGTGTAAGTAGGGGCAGTGGGGTCCTGAATAAATACCTTCCTAAAATGGGCAGTTCATATATCTTCATTAGAATAATAAATCAATAGCTAGGGAGAGAGAGCGAATGATAAGGTGAGAGGAAGATGATAAAAGAAAGAGATGGGGTACAGTAAAAACAACTAATACATAGACGATTGGTGGCTCCACCCCCACTCCTCTGTCATTGGTTTATACGCACAGCATGAGCGCACTGCGATTGGCTGAGAGGATACACACCTCCAGAATCCTAAAATGTGTTTGTGTCCTGTGTAAAAAAGAACATTGCCAGCAGAAAAAAGAGAGAGTGAGACAGAAGCTTGTACTGTAGAAGACGGAAAGGGGGCTTGGACAAGGGGGTGTGGACCATATGGCTGGATATGTCCCAGAAATTTCTAGGAAAGTGGAGAACTATTTGTTTGTGGTGATGCCTGGGAGACAAAAGGAGTGGACTCACATTAAAACACTGATTCTCCTGCATCATTAACTGCTCCCTTTATTGCATTCCTGGAATCGTAGCCCAAGTAGCTCACATTTGCCGAACAACAACATGTTTTTCTGCACTTAAAATCCACCATACTAGCAAATCATGCCTACTTTTGATATGTGTACTTCATCATGAGGAAGTCAGACTTCTCGGTCAAAGTAAAGTTGTATTTTAGTTTCACACTTGTTTTTCCTTTCATTGGATGTCAAGTTACCTAATTAGATTAGCTAATGCATTAAACTTAATAAAGCCAATTGGCCATTCTAGTAAATAAAGATGTTGACTGTAGAAAATGTGCAGATTTTCAAGCATTAAAACAGGAAACAATCTGCAATGGAAAGCATGGGACCCTTAATTGTGAAAGAAACAAGACAAGTATAGGTGTCTGTAACAGTAGGCAGTGTGCATGTCTTTGAAATAGTGTTGTTTTTGTAAGCATATGCCTTGCACTCTGTATGACCCTCTTTGGTGCAGTATTTTCTAGCTCAGTGCAAATGAGAAACAGGTCTGTTGCACTTTGCTTTGCTGCCATAAATTTGACTGATAAACATGACAAAAAGGTTATTGTTAATAGACAAATTCATGTTTAAAACAACCCAATTATGGTTTTATCTCACTTTACTGAGATACGTAATTGTACTCGGTAGTATTATTGGTGGTATATTTGTAGGGATGATGCAGAATATTAAAAGTCTGGCCGATAAAACGACAATTATTTTTATGTTCCATTGGTTTTCAATGCAAAACAACATAAAAAGAATTATAGTTTTATCGGTAACACAGTGGAATAGAAAACACCCTTCCGACTATGGATTATCATGATCTATTAGCATGTTAACAGTAGAGCTGAACTAGTTGGAGAAGGCTCATGCTGATATGCCACATTTATCGCAGACCATGGCCAAGGCACTGGAGTGTTTGTTATTGTTCTTATCTAACCGATATGCCTAATCTTAGTCATTATGTGCTAGTAGGAACAAATGAAGAAGCCAGTCTGATCACATGACAACAAATAACAGTTTTATTGGCCACATAACGGTAACGAAAAACCAAAAGAGGAACGTTTTTTTACAAATCTCAAGTGTGAGTGAGTGCCTGTGGCTGGTGAAGACACATTTTTTACTGTCTGTTTGTCTTTGTTTGATCAGCTGCTAGTTGTTTGGACATGCGATATGACGGTCCAAATTCACCTGCACCTGTCAGCACACATTTCACTGAAGACATTTAATGGCTAGTAGTGTTTGGGAAGCTGCCTTGATACTTTGAGTCACTCATAATTAAAAGCAGCTACTGTAAAAAAGTAGCTAAATTAAAATGATGAATTTTTACATATCCTGAAAACATGTGAACAGTGGCATTTAATTATGAAGACAGGATGATTAAATAAGAGATTCAAAAGAATTGGCGAATTGCTTTATTGAACCAGCTAATTTATATGAATTATCTGAATTAACTGATTCGCTACTTCCCAAAGAGAGTATTTTGCAAAACATTTGTTAAGGTGCGGTCACATTAGTGAAATTTTGTAGGCAAAAAGTCCCTCGTCTATTGTAAATACTATAGTCAGTGCAATGGTCAAACACATCTGTGTTTGTGTCTGAAAAATAAAACAAAAGCAGCGCAGTCAAATGTGAAAATGCATTCTGTGTGAAATGAATGGCCTCACACTGCAATAAAATAGTAGGTACAAACAATATCGCCTTGTTGTAAAACAGACAAGACTCGTTTGTACATTCCTTGATGCGTAAGGCAAGTAATAGTACAGTTCAGTACAGGGTCAAGTACAGGTGTTAGTTACTCAGTTATGAATCAGTGGCGCTTTCTCTCCCCACCCCCATCTCTCTACCCATATATTAGCTTGTTTACCATCTCAGGACAAAGCTGAAGGAGCTTATGAGCTGAGGGGAGTTTGTCTGTGTGTGAAACACAATAGGAAGAACAGGGAGAGGGGGCTCACATTGTGAATGAGAGGTAGTGCAAGTGTGTGTGAGAGCATAATTCAGACCTCAAATGCCTATTGCAACACAATCGCCCCACCATCTAGCTTTTAAAAGGGTAACTAAAGTTCAGGACAGACAACGTCACAAACCTTTGATATAAAATGCCTCCCGATAGTTAGATATAATACACAAAGTAAATGTGCTCCTACTGCAAAAAAAAAAAAATGTTTTATTGGAAACTTGACATACATTTGTTCTTTTGCACTTCGTAGGTTATAATGTTTGCAGACATTAAACTGTTGACACACACAAAGTTCCTTATATTCCCCTTCTCGTCAGTATGTGTTCTGTGTGTGTTATCTCTCTGAATCCCCTCACCCCACCCCTCATGTGTTTGTGTAGCAACTCAGCGCTCATTCTCATACTTAAGTCAATCTGTTAAGTAGCTGTGGAGACAAACAGCTCAAGTTGAGCAACTCGATAGAGAGAGAGAGAGAGAAGTGTAGGAATACTGTTTTGAGAAACGGCGAAGACTGTGATTAGACCTCATTAAAGCCCTGAGCCTCTCGGCTGAATGTAAGCCTCTGTGTGTGGATATGTGAATGTTTGTGAGCGCTCACTTCCCTTCCCCCCTTAAACTCAGCTCTGTACTGTGTTTTTCAGGCCTACCTGTAAGTAGACATGTTTAGACTTGTTTGGATCTCAGTTGTTTTTTTTTTTTTTTGTTTTTTTGTCCTTGACCTATTTTTAGCATAAGGACCAAAAGTTTGGGTTATTGAAAGAAATATCTTGTGCTTTGTAATATTGTGAAATATTATTACAAAGTAATGTAATGTCTTTTCTATTTTAATATATTTAATATATTTTATCCCTTTAATGGCAAAGCAGAATTCTCAGCATCATTTCTCCGGTCTTCAGTGTCAAATGATCCTTCAGAAATGATTCCAATATGCTGATTTGCTGCTCAAGAAACATTTCTTATTTCAACTGTTAAAAACAGTTGCACTGCTTAATATTTTTGTGGAAACCGTGAGACATTTTTTTCTATATTGAATGCATCCTTGCTGAATAAAAGTGTTAGTTTCTTTAAAAAAAAAAAACTATGGCCATATTAATTATGATTAATTATGAGCATTGATAAAGAGCATTTTGAGAGAAGACAAATATTTAAGGCTCTCATAAAAGCTTTAACAAGGTAATACTTAAGATAAAACATATACAAGATGTCCATGCTGTAAAGGGCAATAATTTTAATACAAACTTTACAAAACAGGAGCTGATCCATGAAGAAAACAGCAAGCTAATTCCTAACCAGCCCACTTAACTGTCACCTGCCCGTATACGGGCAACCTAAATTTACTTCACTATATTACTATTAAATCCTAATCTAGTCATGGCAAACTATATATCGTTGGAAAGGTCAAAGACTCCTAAATAGATATTTTAGCGCTGTTTTTTTCTTACAAATTATGAATGAACAGTAATATATGAATTTATGACAAGAGTGCGCCTCAAAAAATCGACGTCATTACAGGAGTTTCTGACCTTTGTCACAAAAAGTCGACGCACACACTTTTAATAATTGAAACTTTGGTTTTTAGTGCTAAAAGTTCATAATAAAACATAATCTAGTATTTGTCAATAAAAAAAGATAAAATTATATTTTAAAAAGTAAAGTAAGAAGTCCTCTAAAAAGTATAATATATATTATATATATATATAATTTTTTTATTATTATTATATCACATATTTGTGATCATTTGTATCACAGTATCATTTGAAGGCTTACGAACTCAGAATTCATCCTGTGAAAACCGTTTTGAAATTGGACATTGCGTTACCATAGAAACGGTATTTTGTATTAGGCCCCTCCCCTTTTGGGCATCATCTTTCATAATTTATTATCAAAACCTTTTCTAATCTTGACAAAACACATATTGTCAGAAAGGTCTGAGTCTCAAGGTTCCATATTTAGTGACAGAAGTGATATTTGGATAGAAATTTATTAATTTGTTATGGCAGAATGCATACAATTAAATTCAATGGAATTCAATGGCACCCGGTGGCTATTTTTGGTACTACGCCTAAACAAAATCTCATGGGAACTTAAATTTTTGTGATATCAACTTTAAATTTGGAACACAACTTGGTTAGATATATAGCTTTCATTTTATAGTAATTTTATAGTAAAAAAATATTTTGTAAAATATTTATTTTATATTAAAAAAATATATATTAATAAAGTATATTTGATTTACCGTAAATTATAACTTCCATAACTTTTTCATACTTTAATTATTTGAAGTGCTTTCAGTAATAAGAACTTTGAAGAACTTCAGTAATAATCTGCTGATTGTTTTCTTTAAAACAAGACCAAACTTAGGTCTATATTCCAAAGCATTCTTGAATTACAACCATTTAAGTTTGTATAGTGCATTTTAATGTCAATTAACAAAAGGGGGGGGGGGGGGGGTGACAGGTAAAGGGTTAGATAAAATATTATTATTCACACTGTTTTTAAACATTTGCCAAACATTTCTTTGGCAATTAGTATTATTGGGAAGTTTAGCTTTGTCTTATGACTTCTCACAAATACATGCTATGACTGCCCTAGGAAGTACTGTGTGTGTGTGTGTGTGTGTGTGTGTGTGTGTGTGTGTGTGTGTGTGTGTGTGTGTGTGTGTGTGTGTGTGTGTGTGTGTGTGTGTGTGTGTGTGTGTGTGTGTGGGTGGGTGGGTGGGTGGGTGGGTATGTGTGCACTGTGCAGGTTTTGCTTCGCTGGTGTAGAAGAGGGATTCTTCTTTTGGTAGAACAACATGTTCTGTTTCTTTTTATAAAACAGGAAGTGTGTATACTTAAGTGTCTGAGAGTGTTAGATGTGACCAGATCGTTTGTCTTTTGATCTTTTGTCTAAGATACATGATGCATGAGCAAGCTGCTCGTAACTTTTTCAGTAGCGTCAGGGTTGGTTTGAAAGTGTGTTTTGAACAATTTTCTATGCTTGTATGTTTTTGGCCTTAGAACAGTTCCCTCATTCTTTATGCATTTTATTCACATATCTATTTTCACATTTTCTTATGGCTCACCGTTTATCTAATGTCTGGGAAATATCATGTAACTGTGGCTGTCTACTATGTTTTATGTTTTGGTCAGATAGAGGTAGAGCTTTTAACAAAGATGGGAGATGTTAACAGTCTGAGTGCTTTGTGTGACTAAGTCCTGAAGAAACAAGCCAGAAGTCCATACCCCTGAACAGGAAGTGCAGAAAAGTGTGATGGTTCTCACAGGATGTCATGCTGCAAATCAGAGGTTGTCTTTACCTTGGGGGAAATTCCCCTCACCCTGATATATTCGCACACACACACACACACACACCATATCTAGAGCAATTAGCCAGAAATAATGTGAGAGATAACAGATAGATATATAAAACCACAGAAGCTCACATGCTCAATTCTCTCACACTTTTAAAGGCTGAACCCTAGTATCTTAAATACTACCTTGCATTTATCACTTACAACACCATGTGTCTTGCAGTTAACTAGCATCCTTGTAGCACACAAATGAAACATAACATTTTACATTAACAAAGTTTCTGTATTTTTTTGTCACAATGTCATTACAAAAGTCATAATTTTGTTCAGAGATACTATCTATTCTTCATAGTTGAGACACAGACCATACAAATTTCAAGTTCAACTCAAAATTCTGTATATACTGCTGTTCAAAAGTTTGTCAAAAGTCAGTAATATTTTTTTTTAAAGCTAGAATAAAACGTGTTGCTTTGTTTAAAAGCTGAGGGTCTGTTCTTTATTTTGATATATTGCATGTTCAGATATTCATACAACAAAATATTCAGGGGGCTATGAAATTTTTGTGAATAAAAATAGACAACTAAAAAAAAAAGTTAAAGTTAAGTTAAATCGTAATAATTTATTATTTTGATCAAATAATTGCATCCTTGCTGAGTATGGAGACTTCTTTAAAAAAAATCTTACCGACCCCAAATTATTTGAACAATAGTGTAAATGTAAGAGAATTGACTGAAATGCCAGTAACTTCTATTAAAACACTGTTTGATTTTAAACACAGTTTTTCTACTTCTTATCAATGTACGACAGCTCAACAACTACCTCGGTACAGATAGGCAGTGACAGAGGGATCATTGTTACTGAGTGTAGCTGGCTCTTGTCTCTCCTGTCAAAACACACAAATGCTGAGGTAGCAGAGATACAGGCTGAGAGCTGTGTGCGAATGTGTTTGCATGCAAGGGAAAGTGTGAGTCTGTGAGTGAGCAAGGTCCGGCAGGATAAAGGGAAGAGATCAACCCATACCCTGTGCCCCTTAAACATCAGATCTTCCTGTTCCCCAACACACACATACATTCTCACGCCTTTTGTTACATCACAGCTCTTGATGAACGAGACATTTCAATGCCACATTACTCTGATTTCTGCTTTAGGAGCCATGGTCAGTCAATGATACCATGAATTATTCAATACTATTGTATATTTGGTGTGTATTTGTGTGAGCTGCAGTGAGAATAGACATAGACATGCCAGAGTTATGACACTTTACCGACAGTCGCTTTTTTCATCATGTGCTTAAGGTCTAGGTTGCACACCTGACCCTCACACTTGCCCTTAGGACTTTGTCTGTGGCGGTGTGTGACGCCCACAGAGAGGCTATTTTTTGTGCTGTTACAACAAAGTGTGAAATTCTTCATCCTGTAGTTTGCATGTGGAGGTAGTTTTCCGGCGGGGTGACAGAAAAATACCTTTAATTTCTGAAGTCCCCTTGCAGCTCCTCTCATATATTTTATATTTGGTTTGTTTCCATTTTGTTTTAAAGACAGCTTGATTATCCAGCGTAGTGATCCAAAGAGCATCTTGTGCTTCAATAGAAGCAAGAACATCTGCCTGTTTGTACAAATATATATATATACATAATAATATTTTAATAAAAAAAAATATAACATCCTATTTTAGTTAATATACTATATTATATATATATATATATATATATATATATATATATATATATATATATATATATATATATATATATATATATATATATAACATTTCCACATGTTCTCATCATTTTGGAACCGACTGTAGCTACTAAGTGTGTGTTTGTGCACACTTATGTGTGCAAGTGTTCTGTTGTATGCGCATCTGTGCATGTGTAGCATTGCTTGATGATTTATCTAATCTGGCCAAAGGGATACTTCTTGCATTTAGAAGTAGGGCTTTTGTGTTGAGAGACTCACCAGCAGGATCTCACCATTGTCCGTTAGGTAGAGATCCGTTTTTTTTTTTTTTTTCCGTTTTTTAAGTCAATGTGTCAGCATGGTACTGAGAGAACATGCCCTAACAAACCACTGTGGGCCAATAAAACAATGCAAAACATAATTCAGTAATAATTATCAAAATAATTCATTCAAAAATTAAAAACATAATATGTACACATTTTAATAAATGCACAATAAAAAAACACAATAAATGTTTGTGTGATGGACTGGAGTTAAGGTGCTAACTCAAACCTTTGTTGGGGTTCGTCCATCACTCTAACATACTCATACATACACAATCAACTGATGTCTACAACTGTTAAACAAACTAAACACACCTACTCTTAATTATGATCAATTTAATGCATCCTTGCTGAATAAAAACATTAATTTCTTTAAAAAAAAACATACTGACCTGACCCCACCCCAAACTTTTGAATGATGGTATAGCTGCTCTACTACAGTTTCAGTTTCTTTAAAGGGGTGATGAACTGAGAAATCAAATTTTCCTTGAGCTTTTGACATCTAAGAGGTCATCATATTATAAGAATATCCTGTAAATTTCAGAACTGAAAACGTCCTTGTTAGTCCAATAAATGCTTTTATTGACACCAGGCTCAGCAAACGACTCGTTTTTCAAAGTGGGGAACTATGACGTCAAAGAGGATAAAACACCACCCCCGCTGAAGAAGATCAACGCCTACTTCAACACGGCTACTTTAGCCCCGCCCACCGATTCGCGCATTACACGCATAGCTAAATAACATGGGCCTACCTCGTGATGACAAACCGGATCGAGCTACCGAGCAATAAACATGACATTTACTAAATATTGTGCAGTGCCTGGTTGTGGAAGAAGACAGTCGCTGCATAAGCTTCCTCTGGATTCCAATAGGAATGCTTGGTTAAACTTTATTTTTAATGACGTTCCAGCTGATGTGGGTAAAACATTGTCAGTTTGTTCGCTTCATTTCACTGAGGATTGTTTTGTAAACAAGACACAGGTCGAGACTGGATTTGCAGACCGATTAAGATTAGAAAACGGTGCTGTGCCTTCTATATTGGATCCGACAGGAATGGTGCAACACACTTATGTGAGTAAAATTTTTATTAAAAAAATAATAATAATCTGATAGGCTAGTATTGCATTGTTACAGATCGTTTGATATCTAATAATTATGTGTACATGTGTATCAGTCTAATCGTTACTGACGAGTGAGTTGAAACTCCTTATAATATGCAAAACTGTTATCCACTCACAGCAGTGGGCGTTTACTTCCAAGACTTCAATGCGAGACGCCCATAAAAACCGAGCGTTTTTGAGCTAGGCTCAAAACTAGGGTAGAAAATAGCCTATTACTTATTCATTTTGATGTTTTTGAATGTAAAAACCAAGCGAACGTCATAAGTTGACCTCAGACAACAATATAACATTTTTTAAAAAGCTAGTTCATGACCCCTTTAACACATACAACACTTAATTGCATAATTTCATATTTTTAAGTGACAATAAAGGAAATTTATTTTTGTAATATTATATAATATTTTGTCCTCAAATATTTTGCTCTTGGTAATATGCCAAGTGACCAGTCACGGTTTAGGATGTCTAATCCAGAACTCCATATGGCAACACATATGTGGAACATTCTTCTCATAAACCTCCAAATAGTTAATCACATTGGGTCTCACATTTTTGTGACAGGGGCCGTTACTGTTGAGACTGTCTCATCTTGGATATGATTATGTTTTCTCTACCGTGGGAATAGAATAGAATAGAAGATTTATTGCTTTGTGTGCTTTGTCGATGGAAAACAGAGTGAGAAGAGGACAGGGCGTTCTGGGTTCCGCTCCAGTGGCCCTCCAGTACTCTAAAGGCCGCCCTACAGCTCTGTCACTACCGCAGTGATGTCATCACGGCAGCTGGTGCAACATGTTCTCTTTGTCTCCGGACTTCCTGCTGCGAGACAGCAAGCCCTCCTCTCCTCTTCTCTGCTCTCATTAACTTTCTTCCTTCCGTCTCCTCCTCTCGTTTGATCAATTATTGACCATGTGTTAACTGTTGACTTTTTTGGAAATAACTAATCTAATCTTGCATTTTGAGAAATGAGAAGGTCAAACGAGAGGCTTTAGAGTGTGGTCCGTGGACTATGATGTCACTTGACCTCACTCTCACAGACTCTGATCAGACCACAGCTGGTTGAGGTTCAAGCAAGTGTGTGAGAAAAAAGTAAAAGTGCTGCAGACGTGTCGGTTTCTGCAAGATCAAGGCCTTTGTTGACGTGCACTTTTGCAATTCTCTCTCTCGGTCTTTCCTTTATTCCTGTACGATAAGGTAGTTAAATAAATTTAAGTTATAGTTGCTCAGAAACCTGCCTCTTATTTTGATCAAAAAGAAACAACAGGAATATTGTTAAATATTATTACAATTTATAATAATAACTGTTTTCTATTTTGATAAAAAAAATAAAATGTAATTTATGGAAAAGCTGAATTTTCAGCTTCATTTACTCCAGTAAATGAAGCATCATTACTCCAGTCTTCAGTGTCACATGATCCTTCAGAAACCATTCTAATTTGCTGATGTGGTGTTAAAGAAACATTTCTTATATCCATGTTGAAAAGAGTTGTGCTACTTAATATCGTATTAATAAATATTTAAGTTTAACTTGGCGGCCATCTTTGAAATGCCTCTCAGGTTGCTATTTCAGTCATGAAAGTACAGCTCCTATCTCTTTGAATGGGGAATCATCAAATTCTCCAAAGCTGTTTACCAAGCTTACGATTAAATTTTAAAAAAAAAATGTTCAGGCTAGACCACCCAATGTGCATGTGCATTACACATACACATACATATCGCGTGTTGCAATTTCTCCCATTCATAAGTAATATGGGTGCAATGTCTTTGCATATCTAAAGTCTTTAATATTGACACTTTCTTAACATTATAAATGTCTTAACTGTCACGTTTGACCAAACTTTTGAACAGTAGTGTATATTCAGACATGCTGTGTGGTTTTGATATTTTTGAGGAGTCTGGATTAAGACGTTGTGCATTCCCAGCAAAATAAGCCAGATCATGGAAGTCTGGAGTGTTAAACCAACGTAGATATATAAACAACACTTTTAGCTGGTACAATTCATTTTTATTTGAGTGAAACAGAGTATTACGTCCTTGTTTGTGTGTATGAGCAGCAGGTCTGTCTTTTGGGAATCCGGCAATCTGTTGTCTGAGGTGACGTAGAAATTTGGCTTGAAGCTCCTGTTGTAGGTTGTTGTTTGTTGGGGTCATCAAGGTTGCTAAGCTATCGAGGACATTAAAACTGTTATTATGAATATGGCATTTCCACATAAATAATCTCACTTAAAACAAGTAAAACTGCCATTCAGGTAAAAGGTTGTTACATGCTCTTTCTGTAATTGCACAAACAATCTACTAGAGTCACTGTGACGGCAAGTTATTGCAATCAGTTTGTGCTATGAATCATCTCCTGGTTAAGATTGTGGTTGGATCTCGGGTTTAGGACCTTGCTTATTGGCTCAGTCAGTTTAAAGGGAATGTTAATAGTCAAATATGAGCAGTAAATAGAGAATATTTTAGCTTGAGACTGTGAGTGTGTAAGTTAGACAATAGGGGTTGAGCCAAATAAGAGACAATTGATGTCCTTGTCCATCACAATTTTAGTTTTTTCTTCACTTTTTCTCTGTCTCTGTAGTAATGTGGAATTTACTTATAAATAATTAGGCTTTCATGCATCTGTTGCTGGCCATCATATATCAAGCGCAACACAGGCCCATTGAGAGAGACTACAAGGCAGGAAGATGGGACATCAGGGAGACAGTGGAACAAAGAGAGGATCATAGAGAAGGAAACATGGAGACAGAGAAGGGGGGTTATGAAAGGGAGCAGGGCTCAACAATAAGAGTTTTTTTCTGAGCCAATAATTCAGATTTGTACTTGCCCTGCCTATATTTTCAATGGTCCCAGGCCAAAAATTATGATAAAGATGGTTTATTTATTTTATTTACTATTTCAAAATAGTCTTATTTATTTATTTACCTAAAATCAATTTGATAATAATCCAAAAATATGCAGTACCTATACATTTTTTTGACAAAAATACATTTTGTTTCAAAGCAAATTATATTGTGACATATATGGTTATAAAATACCGTGAGATAAGATTTTGTTTTTACCACCCACCCGTACACACACTCTTTATCCCTGTAAATCATTCTTGCTTTTTCATAAAAACGCATTTATATCAGCCATCATCTAGATAAGGTTACAAACTTTGTTCAGTACATCACATAAAACCAAATGTTTAAATTTGCATAGAAATACATGATGCAGCTAATGTACCGACAAGGCAAGTGATCATACTTATTGTTGAGCCTTGGGTAGGTACGCCAGCGTACAAGTTACAGTCCTCAATCGCCTCACTGTAATTGAGAGGCTTTCACATCTCTGTATGAGGCACAGTTTGTAAAGAACTCTGTGGGAAAGGCAGTGAAGGAGGGGGAGAGGAGCAGGATAAAGTTAAGCTCTTGTTTGGCTTCTTAAAACAAATTTATTGCATTATGTTAATGGAAATCAAGTGGTTTTCCTGAAAGGTCATCTGTCAGCTGATGATCTTTAAAGGAATGTCCATGGTGGAATGTCAGAAAAGGACCAGAATTGATGCAGTGTGGATTTGTGCTGACATGCACACAGTTTATCTTCTGGTAATGTGATCAGTGTTTGTTTTCTACAAGGGCAAACCCCACCACAACCGGAGCTACTGTATGTAAGCACACACACACACACACACACATGTACAATACTGTAGAAAAGTTCAATGACCCCGTAACATGTAATTTGCAGTTTGTGGTTTTTATGTTTGCTTTGAGACTTTATGCTAGTGTACTCCATAAAGTGGACAAAATTCACTTTAAACAGACTTACACAATTACACATTTAAAACCAAACATATAGATTAAACTGAATTTCTTTTTAATTGTGGAAACTAATATGTATTTATGCCCATACAGCAAAAATGTTTAAATGTTTATATAACTATATCAAATTAAATTACATTATATTCAGGTAAATTTAAATCGTATGTTTAAATATATTTTAAAATATGCAACAAATAGCCACAATTTTTATAAATATATTTTTGATTATGTTGTAGTCACCTATATTTCGTCATATATTGTTTGCCCATTTTTAAAAATGCATTTTAAATCTAAAGAAATCTGTATAGTCCAAAATGTATTTAATAAATAAATGTAATACATACAAATTGCATTTACCCAAAAGTGTATTTTAAGATTTATTAAGATTAAGTATTTTCTTGGCCCTTGTTCAAACAACATATATTTTAAATTTAAAATATATATTTACTTAAGCCATTCTGTTTACAACATATATTTAGGATGTATTGAAAAATATATTATGCCATATTTTTATGCCATATGTGTACAGTACATGGCTGTTTACGCTATAGGCATCAAGATAACTTGTTAACATTACAAAACATTACAACACAGGAGGACTGAACAATACATTGAGTATTATACATTGACTGATGCCTTGTGCATGTCTATTGTCCCATTACAGAACAAGAACATGATATTACAACTGATAAAGCAAACACACCTCAAGTGTGCAGGATGTCAGGGTGAAAGGGTGAGAGGTGAAAATGAATAGATGTGTAAAAGAAAGTGGCAAACATTCATTCTGCCTTGCCTTAAAATAATGATGTGTTCTCTGTCTCTCTCTTCACACACCACAGACCTCATGTTTTTTTTTTGTCATGTACAAAACATGTTTTTCAGCAGGAAACTTTTTATAGACACAGTGCATCCATTCATAATCTCACAACCATGCGTGTGTGTGTGTGTGTGTGTGTTTGTGCACATTTGTAAGTATTGCCTAATACAAATGAGATCTTCTTTTATAACCCGTATGCTTTGTTGTGTCCACTAATAAGTGTCGTTATCTAGAGAAGTTTCAGGTAAATAATACTGGATCGTGTAATAGGATAGTGCCCTATTACAGAAAAAGAGCACTGTACAAGCCCCACTTTTCCAAACTAATCCAAGCTTTCACACTCTTTAAGGATTTAGCTTATCAACTGGAAATTAAGTTGTTTTCTGTCCCTCTTTCTTTCCAAACCTTTCTTTGGTCATCCTCTTTAGTTAACCTTTGACCTAGTTTATTTAGTTTTTAGTTTTCTTGCTCTCAGTGGAATTGCTACTGCTTGTTTTTGGTCAGAAAGCTCGATTTAGAAGTTTGCCTTCAATTTGAAGTTCCCATGAGCCTTTGGGGTGCTAGCTGCTGGGCAAGTCATTTAGTCGCAGGTGTTTGCTGTCATAGATGTCCATCTAATGGATAACCGCACTTGCTTAAAGCATTATGCTAGTGCAGTGGTTCCATCCGGACTGCGGAACATAATTGCACCATTTTACCGTTTCTACAGTTTAAAGTGAGCGGCGTGTTAAAACAACGGAGCACTTAGCAGGGTCCTTTATGGTAATGATCTTTCGGCGCAACATCCTCTGATATTTTAATCTAGAGCAAAACTTGCTTCATTCAAGCCTTTCCCATGCTATGCAAGTTGCTTCTCTCTCCAGCTAAAGACGTAAAGTGCCACATTAAGAGCTACAGATGACGCGTAATTTTAACACGGTGGGCAGCAAAATAGATAGGCCTACTTTTGCTAAAACGCTGCAGAAAACGAAAACGCAGCTAAAATAATTATTTTTGTCTGTCATACAGATGAATCCGACCGTTTGTGACAAGTTAATGCGTGGTGTCTTTAGGCGTTTTTTTTTTTTTCTTCTTTTCTCTCCATACATCTCCATACAAAAATGCATTGTCCGGACCTCCTCTGGGAAGAAAATATAGAGACCGGACCTCTTGAAATTTTAATTGAATACCCCTGTGCTAGTGGATCATTAAATAGGAAATACACATGTGGGTTTGTTTGAATGGGTGTCTGTGTATGTGTTTGTTCATTGACCATGGCCATTGCTCATTGTGAAAAGAGGTTATGGCCCTTGTAAAGGGGGGTTTGCATTGTCCGATTATTTCCTCTGAGAATCCCATAGGACAGTCTTGTCTCCCCCTAGACAGTACGGGACCAAGCACAGTCTGGCTGCTAAAGCTCAGCACAAAGGTTATGAAAAGAGCAATGAACGTTTCACCTATCATTTCTATTCCTCAAGCTGTGGAGGAGATGTTTGAGAAGATAACAATAGATTTAGAAATCCAAACACAGCCCTTCTTGATGGGCATTTTTATTGACATGCTTATTTTCTTGCCTTTATCCGCAAATCTTATCTGTTGTATTTAGAGTTCCAAGCAGCGAACCTATATGGTGTTTGCTCTGATTTTCTTGTTCTTTTTATCTCCTGGTTTTTTTTTCTCTCTGTGATAAAACTGTCAGCAACCATACATTTCAGATACATACAATAAGCATATTTACACTACCATTCAAAAGCTGTGCTATTGAAAGAAATGAATTAAACATTTTGATCAAAAGTGACAGTAAAGACATTTATAAGGTTACAAAAGATTTCTATTTTAAGTAAATGCTGTTCTTTTGAACGTTCTACTCATCAAAGAATCATGAAAAAAAATATAATGGTTTCCACAAAAATATTGAGCAGCACAAATATTTTTAACTTTGATGATAAGAAATGTTTCTTGAGCACCAAATCAGCATATTAGAATGATTTCTGAAGGATCATGTGACACTGAAGACTGGAATAATTGCAGAATAGAAAGGGAAATTGTCATATTTCATTTATTTTGGTATCCATAACTTCGTTTGGACCCTGATGATTGACGCTTGCAGCTATAATATATATTTTTTCATCTTTATTATTTTCCACACTAAAATTCATGACCCAGTCTACTATAATGGGTGTGTATTTTCCACTGTTGCTACTTGTTTTCTTCCATGGCAGGTTGTTACAGCTTGATTTGCTTTCTCACAGATTCTGTATAAGAAGTGCTGTGTTTGTATATAGTTTAATTTGGCCGTTGCTTGACCAATCTAGTCTTTCCTGCTGCTGACCATATGGCTCCTCTAAATGGGCTCCCTAACGGCCATGTATATGAAGCCAGTGTATTCATGAAGGAGAGTTGGACATCATATGTTCTCATTAAATGTATTGCAAAAGCATGTACCCCCCCCCCCCTTGTCTGTCTCCCTTTTGCAACATGTTATTCAGTCAAAAAGCTGCTAGTAGAACCTGTTTCTCCTCTTCTCTCAGATGGAAGGATAAAAAAATAAGTAGTGAGGGGGTGGTGTGGGTGTTTAGGGGGAATTTTTGGCACACTTCCTTATTTTGTCTTCATAAATAACAGTTTTCCTTACCTTCTTCTCTCTTTTGCAAGTTATAACAGTGGAACAACAGTGATTCTGCTGTACTAAAAAGAGAAGAAGTGGTTTCGAAACCGTCGACTGTAGAATATATGAGTTTGAGTGTGTCTTGGCATAGTCTCACAAAATCAAAATGTTTTTATTAGTTCTGTTCTGTCTATAAGTCAGTGTTTGTTATGGAAGGGTCAGAATTGTTTATTAGTTAGCCTGGGTTATCTAGATTTTTCAAATTATTTATGCATATTATTATTTCATTTCTTTATTTATTTAATCATTCATTTATTATTTTCATGTTGTGGCAGATAAATGGCAGACATTATATATTAAAATGTAGTACTCTTATGTCTGAATAAAAAATAAAAACAATTATACAAACTAAATTCAATCATTTTAAATGCTAAAAATGAATTTAGGCACCACAACATTATAAAGTGCAGAATGAAAAAATGTATATTCACTTTGAGATTTGCTAAAGATTCCATGCATGAGTTCATTATTAATGAACTGCTCAGCGAAACATATTGGACAAAATAGCCTGTTTGGGTGTGTCAATTGAACATACAGAACTTATTAGATAACAAACAAAAAAACACATAACAAGCAAAGCCTGAATTGTTTACATATTTATGCGACTGACTTGCAGTATAAATGCTAGTTTGCATGTTTGTGTACATGTTCAACTTTTATGCAAATGTGTTCCAACTGTGCACTGTGTGCTCTGAGGAACTCACAGTGTTCTTGTGTCATTTGTACTGTAATTGTGCCGTGACGTTCTGAATCTTGAGGAAGAGAGAGAGAGGCTGTGTGTATATGTGTGTTATCCTGTAAAGCTGCATTAAACAGATCCTAATTACATTACTTTTCGAGAAAGGGCCGTGTGCAGAGGTTTTTAGTGCTTGTAAATGATTTCCTTCTTTCAAGGATGGAAATTTCTGCTGCTGGGGAGGGGAAATCTAGGACTATGCAGTCTCTGCTGGCCTGTACAGGCCTTTCATAAACAATGAAATATTAAGGTGTTTCATTATGACTGTGGCATGGCCCGAGGCCCAGGCCTAGGTGCTTTTGTTTGGTCGTTCGGTTGTGCTTGGGCCTAATCTGATATTGATGAAGAAAGAGGACACGGCGAGTAAAATTTGTTCACGGGAGCTTTTTAATAGGAGCTTATGATGCTGCGATGTTATTGGGCTGCAAATGCATTTCCTCTTCACCACTGCAGTTCTTAAGAAGTTCAGATGATCTATATCAGTCTCAAACAATGGCTCTGTTCCAAAACCGACATAGAGGCAGCTGCCCTCTGAGGCAGTATTCTAACTGAATTGGAACCTCATAAATGACTGATTTGGAATGGTCTACATGGACATATACTTTCACCCAAAAAGTAAATCATCATACTTTTGATTCCCTATACTTTCCTGTTGTTTACATTATATGCACTTTGCCAACAAAACACAGACATTTTATGTTACTTACTGCCTGCAATTTTGACTCATGACAGTGATATTTTAGCGCTGGGACCGCTCCATCTTTCAGTTTCAAATGATCTGCAAATCCAGCATCAAACTGGGCCTTGTTTATAAAACATTTGTTACTGAACAAACAAACTGTTCCCCTAACGCTGGGTTCTTTGGGAAGCTGAACAAGGTTATCTTTCCCTCACAACCAAAAACACACTTCTTTGGTGACATTGTTGATTTCGTGGTCTAACAACAAAATGACAGCGCTGCCGACGGCGTCCGGACTGTAACCCGAACAAAGCACGTTGATGGGCGTTGCTCTTGCTCTCGCTCTGGTTAATGTGTGCACGTGCTCTTCCAGGAGAAGTGTCCATACAAGGAATTACACCCATTATGGCGTTATACAGGTAGCCTGGTTCTACCAGACTCTCGTACATTTTATTTGTACAGAGAGTCTGGCACCGCTCCATTGACAAGGGTTAACTTCCTTGTAGGCGGGTATTCTATTGAAGTCTAAAACTATTGGATCTGCCCAGAGTCACTCTCTCTGCCATAACCAATCGCTAACGTTTGGTCGTGACATATGTATTTTCCCGAACACCGTGGGAGGATGGCCATAAACACAAAACTAAGCAAAGATTGTTCTTGCTCCGGCTTTAACTTCTTGATATTCGGCAGCGTTGCCACAACAGACCGAATGGCTTCACTCGCATCTTTCTTATTTTGAACTACAACTCAAAATAACGCCATAAACCAACGTCATCGTTCTCAGCCACTCCCTCTGTTCGCTGATTGGCCCGGTAAAAAATTGATCGGAGAAAACCAAAGTCTACAGCGCAATCCCAGACGTAGTACTGAAAGAAAATGAAATTGAGCGGAAGTGCGTAGGAGGGCGGAGCCAGGCTATTATACAGGGCCATACTCGAAAAAAACTTTCAGAAACTTTTACGAATTCTGAAGGAGTGTATTTGGCACAGAAATACTCCGTCATCCGCCAAACTCATTTTTTGAAACTTTTGACCTTGTTTAGCATGAGAATCCAACTCTTTAACAGTGTAAATAAGTCAGAATGCATGAAATAGCATTAGACATCCCCTTTTAAAAAAAGCCATTTTTGTTGATTGTTATTAATAAACTTTTTTAGTGTTTGCATTGATACTTTTCATAATTGAATGAAATAAAAGACAAGACAATTAAGCTTATTTATACAACTATTAAGATAATTTGAATGTAAAATTATTTTCATGATATGTTTTTGGGATTCATGCAGGTAATATTCTTGTATAATGGAAGGTTGGGCTGTTTATGAAAAGTATTTACGGCATTTGTATTTGTACGGTATCAGTATTTGTTTATTAGTACTTATAAAGCACATTTTAATGCCTTATTCTGTATGAACATATTCTACATCTCTAATCCTAGCCAATACCTAAATGTAACAACTACCTTACTAACTATTAATAAGCAGTAATTAGGAGTATATTGAGGCAAAGTTCATAGATAATAGTTAGCCTAGTTAATAGTGAGAATTGTACCCTAATCTAAAGTGTGACCGTATTTACATTATAACAATATTCATAAAAGTCGCAAACTCATATAGGAGCAGTTGAATTGATATTTATTAGATTAGAATATGTCTCCAGTTCATCCTATCATTTCCTTATCTGCTGCCTTGCCCTAGTGTCCTGTGAATTGAGCGACTGTGAATACATCATGTTTAGAGTCTCTCTCCTCAGGTATGATGTTTTATGATCACTGTTCACTGACATCATTATTGTTTTTATAGACTGGTTATGTAAGGTGTAATAGGTTGACTGAACAGACAGGCATTCGAAAGATCATGTTACCTTTCCACAGCTGTTAACTGTGGATAAAAAGAAGAATGATTGTTAGATACTTATTTTTGTTTTGAGGAACAGTGTTCTGTGGTCTAAATGAGGAAGTGTTGTTTTGTTGAGCCTGTCGCACCGCTGCCCATAAGCAAGCAGTATGTCCAAGGTACGGTAATAACTTGAGATATAGTGGACCGATTTTAACAAAGCATCATATTCACATGACAGTTCAGTCAAGGGCTCATGCTGGGTAACTTTCAGTAGTGATGGTAAACCACACATCTTTATCAGTCATGACCACTAAACCTTATGTATTGATCATCACTGTTATAAAGCAAAGTCTGCTTGGGTTTCACATCAAATGAAAAGGGACAGTCTTTATTTCTGTGGCACTTTGGTTTGTGTTGTGCTTAAGATAGCTAAAAAAAGGAGGTTTATTTATGTTAGATATACGTATTGAATTTTGTGTGAGCGCTGTGCCCCGTGTATTTTAACAGCTGTGAGCACTCCCTGTTAACATAACATCCACGGGAACTTTGGCTTCCTCATGAGCAAAGCGAGCAGCAGATCTGCGGCTATACAGCAAAAGAGGGAGAGCAGAGAACAGAGAAAGAGATTTTTTTTAAATGTTTTTTTCTGTATAACATTGGCCTCAAAAAGCATTTGGACACTTAAGCCAGAGTTCAAATTCGAAATGTCCGTATACCGTATTATTAGTATTATTTGACCTTTATACAAGCTAAAATCATGAGTAAAAGAAACAAAGTTAGTTCTGAGAAAAAGACTTGCTACATTCATTGTATGGAATGCAGATACCAGTTAGTTTGATATTTGGTTTATGCAATGTCTTTCAGATGTTTAAATGTGTGATTCCAGACACCTTTTTAGAGACACTTTATGTGTTTGTGTTGCTTGTGAGAGGGTGTTCACTACCATTCAAAAGTTTGGGGTCTGTAAGATTTTTTAAATGTTTTGGCTGCATTTATTTGATCAAAAATACGGCAAAAACCGTAAAATTGTGAAATATTATGAACATTTCAAATGACTGTTTTAATATATTTTAAAGTGTAATTTATTCATGTGATATTTTAATCCAGACTTCAGTGTCATATGATCCTTCTGAAATCCTTAAATGCTGATTTGGCGCTCAATAAATATTTCTTATAATTATCAATGTTGAAAATAGTGGTGCTACTTAATATTTTTATGGAAACAAAAATAATGATACTTTTTTGGCTGACTTGATGAATAGAAAGTGCACATGAACAGCATTTATTTGAAATAGAAATCTTTTGTAACATTTTCAATGTCTTTACTGTCACGTTTGGTTAATTGAATGCATTCTTGTTAAATAAAAGTATTAATTTTATCACTGACCCGAATTTTTTAATGGTAGTGTACTCACAGGACACATTCTTGCATTCAAAAACAGCTAGACAAAGTGGAATGCAACAGGTTGGTACTATTTTTAAGTTGTTCATGGTGTGAGATACTAAAACTGAGAGGCACAAAATAATGACCAAGATGTCATCTGATTACTTTCCAACATAGATGATAGATCTGGAAAGCAGGAGCGCGTCCTGTGTTTACACCCCCCCTTAAATGTTGCTGTTGTTGTGACAACCAGTGCATGTCATTTTCTTTGCATGATTATTTACTTATTTATTAATAATAATTAATTGTTATTATGTTGCCATGGGAAAGGTAAAAATCTGAACTGCTAGCCAGTAGAAACAATACTATTGTTGAGTCCTGAGTGTATGCTTATGCGTGCTAACATGCTCTGTAGTTTGTGCTTTGGGAGTGCCATTTCCTCTGACTGTCTGGATGTGTATGTGTGTACATTTGTATCGGTGTTCCAAGTGGACCGCACCTCTTTCAGGAAGACAGATGCAAGACTGAGCTGCTCCAATCAGTCCGGTTCCCAGAATACCCAAGCTAAATCCAAGTACTAGACTGAGAGAGAGGAACATGGGAAGTTGAGTAGGAGAAATGACCAGTGACATAGAGGATATAAGGATGAAGAGTGAGAGGAAAGGTGGATCTGATAATGGAGGTTGATTGGTTATATGTTTAGTGTCATGAAAAGAGCTATTGAGCCTGAGCACAGTCTTCTGACAGTCATTGAACTCTCACTGTAATGCAAGTTGACTGACCTCCACCAGCAAAAGACGCTCACTCAGAAGACCTATAAACAAGGTTCAAAATTAATTCTGAAATGGCAAGTTAATAAAATGGAACAGCAATATAATACTGATGGCCTGAGGGCTGTTCCATAAAACAAGATTAGAATACAAGCCAGGCTTATTTTGGTTAGTCAGACTTATTGTCGGTCGATTCTGTTTCGATATTGTATATGAAATGTTTATGTTAATGTTGTTTTATATAATATATATATATATATATATTTTTTTTTTTTTTTTTTTTTTTTTACACAAACAATTGATAGTATACAATATAATTTAATACGTTTGTAGGTCTTGTATCATTTATCATTCTATCCTATATATATATATATATATATATATATATATATATATATATATATATATATATAAAGCCTGTATACAATATATATCCTACAGGTTTTCTTTTCTTATTGGCTGAATGTTTTGTGCCCAAGATTTAATTAGATTGTTTTAAAGATTTATGAATACATTTCTCTCTGGTTTTGTTTGGCAGCTGTAGTACATTGTATGGTTATCAGAAGAACATTAGAAAATTACAATCTAAAAAAAGCTTTTTAAAGCAGAAGTTAAAATCACAAAATTAAAAATACATAATTACAAAAGCACAGTATACATTTTAACTGGTAAGATGAATCTGAGCTTAGTAATTGACCTACAGGATATTAGCCTACATTTGATTTACCCCATTACAATAGTCCCTTTACAATTATTGCTATCATAAAAATACACTTGTATGTTTAAAATTCTAAATAAGGCACATCTAAAGTCAAAATTACAAATATAATGTATATAGGCCTATATATATATATATATATATATATATATATATATATATATATATATATATATATATATATATATATATATATATATATATTATGTACTTTATTATGTCTTTCAATTCAAACACATAATTATACAAATGGACAGTCCCTTTAAAGACATAATATTTTCTCCCAATAAATATTCCTTATTTTTCCCTCTACTTTTTTTCTTTTGTGATAATACCCACCAACACATAGCCTAAAAAATACATAATTAGATCAATAACCAATAAGTACATTAGACACTTTTGCATATGAAAACAGGGGAAAAAGTTATTTGTTAACATTCACATATTTATATCAAACTCTTATAATGACACATAATTCACATCATTTAAATTTCAAATATTCAATATTAAATAAGTAAATAAATAAAATAACTAGAATAAAAAGGGAGGGAGGGTCATATGAAAATGTAGTTGTAGGCTAATATGTATTCCTTTATTTTATGGAATATTCTTTGATTTTAAAGTTGCACGTATATTTTCAAAATGTATACTTTTGCTCTTAATTTCATGTTATCCTCTCCATAGTGTACTTTAGATACTAAATCTAACCAATCATTTAAAATTCTTGATTCTTGCTTTCTCCCCAAAAAAATGTATTGCATTAAAAGCTGTAATTATCAGCATTCTAAATAAGTATAAGTCACATTTAGTAAGTAGCATAGGTCCTATACCCAAAACTATATTTTGTATCTTTATTATATTTGGTTTCTTAAAAAATTCTTCCCTGAATTAGGCTGAATTATGTAAAGTTTAGCACCAAAATGGAAATATTTGCACGACTTTCTAACATTTACAGATGGAGAACATACCTGTGAAATGTAAGTTTTGCACTGAGGAAAAAAACATGTCTCAAATGCATAAAACAGCACAAAATATACGCTGTTTGATGGTGGATCGATTTCATCCACGATCAACCTCTAGGGCTGCTTCAGAAACGCGTGGACACGCAATTATCTAGGCAAACCTGGATCAAATTAGTGGGATTGCGTGAACTTTAATTTCCTTTTATGAAACCGCTTTAGCCCCAACTTATTTGTTAGGTTCATTCAAGCCACGTGTTGGAGTTTAATCCCCGCTTTTCTTAGCGTCTTTTAAGGAACAACCCTCGGGTCTCACAGACAAGGCATAGATTAAGCCAGGATTAGGCCTTAGTTTAATTCGGACATTTAAGTATAGCTTTTATAATAGTGCCTTAGATAATAATTAAGATAGATAATTTTATAATAGTGCCTGTAATGGTTAGAAAAACCATTACAGGTGTGCATCTTGAGACAAAACAATGGCAATGACATATTTTAAGATATGCCAGTGCAAGTTGCTTTCCGTTAAAACAGCTCAAACATGCATTTTAGTCTGAGACTAAGGCCCTGTCCACACGGAGACGCGTTTCGCTGTATACGTACAAATTTTTTATCGGATCGGCGTTTCGTCCAGACGGATCCGGCGTTTTGGGAGACTGAGGCCACGTCCACACGAAGCCAGAGCTTTCCCTATCCAATCTTTTTTTTCCTCGTTTCTAAAAAAAAATCCGTAAACACGGCGCCGTCTCAAGAAATATCTGCGTACACACGAAACCACTGAAACCGACTCAAACCGATGTAGTATACATGCCAGACCAGTATGAGGCGCTGTATTTCTGACACAGATACACTAAAAACAGAGAAGAAGACTTGCGCATAAACCTTTCGCGCTGTATACAATAATATACAGTAGCCTATGTAATATTAGGCACAGTAGCTTCTTTTCTTTTTTACCAAGAACTTTATTGAACAATATGAAAAACCATAAATGGCCTGGTACAAAATAGGGATGAGTCACGATATTCGATAGTTAGCTAAAGCATAAAGCTTGCCACAAAGAACCGGCAAATAGCCTAATCATTATGAATGTGTCAAATATAGCAAGGAGACATTTTAATTGTTTATTAATAAACTAGTGTTTTCTGTGACAGAAAACTTCATTTTCTTATGAAATGGAAAAAATAACATAATATTTAAACATAAATATGAAACTAACTTTTCTTTAATGGCTACAACATGTAGGCCTACAGTACAGAGAAATTTAATGTCGGAGCGAACGCCGTGTTACCGGTGAGCATGAGGGGGCAGAGGTGCGTTTTTGAATAATAATAAAATAATTCCCAGCGATCGTCGAATATTAGTTTTGCTTGAAATGCCCATCCCTACAAAATACGAAATGTCTTAATCAGACAAAATATAAGCATCATAGCATAAGAAAGAAATATAAATAAATAAAGAAGTAAAATAAATAAATAAAATAAAAATACATTAAAGTAGACCTAAATAATAAATAAAGAATTTTTTTTTTTATTTCTTTATAAAAAAAAACAGCACGCAGATATTTCTTGAGACGGCGCCGTGTTTACAGAATTTTTTTTTTTAGAACAAGGAAAAAAGAGATCGGATAGGGAAAGCTCTGGCTTCGTGTGGACGTGGCCTAAGCTTAAGCCTTGTCTGTGAACCCGGGGGTAAATGATTTTACTGTAAGAATGATAGTTTGACATTTGTTGATTCATATCAAAGTCTACTATAATAAAAAGAAAAATTCTGCCCCAACTTCTGTTCTGCATTTTCTAAAGACCTTCACCTTATGAGAGAATGATGTGGAATATGTCTTGCATTAACCAAAGTAAATAGGCTATCGCTTCCTAAAATTGAGGTTAAACCGCTTAGGTCACATGGATTACTTTAAAGATGTTTTTACTATCTTTCTGGGGCTTGAAAGTGGTACAGTAGTTGCATAGGCTGTCAATGGAGGGACAGAAAGCTTTCAGATTTAATTCAAAAGATCTTCGTTTGTGTTCCTGAGATGAACGAATGTCTTGCGGGTTTGGAACGACATGAGGCTGAGTAATTAATGACAGAATTTTCATTTTTGGGTTAATTAAACCTTGAAAGCAACCGAGGTTAAGGCTATTCCTTAAGAAATTTTCTTCATAAACATATTGTCATCTCTTTATTACAGTTCTTATGGGTCACACATAGGATACTTGCATTGATCTATGGAACAATGGGGACATGTTCGGGCAGGTCACGACTGCTTCATCTGTTCATGCATTTACGGTGAAAAGATAATCATTACACCTTTAGCAAAATGAAATAATTAGAGTTGACTAATATGCAAAGTTAAATGATTACTGGAAAGAAAACAAACTGAGAAAAAGAAAGACCCCAGTCTACTGCAGAATTAGTGTTTATTTGCCTGTTCTTCTTTCCTGCTGTAATATTGACTCTAAAATGATCTTTGTTTAATACAGACAGAATAAGACTTTAATCATTGTCAGAGTGAATGAGACAAATAGCAAAAACAATAAATGTTCAGTGTGGGTCTTGGAAAGCACATCTTCCCCTTCTTTTTATTATTATTATTTTTTTCCATTGTGGTTATTGTCACACCATATGTTCTAAAGTTCAAGGCTGCAAAGACTTTAGTCGACTTGCAACACTTTTTCTGCATACAAAGCAGCAGATACATTCGGCCATAAAAACATATTACTTCTAGACATATAATAGACTGATAAAAAACTTAACTGAAGTTAGACTACTTTTTTTCTTTCAGAGGCACTATGGTGGGGGAGTGAAGGTGAAAAAAACAGATTGGACCCTGAAACTGTTGTTCTGCTTTCTGATTGGCTGATTCCTGTTGCTAGGCTTGTCTTTTGTGATTTTTTTTTTTTTCAGTCTTTCTTCCCCCTGTTCTCTGATAGGTCAGGATGGAACTGGTTCAGAGGAGGGCTGTGTCAGGCAACTTTTCTGCCACTTGTTGAACATCCGAAAGCTTGTGGTTTTAGTGTGGCTGCTCGTTCAGCACAAGAAAAACAGAGCAGAGACACACATTCACACAGAGAAGCACTTCTACAAACACACCCTGTTACTCAGAAAGCATTCGCACATAATGAAAAAAAATTCACCAGCAGAAAGTCACGAACAGAGAAGGAGTTATTGGAAGATGATGGCTGTTTTTCTCACAGCTTTAAGAAATCACTTAAATGGCTTAAACCTGAACTTTCACACTTGAGGAAAAACTAAAGAGATTTCCACAGCTGGAATTGCAGTCTCTCTGAATTTTAGGGTTAGATTTAATGAAGAATGAAGTTTTTAAGTTTTATCTGATAAAAAAATTATACGAAAATGTTTTTTTATGAAGACAATCCATAAAAGTGAAAAAAAAGCTTGCAGCTGTTGAATGATTTCCTTGATTGACATGTTTTCCTGGTGAAAAAAAAAAAAATTGATAGTTTGTGTATTTTTCAAAGTAGATGTAATGCATATGTCCAGACATGTTCCTCTTGTGCTATGCTTAAACGACTCCAATAATACAACCGAAAAAATTACTTAAAATAACTAAAAATTGGATTTCTATTTTTGTCAGCTATTTTGAAAGCATTTATTTGTAGTTGTTTGTATTTTGCATGTGACTACTAATGCTACTAACCCCTTTTTGCAGTCAATTTCCACAGTAACATTAGTGCTCTGGTCCAACTAAGCAATCAAGCCCAGTGTTATGATACGATGTGGGTACAGTAAAGCCTAAAGTTTGTTCTCATATAAGAGTTTTGGCTCTTTTTAATAAAGAGAGGAAAAGGTGCCCTGGGGGAGGTGGGCCCAAGGCAAACGCTGACCATTCTCTTCTGTAGGTTTGCTGAGCCATAGGGCTCAGTGGGCCTGGTTAACCACCCCCTATCACCGGAGAGAGTGCTGACTCCTGCTCTGGTCTGTTTACACCCCCCGATGTAGGACGGTCCCTTCAGACACAATGAACATGCTGAATAGCTACTCTTCATCTCGTGAGCGATGCCAAATCCAAACGCTCTGACAGTCTTCTGCTCGTGCATAGTACTTTAATTAATGTTTGTTGGACTTTATTACTCCACAATATATTATACAATCATGCATCTCAGCATATAGAGGGGAAAATAAGACATTATGTTTGCAAGTTGTGAATCATTTAATAAGTTGCAATTGAAACTCAACATTGTAAACAAAATTCTGAAGTGCACTGACCAACTACCATTTTAGTTTAACTAGTTGAAAACCAAGGCAGCAGTGGCGGATCTAGAAAATTTTACATGGGGGGGCAAAGGGGTGGCAAGAGGTCTTGGCAGGGTGGCAGGGGTAGACGGTGGGAATCCCTATGTGAATTGCTTTAACAAAAAAAACACAAAAACACAGTAGTTATTGTTTAATCATGCCCTTACACACTACAAAGGTTTTTAATTCACAACAGGAATAAGCCCAGTGCAGTGTTCAAACAAAACAAAACAAAACTGTGCATCTTTTAAAAAGTAAAAGTATAAAAAGCTAAATGAAAATATAAAAAAAAAGTACAATAATTGTGTCCAAGGACTTTTAGCCTTAATGGTTAGGCTCCAGCTACTTTCTTCAACTACTCTTGCCCGCAAAAGTCAATATGTGAAAACCTCTGGTTATCCTTGTATTACATTACACTGTAGGGCCATGTAGCTAATAATAGTCTATATAACAAATATAAAATCAGAAAGATTTATAACATACACACACACCAGTTATGTTTAGACTACTTAATATAATAATCCTAATTGTATTTGTTATTTCCCCAGTTGTAACCTGGTTTCATTGCTGTGATATCTGAGAGGAATTGGATTTGCTTAGCTAATCAAATGATCGATCTCCTAACTGGCACTGTATTGTGTGTTGTAACGTAACGTCGGCGTAACGGCGACCATCAGTAAACATTATGGATACAAACAATTTATATTTTTTATTAAGCTGTTCTTGTCTTTACTAAAATCAAAATTAGGCTAATCAAAGTGAAGAGTGCTCTTAAAATCACGAGAGAGAGTTTTGACCGCTGATTTTGGCTAACGTAATAGACTCGCTGTTTTTGCTGATGCTGAATCGTCTTTAGCATGTATACATTCATTACAAATGTAACTTTAAGTTAAACGTGTGTTTAACTACACCTGGGGAAACTCACTTCACCTTCAGAGGCTCTGGGGCAGCTCAGTCTCTCCAGTCGGGTTGCAGGGCCACCGCACCGCAGCAGACTCGTTGTGTGTGTGTGTGTGTGTGTGAGCCAGACTGAGCGAACGGCGCTCTACGTTTGAATCAGGGACGTACTAAGTATTTGAGGGGGAGGGGGAAGGGTCTTTAATAAAAATTAAATTGTTCACTTTTGGTAAATGTATCGTTTAGTTCACTGTTTTGAGAAGCTTGCAGGTTGTTTTTACAGGTACAGTTTTTGGATCATCAAAGTTAGGGGGGCAGCTGGGGGGGCAAGGCTCTAGAGTGGGGGGGCACCTGCCCCCCCTTGCCCCCCTGTAGATCCGCCCCTGCAAGGCAGCTGTAGAAGTGTGCCTTGGTTTTCACCCTCCCCCACCCCCTCGCCCCACAAAAATAATCAATCTCTAAGCCAAAAGCGTCACTTTATCTATCAGGTGCCCTGACTTGTCCCCTGTGGTGGATATTAAGCCGAGGGCTGGAATTGATCTTGGCTTGTTTTTCACTGTAGTCCATGCCGTCATCCTAATTCAGGTTGCAGGGCTTGTTTACTGCAGTTCTCATTTGCTTAAGGAAAAACATCCCCTCCCACTACTTGGGCAATTGGAGGAGGTAACAATGTCATACATAGACTACTAGACAAATCAAGATGATGTAAATAGGTTTATTGGAAGACAAAGTTAAAAGTCTGTTAAGTATTAACCAATGTTAGAAAGCTTTTCCAGGCAAGCTTTCCATCCATGTTGGATAGCAACAATTCATAGACAGTTTGCATATTAATCAATAAAATAAATAAATGTTTTAAATGTTCGCCCAAACAAACGAAGTGATGTCATCATTTACTTTCACTCACTTTGTTCCAAACCTGTACACTTTCTTCAGAGAAACACGAAAGAAAATAGGCAGAATTTGAAGCACCGATGGACTCTCAAGTCCATTGCATTTCCCCCCACACAAAGTAAATGGCTGTCGTTCTGTCTAAAACGTAACATTTTCACAACGGAAACAGGCAAATCGGTTTTTAGCTTCATGAGGGTGTATAAATGATGACAGAATTTTATTTTTTGCGTTTTGAGTCCACTCTAGGCGCAAGTCGCTCGTTTAACCCCGCCCATTTGTCACTGATTGGACAATGTAGGTTGTTTTCGCAACGCGATTGGCTCTTGGGCGCGTCAGTTATGTTTATAGCCTGTTATTTACCACAAGAGCCCTAGTAAAGAGTGGGTATTCTGCCTCAACAGCTGACATGAACGGGTAGTGTAACCCAATGATTCAAGGAACAACGGGAGCTAAAGCAAATGCAAGATAGCCGCTCTAATTTTTTAATTAGAAGCAGAAAAGAGCAATATGAGGCACGCATCGGCATCTAATGAAACTATTGAAAACTCCTCTCTCACCATGACAGACGTGTTTAAAATTTGCACACAGTGCGAGCGGCTTAGTAAAAAGGTAAGAAAGCGGATAAGAGTTTGACATCGAGTTTAACTAATGACAGATGTATTTTTCGTTACCCTGCTTCGTTCGTGTACGTTACTTTTTTCATTGATTTTTAATAATGTCCGTTCGTCTGGTAACGTTACATCTGCTGCAGTGCAGTCAGTTCTTTGTACTCGCACCATGAACACTGCTAGCTTGTTGTTGTCAGCCTGTTGTCATTGGATCAATAGACATTCGTCTTTGATCAATGACTGCCAATATGAAGTCGGTGTCACATTGTACATATGCTGCTGCTGCTGTTGTTGTTTATTTTAATCAACGCACAAAAATAATATATGGAAGATTGCCATTGATTGTGTAGAACTGCTGTATGCTCCTGCAACGGGACATATTGCATTGTCTAATAATAGATTTAAGCTTTTAATATTACATTTTTACACCATTGCATAATCCTGAGTCAGCCTTTTTGGCATGTTAATGGTGTATTGCTAACTCGGACAACCTTTTTTTTTCCTAGTGAATTAATCTAGGTTGTTTTGAATCATTCTCTTTGTGCCTTTGACAGCTTATATAGTATCAATAGGCAGATGAATGATGTTGCCTACTGATTGCATTGTATTGTGTATTATAAAGAGTTTATTTGAAAGCCAATGCCAGTAAAAAATTCTAGAACCAACCGTTGATATTTGAGCTGAGGAAGGATGTTGCGTCTGATGCCAGAATTTCTTTGATATAATTGTAGTTTCATGCCAAGTGTAAGTCGATCATGTAATCATGTTATTGGTTTTGATCTTTTTTAGGATGTTGGAGTGCGAATCCCCAGACCGATGGGAAATGGACCAAGTAGATTCATACCAGAGAAAGAGGTTAGTGTTATCATTCTCCCTTCTGACAGTAAAGTTGCCTTGAATCTCGCTCTAATCATTGTAATCAACAAATTGGACCTCTGTTTTGTTTTTGCACTAACAGCATTTATTATCATCAAAGACTAGTGAAGGTATTTTACCAGCAGCACTGAATTCCCCAGGTTTACCTCATCTTTATTTCCCTGTTGTCCCAGATACTTCAAGTCAGTAAATTGGATGAAAGAACACAGTCGATTTTTGAGGACGCCTTTGCAGTGCTCGGTCGCCTTGACAACATCTCATTGGTGATAGGGTTCCATCCTCAGTATCTGGAGAGCTTTCTTAAGACACAGCATTACCTGCTTCAGATTGACGGTCCCTTGTCTCTGCACTGCAGACATTATATAGGGATAATGGTGAGATGGCAGACTATTATTTTGTATGCAATTCCAAAAACCACATTGGCAGATTCTTCTAAAAGCATGTTTGTGTTTAACAGGCTGCCGCCAGGCACCAATGCACATATCTGGTCAACCTGCACGTCAATGACTTCCTGCAGGTTGGAGGTGATCCCAAGTGGTTGAATGGTTTGGGAGAAGCTCCACAGAAGCTGCAGGCTCTCGGGGAGCTCAATAAGATCCTGGCCCACCGCCCCTGGCTGCTCACCAAAGAACACATCGAGGTATGACTTCACAGTCACTCATTGACACTCGCCCACAGCTGTTATACAACTGTAACGAGCGCAGAGAAGTTTTATAATGCTCTGAAGTATTAGGTCAGGTTGGTATCAGTAGATCTGAAGTTAATTAGCTTTAACAGAGTTTCCATAATGATTTATGTGGGCACAAATCTATTAATTTATTAAAAAAAATACATACATACAGTGATTTGAATGTACCTCTTCTATGATGAGCATGTTAATTTATTATAATATGTTAATTTATTTAAAGCAGGGGTCACCAACCCTGCTCCTGGAGAGCTACTGTCCTGCAGATTTTAGCTCCAACCCCAATCAAACACACCTGGACCAGCTAATCAAGCGGTTCAGGGTTACTTGATAATTACATGCATGTGTGTTGGAACAGGGTTGGAACTGAAGTCTGCAGGACAGTAGCTCTCCAGGAGCAGGGTTGGTGATCCCTGATTTAAAGCATATTGATTAAATAAATTAAAAGAAAGTTAATTTCTGAATAAATACAAATTTATTGCATAATGCATAATGTCAAAAATGTCAGGTTGATTCAACTGTCCTAATGTCATCATTAAAAGAATGAAATTCTTAAAAAGGGAGCCTAATTAAATAGTTAGATGTAATATTTTGGACACAATTTAGATTAGGATACAATTCTCACTATTAACTAACTATTATCTACAACGTTTGCCTCAATAAACTTCTAATTGCTGCTTATTAATAGTTAGTAAGGTAGTTGTTAAGTTTAGGTATTGGGTAGGATTAGGAATATAGAATATGGTCATTCAGAATAAGGCATTAATATGTGCTTTATAAGTACTAATAGTCAATATCCTAGTAATATGCATGCTAATAAACAACTAGTTAAAGGGACACCAGGCAGGAATCCCGTTTTTGTCAAACAGCGACCCTTAGAGTCGCTGTGGAGTACTTGTATTTAACGTTACTGTCGTAAATTTCTTTTGCCAAGTGTGTCAGAGGTTCTGGGTTCTAATTCGTACTAGTAGTATAGTTTATTTTCCTCATCAAAACTGATTGTTTATTAGTGGTTGTATTTCAAGCAGGGACACGTTTTTTGTGCATTAGGTTTTGTGATTTCACCGTAACAAATATAGAGTCTCTCCTCAACGGATTGAGGCGCGCGTTTGTGTGAAGACTGTGCGCGTCACAACAGAACACTCTATCCGCGCCACTGATCGCAGCGGCAAAAAGCACTTTGGTCACTTGATTTCAAAAACAACACATTTCAGATCGCCTCTTATTTAACAAACGAACGAAATGAATGCTCTACTAGAATTACCTGGAGATGTTTTATTTGTTTGTATGGGTAACTTACATCCGTGCCGCGAGATGTTTCAATGGGGACATATAACACCCGCAAATTACGCTCGTGTCTGACTCCTCGCTCGGTCAGTCTGCCGTTTCCTCTTTCTCTGTTCCTCCGACAATGCTTTCGGCATATATGCCGGCTCAGCCATGACGATAGTGTGACAAACTCGACCCCTCTCTACCTTCCTGGATGGGGGCGTGTATGTGTGCAGTGCCGTAAAGGAATATGTTACATCGCGAGAGCTGATATCACGCGATACTTCCTGAGGCTGAGGCCGGCGGCCCGCCGCACCAAAGTTGCAAGTGAGATTTTTCCGCTCACAGGCACCAGGGGGGTGCGAGAAGGCCACCATTCAACCCGAAAGAAGTCATATAACCATTTCAATAACTCTGAAGCTGTTCAGTTAAGCTAAAAAAACTGCATAGAATCCCTTTAATAGTGAGAATTGGATCCTAAAGTGTTACCAATATTTTATTACGGTTTTTAACAACATTGCTTCACTGCTGTATATTTTAATATTATTAGTATTTGTCATATCATGTGATTCCCAAAACAATGTGGATAGTTATGAATGAATAAATAATGATATTTGTAAAGAAAAGCCTTTACCTTAAAAATGTATTTACATTTTTTTTTTTTATATTTTCTAAAACAGTAAATAAGACAGATGTATTAAAGGTGTAAGGAAATTTTGATTCCTTTTACTTGATGGTTACACCACATGACATGAGTCATTAAATTGAAACTTGAAAATGAAAAGCTTTTCGAAACCAACATGAATATCAAGAGTAAATTTCTAGGAACCTAGCACGTTTTAACCTAGATTTTCTTTGTCATAGACACTCTTATGCCATTGACCCTTATAAATGTTGCTGTTTTTTAAATAACAGCATCTTCTGAAGGCAGAGGAGCACAGCTGGTCCCTGGCTGAGCTGATCCACGTTGTGGTACTACTCACACACTATCACGCTCTGGCTTCCTTTACCTTTGGTTGCGGCATCACCCCTGACATCCAAACAGATGGAGGACATACATTCAGGCCGCCCTCGCTCAGTGGTTACTGCGTTTGTGACATTGCCAATGGCAACGGCGCCCTGGAGGAGATGTTTGGGAACCAGCAGGTGAGACTGATGGAAATGTATTAAAAGAAATTGATTTACAAGACTTGATGATATGTTCTAGTCTTCCATCCATTTGTCCTGAAAAGGGATCTGTGAAATGCACGGAGTGCGAGGTTCAAATTCCTGACCAGTGTACATAAAATCTGTAATGACCTAGATTCCTGTATGTGTGTGTTTAGGTGTCGGAGTCGTCTGGTGAGGTGGAAGTGCTGATGGAGAGGATGAAGCAGCTCCAGGAATGCCGTGACGAAGAGGAAGCCAGTCAGGAGGAAATGGCCACTCGTTTTGAGAGGGAAAAGACAGAGAGCATGCTGGTGGTCACCTCTGGTAAGCGGATTTATGATTATTATGTTAAAATGCAACGACAGGATGATTGGTATTAAATCACCATGTTCGGTCAACAGAGGATGAGGAGTGTGTACCATCCAGAGATGTTTCACGACACTTCGAAGACCCTAGTTACGGCTACAAAGACTTCTCCAGGAGAGGAGAACATGTACCCACCCTCAGAGTGCAGGTGAGAATGAAGTGAAGTCGTCTTGCTTGTTGGCTTTGGTAGTTAAAGGAAATGGAGGATTAAAATAACGGTATGTTTTCTGCCCTCGACAGGACTACAGTTGGGAAGACCATGGCTTTTCCCTTGTGAATCGGCTGTATCCGGATTTTGGACAGCTTCTTGATGAAAAGTTCCAGATCGCATTCAATTTAACATACAATACAATGGCGACACACCAGGGTGTGGACACTTCCATGCTCCGTAGAGCCATCTGGAACTACATCCACTGCATGTTCGGGATTCGGTCAGTCTCTCCACTGCCCACTGTGTCACAAATATGTAGCAACATTGAATATGTTAATTTGTCCTGTAAAAATTTGTTTACTGTTTGCCATTCTATTTATGTATTGTCAATAACACGCATGTGTATGTGTGTGTCTGTGTGTATTGACAAAAATGGACTTGATTGAACCAATTAAAATGAACCAATTATTTATATAAATATTAGTGCTGTCAAATCGATTAATCGCATCTAACATTAAAGTTGTTTATATATGTGAATATATATTATATGTATGTATATATATTACATGTGTGTGTGTATATATATTTATATATAGAGATGCATGCATACATACATACATATACAGTATGTGTGTGTGTGTGTGTGTGTGTGTGTGTGTGTGTGCATATATATATAATATATATATACAGTAGTCAACATTTGAAGTGGATCAAAAAAGTTCATCAAAGTTGTCCCTAAGACAAGAACAGGTATTGTTCAAAATTCATGTATAACTTTGATCCACTTCAAATGTTGACTACTATATATATATATATATATATATATATATATATATATATATATACATCAATATAATAATATATATATACACACACACATATATATATATATATATATATATATATATATATATACTGTATATATATATATATATACACACAAATGTGTATGTTAGATGCAATTAATCGACTGCACTAATATATATATATATATATTGTATTTAGATTTTTATTATTATTATTATTTAGTTTTTCCTCTCTGATTATTAAGTCAAAGTGCTGAGGTACCTTTCCCTCTCTGTCTATTTCCTGTCAGGTACGATGATTATGATTATGGAGAAATTAACCAACTGTTAGACCGCAGTTTTAAAGTTTATATCAAAACCATGGTGTGCAGTCCGGAGAAGATCACCAAGAGGATGTACGAGAGCTTCTGGAGGCAGTTTCGGCACTCTGAGAAAGTACGTAGCACTTCAATAACAATAATGAACAGACATGGATTGTTTTGAGGTTAAATCCATTTAGTTAATAAGGATTCTTTTATTCTGTCTTTCAGGTCCACGTTAATTTGCTTCTTATGGAAGCGCGCATGCAGGCAGAACTGCTCTACGCTCTGAGAGCTATCACTCGCTACATGACATGAAGTGCTGTTCTTGTCAACCTTTAATTTTTTTTTTTACTGTTGTTGATGTTACTACAGTGGGACACTTCAATAAATGTAAAAACGACAAAAAAATTGAAAAAGAAAACTGAGGAAGAAGAACCCTTGAGCAACAGTGGAAGACAATGAGAAGATTGTTGTCAACTGAACCGACTTGCTGAATAACTTGTGTGGCTGCTCAGCCTGCAGTGCCAAAACTGGCCACTGGGGGCCGTCTGAGCAGACTCAATCCCTCAAGTGTGCAAAAGGACAAGCTGAGACTGCCAGCTTCTGGAGGCCAGACCTCCTTTAGTATTTCAAATGCATCTGCGATAAGATGCCATATAATCATATCTTCTTTTTGTGAGATGAGATTTAAAAAAAAAAAACAAAAAAAAAAACACACACACGAATAGCAACTCCAGTACCGGTGCAGATAGACTGCACTAAAATGCCTATCTTCTAGTGTTTTTTCCATATCGTTTTATATTGTTTTTATTTTATTTTTTCCAGCAGTGGCTAGAGATAGAAACATTACTGATTTTGCATAAACGCGTGCTTAGTCATGCGCAGCACTGGCAGCAGATGCTGAGGTGCCGTCTGTTCATGCTGCTTTTCTCAACTGAGAGGCCTCAAAGACACCCAAACCATCACCCATTTGTATAAGCTAATCCAGGAACGATTGTGTTATTGTGAGTGTGAGAGCGCAATTCAAAATTAATAGCTGCCTGAGCCCTTGTTAGTTTACTGTAAGACACCACTTTGTCTTTTTCGTGACATATTCAATGTGTGAATGGGGGGGGGGGGTAGTAGGTAGGTAAAATATCCATTGACTCTTTTTAGGTTTTCATGCATTAAAAATTTAAAAGCACTTTTTAAAAAAGACAAATTTTAAGCTTCAGCTGTTATGTAGCCATTTTGTTTCAATGACTGTTTTCTATCTTTATTTGTTAGTGAAAAGGTCTTCCTTTTGTAACATGCATAACATGTTGTCTTGCCTTATCTGTCTTCCTTTTAATGCACGGTCCTCTTTTTGTTGTTTTTAATTTTGAGGTTTATTATAACTAAAGACCTCCTGTTATGTATCCTTAAATAACTTAAGTGCTGTCTGGTGAGCAGAACTTTTGTCTTAAGTGGCTGCTTGACATGGGCTAAAATCTGTATAGACCTAGGCGCTAAGAACCAGGCAACCCGCACGACTTAACGGTTGTTGGGTTAAACTATGCTTGTTCTCATTCTTAGAACTTTAATCAGTGTAACTAAGCAGTTTTGTTTTGTGTGTGTGTGTGTGTGCGTTTTCTTTTCAAGCGGGGTGGATTCTCTGCTGTCTTTTTTTGTTAACTAAAACCAGTTAAGTACTGCATTCTGATGATGGCAGGACTAGAGGGATGGTACTTTTTCCTTTGGAAATGGAAATGAGAAGGTTTTAAGTCAGACTTGAGAGATTTATGTCAGTTACTGACACTTTTATAAGAAAATATTTGATAAAAAAAAATAAAACATGGCATTTCACTAGTTGTATCATTTGTAATTTAATCAAAAGTTTTCTTTCTTCCCAGAAAGTTGCATTACGATGATACATTACACCAAACAAACATTGTTATTCAGTATTAATTGCAACCAAAAAGATTTGAGCAGTCTAAACACCTCATACCACAAGAACTGAAGTCTTCTTATTCTTACGTTTGTGCTTATTAGGAATAACACACTTTAAAATATCATTGATGTAGCTTTTAGGTCACATAATCAATGTTTTCATGTCCATAAACATCTACTCATCTCCAAAGACCCTTGTAGCACCACAGTACATCACCACAGAGACACTAAGGCCTATAGAAAAACATCTCCTGCTGTGCACTAATGATTTAAACACACAATGTTAAAGGCGGCAATTCGTCTTCTCACAGCGAGAATTACAGGAAGTAACTGTTGACCTGAGAACAATCCCTGTTTGCATAAATAATTAAATTGTCCCTTATGTTGCTGGCAATTTCCCTGTTTTTATCTGTGGTTGTGAGGCTGGTGGTCATTCAGTGCCAGTAAAGGATTGTTTTATGGAAATCACCATAGGGTAGTTTTTGCTCATTTTCAAATAATAATGTGAGAAGTCTTGTAAACGATAAAATATCCTGCTCTTTTCTGAAAAGAATCCCTTAGAGATTGTGCAGGAGTTAAATTGCTTCAGAATTTACACACTTTACATTGAGAGGAAAAAGTTAAAATCACAGTACATCACATAGTAATTCCAATAAAATTCACAAAATCATGTTTTGGTCATTGGTTTTTAAGCATGTCACCTCTAGGGCAGCTGTGTAAACAATATTAATGTAAAGACTGTAGCTGTGAAATGTAACCTTCGGGGTAAGAGGAGGGAAGCAAGTGCCATATATCAGTTTGATGTGATTGTATAAGGAAGGTATGACTGTTTCTATTCTGTGTTCTTTACAGACTTTTCTGGAAGTGTCTGTTTAATAAAGTCTTTGAGATCACTGAGAAGCTCATGAGTGATTTTTACACGTACAGTACATCAGTATGGCCTTCCTCACACATAGACTTGCTTTCTGTGTCTGACATAATTCATGCTTTCTCCTATCTCAGCTATTGTAAATACAGCAGCATCAGGTTGAATAAAAAACATCTGAAATGTATTTTAAAAAAATATGTTGGTCGTAATTGACAAATTCCCTTTCCATTCAAATTACCATTCACAACAAATATGTTCAATATACAAACTGTCTCGCTCTTCAATGTGTATATACAGTACATAGAGACACAATCGTGTTGAGGTGTGTATCAGTGGAGTTTACAGAATGATTCCAGTATTGTGTTCAATATGTAAACGTTGTCTTAGCCTCTCAGCAACAGGCAAAAAGAGCAGCTCCCAGCATGCTTCCTGAACCTGTCTGACTCCATCATCAGAAGGCCATTGCAAAGCTCCTCTGTCTGCGCAAAACAGAAGACAAAACATTTCATCTGTGACCCAAATTACACACTATACACTTACACTATGCACACTACCATCTAGTGTATGAATTTTATAATTTTCTTTTTTCATCTATCTATCTAGTATATATATATATATATATATATATATATATATATATATATATATATATATATATATATATATATATATATACATATACTGTATATATACATACACATATAAATATACACAAGTATGTACAGTATATGTGTATATATATATATATATATATATATATACACCAGTTCTAGTGATTGTGTGTTTATATGCACCTGTGTAGAGCTGTAAGATCTCCAGCAGCTTTTGAGAGTGTTGCAGCTCTCCATCTAAAGAGCAGTTCCACAGAGTCTGACACACCACAGCGGCCAGATGCCAGTCCTGAGGCCCGAAATCACGCAGACAGTCAATAAGCCTGCAGTAGGGAGAGTCAGAGAAAGCACAGTACTTAAACACTATACAGTACAGTCAAAAGAAGAAAGCACACTGAAGAGAGAGGCATGTTACTTCTGAATGGTTCCCTCGACCCTCAGTGCGGCCCTGTTGTCTGGGTCTGCAGATAAGTTGATGAGAATTCCACATGCAGAGAAACACACATCAGGGCTCTTGGAGTCCAGAAGGGTTACCACAAACTGCTCCACTGACACATAAAAACATGAGTACAACGTCAGCCTCTGGGGGATTTGAGACAGACAAACTAGCAGAGAGAATGTCTCAACCTTTGTGCTGCATGATGAAGTGTCTCACGTCTCTGATCTGTGACAGATTTCCAAAAACACGTGTGGCCTCCAAAACAGCATCCATACTGGAGCTCAGCAAGAGCTTTAGTAGCACTGTAATGACAGAAGGACAGACGGGAGGGGGAAATCACTGAAGGACAAAGACAGATGCAACATTCAGGCTGTGTTCACACACACACACACACACACACACACACACACACACTCATCTTACACTGTGAGATGTGTGTGTGCTGGGAACGGACCACTGAGCTTTCGCCCTGGTAGTAAGACAGGTTGTTGATGGTGGCCACAGCATTAATGACCAACTCTTCACTCTTCTTCACACACCTGCACCCTGAGAGACAAGAGCAAAGGAAACAGAAAACTTGATCAATTACACGCCACCTATTTAGAATGGCATATATAACAGAATAGAGATGCACCATTATGAGTATGAATCATTTATTATATATATTTATTATATATATTTATTATGCATGTTCATTTCCTTCATTTTTTTTATTACATTTCCCATCATCTAGGCTACTGAAGCTACTCTTTAAAAACACTAAGAATTTAATAACACTGTTAAATCTACCAAATCTCAACCATTTTTTTCTTTTTTAAATAAATTAAATGTTAAAACTAATATTATTGCAAATAGTTGACAGGGCAACATTTTTCATTTTAATTTATTTTAACTTAATGTAGGCTACTAAAATGACTAAAAGTAATAATATAGACCTATATAAACCTTTTTTTTAAAGCTCCAGTCAGTAACTTTTTTGGGTTAAAAATTATCCAAAATAAATTTTTAAGCAAGTACATAACCAGCCAGTGTTCAAAACTATCTGCTTGCCTTAGCTCGATTCAAAACGGTAAGCTTGTAATAATGTTTTTAATTCCAGTGGTACTGGTGGATTTCCGCGGGAAATTCAAGCATATTTTGGCATCATTACGTCATATCTGTGACGTGATATGATAAGCGATCGTTAGATTTAATCAGCGTGATTTACTGCAAAACTTTTTTTCTCTTAGTTGGTCAGAACAAAAGTGTATGTTACTTGTTCAGATGACATTTTCCATTAGAAATTCTTATGTTGGTCATACATCCAAAAAGTATAATCTGTTTTTGCGAATGCCAGTATCCACACTGGCGCGGTGATTGACAGCACATTCTCCTCAAAACATTTGATTCATCCGCGCTGTGCCGTGCCGAGGCACAACCCACGTAAAGTTGATAATTCCGCGAATAACTGCAATTGCAGATTTCGAACAGAGATTGGGACAAAGAGGAAAAACTACGGACTGCAGCTTTAAATAATAATAATAAAAACAAAACACAAAATTACTAAAACATTACATAAAATTAAAACAAATATATTAATAATTTCTTTCATTTTTCATACAGCACATTAAAATGTGATGCATAAATTCACTTTGATTTTTTTTAGGGTTTTATTTTTAATTAATTTCGAAAAGATTATTCGTCAAATCACCTTGCTTGTCTTAGTTTGTTGCCAACTATTCAGCAGGATACATCATTATGAGAGTAGGTGGCGACAAATTACTGACTTAATGGCATTGAATCATGAATTTAAACGATTTGTTCAATCAGGAACAAAACAAGTGACTGTCTTTATGAATGAGTCATTGAATCATTCAACCGATTCGTTCAAAAACAAATGGCTTGGTGTTCCAGCGGTTTCTGCTGTGGCTTTGTTTTAACTTTATCTTAGTTGGCAGAACAAAAACAGACAGTAACTAAACCCTTTTATTTAAATCCCACTGTCCTGGCACTTTTTTATGGGAAACAAATGTGCCAGTATTTATGTTCCGTATGTGTGAAATTAAAAATACTGTCTACTTAAGTAGACATATTCACTTTTTGTTTTGACCAAAGTCATAAGACTATTTAAAAGTAGGTTCATTCCTTTATGAAAATTACTTTTACACATTTACCGGACTAAGCAAGATACAATATAGCAGCTGCCAGGCGGTTCACTTCTTGGTATTAAAAGAGATCATATCGCACAGAGTGATAATCAGGTATCACTTCCTCCTCGAGAAGTTTCAAAACTATTCGTGCGAATTTCAGACTGAGTACTTCATGATAAATCCAAATTTGAGGTAGTCAGAATCTGACAAACGCATATGACTGTAGTAAGATCCTGTATTTCTCGTTCAGAGTGCGGTTTACTCTGTCAGTGTTTGTGCGTCATGCTGCAAAGCGTGAGTTTGTTTCGAAACACCTTTTGTTGTGGCGAATGCTCTGTCATTGTCACCCTTGATTTCTCAGTTTCTTTTTCCTTCTCGATTTTTATTTTCATCATAACAGGATGTCATTTTAATGTAGCAGACTTAAGGTAGATAAGGAAGAATAAATCTCCCACCCATTTCCTCTCTAACTGTCCACATCTCTGTTCTAAAAAACAACGGCATTCTCTAACCGTCATTTCTGTTGGAATCTAGCAGAAAGGTTTCATTTTATTTTCTCACATTCTAAAAACGATATAGGACAAATATTTCCACAGGACAAAAATCTCCTTCTCTATTTCAAAAAGGAAACACATAACCACCTTTTCACCCTAGCATGCCTGCTTCTGAAACTTCCTCATGCAGAACCAAAAAGAAGCTTGCATCCACAATGCAACTCTGAGAACACCAGGCTGCTCAAATAAAGAGCTATGCATAAGAAAAACAAACAGTTTACAGTGTGGCTGTTCTCGTCATTGGAGAGGATGCAGTAACTTGAAGGTCTGTGCCAGTAACTGACATGGAGAGAACATCATGTGATTTGCACAGTGCAGAGCAACCAACTTGCACATTCATTCAAGTTCAAGGAACTAAACTTAGTCTGAAACATCTGTGTTGCCGTGTTTAAAGTTACATCGCTTCTGATAGCCATTGGTCACACGTAAAATGATTTGAGAGTGACAACCACATTGAAATGCATGACTGAATACACTACAGTATCTGTAAAGTACGATCCGTCTGGGATTTTTGTAAAAAAAATACTTTTGTTGAATATAGTGGAATGTAGAACTGAACTAATAAAGTGCTCAAAAGATTGGGTGTGTATATGACATGATTATGTTTTTTTACCCAGTAGTTCCAGTAGCAGCTGCACACACAGTGTGTTGGCAGCTAGTGCCGTGCCCACGGTGGGATGGATGGCCAGGTTGGCCAGCAGTCTGATCAGTTTGACCAGGATGTCCTCTTTCTCAGGGGCATGACATTGCTCAGATGACGATAGTGTTTCCTGGTAGGCCTGGAAAAGATCTAAGAGGACATCTATCCCTCCTTCCTCTTCATAAACTCTCTCTCTGGCTTCAATGCTCTTGGATGTCAGATTTCCTAGCGTGAACAGGAGACGCACTACTAGATCCTGCAAATAAGAAAAGAGGACAAGTGTGTTTAGTAGGTCGTTGTAAGTTAAAGTGTTAACACATGTAAGAAATTACATTTAATATATATATATGTGTGTGTGTGTGTGTGTGTGTGTGTGTGTGTGTGTGTGTGTGTGTGTGTGTGTGTGTGTGTGTGTGTGTGTGTGTGTGGTGAACATAATTTGTCAAGTACAAGCTGTTCCTGGATCAAAATATTTTGTTGATCCTGGAACAACATTCCAATCAACCAATCAGATTAAGTTTAGGCTTACAATCAACCTATCATTTCCCTCTCAATTTAGGGATAATTTATGGGCAGGGTTAGGTTTAGGGGTAGGGAAAGGGTTAGGATTACATTTTCAGACAGGAATGTTGTTCCAGGATCAACAAAATATGTTGATCCAGGAACATGTCCTACTTGTGAAAATGATGGTGACCTGGATGGCATGCACATACTGTATTTTATTTATTCGATTCTATTCTATTTCTATTTTGAAATATATTTATATGTATTTATTTATAAATCAAACCAAAAAGGGATGTTTAACAAAAGTAATTGGGGAATTGCATTGTGGAATTCAATCATCAAAACAAAATATATCTTTATTTATTTATTTACAACCCCAAATCAGAAAAAGTTGGGACATTTTGTAAAATGCATTAAAATCAAGAATCTGTGATTTGTTAATTCTATTTAAACGTTTTGTAACTGACAGAAGTACAAAGAAAAGTTTTCCAATGTTTTCACTGACCAACATAATTGTATTTTGTAAATATGAACAAATTTTGATTTTGATAGCTGCAACACACCCCAAAAAAGTTGGGACAGAGACAAAATAAAAGTGAAAAGATTATCCAAATTAGATTATCCAACTCTTTTGAAACAGTCCACAATGAGCAGGTGAATTGGTAATAGTTGAGGGTATCATGTTTGGGTGTAAAAGTGCTTCTCAGTCTTTTTAAGCAAAGATGGGTCATGGCTCATCACTTTGTGCCAAATATCATGAGAGAATTGTCAAACAATAAAAAAAAAACACATTTCTGAATGCAAGATTGCAAAGAATTTATGTCTTTTATCATCTTCCATACATAATATTGTCACAAGATTCAGGGAATCCAGAGAAATATCAGTCTATGTAGGGCAAGGCAGTAGACCTCTGTTGAATGTGCGTGACCTTTGAGCCCTCAGATGGCATTGTACGAGTTACCATCATGCTACTCTGTCAAATACAGCCACATGTGCTCAGGAGTAATTTGGAAAACAGTTTTCACTGAACAGTCTGACTCTGCATTAAGAAATGCCACTTGAATCTCTGTTACGCAAGGAGAAAGCTTTACATCAGTTCTATGTGGAGATGCCGGCGAGTTCTCTGGGCCTGAGCTCATCTCAGATGGTCTAGAAGACGGTGGACATGTGTGCTGTGGTCAGATGAGTCCATGTTTCAGCTTGTTTTTGGAAAAAAAATGGAAGTTCTCAGTCCCAAAGACGAAAGGGAACAACCAGACTTTCACCGGCGACAGGTGCAAAAGCAAACATCTGTCCTGGTATTGAGGTGCATCATTGCAAACGGTATGGGTAACTTGCATTATTGTGAAGGTACAGTACCATTGACATGGAGGCATATATTTGGATTGTACAGAGACATAAACTGCCATCAAGATGACATCTTTTCTGGGAAGCAAGACAATGCCAGGCCTCATTCTGCACGTGCTACAACTGAGTGGTTTCTAGACACTCTGCATAGAAGGGATGTGCCTGCCTGTCTTACTGCAGTCCAGATATGTCTCTTATGGAAAATGTATGACCCATCATGAAAAGGAGAATCAGGCAATGATGACCACAGACTGTTGAGCGGCTGTCTTGTATCAGACAAGATTGGGCAAATATTCCACTAGCAAAACTCCAACAATTAGTATCCTCAACTCCCAAATGATTAAAAAGTGTAATTAAAAGGAAAGGTGAAGTGACACAGTGGTAAAAATGTCTCTGTCCCAACTTTTATGGGGTGTGTTGCAGCCATCAAAATCAAAATGTGTTCATATTTACAACATACAATTATGTTGGTCAGTGAAAACATTGGAAAACTTTTCTTTGTACTTTTGTCAGTTAAAAAAAGTTTAAATAGAATTCACAAATCACAGATTCTTGATTTTAATGCATTTTACAAAATGTCCCAACTTTTTCTGATTTGGGGTTGTATTTATTTATTACAAAAAGTGAAATGTCACCTATAAGCAAAACACCTGCATTCATACAGATATGAATGCAAACACCAGGACTGCAGATAAGTGGCATACATATCTAAAATGTGTACCATAATATTTGTGGAACATTTTATTTCATCAATGCATATTTTCATTGAGTCCCGTGTTGTATATCCAGAGCATTCTTAAGCAGTTTTAGAAGTAATTTTGTTTTGTCATTAAGCACAAGTAAAGTTACATTCATTAATCATTAAGTCGTTAAACCTAATAATTAAACACAACATTATTATATTAATTTTATTAATAGGTCTAACTATGAAAAACTTATTTTTTTATGAATTAATTTTCATTAAATACTTAAATAAATTGACAGGCCTAGTGTTTAGTGCTTTCATGGTTGATCCACTAAACCCACACAAATATTTCTTGTGAATCCAGCAGCCTTTGGTAAACTATTTTATCAGACAACTCCTTTCTGTTTTCATTTAGAAAATATGAAAAAGTGGGTGCAGAAAGAGACTTCTTGCAGTAGTCTAGTGGACAGCATGTCCCTATTTGAGGCACAGTATGTGTGAGACTCTAGTTTATGATACCTAGTACACAGTGTGAACCGTGTTTATTCTTTATGAAATAAGGAGCACATGATCTCATTACTCTTAGTGCCAGAAGGAAAGAGAGAGAACATCTGAACTATCTGTACCGAAATAAAACGAGCAGAAAAACACACACACCTTCATAGACCATTGCTCAAGTTTCACTTGAGAGCAGAAAGCGGAACATGCAGCCTATATGCTTACATGTGTGTGCTTATTTCAGTTTACGTCAAAGCGTGCGTGGACATACCGTATACTTGATACAAACTCACCTGTTTCCTGCTGTGTTTGCCTAGAAGGTCCAAAAATAGGCTGCAGCAGCGTGGCGTCTCAGCTAGTGCATGACAGCATTCAGTGTAGGTGGACAGCTTGCTGGAGACAAAGCACACACAAACATATTCTCATACATCACATGGCACAACTTTATCAACACTAATCAGAAAGCTCCAACTAAATCAAATTAGAACTTCTCTCACCTGGTGGATATTAAAAATGTATTTATATACCAGTGCATTATAAAACACTAAACCAGTGGTTCTCAACCAGGGGACCGGGGCCCACTAGGGGCCTCAAGATGAACATTAAACGACTAAACTACGAAACTGCTAAAATCAAGATATTTATTATTTTAATTAAACTTTTTTTTTTTTTTTTTGAAGATCTAGGGGTCCCACAGTCTTGGAAAACCTAGATATATACATAGTCTAATTTTAAAAGTTTGATTTCTAGACCTGAAAAAGTATTGTAAATGAATAAAATCCATGGGCATGTGTGGAAAAGGGTGAGAACCACAGCTCTAAACACTTACTTAAATCCTCACCTGAATATTCGGGCCACATTAATGCAGATGTCGAGGTCATTACGATGGTTCTCCAGAATCAAGCAAAGAGTAAAGAATGCCTTGTTGGACAGGAAGGAAGGCCGAGACTCAGACTGGTCAGCTATATTTCTCAAAGCTGCAGTGACCTAGAAAGGGAGAAGAGGTCAAGACTGTGTGCAACTGTATGTGTGTTTGGTAACTGAGTGTGAATAAGGTACTGTGCAGCAGGTGTGTGTGTGTACTTATTATTGCCTGTGTAGAGATGCATATAAAAGAGGAAGCATTTATTATCAAGAAGAAATAACAGAAGGCCTTGAAAAGTGCCTTCATAAATCTCTCCATCAAGAGCTTAGGACACTGATAAGAGTACATGGAGGGTTCCTGCTAGAGCTGCTTGGCCGTACTTTCATAAAAACCCTCATTTCCGTCTGCCAACATGCTAATGAGTGGCACGGCAATTGGCGCTGAACATCAAACCATGCGTGCCAAGTTCAGGAAGTTTGTTTGGGCCGAGTTAAATAATTCCCTGTGAAACGTACTTTGTGCTGGAGGAGTATAAAGTAAAATATGGACACAGGGAAGTGGAAAAAGGGCATCCTCACAGACAAAAGCAAAAACAAAAGCAGAGGAAAAGCACATTAAAATTCGCCCTTTTTTTCGACCCTATGCAACCCCACCCTTGTGAAGCGCTCACATTTTGTTCTGTTTCGCTCCCAGAGCAGAGTTCTGAGAAACGTCAGGGTGGGGTTTAAGCATGTTCTATTCCTCCTGTTTTAAAGTCTTAAAGACACAGATTTACCATGTTTGCAATGCAAACCTATTTGTGTATCTATGGCGGTGTATGTGTGTTGCACAAAGCACTATTCCAGCACATAGGGGAAGCACACGTCCTCGGTCACTGTGGAAATGTGTGATGGGATCTTACGTGTTTTTGAGACAACAAAATACATTAGAGAAAGGTCTCTCTCTTAAAGGGATAGTTCACCTAAAATTCAAATTCTGTCATGATTTACTCACCTTCATGTCATTTCAAAACTGTATGACTTTCTTTCCTCTGTGGAATATAAAAGAAGATATTTTGAGAAATGTCTTAGTGTTTTTTGGTCAATACACTGAAAGACCATGGACACCAAAACCGTTCTTCTTCAAAATATCTTCTTTTGTGTTCCACAGTTGAAAGGTAATTTTTGGGTGAACTATCTCCTTTAAGATGTCACATTTGATCCACCAAAATGTTTCAGTTCATTTGTGGGGTGCCAGTTTCCTTTGTTTTAGTGTATAAGGGTATGTGTGTGATTGCGAACATGATTGGCATACTAAAAACAGGGTTAGAGATGACAATAAAGGAACTTTGACACCTGCCCAAACAATCCAACCATCAAAGACCACCCACCTGTACCAGTATGTGTCCTGCAATGATACGCTCGCCTTCTCCCTCTGACCTCTGAGTAGTTAAATTAGCTGAAGTTGTAAATGGACCATACATCAGTCTCTTTGACAGTTGTAGCAGTGTGCCGATGAAGCCTTTAGCCAGCAGCAGACTGGAGATGGCACTGTTTCCTGAGAGGAGCTTCAGTGAGCCGACACAGTACAGCACGGCCTCACCTTTACTCCACACATCCTCACACTGTAGCTGACACAGAAGGGAGTCTGTGTGGAAACACATACACACAATATGTTGAAGTTAGAGATAATGCCTGATTGAGCTTAGAGAGTCTAGGTGAGTTATACAATAATCAGGTCTAACCTAGGATGGAGTCGGTGAGGAACATGACGTCGTTACTAGCATTCCGGCTGATTTTGAAGACGAGTTTGCAGATGTTCAGCAAGTTGTTTCCACTCACATTGAGCTTGTAATATAGACAACAGCAATAAGGTTCTGTAAATTATTTCAAATTTCAGATGTTTCAGACCTTGTAAAAGATTATGATGATTAAGACAGCTGCACAGAACCAAAATAATTTTTTTTATGTATTTGTCAGTTTCTCAGCTACTCTCTGAAGGCATTTATATTTCCATTTATGTATTTGGCGAATGCTTTTATCTGAAGAAACTTACACTGCATTGAAGGCGTACATTTTTATGTGTGCTCAGTTGTCAGTTTGCTGGAAAGCGAACCCACAATTAAAAATGTGTTCAATTAAAAAGAAAATGGTTAAATACAGTTTTAAAATATACGTTCTTTTGTCATGTTTATTTTTTGTAATGTGCGAGAAGTATTAATGTTTTAAAGGAGTACCGTTTTTGCCAGATTTTTTTGTTTGATTTTCATAGGTAAGCTAATTGTATTGAAACCAATTAGGGTAAATATGACCCAGACCATAGCAATCATATCCAGATTTTTAACCAAATACAAGGGTTAAAGGTCATATTTTGTGTGTGTGTGTTTGAGTGTGTGTGTGTACATGTTTGTAATATATTGTGAGGACCAAATGACCCCACAAGGATAGTAAAACCTGAGATCACTTACATAGGGGGAAATGGATTTTTTTGACAATGTAAAAATGCAGAAAGTTTTGTGTGATGGGTAGGTTTAGGGGTAGGGTTAGTGTAAGGGGATAGAATAAACAGTTTGTATAGTATAAAAATCATTACGCCTATTGAGAGTCCCCACAAAGATGGCGAAACAGAGTATGTGTGTGTGTGTTTCTATATACTCACTGCCAGAATAAGTTTGGCTAATGTTATGTTAAGTCGGTCCGATCCCACATCTATAAGTCTGAAGAGTGTTCTAAGAATGGCGGACCTCTTTTTACACTGCCTTCCCAGCATGTCCCTCTCCGCTAGGGCATCATGGAGACCATTGCATGAGTTACACAGCTGTCCCACAATCTCATCTGACACGCCATCACCTATAAGGATTGTTTTTTTTTTGTAAAGAGACAAAACCCGATCAGTACTCTGTATGTTCCAGTGAACAAAATATGTAACAGTGTCAAGGTCGCATTTCAAACTGATTGTCTCACACAGTATTAATTGCAGCATTGTCACCCTTCAACTGTCCCTGTGAAGGACAGGGAAAGAGGAGTAGTCTGTGGGACACACCGACTCTTTCATTCAGCTGAACTGATGTGTACACAGAGTAGGCTTACTGACATTTCTGTGACATTTGACCCACATGTCAACACCCACTGAGAGAGTTAACATGGCCCTTTAGGGCATATTCCCCTCCTCTATGGTATGCATCATTAGTGTGTATATAATAGCTCTTTACTGTCATTCTGTATGTACTGGCTTTGAGCATGACTGGCTTTGAGCAAAGTTTTAAGTTAGATTAGACTTCAATAGAGTATTAATATGTCCAAATTCTCATGTGCATCAAGAATAATTATTCATTTCTACATGCTTTTTAACCATTCTGTGCACTGGCAAAGCTTTATACTTGCTGGATCTAACTTGCCTTTAGGGGATAAGGCAGTGGCTGCATTTTTCCAAAGCTATTTTTGCTTAAACAAATGTTGTTTCTCATATCTGTTTCCAAGATGGTTGGCATTCTCCCCAACGGCACCCTTCGATGATGCCATGGAGAATATGTATGGTATTTTATGCATGAACCGAGAGGCTCTTGGCACAATAAATATTTGATATTTATCTTTCAAATGAATTTTTATTGAATTTTCAAAGTGCTTAAATATTTACTGCTATTAGATTGCATTTCATGGTTCCTTTCTCCCACATGCTTTGACTTTAAAAGCTTATACCGTGCCAAGCTCAACACAAGCTTTGTTTTTATTCCTCTGCATTCAGATATTGTGTTTTCTTTCTCCCTGCAGTTTGCTTTCACTCTGGGTCCTGGGACACATTCAAGTGCTGAACTGCAGCTCCTTAGTACGAACTTGCATAAGCAAAATCCAAAAACCCCAGAATTAGGATTATCTTTCTAAATTTAAAGTCAGTAATAGGGGGGAAAAAAACTTTTTTGAACTGTTAAAAATCTGTACAGGGGTGAATGGAAAATAAAAAGCAGAGCTGTTATGTTGGAATTTACTATTTGTGTATTACTTTGGAACTGCTGTATTATTTCTCTTTAAAATATTAAAAATGTTCCTTAAATAAAGAAGACTGGTAGGAGTATACTGCAGAAAATCATTACATGGAATTTTGTTCTCATAAGATAATGAAAAGCCATCAGGTATCAATCTGAATGCTATATATGTTTTTGGAGCTATTAAAATGACATAGAGGTTTTTCCTACCCTGAACATTGCATTACACTTCAATTAAAAAGTAAAAGCATTGCTAAGAAACTAGTCATTTTAAAAATGACTAGTTCTGTGCAAACATATTGTTGGTCTGACGATGTACATAAAAACAGAATGTGGCCCATTGCTTTTTAATGTTATCAGATCATTACTTGATAAAATGACTCTTATGAATGTGCTTAATACACTCATCACCTGGAGCAAAGGACTCAAATTCTTGAAGGACAGGAAGGACCTTAGTGTTCCAGAACATAGATTCGTCCATGTTGTCATCACATGTGTCTCCATAACCAAGCCTGGCTTCTACAGCAGAAAGACATGTAGTGGGTTTTAGACAGACAGACAGATAAATATTTAAATAGACAGGTAGATGAACTTTATTGATCCTAGAAGGGAAATTCAGACAGTTCACCCCAGCAGTTCTTAAAGCATATGGATAAAATACAGAATGTTAAACATAGCATGTAAAGGTCAGAGCCTCACACCCACATGCTTTTTCATTAGTGTCTGTTCTGCTCAAATACTTCTGTGAGCATTTGCATTGTGGACGAGCTGCAGGAAGCAGTGGGTTGCGACAAGAACAGATCAAACGATCAGCTAGCATCTGGATAAAGAACCTTGAGAAACTGCTGCAGCAAAAGTGGTTAAGGTTTCCAATCCGATCAGATGTTTGCGGCCACTGGCAAGATTGCGTCAAGATTTACAAGATTGTGAGAACTTCGCTTTGTTTATCACGTGATTGACTGCCGGTTAGCGGTTTCAAGTGTATATATATACACAGTACATAAATAGCAATATACCTGGTTTTGATTCTCTTTCAGTGGATACATCAGTTTGCAGGATCCTGCTAATCACAAACATACAGTAAGCATAATGTACATGCAGACCAGACAAAAAGAATAAATGACATGATTGTGTTTGAAACAGTGGTTAGTGCAGACACAAGAGGTCACTGTTGTGATATCCTGATGCAGAATTTCATTGCCCAATTTTTTGATTATATCTTTTACTATGAGCAGTGCCAAAACCAGTTACTGGTGAAAAATAGATAACGTTCAAAATGTGCTTGTGTAAATGTTCATTAAATCATGCGTGTATGTGAGGGCTACTGCAACACACAGGAAACCACATGTGCATGTGATCGTCTCAGAGCTAGTCATACACTGTCACAGTGAATTTGATCTCAAAAATCAAGATAACCATTAACACCGTTTTAGTCTGTGCTATCATTAATAGCGGATTAAACTCACTCAAATGTCTCATGTACTTGTACTGCCTAAAATTCACACACATACTTTTATAGTGAACTATATTGTAATCATTCATCTTTATCGTATGTGGCATGGGTATTTCCTAAGGATTTTGAATAAATGATGGTATGGCAAGGCATTTTTGTGGCATTGATCATGTTTGGGCTTTGTAATGTCTCGATAATGCCTCTTTGTTGGTGGGATGCCTCGGCCGAGACGTGATCTCATCGTGTGAATCTCAAAAGAGACTGTACTGGTGGTCAACCGACCAGTCAGCCTGCCAGCCACAAACGGCCTGCGTGATCTAATATCGCTCCATTAGCAACTATAACAAGGCCATGGTAGAGAAAGAAGGAGAGAGAGGCTTGCTGCTTGACTTTAACTTACTATTAAAGCCCAGAGTGTCCGTAAATGCATCCAAATGGGATGCAATGCATTATGATTTTCATAAGTGGGCATTCTGGGCAATGTATTAATAAGAGCGCTTGGATCTGAATAAGTGAACCTTTTAACGTGGTCTTTCTGATAGATTACACAATTCTGTTGCATATAATGGAAGATGTACACAAAAGAGGATCTCAAACACAGGTTATAAAAACATTGGTAATGAAAGGATTAATGCCGCTGGGATCTACCGATCAAACAAGTTAACTCTCTGAACAGGGTGTCCTGTGAGTCAATAACACATAAAAATGGTTTATTGCCGTTATTGGGCACAGAGCATAAATCGATTTACTGAGTGAGTTTGATGGTGTATTGACAGTAGAGGTTTTTTGTTATGAAGCCCAAAGCTGATTTCAAACCTCTGAATGTACAGCAAAAAGAGTACATTAAATTGATATGTAACCTTCAAGTAAATAAACTCTTATGCTCAAAAAGCATACCTGTGTTTGATAAGTGTGTGCAGGTCCGTTTCGGAGGTCGATTTTGTTTTATGCTCTGTAACACCAGCATAATGTAGCTTTTCTCTGTCATCTGGTTGGTTTACTTCGGTCCTTGCCTCTAGAGACATATCTGAACCGGCAACAATAATACAACTTTAAACAGTCAAAAATAATTTTAATCTTACTGATTACTCCCATACAGTTTGACAGGATAAACACACACATTTTGTTTTCTCAAAGCAAGCAAACTCAAGACATACATGGCAGAGTAACATCCTGGGGATATTGTAAACTGATCTATATCTGATTTTTGGAAGAGTCTATTAATTTCGGTTTGGTGTGAAACACTTCAACAGCTAGCGGGATCGTCACAATCAAGTTATAGAGGGTTATCAATATGCCTGACAGGCGAATAAGCACTATTACTACATAGCACTTTATCTTTTGAAAGATGAAGTATCCCTATGAAAAAAAAAAAAATAGAAATATAGATTTATAAAACACTTATTTGTTTTCTTACTCTTTGTGTGTGGTGTCATGAAGGGTAGTCGGTGGATGGATGCTGCTCTAAGCAGTCTGGCCCGAGAACCTCCTGATCCTATCCTGGTATTCCCTCGTTCAGCTGGGGGTTTGGGGAGAGTTGCTTCATTGTCACCGCCATACTCATCCAGGGACACAGACAGCCTGGGTTTCTAGGAATGACAGAACTCTTCAATTATTGTTCTCTGTTTTACTCAGACAAAGTTTTGAAAAGCATCTTACATGTTCCAGTGGGCTGAGACGAGTTCCAGAGCCAGGCCTGGAGTCAGGAACTTCAAAATGGCGGCCATGAAGACTAGAAAAGAAATTTGTGAAGGCAATTAAAACCAGCAAACCAGTTATATGAATAAGCAAATGGTTAATATTATAATTCAAGTACTTCATAGAGTGCAACAGTCGGGATCTGGAAGTAAAAAAAAAACAACAACAAAAAACACATTCATTTTCTCCATAGGAGAATTGTTTTTTAACAATAACTTATAAACTTAAAGACTTAATTTTATAGCCTACGTGTTTAATAGCAAAATTCATGAAAAACTACATCACCCATGAATCTGCAAAAAAAAAAAGTTTTTAAATCAATTGTTTTATATTTATCAATCACTTCATGGGATTGTAGTTATTTCTCACATTAGCTATTAACTTTGTCTAATTTTCAAATACTTTTTTACTTAAAATCAAAGTTTGTAATGTTGTGAATGATTCACCTTGGTTCGGTTCATGGCTTATAATAACTCTTAAATGAAGACTTAAAAAATCCCTTTGGGAAAAATTATTTCAGAACCAAGGCCGCTGAAAACGCAGGCGGGTACTGTTGCACTCTATAATAAAAATCCATTCAAATATATTATAATAAGCATTAAATGCAGGCAAAACAAGTGATAAAAAATAAGCTTATTATCTCTGATGTTGTTTTACCTGAATGCAGATGGTGGTCGTCCATCATGTGCACGAGAAGAGGATTCTCCAAAGAGCTGCCGATGCTTCTCCTGAGGTGTGAAAGGTCGCTGTGTGGCAAGAGTTCTGAGAGAGCGACGAGCCTCTGACACTATCTCAGCACTTGTCTGTCTCCTGAGGCCAGGGCTCATGTGGACATGCTCACTATTGTCCTGCTGGAGCTCCATCCCAGACATGCTTGGTCCATAGGGATGTGTACCAGTATCAAAAGCCTGAGACTTTGACCAGGATTCTATAACCAAAACTGGTTGGAAAGATGCATAAATATGATAAAAGGAAGAGGAGCATTTATATTTTAAATAAAATATTGGAAATATAAAGATTTAACGTTAGCTGTCCCAGAAATCTATAGCAGACTTTATTGCATATTTTTCTGACATTCTCATATTACCTCAGTCTTCACAGTGGTTTGCTGTCCTGCAAGACTAGTTTTCAATATTGAATATTTTATTACTTTTATATAACTGTAACTTTAAAATGCACCCCGCAAACACGTGTTCAACTGTTTATAAACCGGACCGGGGTCATATCATTCAGTGCAAGACAAGAATGCGCGTCCACGCACCGTCACCATGGAAACACACAACGCTGCTACAGTAGCTCGGGTGTAACGTTAGCAAAACAAAACATTTAAAACATATAACGTAAAAAAGAAACTAAAGAATGGAAAACTCGTACAATAAACAACTCCATTCGATATCTTAAATTCAGGTAACCAACAAAACAACAATAAAATCTAGACACTATAGTATCAAGCTTCCAGCCGACTTCATCGGAAACCTTGCTCTTTTAGGCAGTGCGTGATGTAAACAGCATAAAAACAAAAAAGTAAACCTTGATTTTACCTTGATTTCCAAACGAGCCTGGGTTTCACGGTTTTAAATAAATTACATCATCTTTAATCCGGAAAGATGAGCGTGTGTGACAGCAGAAAGAGGGACGCACTAGTCAATCACGGCCACGCGCATGGTCATGTGACACACGGAGGCTTTTGTTGTGTGAAACCTACTGCCTTTTTACTTTATTTCTTTGCCATCTTTTCTTAATTTTTAAGAGTTAGAACAAAATAATAAGGATTCATTGCCCGTAATTACATAGATAGTTGATTACTTTAATATAGCCTACAGGTGTGTTTTAAATCTTGTGAGCCTCAGCCATAACACATTTCCAACGGAAAAAAGGTGAGACAATTTTTCAATTCAAGACAATTAAAAAACTTTGACCTACTGTAACGAAAAGAAAGTACATTTATTTTTATTTAGAATTAAACTAAATTAAGGCTTCATTCATATTCCTCCCAAAACTCATATGCCTGGTGTTCAATGCAAAATCCTAAAATTCAGGCCCACAGAGACACGAGGCGACACGTAACCACCGACGAGAGATAACAAGTGAGCTGATACTTATCCACCCTTAATGACACATAAAAGAGGAATTTAAAGCTGTTACTAGTTTTAGCCTCGTTCTAACGAGGACAGTATTTTCCACTCAGAAATATCTCAGGTAACTTGAAGGTAACTTTAAAGGGATAGTTCACCCAAAAATGAAAATTCTGTCATTTACTCACCCTCATGTTGTTCCAAACCTGTATGAGTTTATTTTCTTCTGTTTAACACAAAAGAAGATATTTTGAAGAATGTTGGTAACCAGACAAAATATCTTCTTTTGTGTTCAACAGAAGAAAGAAACTCAGACAGGTTTGGAACAGCTTGAGGGTGAGTAAATGTTGACCATTTACATTTTTTGGGTGAACTATTCCTTCAATAAAGTATGGATACAAATAGTGGATAATGTGTCTGTCTTTTGTAACTGAGACATCGGTTTTGTCTGTTGTGGTTTTAACAGTAATTTCCCCATAGACATTTAAGTCTTCTAAGAATCTGTCCACCCATTGGCTGAATTGTATGTTAGAGACGTCAAACATCCTAACTGATTTGCTGTAGACTGCCTTTTAATAATATTAGTAAGCAAATTCACATACATGAAGGAATAAGGAAATTGTCCTCACACATTGTTTAGTGGGTTATTTCAAAACTATTCTGCAAGCAAGACTGACATGGTTTGTCTAACACACTATACATACAAACCTCTTTCTCTGTTCCTCATGAAGTAAAATGCACATATTATGAGCCGTTGTTTGGCTCTGGTTAGATTTAAATAACTCTACAAGCTTCATTCTCATGGATACAAGAAGCCTCATTGGTGTAATGTGATTTGAGGGGCTAGCCAATAAGGAGTTAGTACAAGAGTGCTCATTAGCCAATGGCTTCATAGATATGGTTGCCCTCTTTCATTGTCACTATGGGAGTGTGGTGCCAAGGATGGCAATTTTGATAACATTATGTAAAGTGCACTGCATTTTTTCTGCCTGTCAGTATTTTGATAAGGCTTGCATGAGGTGCACACATCTGTATTTAGAGGGCTGCTTGAGTGGTGTGAATTTAATTATCTTGTGAACCTTGACACACACACACACACACACACACACACACACACACACACACACACACACACCACTAATGCTGGTTGCTCTTCTTCTACGTCACTGAGGCAAATTGGTTTGCTTTGCAAGGACCATCATTTTTCTGGCTGCTGTCTCCTTGGCAACCAGTTCCTTATGGGCAGTCTTTGGACACACATTGACTCCCTCACCTGGTGATAAGGAGAACGCAGTGATGGCTCACGATTCACGAATCTATGATGAGGAGGTTAAGCAATGTATTTGCTTAGACTTTACACAAAGTTAGAACTGTCAAACACTTTGAGCTTGTCAACATGTGGTCGAGAAGCACTACAGTTTTTGTTTTGACCAAGCACAAAGAGATTTCTACATTTGCTTTCGTGCAGACTTAATAGGAAACTATGCTATGTTTGAGGATACCATTTAAGTCACCATGAAATCAAATTTGACAAGTCTTTTTTTTTTTTTGCAGTGTTTATTATAAATAATTTTTCATTTCACTTTGATATATGTCCAATAGGGAAGAAAAGAAGTTCTCAACTGGGATAAAATGGGATAATTAGGGTCCGTCACTTTTAGGCCTGTCTGGCTGTTGTAGATCATATGCTGCTTAGCATATTTATCTGTGTTTGATCCGTGAAAGTAGGATAGAGGAACAAACGTGGCTGTAAATGTCACTGACCAGGCTGGGGACTGTTCAGATTGTCATTCCTCAGTGGTACAAGTAACCAAATCCCAAAATACATTGCTGTCATTGTCTCTTCCCAACACATACTCAATCACTTGTTCTACCTCGCTTGACACAAATAAAAATACCTGTGTGTCGTACCGGACAAATTTTAGTCCGCTCAGCATAAATAAAAACGCATGGTCAAGCATGTACACTAAGCCAGGATAGATTGTCAGGGTAAAAATTACATTGGTGTTGGAGCCATAACCTCGGGCAGTGCTCTGACCAATGGTGGAACGGATCTTGTATGTATGTGTGTGTGTGTGTGTATATATATATATATATATATATATATATATATAAACATTTTTATGTATAAACCTCTGTAGTATTTTGGAATTAACATGAACATGAATATAGGTGAGTTCTGTGTTGTGTTTAGAAACAATTGTTGTGCTTTCCATCTAACATTCTAATTCGCTGAGAGAAAAAATTGTGAGAACAAGCAGCTGACATTGCCATTTTTTTTTCTAACAGAGTGGCTTTGATTATGACGCAGTGACGACAGACTGCTGATTGACTTATCTGCTGTCCAGAAACTGCTGTCTCTCACTTTGTTCTGTGAGCTCTGAGTGGGGTGCTATACATTTCAAACAACTATAGTAATGAATCCAGTTCCGGTTACACAAGATACAATGCAGAGCACGCTAAGCTAAGGTAGGTGAAGGGTGATGGGATGGAATTTGAAGTTGAATGTAGTGATGACAGCAGTGACCGAAATGAACTTTTCTATTAAGGGGTGATATTTACACCTAAACTGATTTCCAAGGGCATTCTTACCTTAAGGGCATTTTTCTAACCTTATTAAATGTATGATTTTTTTTTTTTTAATTCTGTTTCAATAAGAAGATACTTATAGGGCTGTTACCAGTCAAATGAAATCAGTATCAACAAAATCCATCTTAGCACTGCAGAGTTGGCACAGAATCTGCATCTGAAATGGCATTTAGATGTTTTTACACTGCTGCACATAGCTGGCATGAATGCATTTGATCTGTGATATCAGTTGCATAAATTATACAATGAGATATTTAAATAAAATTTTGAATATAGAAAAGTTAAACGATGGGGAAAAAATACATATTTTGTCTGAATATGAAACTAAAACTGCCTGTACAGGGCTCGACATTAAGCCTTTTCATGTGCTTGTCCTTCGGACAAGTAAATCTGTCATTCACTTGTCCGAGTAAAAAAGTAGCTTGTCCGGAATTTTTTTGTTTTTGTGTGTTAATTTATTCTGAAGCAATATTCTCATCAGTGTTCAACTTCAATCAGTTTTGATATTTAAATCGGCATATTGTAATATCTGCACCTTTAAAGGGCATCTCCTCCCCCAATCTTATTAAATGTATGCTTCATCTTTCATTTTAAATTCCTAAATTTGATCACTAAATTCAATTAAAGCTGCTAGCAGCATTTAGTGGTGTTCAAGCATTTAAGACCATTAAGACAGTTAAGCTCAAAAGCATCAAAATATATTAAGGTTTATGTAGCAAGCATTTAACCACTGAGAACATAGATGGAATAGACCATGTTTTAGCACATTTCAGTGTGACTTTTCATGATTTACCATGTTCCAGTATGATTTACCATGAATCTAGCATGATTTATCTAAGTTTACCTTGCTTCACCATGTTATAGGATGATTTAACATGATATATCACATTCTAGAATGATTTACCAGGATTCTACATGATTTACCTTATTTACTATGATTTACCATGTTTCTGGCGTTATTTGCCATGATTTACCATGTTGATAGCAATTATGTGAAGCATCAGAACAATTGAAGTGATAAACTGACAAAATATGATTGTGTTATAACAGTAATTGTTATATAAGTGATTTATTATTGTCTATATATATGAATGCAAAAGCACATGTGAAAAGACTATTAATAAGTAGAGTGGCCAGCAGAGGGCAGTAGAAGACCACTTACTGACTCACTTTCATTTTGAACACACTTGGTTTCACCAGTATTCTGCACTAAAGCAAACCAGTTAACTACATTATGCATGCACACACACACACACACACACACGCAGATTTCGATCAAGAGCCCGGAGAGGACCTTACCATTAAAATTTGAGCGCGCAGAGACTTTCCGTTTTCGAGTTATGAGTGAATTTGTACTTGGGGGGGCGTGGCCCAATGTTTTACTTTCGTTTTGAGGCTTCCTGTGACAATTAATTATAGAGGCAAATTTTGTCTGATTTGTCTGAAATTTTTCAATGCCATTCAGAGTGATATTACACATGTTCTTGACCTTTTTTAAAGATCTGAGCATTCATTTAAGAGATCAGAATTTACAGCCAATACAGGCAATTTACCATAGGAAATATATGGTTTTAAAGCTTTTTGACAGTTATAGCGCCAACTATGGTCCGATCTCCATGAAGCTTTGCATGCTTCTTCACCATGTTATGACACATATGCTCACCAATTTTTGTGAAGTTCTGAGTTTTTATTTATGATTTATAGGCTTTTGTGTGTATTTGACACGCCCCTTTTCTAAATGACCCTGTTATAGCCATACGAAAAATGCAAAAGTTAAACTTTTTTTCGATAATTATTGATCTAGAGAGTCCAGAGAATTGTCCTAGACTGGTCTGGTTCCGATCTGGCGAAAAACCAGGGACTATTTCGCAAAAGTAGGTTTTTAACATATTCGTGAATATTTAATGAACGATTTGATTGACAGCAATGGTTCTAGAGGCAAAGTTCTTCAGCCCGATGAGATCTATCAAATGATATGCATATTGTGGGGATGTGTGCAACACCACGTGATTACAGAGCCGTAAAACTCGTTAGCGCCAACTAGTGGCCGATTTCTTTCAAAACTCTTACAGACCTCTAGGGCCATGAGTTGAACATGCCCATCGAGTTTCGTTCCGATTGGCCTCCGTTAACCTCGTCTAATAGGTGCTCAAATTCATTGGCCAATGGCGGCCATGTTTTTTGAGTTACGCCAATTTCCTCATACACATACATGGGGCCTTGGACCAAGACACTGCATACCAATTTTCAAGTCAATCGGACTAACGGTCAGGTGGTCATAGCCCTTTTTATGTTTTTTTAATGTTATAGCGCCACCTAGTGGTAGATCGACGCGATTTTTTTACTGTGACCTCAGACTGTCCTCATACACATGTCTCTTGAGTTTGGTGAAGATATCTCATTTACTTCTCGAGTTATAGCCATTATAGTAAAATAGGCTCCTCCCACAACGATCATTTTACTCCCCCTAGCGACCGTGAATCGAAAATTCAACTTTTTTTCAATAATTATTGATATTCAGACTCCAGAGAACATGTATGCATTTGTTTGGTTTTGATACGGCGAAAAACCAGGGACTAGTTCGCAAAAGTCGTTTTTTGAAAAAATTCAAAATGGCGGAAAATCCATCATGGCGGAAATGAAATCGGAGATATACGTTTTTTTGGTCCACCTATGGTCCGATCTCCATGAAACTTTGCATGCTTCTTCACCATGTACACATATGCTCATCAATTTTTGTGAAGTTTTGAATTGACCCTTTTATAAATGACCCTGTTACAGCCACCCAAATGCAAAATTTCAATTTTTTTTCGATAATTATTGATCTAGAGAGTCCAGAGAATAGGCCTAGACTGGTTTGGTTCCGATCGGGCGAAAAACCAGGGACTAGTTTGCAAATTGGACGTAAACATTTTTTTTTTTTTTTTGGTCCACCTATGGTCCGATCTCCATGAAACTTTGCATGCTTCTTCACCATGTACAAATATGCTCATCAATTTTTGTGAAGTTTTGAATTGACCCTTTTATAAATAACCCCGTTACAGCCACCCAAATGCAAAATTTCAATTTTTTTCCGATAATTATTGATCTAGAGAGTCCAGAGAATAGGCCTAGACTGGTTTGGTTCCGATCGGGCGAAAAACCAGGGACTAGTTTGCAAATTGGACGTAAACATTTTTTTTAGGTCCAAATCGAAATCTGAGACATACATATTGTTCGTCTTGAGCCAAGGATCACAGTGGTGTAAAAAGCTTGAGGCTAGGACCAACGGTCTAGGAGTTATGAGCAGTTACGCGCAATTGATTGCTATAGCGCCACCTATGGGCCAATCGGGGTCATACTCTGATAGGTTCTCCCCAAAAGTGTGGCCTACCATCTGGCCGAGTTTCAAGTCTTTAGGCCTTACGGTTTGGGCTGCACGATGCGTTTTAGGGGATTTTTTTTTTTTCAAATAGCAAATACAATAGGTTTTCAGCACTAAAGTGCTTGAACACCTAATAAGAATGAGACCTTTTTGACAGTTATAGCGCCACCTATGGTCCGATCTCCATAAAACTTTGCATGCTTCTTCACCATGCTATGACACATATGCTCATCAATTTTTGTGAAGTTTTGACTTTTCGTTTAGGATTTATAGGCTTTTGACTGTATTTTGCCCCGCCCCTTTTTTAAATGACCCTGTTACAGCCACCCAAATGCAAAATTTCAATTTTTTTTCGATAATTATTGATCTAGAGAGTCCAGAGAATAGGCCTAGACTGGTTTGGTTCCGATCGGGCGAAAAACCAGGGACTAGTTCGCAAAAGTAGGTTTTGGACAAAATTGAACGTAAACATTTTTTTCGTCTTGAGCCAAGGATCACAGTGGTGTAAAAAGCTTGAGGCTAGGTCCAACGGTCTAGGAGTTATGAGTAGTTACGCGCAATTGATTGCTATAGCGCCACCTATGGGCCAATCGGGGTCATACTCTGATAGTTTCTCCCCAAAAGTGTGGCCTACCATCTGGCCGAGTTTCAAATCTTTAGGCCTTACGGTTTGGGCTGCACGATGCGTTTTAGGGGAATTTTTTTTTTCAAATAGCAAATACAATAGCTTTTCAGCACTAAAGTGCTTGAACACCTAATTATTTAGAATAATAAGACACTAGCGCTGTTACCTTAGGTAGGGCTGATCAAATTAAACAATTTACACTGAAAAATTACAATTGCATAAAATAATGTTATGAAATTGATTTAAATATACAAATAAGAAACGTTGGAAAGAATGATACTACTTTTAAACATAACACCGCCAGTCGGTGGTGGCAGGCGACCGTCTTAATGAATGAGTCATTGATTCATTCAATCAAACGATTCGTTCAAACGGCTGATTCATTCAAGAATGAGACCGATGTTTATGAATGGGTCGTTGAATCTTTGACTCAACCGATTCGTTCAAAATTCTGAATCATTCAGTAAAGAAGACAGGTTGAGTGTTCGTGTGAGATGCACCGTGGTTCTGCTGTGATTTTTGTTTGGAACTATTTTCGCTGCTGAAACAGAACAAAAACAGGCTATATTGCATCTAAAATGTAAGTGACTTAATTTTAACTGTTTATTGAACTGTTGTAGGAAATCAATGTCACATTTTCAGTCGTGATGGTATTCAGGAAAAATAATTGAGGTTGCTTAACATATGTTAAAAATATAAAAACTCCACATTTAGATTTTTTATAGGCAGTGTGTTGTTAACTGAGTGTGTGTGTGCTGCGCTCATTTGTGTAGATTTCTCCTCGAGAGGCTGCGCGAGCGTCAACAGTGCAACCTTACCGTCAGTAATAGCCTACATTAGCCTATCCACAATCGATCGCAACTTACAATAAATGTAATAAAATCAGAATCATTCTCTCGGTTTAGTGATTCCCTAGTTATTTGTTTATTTTTATTATTGATGTTCTATTCAGGCTACTTGTCCGGTCGGGCAAGTAAAATTCTCTTTTACTTGTCCCTTCAAAAAATCCACTTGTCCCGGACAAGCGTTAATGTCGAGTAGAGCTTAGATTCTCTACCCGAGACCGAGCCCGGCCCATGTAGATATTTCCCGCCACTGCTCGGGTCGGGTCGGGTCGGGCCCTTGATCAAGCACGTCAAGTGTCAATGGTCTCCTCCACTCGCACGCACGCACACTGTATTGTGTAGCTTAAGTGCAACATGGAGCTTGAAGAAGTAAAGAAAAAAAAGAAAACAGGAGAATTAACTTTGAGCAAGTATGAAGGAAAGTCGGAGGTATGGAAATATTTTAAATTAGTCGTGGGCAGTGACAACATATGTGTTGGCTTTGTTGAGTGCAAGTGCGGCGCGCTGCTCGCCTATGACAGCAAAAAAACGGGGACTTCGACGATGAGCAGACACATGAAGCAGACTTGCCATGACAGAAAGGATGATAGTCAGCCTTCAATGTCCTCTTTTGTTACTTCTCCAAGCATACCGCTGAGGGCGAGGTTTTCTTTCTTTCTTTCTTTTTTTTTTACGTTTCTTCATTCGGATCCATTTGCGATCCATTCGATTCTGAATAAATAAACAACGCAGTTTACATGCTTCGTCCTTGTTACATTATTCATAAAGATAATAATTAATAAATGCACGCAATAAAGGCAACATGCCTTTCAACTTAAGTGTGCAAAATTCAGAATTAAATGAATGTTTAGCAATTTGTACAAATAGAGAGTCTGTGTAGGCCTATAGTACGTGTTGTAGCCTTTAAATAAGCGCATTTAGTTGCATATTAAAACATTATAATGTTATTTTTTTCCATCTATGTTGATAATGAAAGTGAACAGAGTAGATAGGAGGATGCGCAATATCGGGAGACATGGAGTGTTTCAGGCATGATTTTGACCACTTAATTATTTTTTATTTTGTAGAAAGCCTTTCTTTAAAGTGAATTTCGTTTTGTATAAATTGTATCTTAATTTTAATACATTTTTCATAAACCAATTGCCTGTATTTAATAAGAAGCAAATATAGCAGACAATATAGGCTAATCATGACATGAAGGCGCCGGCGAGCCGCGGTCACCATAGCCTGTGAACTGGAGGCTAGAGCCATCTCATCATAAATTAAATCAATTCTCGGCACGCTGGTCACCGAATTTACAAATGCACATCTTGCTTGTTGCACGCGTCGCACACATATGTCGAAATAACATTATTAATTAATCTTTAAGAATAGGCCTATTTGATTGAATGCTGAATGTTGTGCTTGTTCAATTTAGTAAAATTAAAACTTTCATTGTGATAATTAAAATAATTGAATATTAAATATTAAGTAGCCAATTTTTGTACACTTAATAGTATTTATATAATATATATAGTGTAAAATTGTGCAGCTTCCCCCTGTCAATGGTCTAGCACCCATTCAGCACCTGCGTTTAAAAAAAAACGATCTGGCGTGGCCCCTGAAATGGTCGGGTTTAAATCGGGCTCGGGCTCATAATTACAGTTAATGTGTCGGGCCGGGCCGGGCTCGGACACAACATGCACGGGCTCGGGTTGGGTCGGGCTTGATTTTTTGGGCCCGATCTAAGCTCTAATGTCGAGCCCTGCTGTAGGTGGCAGCAAGTCACTGTATTAATGAGTGAGTCATTGAGTCATTCAACTGATTTGTTCAAAACGGCTTATTTATTCATGACCAAAGCAAGTGACTGCTTTTATGAATGTGTCATTGAATCATTTACTCAACTGATTTGTTCAAAAACTTTCAGTATTGTAACACCTCTGTGTATTGCTCAGAGTTGATAAGGATACAGGAGTGATGTATCTTTTTTTGGAAATATTTTTGTTGCAAAGCAGACCAAAAACAGACAATATTGTGTCTAAAATTTAAGTCTCTTAATATTAATTTCAGAATTTTTCACATTTACAATTACGCTGATATTCAGGAAAAACAGCACTTTTGGGTTAAAAAAAACTTATACAGGGTAATTTTTGCCCCAATATCTTGAATTTTGGTGAAAATTTTACCCCAAATGCCCATTAATTTCCGACCCTGGATGATAGTATCCTCAGCTGTGACTTTTGTTAGTGCAACATACCTCTGACACCCTTCTAAGGATGTGCAGGACAACATTGTCACACCCTGAGCCAAAAAAGTCCCATTTTATCAACCCAGTTAAACCTATGTAAAGGTATAATCAGACTAATAGACACTAACAATGCTGTTAGATAATTGGATGGAATGTTCCAGTCATGGAATGTTGGCACAGCTAACACTCATTAGAGCTTAATTATTGCAGTCATAATGGCACGCATTTACAGTATGTGGATGAGGTACTGTTGTACATGTAGTCAGCCAACACTGATAGTACTGTATGGTACAGGACTTCCTTTTAATTATTATTTTTTTAAGTTTATTGGAGGATTTCATTGGATGTGAACACAATGGGACTCTTTGTCTTTGTTTATTGTGTTTGTGTGGTGCTACACTACTGTTTGCCTTCCCCTGACCCAAGATTTATGTAGGTACAGCCCTATTTCCCCCTTCACTGCTGATTAGAAGGTTCCCTAAGGATGGTCATAAATGTGCTCTATCTATTTCTCTCTCTGTCCTTCTTTCTCATCCCCCCATCTACAGTACATTGCTCTGTGATTTTATTCCCATGCTCATGTCCGTGGGTCTGTATGCTCTATAATGAATAGAATCTATAGCTCTCATCTGGCCTGGGAAACAAAGAGATGAGTGTGCAGTTGGATGGTTGGTGTGTGTGTATGTCTGTGTGAGAAGGGTCAGGGTGAATATGTCTATGTTATGTGAGAGATGCACATAATGGTGCTAATAAATCATGACTTTGGCCCATTTTCCTTTTGTAATCATGTCAGAAATCACCAAGGGCACAGATTGTGTACAGTAGATTATCGCTCTATTGTCTTAGAAAGCATCGGGACTCATTTATTCTGCCTCAGTGACAGAGAGAGGTTGTAATAAAAGAAAGGGATAGTCCAAGAGAGAGAATGGTCTATGAGAGATGAAAGGAATTGGAGAATAGCATCATGGATCAGATGGTAGAGAATCTTTGTTGGACATTAGGCCTATAACATTATCCAGTGCTGGCTGTTTCCTTCACTCTTCCCTGAATACACACAAGTTTGCGTGCGTGTGTGTGTGTGTGTGTGTGTGTTTGAGAGAGATGTTTTATATATATGTACGGATGATCTGGATTTTTTTATCTTGGATGGTAAATATTTAGAAACCGCAACAAAATATATGATTTAAAACGAATTGTAAGGACTACTCTGATTCTCATTAAAATATAACTTTAACAAACTCAATGTTGTAACGAAAACTTGTAGCATAATCCTCACAAAATGTGCCAAATAAAATCACTTGTGACAGGTGCATTTTTTTCAGATCACTGTTCTTTGTATAAATGCAAGGAAAAACATTTAAATAATTCCATTGTGGCGCAATTTTGGACCAGTATACTGTAAATGGCTTTATAGAGCATACTACAGCCTTGACCTCTTCACCTTTGGACCAAATAATTCAGAAAACCAAACACATGTTGACTACATGAATAGCCTATAATGTAGGCAATAAACTGAGACTCGGGCTGTGTCCGAAATCTCCATTCAAACCATTACTCCCTAACCCCTATGTAGGGGGTAGGGAGTAGAGCACTATATAGTGAGCTCACCAGCATAATAGAAACACCACTTTCGGACACTACTCGATCGTCTCTCGGTGCCGTTGATTACGTCATTACTGTCACACTATTTAAACGCGCCATCATCTGTCAGCTGGTCCCGAGCCAGCTCTGGGCTAAATAGATTTTTTTTTTATAAATACATTACATTATATTGAGCTTACAGGTCCTTCTAAAAAAATTAGCATATTGTGATAGTTCATTATTTTCCATAATGTAATGATAAAAATTAAACTTTCATTAGGGCTGGGACGGTTACCGCATTACCGCAATACCGTGGTCACGTGACTCCAACCGCGGGTCTGAGCTCGTCACCGTCATCACCGCAAAAACACACAAAAAAACCCACATTTGTCTGCACATGTGCACGTTGTGTCTAATGACATGGATTCATTGATTCTAATGACATTGTGTCTTGCATGGATTTAAGGTTTTCTAAACAAAACTTATCAAAAGATGGAGGAAATCTGATCTTTCGCGAGTTGAGGAGCGCAATGTTCCATGACACAATAACATTCCATTTGTATTAGAGATGCGCGGATGGGCTATTATTATTTCATCCGCAACCGCAACCGCATCACAAAACTCATCCTCTGTCTGACTCCGCACCAACGTTTTTTTATCAATTTTCTAAACCGCATCCGGTCTACGAGCGATGCAAGGCGCTGCTGCCGCGAGGCTAGAAAGCAGACTGATCCAATGCAGCAAAGATATTTAAAGGCTAAAGTCTCTAGTATAGCCTATTGGCTATGTTGTATCCCCAGAATATCAGCAGTGAACTCTCGCCGACTCCGATCGGCGCACAGGGATAAAAATAAATAAATAAATAGCCTATAACGCACATCGGCAAACCTGACCTTACCTGACTAGGCTACTGTAGCCTAAAATGTTATCATTTCGTTTAGAATTTTGTTTAAAAGTAGACATTAAGCTTTCTATTTATTTTCATGTCTGTGAGGCAAGTTCATTAATGAGACGAGCTCCAGTTCACGCGCAAGAGATTGCGCCCGCGCCTCCACGTCCTCCTGATTATATGTCTGCTATATTTGCTTCTTATTTGTTAATTCCTGGCAATTAGTTAATGAAACAGTGATTAAAATTAAGATACAATTTATACAAAACGAAATTTTTGTATTAAAGCGTATTTTTTTATTGATTTAAAGCGTATTTTTTTTCTTTGTATTTAAAGCGGTTTACCGCTATACCGCGGGAATATCTTGCTTTTCAACCGCGGTTACAAAAAATCCATACCGCCCCAGCCCTAACTTTCATATATTTTAGATTCATTGCACACCAACTGAAATATTTCAGGTCTTTTATTGTTTTAATACTGATGATTTTGGCATACAGCTCATGAAAACCCAAAATTCCTGTCTCAAAAAATTAGCATATTTCATCCGACCAATAAAAGAAGTGTTTTTAATACAAAAAAAAAAAGTCAACCTTCAAATAATTATGTTCAGTTATGCACTCAATAGTCAATACTTGGTCGGGAATCCTTTTGCAGAAATGACTGCTTCAATGTGGCGTGGCATGGAGGCAATCAGCCTGTGGCACTGCTGAGGTGTTATGGAGGCCCAGGATGCTTCGACAGCGGCCTTAAGCTCATCCAGAGTGTTGGGTCTTGCGTCTCTCAACTTTCTCTTCACAATATCCCACAGATTCTCTATGGGGTTCAGGTCAGGAGAGTTGGCAGGCCAATTGAGCACAGTAATACCATGGTCAGTAAACCATTTACCAGTGGTTTTGGCACTGTGAGCAGGTGCCAGGTCGTGCTGAAAAATGAAATCTTCATCTCCATAAAGCTTTTCAGCAGGTGGAAGCATGAAGTGCTCCAAAATCTCCTGATAGCTAGCTGCATTGACCCTGCCCTTGATAAAACACAGTGGACCAACACCAGCAGCTGACATGGCACCCCAGACCATCACTGACTGTGGGTACTTGACACTGGACTTCAGGCATTTTGGCATTTCCTTCTCCCCAGTCTTCCTCCAGACTCTGGCACCTTGATTTCCGAATGACATGCAAAACTGAGCAACAGTCCAGTGCTGCTTCTCTGTAGCCCAGGTCAGGCGCTTCTGCCGCTGTTTCTGGTTCAAAAGTGGCTTGACCTGGGGAATGCGGCACCTGTAGCCCATTTCCTGCACACGCTTGTGCACGGTGGCTCTGGATGTTTCTACTCCAGACTCAGTCCACTGCTTCCGCAGGTCCCCCAAGGTCTGGAATCGGTCCTTCTCCACAATCTTCCTCAGGGTCCGGTCAACTCTTCTCGTTGTGCAGCGTTTTTTGCCACACTTTTTCCTTCCCACAGACTTCCCACTGAGGTGCCTTGATACAGCACTCTGGGAACAGCCTATTTGTTCAGAAATTTATTTCTGTGTCTTACCCTCTTGCTTGAGGGTGTCAATGATGGCCTTCTGGACAGCAGTCAGGTCGGCAGTCTTACCCATGATTGCGGTTTTGAGTAATGAAACAGGCTGGGAGTTTTTAAAAGCCTCAGGAATCTTTTGCAGGTGTTTAGAGTTAATTAGTTGATTCAGATGATTAGGTTAATCGCTCGTTTAGAGACCCTTTTCATGATATGCTAATTTTTTGAGACAGGAATTTGGGGTTTTCATGAGCTGTATGCCAAAATCATCAGTATTAAAACAATAAAAGATCTCAAATATTTCAGTTGGTGTGCAATGAATCTAAAATATATAAAAGTTTAATTTTTATCATTACATTATGGAAAATAATGAACTTTATCACAATATGCAAATATTTTGAGAAGGACCTGTATTTCTCCAAAATTGTAAAATTAAAAGTTATTTCTGTCCGTTTCTGTTATAATGCGTTATTCCACACATGATTATAACTTATAAACATAAATAAAATTATTACAAATATTTAATATATTTTCATTTTCGCGCCACAACATTTTCTCTTGCCTGTCGACATTAGGAAAAAAAAAAAAACAGATCTACGTTATCAAATATCTTGCTCATAATACTCTTAATAAAACAGCTTTTAGACTCTGTGGAGATGTCACTCAATATTTATCTTTTTTGTTTGTTTGTTCTCGTGATTCAGAAGATTTTGCAGATTAGCAAAAGAAACAGGATTTCTAGACACAGAAAACGACGTGCTGTTCTTGCTACTCTAGCGAGACGTCGTCAAATTGTAAGTTAAAGATTAAGATGATGCTAGGTCTTTATCAGAGACGGACAGAGTACACAGCATTTTTACGATCAGCGCAATGCATGATGGTATGTAGGGCTTGGGTTAGTGACCATCGGTTGTACACTACTTTTCAAAATGCATTCTGGGATACATTGAGTGGACTATATAGGGTATAATAATCATCACTCTACATTCGGACAGCACTACAAAATGGCGAGCTAACTATATAGTCCACTATATAGTGAGTAGTGGGAGATTTCGGACACAGCCTAGACCACATTAAACATTATTTACTTCTTTCCGAGATGCGGCACAGGGCAATAAAAGAGGTGACGTACTAAACTCGGATTAAGTCTTTGTGACTGGTTCACACTTAATGCTCACAGTTACTAAATTAAGCTGGCTGCAATGACCACAGATTCACATGATCTTGTGCTGTGCAATTAGATCAGGCCTCTGTTGTTTAAAAAGAGCGTGCTAATGCACAGCTGATTGAGTAGATGGATGTGTCCTTCACTTATGGATTTCTGTGTCTGCATTGATTTCAGGTTCTCACTGATCACAGGACTGCACATTTCCGTGTCCATTCATCATGCTGCCTAATGGTTGGGTATTTAAACTCTGAACTACTTCTTCTGGGAACACTGTTATCTTTGATGTTCTACATCTCATGTTGGAGAAATCCTCATGTGCCTGTGTGTGTGGACAGCATCTCGGACAGTTTTTCTTGTATCTTCACATCGTAGAGACGAGTGGAGTGCAGAGCACACTACTAAAGAACACTGTGGATGCTTCTAAATTGAGGATTTATGGAAATGAAAGAAAATAAAAATTTCAAGGAAATTAGGGAGAAACCCACACTTTATTTATAAATGTCTCTTTATATTAAAAAGTTGTCCAGGATTATCAACATATGATTCTACATTCTTAATAATTTACTATGTAGAGAAAAAGGAAATCAGAAGGAAAACAGAACTAAAATGCAACAAATGTACAAAGTTGATCCCCAATGAAGTATAGTAAAATAAATGTTATTCATATAATTAAGGAAATTAAATCAGGAAAATATATTAACTTTAGAGGAATTAAATTTGAGAAATTAAGGAGAGATTTTAAAAATTAAGTAGTCCACAAAACTAATTATGCATAATAATAGAAAGATTGAATGGCATGCATTTGAAGCCTGACAGTAATTGTCTTGAAATATACTAAAGCAGTGAATTTATTAAAGATTCGGCACTTTGACGGCTGTAATTTGGTTTAAAATAGAGACGTAATCTTTGTAATCTTGCTGCAGTATTGCATTGTACAAACCCTTGTTGTGATTTGCCCAGCACTTTTTTCCCTGGATGGTTTTGAAGGCTGTCAGTCAGCATAGACCTGTGTATGGTGCTTTAAAACACGTGATGTGCTACAACCACTAAAGAAGAAAAAAGAAAGTAATCTACACTAATTACTAATTGACCCATTAGCTGTTGAATGAGTTGACCATCCTGTCCCATCCCAACTGTAAATGCTGAGTGTATACATGCCTTTGTCCTGCTTCTGTACTGCACGTGTGTGACAAAGCCTAAAGGTGTTTTCAGTCACAGATCCCAGAATGCTGTACGTCACATTGCTTTGAGGCAGATTGTATTCTACTGCCTAATGGATAGTGAACCCGAGATCCCTCACACACACACACAGGCTCTCTCTCTTTTTGTTTCTCTGTCTCTCATTTACCATGTCACACTATCCCTTCAGCAATGACATCACCACACCACATACCAGTTCTCAAATCCCCATGTCATCAATCTCTCCTCACACAGTTAGACCAGTCAGACCACAGCACTGACAGGTCTGGCCTCACCTGAGGAGTCAGAGGTTTAGGCATTCATGGCACGCACTTGATTCACAATGTAAATGCCCATTGGCCCTTTTTAGCCCACATTATTTGTTGTGTACACTCAAATGCACTATTATAAAACAATGCCATACACACCTAATTGCTCATACTGTTACTTATCTGTCATCATCGATATTTTGATACACTCACACGTGAGAGGGACTATCTGTATTTTCTATTTTCTTCTATTATTTCTTAATTTTTGTTTATGCTGTTTCATCTAATATTTATATTTTATTTCAGCTTTATTTCAACTAACGGGAGAAAATGTAATAGTTTTATTTTTAGTTTCACTTAACAAAAAACAACACTCGGTCTTAAAACAAGATTTATTTTAAATCTATGAATTCTGATGAAGACGACCATTTAACTTTGAAGTCAGATTTGTTTTCTGAGTCGGCATACTGTTCCCACAGCAAACAGCACACCTTGAATTCACACACATACACGCACCTCTGATCCACAGTATTGGCAAAACAGATTTGCCCTTAAAGTTATGTAACAACCCTTTAAGTGTAATGGCCCATGATTGTGTTTCAGTGGGACAGATTCCAGACATTTCTTATGGCTCTGTCAGGGAGGGACAGTCAACAGTTTCTATTTGCTGTTAAGCGTGTCACACGTGACTTGTGTATATATAAGCCATATCTTTTATTGATCTATAGAGAACATATGCTATTAAAAAAAAAATTGAACAACCAAAGTCCAGTTAATCAGGTTTAAATGAGGCTTTATATATTGTCATTGCACCATAGAGAACATCCAAAAGGTTCAATGTAACATTTGACAAACGTATACATTTTCAAAGAATATAGCCTTGAGACAACTGTTTAAAGAGGTAACTGGAAAAAAAAAAATCCAATGAAAGCTACAAAATACCCTATATCAGTCTGGAAGTTTTTTAAAACACCAAGTCATTATTGGGAATTTTTAGTTAACAGAAATGCATCATGTTGGGACTTATTGAAAGTTTAAATGATCAAATTTGAAAATAACTTAAAACAACAGCAGAGACATATAGCTCAACCAAGCTTTATTTACATGCGCACCATTTCTTATACAAACTAGATTACAATTCAAAATGGAGTACACAGGAAACATACTCACAAACATAGTAGAGAAGCCATAAAGAGGTAAAAGAGCAAAGGTAAGAGAGGTGAGGGAGGAAGGCTACGATCAGGGTGGTAAAATGTGCAAACAGTGGTATTTTCTGATTATCACGATGGGCATAGTAAATAAAATCTGTAATGTTTGAGGATCTGAAATGGTCATCTGAAAAAAAATGTAGAGGTGCAAGTATACGTGCAAGGCAATTTTTGAGACGGAGAATAATGTCTCTGAAATAATTTACAAGGTTCAGCTGTCTTATATGGGTGTTTTTCCAATTCATTGCTTACTGGATATCATCAGTTACAATGTGAGTTTGAAAAATAAATATGATGAAAGTAGAAGATTTAGGGTGTGGAATCATGGTGTAAAGCAGGTGTGTCAAACGCACAAGTAAAATTATGCTAAAACATTAGCATTCATATTATATCCGTTGTTTTGTACATTTTTTGCTACAGCAGGACATCTAAACACTTTCATTTACACTGTTGCATGTTCTTGCATCTAAACTTCTCTTTACATGTCAATGTTGTTAGATAATTATTTTCAAATTAACAAATTTGTGATTATTTTATCAAAAGGATTACATTTCATCTGCTCCTTTTTTTTAACACATTAGTTATTCGAGTGGAACATACAGTTTGTTTGTGAAGTGCATGTACTGTGCATGCACTCTGAAAAAGTTAAATGCATACAGTAACGTTTAGTTTGACACCCCTGCCACCTTGTCTGTCCAACTCCCTATGTAACAATTCCATTATTTTGTTCAACACGTGGACTTTGAACGATATATTTGTATTATCACTACATTTTATAAGTATAGCAGGATGTATACATATATATGCATTGCACACGATGCATATGTACATTTACATGCATGCATACATGGAAGTATGCAGTGAAGGGTAACCCTCTCTGGGGACAGAAACACAGAACATTAGGATTTGTACATGATTTGTGATAATAGTTGAGCACAATAAAGACATTAATAAACTGACATCAACACAGGATGGATACCTGTTGCATCATCTCCTTACTTCAGAAGACTGTTGTTCATATACAAATGTTCATAAAACATTTCTGAAATTGTGTACAGCCAGGTTGCAGTTAATTCAAGATGAGGCCCTGATGTTGTAATGGAGACCCCACTTTCCCCTGAGCAATAGTGCTGCATTTTGCATATAGAGACAGAAAAGTCCCAAATTTCACTGTCTTTTGTGATTTTGGCTGTCATTATCTCCTACATTTTCAAGTAATTTGGCAAATGTACAAAAGAAAGCTTTTTTTTTTTTTTTTTTTTTTTTTTGCTCAGTAAAGATTGCTTCCAGAGGAAAGGCCCATCCACCATTGAATGTTGCCATGATGCTAATCCGAATCAATTATGCTATGTCCTTGTGGCCAGGGAAACACAGATGGCCTTAATAAAGGACAGGGATCAACACTGATCATTTAGCACCTGGTATGGCATGGAAATGTCCACAATGCAAGTTAATATTTATTTATTCATTACTTTTGGCTACATTTATATGCGAGAAGTCCAAACATCGCTTTGCTGGCTAAAGAAGACGCCTCCACCTGCTAAGCTTTCAATTTTACCACTTTTTTTGTACAGTTACAGACAGTACACACAAATGAATTACTCCTTATAAGGTTATATTCAATCACAAAAATGTATTAAGTATTATTATGAGGCAACTATATTTCAGATTGGGAACTAACTACTGTATGGTAACAGTGAATTAAGTACACACAAATTAATTACTCCTTATAAGGTTATATTCAATCACAAAAATGTATTAAGTATTATTATGAGGCAACTATATTTCAGATTGGGAACTTACTACTGTATGGTAACAGTGAATTAAAAACAAAACAATTGATGAAGTGCACTGTCAAGCTACTCCACCTGTGCTGTGAAATTTTTCAGGTCAACATTTCACCTATTAGCTGTACTCTTATATTGATCAATGACTATACAGTTAGTGCTTAGAGGATAACAGAAGTCGCCAATCATTATACAAAATTGTGATGGAAAACAGAGCGAGACCCCAGGCAAGAAAACTAAATTTATGACAGAAAAACTACAACAGGCCCATTTAAACATTTCATTTTTAGATTACTTCACTTCTAACAGTGGGATATTTTCAAACATTGCATAATGATTTGTGAGTTCACTGTTAGTTTGTGTTTCTCCATTGGGCAGTCTTTTGTTATAGTCTGGGTCTGCTTTTACAGATGGACCTGTAAACAGGCATATCATCCAGTGCTTGTCGCAGACAGCAATCTTGGCAAAGACTGACTTCAAGTCTTTTGGATGTTTCTTGTAGTTATTTTATTATTTGTTGTTTTCTTTGCAGTTCTGAACCTAGAGAGAAAGACAAAAAAAGTATTGCTCTGTATTAAATAAATGTAATAAGATCATCAAAACATCCTGAACAGTAATAAGGAGCCGTTAAAAAAGTGGTTTTGCATTCCACTGCACTGCTGTGTGAATGGCCCCTTACAAAAGGTTTATTTCCTGCAGTAATGGATAAAAACTCCAACAGGAATAAAAAGGACCAACAGTACAACTATATTGAAACACTTTTGTTATCTATGTTGGTCTTAATCTATTTGTCTTTTTGTTTCTCCATGGCATGGACAGCTATGTTTATAAACTTTACTGTGGCTCACCTAAGCGACTGCCTTCAGCCAGGCACCCAACTTTGATTGGACTGTTTTGTCCCAGTGAAGTTTCCCACAGGATTCAGACTAACAGCGTTTTGCACCAATGCATCAAAGTTAAAATCCAGTCCATCAGAGTCCATTAGTTCTGAGCGGATTATGGAATCCACATCGCAATCCAGACTGCCGTTAAACATGTCCAGGTCCAGGTCTGAGGGAAAACGATCTGTTCCTGAGGGGAGACAGATCCCTACCCCATTACTGCCATTCAGGCCAGAGTAAAGCGATGTCTCGGTCATCAACATGGAGGGCTGTGGCTGGAGGTGCTGCTTTGTGGAAACTAAATTATTAGCATCATTAACTAGACTTTGCGTCCTGTTGTTGGAGAGGGAACGCAAAGCACCCTGGGAATTGGACCCCTGATGGTGTTGCTTGTTCTGGAGGTGGCCGCTTCGCCCATTTAGCACAGAACTGAATGATGACATCATGGGATCATTACGAAGCATGAGGCCATTGCGAAGACGGGAGTTTTGAGAGGTGACGGCAGTGCTGGCCTGTGAAATAAGTGGGTCTGACTGCGTCATCATAACGTCACTATGACTGTGTGAGATCAGTGAATCAGAATTCAGCAGCTCCTGAAGTGAGTTTCCAAAACAAGAAACACTAGAAAATGATGTTTGCTTGTTTTCCTGGATGGTCTGCATGGGTGTCTGACGCAGGGCTCCTGCTGGAGGCCCAAAAATGGGGTTACTGAATCCTCCAGTGTTGCTCACAGTTTGGGATGATGAGGAGCTTGGGGGTGATGCAGTGCTCTTTGAGCCAAAACTGAAATTAGAAGACCCTTGAACAACTTGCACTTGTGTAGCGATGTTGTCCAACAGATTGACCATTAGATTGTCAGCCTCATTGAGATTCATTGTACCAGTCAGGTCAGCTAGCCCTGGAAGTTCTGCTGGGCACGTTTTGGAGTTTGATGAAGATGATGAGGGAGGAGAGAGACTGCTGGGGCTGGAGTAGAGCATTGGGGACAGTGGTGGGCCGTCTGGGACATCATCAAGCTCTGGATTGGCCAGAATAGGTGACAGGCGGCCACTCAGGGTGCTAGCATTGGAGTTAGTTCGCGAGCGGAAGTCAGTCCAACAGGATTCCAGTTCATCACTGCTCCGGGAAGTGGGACTTCCTGGCCACTTGGACAGACCACCAGCAGATACGTTCTCCAGCGAACCCTCCTGGGCAGCCTGCAGCGCTGCCTTTTTCTTGGCCGCACGCCCACGAGCAGTCTTGGTGTACTTGTTACCATTGTCCATGGAGACTGCACGTCGCCTTGGCGCTTTACCTCCCCGCCCCCCTTCAGGATTGATCATCCACCACGAGCTCTTTCCAGTTCCCTCGTTCTGTACACGGATGAAACGGCTATGCAAGGACAGGTTATGCCGGATGGAGTTCTAGAAAGAGAGCAGACAGAGAAAACAGGTGGTTATAAATCATTCCATCACACACACAAACCCTCTGTGTTATTGGTAATACCAGAGTTGTTGCAAGTTTATATATCGGTGTGAAAATTTCCTCACCGTGACATCCCTAGTACATATTTACACTATTTTGTGCAAAATGAGAACTACTGGTGTCACAAGTCAGCTTTGTTGAGAAAAGACGTAAAGATCTATACAGATCATACAGACAATTGATCGAACGTACAAGAGAACGTCTCTATCCCATCTCATGACAACTGAAGAACAAGTACTTTTCAGTGCTAATGAATAGGAAACCAGTGGAAAATGGATACCATTGTGTATTACAAGTACAATGTGATCTCGAGAGGTTAAAAAAGCACAATGTGCAGTGTAACTATAGTAACTTAGCAGAGGAAACGTTTTACAGCTGGTAACCTTGGCAGAACAAACAGGTTACATTTCTATAACAGTATCTTTTTCCACTCAATAAAGAAGGCTGCAGTGGGATATACAGAAGTCAATAAATGCTAAAAATGTAATTATTATATACAGGTCCTTCTAAAAAAATTAGCATATTGTGATAAAGTTCATTATTTTCCATAATGTAATAATAAAAATTAAACTTTCATATATTTTAGATTCATTGCACACCAACTGAAATATTTCGGGTCTTTTATTGTTTTAATACTGATGATTTTGGCATACAGCTCATGAAAACCCAAAATTCCTATCTCAAAAAATTAGCATATCATGAAAAGGGTCTCTAAACGAGCGATTAACCTAATCATCTGAATCAACTAATTAACTCTAAACACCTGCAAAAGATTCCTGAGGCTTTTAAAAACTCCCAGCCTGTTTCATTACTCAAAACCGCAATCATGGGTAAGACTGCCGACCTGACTGCTGTCCAGAAGGCCATCATTGACACCCTCAAGCAAGAGGGTAAGACACAAAGAAATTTCTGAACAAATAGGCTGTTCCCAGAGTGCTGTATCAAGGCACCTCAGTGGGAAGTCTGTGGGAAGGAAAAAGTGTGGCAAAAAACGCTGCACAACGAGAAGAGGTGACCGGACCCTGGGGAAGATTGTGGAGAAGGACCGATTCCAGACCTTGGGGGACCTGCGGAAGCAGTGGACTGAGTCTGGAGTAGAAACATCCAGAGCCACTGTGCACAGGGGTGTGCAGGAAATGGGCTACAGGTGCCGCATTCCCCAGGTCAAGCCACTTTTGAACCAGAAACAGCGGCAGAAGCGCCTGACCTGGGCTACAGAGAAGCAGCACTGGAGTACCCACAGTCAGTGATGGTCTGGGGTGCCATGTCAGCTGCTGGTGTTGGTCCACTGTGTTTTATCAAGGGCAGGGTCAATGCAGCTAGCTATCAGGAGATTTTGGAGCACTTCATGCTTCCATCTCCTGAAAAGCTTTATGGAGATGAAGATTTCATTTTTCAGCACGACCTGGCACCTGCTCACAGTGCCAAAACCACTAGTAAATGGTTTACTGACCATGGTATTACTGTGCTCAATTGGCCTGCCAACTCTCCTGACCTGAACCCCATAGAGAATCTGTGGGATATTGTGAAAAGAAAGTTGAGAGACGCAAGACCCAACACTCTGGATGAGCTTAAGGCCGCTATCGAAGCATCCTGGGCCTCCATAACACCTCAGCAGTGCCACAGGCTGATTGCCTCCATGCCACGCCGCAATTTCTTTCTGTGTCTTACCCTCTTGCTTGAGGGTGTCAATGATGGCCTTCTGGACAGCAGTCAGGTCGGCAGTCTTACCCATGATTGCAGTTTTGACTAATGAAACAGGCTGGGAGTTTTTAAAAGCCTCAGGAATCTTTTGCAGGTGTTTAGAGTTAATTAGTTGATTCAGATGATTAGGTTAATAGCTCGTTTAGAGAACCTTTTCATGATATGCTAATTTTTTGAGATAGGAATTTTGGGTTTTTATGAGCTGTATGCCAAAATCATCAGTATTAAAACAATAAAAGACCTGAAGGTGTGCAATGAATCTAAAATATATGAAAGTTGAATTTTTATCATTACATTATGGAAAATAATGAACTTTATCACAATATGCAAATTTTTTTAGAAGGACCTGTACATTCTAATATACAATGTACCTTGTTATTTATAACTATCACAGATACAGAGCTTAGCTCATGTTGTTGTCACATTTTTAAACTTAAGTACCCTGTCTTATGACTCACAAGATGCGTGTGTGTGTGTGTGCGTGTTAAGCTATGATGAGCGATACCACGGATACCGGTGTTTACAGAGCCAAGTCCCTCTAGAGATTAATGACATAATGTTTGTGTGTGTGAGGGAAAAGAGGCGTAAGGGTATGACTAAAACCTCAATGGAGCACCATGTTGTGAATGAAGTCATTAAAACCAATTCACTTTCTTGGCAGCTCTAAACAAACTTGTGGCACTGAAACCTAAAACAAAGTTGTGCCATTTACACCAATTGCAGTACATTTTCTACTGTCTTTCCAAGCATATACCTCCCTTATTTCAACTGCATCTTTTAACTTTCACTTATTGCATAATCCTGGTCTAGGTAAGGCCCTCAGGAGAGGTTCTTAATAAGTGTTTATTGAGTGCCTATGCGTGTTTTGATTGTCAGAGTATCAGTGTCTTTGTGCTGACTTATAGCAGCTCCACTGCCCTTGAACTATTTTTTTTTTATTTGTGGAGGAAGCCCCGACTCAAACATAACAGTATCCATACACATTACAGTCTCAATAAAATGCTCACTACGCCCCACATACAAACTATGCGATGAAGTGCAAAGCACACACCCAGTAAACCCTATATTTATACTTTCAGTCAGAAAACACATACCCACACTTAATCTGCAAAGCTAGTTTCAGCCTGAAACTAATGGGGCACAAACAATTTTTCTTTTAATGCTAAAAAGAATCTAGAGCAAAATCTGTTTTCACCTGTTGTGTTTAAATTGAACCCATTTTGTTTAAATGTCTAGTCAGTACAATGTGTACTATCTCTCAGCACACATGTGAGTGTAGGGTAGCCTGTTAACTGAGCGCCCAGCTGCACACTGAAACTCTTTGGAACACTGAGACCTTTTTGTCCGTCAGCAACATGTGGTAACAATCCATCAATGTCAGCAGCCACGCAATGCACACACACGCAACTATGGCTTTGCTCACATTCTTCTTCTGAGAGATGTGTTTTGGTTATCCGGTGCTCTCTGTGAATGTTATTGCGCTCTGGCTGGTCATTTTTGTGATGTCAGGAAGCCATTGACTACACAAACCTATAACCAGCAGGCATTTGCCCACAAATCAACCAAACCAAAACCACAGTGAAATAAACGTGCCAACCCTTACCAAAGTGTTAGAAAAGGCAAAATGATATTGATTAAAGGTACATTTTAAATATTGAGACAATCTAAATGTACGTTTGTTCTAATGTTGCTGTTGAGTCTAGGTCTGGACAATAACCTAAAATGAACGAATGGATGGAAGCAAAAAAAGCTAATGTACATGATTTGTAAAATCTTTACGTGTTCATGCAACCCATGAAGTCCTTCCCTCTCTCTTTCAAACACACACACACACATTATTTCAGCAGCAGGAGCGCACACTTACTGCAGTAAACTCAAGGCAGAGCCATTGTGTTAATATGGTTTTGGCAGCCGAACATTTCACTGCGGTTGATTTTCAATGACATACAGAGTATGGAGGGCAGTGTGTGTTATATGTGTACACATAAAAATGTTGCATTTCCAGAAATCTTATTTCTTAGCAAACCCAAGTACTGGGCTTCTGAGTATTTGGTCCATATGTGCTATTATGTTTGTGTCCAAAAGGAAATGAAAACATTCAAAGTCTAGTGTTTATCTAGCAGTCTTATCACCCTCTAGCCCAAGACTGGTTGCCCACTGAAGCTAAGCAGGGTTGAGCCAGGTCAGTACCTGGATGGGAGACCTCCTGAGAAAAACCAGGTTGCTGCTGGAAGAGGTGTTAGTGAGGCCAGCAAGGGGTGCTTACCCTGTGGTCTGTGTGTGTCCTAACGCCCCAGTAGAGTGATGGGGACACTATACTGTCAAAGAGCACCGTCCTTCAGATGAGACGTTTAACCGAGGTCCTGACTCTCTGTGGTTTTTTTAAAATCCCATGGTACTTCTCGTAAAGAGTAGGGGTGTAACCCCGATGTCCTGGCCACATTCCCTCCAAATGGCCCTTGCCAATCATGGCCTCCTAATAATACCCATTCACTGAATTTGCTCTATCACTCTCTCTCCTCTCCACCCGTAGCTGATGTGTGGCGAGCGCACTGGCGCCGTTGTACTGTGGCTGCCGTCGCATCATCCCAGTGGATGCTCACACTGGTGGTGGTTGAGGAGAGCCCCCGACATGATTGTAAAGCGCTTTGGGTGTACAGTAGTACATAAAAAGCACTATATAAATGCCTCATTCATTCATTCATGTTTTTAGGAAGGATCAGACCAGAAGAGAGTTAGAAAAAGACAAAAGTTAAAAAGAGTTTGAAAGGGAGGGAGCTCAGGGCACTTGAGCTGTTTAGAAATAAATTGAGACCAATGCTAATTTTTACACCATTTTTGTTGTAGTCATAGTCGTCAATATTTTGTCTTGTCAGTAAGTCAGTGTTTATAATAATTGTTTACCTTTTAAATATACAGTATCGTTCAAAAGTTTGGAGTCTAAAGATTTTTAATCTCTTATTCTCTATTTATGCTGCATCTATTTAATAAAAAAATATAGAAAGTAGTAAAGAACCGTAATATTGTGAAATATTATTAAAATAATACAATTTAATTTTTTTCTGTTTTAATATATTTTAAAATGTAATTTATTTCTGTAATGGCAAAGCTGAATTTTCAGCAACCTTCATCAGTCTTCAGTGTCACATGATACTGATTTGGTGCTCAAGAAACATTTCTTATTATTGTCAATGTTGAAAACAGTTGTGCTGCTTAATGTTGTAGAAACAGTGTAACTTTTTTTAGGATTCTTCTATGAATAGAACAGCATTTATTTGAAATGGTTATCTTTTGTTAAAATTATAAAGACTTTACTGTCACTTTGTCATCAATTTAATGCATCCTTGTTGAACAAAGCTATTCATTTCTTTTCTATACATTTTCTATACATATATCTCATCTTCATTATTGTTGATGATACCAAAATGCTCCTCATCAACAAACATTTTCTTTAGTAATTTCCTTGACTAGATTAACACTGCTGCTGACACCGCAAAGGTGAAGAGAAAGGCAGTTTATACACAAATGCAAGCATGCAAACACACACGGTCTAAGTACACTGACCCGCACCCTCCCACTCTCGCCTCATCCCTTTCCCAGCTGCCTTGACTGCTGGAGAGAAAGAGAGAACATTCCATTCCATCCAACCAAAATGTGCGTTTTCCAGCCAGCACAGGACGTTTCTCCTTTTGTGTGCGTGCATCTTGTTCCAAAGTGTGTGTGTGTGCGCGTGCTTGTTTTTCTATCCAGGTGGTGACTTCAACCTGAATGCACACTGACTCATGGGGACTCGTGTCACCGTGTGGTCCTAAATTGAGGTCCCCATGAGGAAACACGCTTTTAAATTATACAGAATGAGTTTTTTTGAAAATGGAAAGATGCAGAAACTTTTCTGTGATGGGGTTTAGGTTTAGGGGTAGGGTTAGTGTAAGGGAATAGAATATACAGTTTGGACAGTATAAAAACCATTACGTCTATGGAGAGTCCCCACAAATATAGTAAACCAGACGTGTGTGTGTGTATGAGAGAGAGAGCGAGAGAGCGCGCGCGCAAGAGAGAGAGTGTGTTTGTATATGAATCGGCTGAAACTGTAGGGGACTGCATGTGGAGTGGGGATCCAGTTCTCTCTGAAAGTACATTGTGTTTTCTGTTCTCTTCTTTTATTATTCTTATGCTACTTTTGAGGTCCATAAATCCCAGCCAGCCATATAAGAATTTCTTTAGCTCACTAAAAGTACAAAACACATAAATTAAAGTCATTTGTGTTATTGTGCAGGTCATGCATGATTAACCAGCTAAAAACAACTACATAACTGCATGCAAATCAATAGGAATGTTTATTCTTTCCCTTCAGAGTTTTACTCAGAACTAATAATTGGGGCGCATGTTTCCAAAACATGAACAGTACAAAGAATCTTAAGCATGTAAGAGTGCCTAAGCAGGGTATGTGCGTGTTATGTGCACATTGCATAATTTGGCATGTTCAAAGACCTCCTTGTTTATTCTGGGACCATCCAGGGGGTGGTGGCCTTCCGAGCCTACTCTGTTTAGCCAATCACTGCGTTTATATACAGGCGTAAACAAACATGCACCATTGCATAGCTGACCTCACTGTAGGTCAGTATTTGTCACCTGTGCTGTCCAGCAAACATACAAAATCACTCCTAACCGGTTTCCTCACATTTCAGCTGAGTATTTATAGCTTGCAAACACATATTCATATAAACATGCTCACTCTCTGACGTTTTAACATATTCAAGAGCTTGGCAACCACAGTCATTAGCATGTCACAGCCACTGACTCATTGAGAGGTCACAGCATTGCTCGTTTAGTAACAGTATTAGGTGGCATGGAGTATCTTAGGACAACATTATCTGGGTCTTGGGTACAGCTAGTCCTATTATCAGAATGTGTTGTGTGCCAAAGAACCACAAATCCCACCCGTTCAACTCTAAACAAACACAATGGAGATGGAAAATAAGTAAAAAGGAAGGAAGGGTGGCGGTAAAGAAAAACACCAACTTTTTAATATTCCTTTTACACCATTATAATTATTTTTCAGTTCCTGGTGGTTTGTGATGTATATAACAGGTTATTATAGTTAACTAAAACCCTAAAAACATATTTGTTACTTGAGAAAAATGTTAACTGAAATAATAAAATATATTTAAAAATTATTTTATTTCAGCTACATTCATACATTTAGGCTTACATCAACTAACATTCCTCAATTCTCTTTGATTTAGTTTAATTTGATGTATTAACTAAAAGCAGAAATAAAATAAACTACTGTATAAAGATATTTTTTTTAAATGCCAAAAACATAACAAAAATCACAAAAAAAATCTAAATATTAATAAAAACTATAATATTATAATATAGCTGTGTCCCAATTCAGAGGCTGCATCCTTCGAAGGATGTGGGATTCAAAGGCAATGCCTTTGATGTCCGCGAATGTCTAACTGAGCGTTGTTAAATGGGATGGTCTAGCTAAGTAAAAACTTACATTTAAAAATATAATCTTGTATTTTCTCTCAAAAAAATCGAGTCATCATTGGTGTGCAATGAAACTTTGAATTGGCTAGGCTGCGAAGGATCCATTCCTTCTATCCTTCGCGGCTCAGAGAATGGAGGATGCATTTGTAGGCTACGTTCAAAGGAGCCAGTTTGAATGGGACAGCCTTTGGCCTTTCACATGCAGCCTTCGAAGGATGCAGCCCCTTTATTGGGACACAGCTACAGTTATATAATCACATCAATATAGAAAATATGGTAACATTTTACAATAAGGTTAATTAGTTAACATTAGTTTATGTATTAACTAACATGAACTAACAATGAGCAATATTTTTTACAGTATTTATTAATCTTTGTTAATGTTAGTTAATAAAAAATACAGCTGTTCATTCATTGTTTGTTTATGTTAGTTCACAGTGCATTAACTAATGTTAACAAATACAACCTTTTGATTTTAATAATGTATTAGTAAATGTTGAAATTAATATGAACTAAGAAGTATTGTTCATCTTAGGTAAGTTAAGGTAGTTAAGAACCTTATTGTAACGTGTTACCAAAAAAAAAATAAAGTATACTTTTTTTGTAAATAATAAATATTTATTCATTATTTCTATAATAAAACCCAGATCATAGACAAAAGTTATTCTGAAGTTATTCAAGAGTTTCAAAACTGCATTTAACCAATCCAGTGGAGAAGATTACACCCTCTCTCTAATCAGGAAGTACTAAATGTGCCCTTCCTGTGATGAATGACTGGACCACATCTAAAGCTCAGCTATTTAGGGTGATGGACTACACAGGCTGTGCAAAGTATAGAAATGTAAAAGAGGGACAAAAAAGGGAAAGATGATTATCAGCCCATGAGAAACGTATGCCTGCCCTTGGATTTTAAAGTTCATCATCATAGTAAACTCCTCACACATGCATAAAATGCACACACGCATGTGTGACATTCCTTACAATGCGTGTCTATCATGTATTTCTCTCTGCTGCTCAACACGCTTCCCACATGTCCAAACTCTTGGTCCACACCCTGTTTGGCATCTCTCTTGGAATATGAAAGACCCACGACCTACTCAACAGATAAACAACACTGAACAGACATCAGCCACACATGATATTTTTAGCTGCAATTTGGAACACTGTGTCCCCTTCATTGCCCAGGTTAACTTGGCCAAATTGATAGAGTAGGGATCTATTTATTCATGTCTTCACCAGACAGTCTGCTAGTATAAGATAGAATTATTTTTTCCAAATGTTATAATAGAGTGTTTTTTTTTTTCAGTAAAGCAATAAAACAAGCCCTCATGGCTCCAACAAATCTGTTCTCAATCATTGCTGTATTTGGTTCTCACTTTATCGTTCCTGGAACCTGTTTTTCTAGCAAAATGCAAGCAGCATGTATCAAACACGTATTTGGACGACTACAGCTGCTATATTTACCCCATTATAAATGGCAGACAGAGTTTGTGACATTTCAGTTAATAATTGGTTTTCAAAGGTTTGCCTCTGTAAAATTGTCACATGCACAGTATTGCGTGACACTGTTGGGATGATTCACTGACTAATTCCCTTAACAAGGACATGGAATAGATAATGGAACAGGTTTTTTTATTTATTTCTGCTCTAATATTCTAATAATGAATTTGTTTATAGTGGCTGTTGTCGTCACATTACTGTGGCTCTCGGGAGTAACTAAAAACATCTTTATCAATGTTTGGCCCCGTCTCTATGCGAATGTTTGTCGCTCTTGTACACATCTGGGCTGGATTTAAAAAAGGCCCTGTTCTGTTTTACTTTTTGTGGGTGTTTGTGTGTTTGAGAATGTGTATACACTGCGGCTTTTCTAGCTATGATCACAAGGATGCAGCTTGCTCAAGGGGCAAGCCTGTGTTTCATTTGGTTTTAAAATGTCATTGTATTCCTACTAGGGGTGTGACGACATGCTTATCTCACGAGACGAGACACAACATTGGGTTTTTTTCAAAAGATTTTTTCACAATTTTTCAGAAATCCTCAATGACAAAATTCATGACTGCGGAAAAATAGGGACTAAATGAACGTAGGAAAAAAAGAACTAATAATCTTTTAATTATTAATCTTAAGATCTGTCATTTCAGGTCTACTTTGAGTATGAATTATCAAATGCATCAGGGAGCTCATGTTTTATTTTCACCTTCAAATTTGTGAGCACACGTACTCTGTGTATAGGGAACGCGGTGCTAAGTGCGCAATCTACAAGATAAGACATTCATCAGACGTTTAGGCTCCGTTGCGCACAAAAATCATCTGCCATCGTCACGCGATCAGTGAACTGTGATTCTTGCTGCACTGACTGCGACGACAACTCGTACTGGATGAGTAGAGCAGACTTTTACATTAGTTTATAATGGTTCTTATTTGTTATAAAAACAGCAAAACGACAGTTGAGGCGAATATGAGTGTAGCGGTGGAATATTCTATGCTTATTTTGCCCTCACGCTCCGTCATGGCGTTATAGCTAGACAGCATTTCACTTGACGGGAAATCTCGTCACATTTTAGTCTTGCGAGATCTCGTGGCACGAGATCCCGTCACACTCCTAATTCCTACATTAAGTCTGGGTAATTAGCTATCAAAATGTCCGAAATCACTCACTCATTCACTATTCTGAATGAAATAGTTTTACGTTATTTACACATGAGAGAGACCGAGAAACATTGCACAATGCAGCGCAGAATGTGTCCAAAAACAAGTCAAGATACCTCAAGATGACAAAGTCCAGGGTGTTATGCAACATGACATTTTACCACATTATTATTAAATTCCACTGTGCAGTCACAATATTGCACCAAGTTACGCCCCTCGCTTTGGATAATAGAAAATATAGCTGGTAAATTTGTCTTTGGATAACAGAAAATATAGCAGGTAAATGTACATTGGCTGTACGCTATAAATAAAAAAAAGTTGTTCATTCAGAATTCACTACAAAGTAGCTGGAATAGGTAGCAGTTTCAGACACAATTTAGGTGACTTTTTTAGAGCAAACATGCCCTGACCTAAACTTGTAGCCCACTAAACATAACCATAGGTACTATTATATTGTGTCTGTGTGTGCCTTGTGTTGAAATATTTGCGAAGAAACTTGCATTTTACTTTGCTGAGCTCTGCAGAATATGAAGAGCCAGCACCCCCACACACATTTTTCTGCTAAAACTAGATAACAACAAGGCAGCATGTCTTTATCGCACCTCTACATGCAACACTATTGAATATCACTGCATGGCGATCATTTACAGTAACGCCTGCACTACAGGGACGTATAATTCACGAGGGTCTCAACGGACCTGAAAAAAGAGACAAAGAAATTAGCGTTGCAGCAGAGAGTGTCACAGGGTTTTCTGCTGTACCAGCAATTCTCTACCAGTTCCTGCTGCCTTGACTTTTGGGCCACATGATTTCCTGTTTCTGCTGATGTGACACACACAAACAAAAATACACTCTGCGTGTTGCATGTGCGTGTATGCGCACATTGTGTCACACACAGATCTGTACAGCAATGCTTGGTCTTTAAACAAAACACTTGTTCTGTGACCAGGTGACCTACTTCTGAGTTATCTCACACATGCACAGTCAGCTGCAGATAATCTCATGGGAGTTTTACCCGCAAGTACCAAATATCAATCTAAATAATGTAGGAATCCACTCCTTTGGCTCTTATACCAATTAAGCTTTTGCTTTGCTTGCAGTTTTAAAGCCTCGGTGCAGCTCTGTGCATGTGTTTGATGGAGATGGAGGGAAAAGGGGAAGGACGTTATCATTGGTTGATGCAATGTGACTTAGGATAAGGTGACAAGTTCATGTTCTCTGTGTAAACTGTGTAGCCTGAGTTGATCTTAAAAGGTACAGTAAGTTACATGGACAAAAATAAAATGAATATATCCACAAAATATTTTCTTTTGTGTTCCACTGAAGAAAAAAACTCACCCTAATAAAAGCAGTTTTATTCTGCAGGTCACCACAGGGGGCCGCCATGTAAAGATCACATGACCAGCAAAATATCACTATCTCGATAACCCCGTTTTATTGGACACTTTCACTGGCAGGAATAATTCATCATGGCTGACTGTGAATAAAATATTTGTACAGTGCAGTGTAGCAATAACTAAAAATCCGCACCACTAAGTGTCTGTCGAAGGTAATTGCTATCTACCCCACCTCTACATAAACAAAAAATGCTGAGTGCACCTTTAACCTCTATAATATTGAAAACAGTCAAAAGCACTGCCTGCTAATGTCTTCCTTCAAAATAAACTAGACTGATTAGATGATTAAGGCTGGGGTCACTTTGGCTGTGTACGTGTGTTTGGATAAATAGGAGATTACAGTTCTAAACATAGAAATATTGAGACGTGCAGGAATACGCATAACATCAACCTCTCCGTCTCTGTGCTTTTCCCTTACTTGTTTGCTCTTTTGCTTTCTCGTCTATATACTGTAACAAGAAAAGGCTACAAGAAAAGCTTTTTACGTCATGTTTTTTGTCCCAAGCCAATCACACACCAGTTGAGTCGAACAAAAAACCCTACAACAACTCAAACAAAAACAAACAAACAAGAGCATGTTTTCTTGTGCTGGGTCGGCGTTTGTGTGTCTGGGACACGGCTGGTTTAAACAGCACAGTCCCTTCTCTGTGTAATTGGTTAAGGAAGCTTCGATCTTTCACTTATTCGTTCATCTCCTTTTCTCTCTTCACGTCTCTTTGTTCTGGTTCTCTGAGGCACACAAGGTTTAACCACATGCTCAGTAATGCTGCTGCTCCCCATCATGACGAAACACACTGAAACACATCTTACGGACATGTCCTCTGAGCTGTGTCTGTCTATTGATTTTCCCCCTCCCCCTTTCTCTTTCACCCTCACATTTTCCTTTCACGGAGATATATGACAATCCCCTGCGTCGTATTCAAGGGGTCAAGGTTTGCCTGGTTAGCGCGGTCCTCTTTAACCCCTTCTGGTAGATGTAGTCTAGCATATTCTGACTAGAGGTCGCAAAGACTAGTCGACTTTAATGATCCGCCATGACGCTTTAAGCTTGACGTTAACTAGTCGCTGATCATGTGGTGGCTAACAACATGGTCAGACTGTTCTGGCTTAGTGTGCTATATCTTTTTTAACTGGTCGAACTTAGGTTTTAGTATAAATTATGATCAAAATCCCATGGAAAAAAATCCCATAGATTTACATTGGCTGTAATACTGATGCTGTCCTATAGAGGGGACAACAGGATAAAAAAATCTTTGAAGTCCACTTTTTTTGCCATCAGTTAAAATGACAATGAGATGTTTATACCATCTGGATACTCAATATTATTGATCGGGTGAATAAACAGTTTATTGTAAAGGTAAAATAATTGCCGTTCTAATCTTGTGTTGGTCTACACGCGCACACGCAGATCGCGCACACACAAACATTCAGGAGCTCAGAAACTTACTGTACTGTGATTTATCAATAGCTTAAAAACTGAAAAGTTTTTGCATTTTTTTGGTGTATTTATGAAGTAGCTAAAACCAACAGCTCACTATTATTAGAGACGCTGCACAGACAGGTAGGATTAATCCATACACGCAATCTCTATCTCACTAATGCATTCAAATGAATGTAATCTTACTGTGCTTATAGAACGAAATCTATAAGAAATATAATGACCCATAGACAAAATAACTGATAAAAATAAGCTGTTATGTAGGAGCAACAGCCTTATGGGCAGCATTCAGAGTCAGACATGCCTTAGCTGTGCACAAGGTGACCCGAGTTCGAGTCTTGGGTCAAGGTTTAGGCTTCTCAAGCCAACATCAAAGTTTGTTCCAAAAATGTACCCCCAGTTCCAAATTGTGGCATGTTGCAAAAGCATTCCCATCTCTTGTGTTTTTATGAATGACATCATCAGCGATTAGTCAATATATGTGAGTGAGAGAGAGAGATCGATCAACTAAGTTCCAATCAACTAATTCCTAAACGGGAAAGTTCTAGCTTACACTAGACATTTGTGTTTTACAGGTGCAAGTAATAAGAATAGGTTTTTACATAGGAGTCATTACCAATTAGCTGTTGAGAGTGACACTACGACAACATCCTACAGACCTTTCCCCCTAAACTTCATTGGTGTGTAACAAGTCTGGTCTCACTCATATACCTCAATTCCACAACCATCGATAGCTCTTTCTCCAACTATTTCCTGTTCCAGAGATCATATACAGTATGGGCAGTGGCCCCAACAAGTATTTTGACACTTACACCATACTAAAAATCCCATTGGGACCAGTTCGGTCAAAGTAATTGCAAAAATTGCAAATAATCACATAAAATTATTATGGAAGTGATTAAAAAAATTACAATAATAAAACTATAATAATTCTAATGAAAATTGCGAGGTTGTGTATATACAGTATGTGTAGGTGTCTAAATACTTTACCCATATATTATTATCTGATCTGTCCACTGGGATATGTCTATTTTGCATTAAAACACATGTGTATGAATTTTGATAACTAGGGACATAATTAGATTCCAAAGCATGCCACTGTTCCTAGAAAATGCTTGAGGTAATTTTAATTTATTACGGACAGGAACTCCATGACAGTGGTATCTGAGCTGAATCTTAAAGGCTGTTAGTGAAGTCCTCGACAATAGATCGGTCTCACAAGTTGGACATTTGAGTTTTTTCCCCCTCCTCCTCTCCTTTCTGCCATTTTGACTGGCTGACTCCTGTAAAGGGCTTTTCTCTAGTGGAACCCAGAACAAAAGCCTTCCAGTAACAACTCATCTACTGCGCTGAACACTCTGGCACAGCTCCATTGCATTCACACGCTTTCCGGCGAATTGGACTCCTTCCAGAATCAATACACACGCACACTCATAGTTGAACTGGGCCTCTCTCTGGAATTAAAAAAAAAGAGCTCTAGGAGAGCGCTTTGGAACTCAACACAATCAAGACATATGTGCGTGAGCATATAGCACTGGTTTCCATCCACTAAAGAACACCGATACACAAGCAGGGTGCCAATCCAGAGGCTCAATCTCACCATGAAACCACTTTTGAAAGAAGTCTGCGCAGTAATCCCTCCAGAAACTTAGAAAGAAAGGGGGTTGGATGGGCAAAAAAGAGCTGACAAGTTCTTCAGTTGAGGATTGGAAAGTACAACTCTGAGACAACTTGAAAAACCTGCATTGCAACCTTCTTTCTGGCACATTCTGTAATGTGTACACCCATACATGCACACACATACAGTATGTCTAATTGATCACTCATCTCCATCCTCCCTGAAATAAAAATACCTATATTTATTAAATGTCTTAACTGAATTTAAACTGACCTCTGACACAAATCACCTTTTGCTTACCTTGCATCAAAAATGTTAAAGCTTTTTCAACCACAGCAGTGACTAAGGCCATAATTTGCCGTTTAAAATAGTCATCAGAAAAGGGAAGTAAGGTTATGTTCTATTTTTATTTGCAGACATACAGAAATGGCGGTCAGATCACGAGACGAGACGAAAAAGGCAACAGAGGTGTGCAGGATGTTTACTCTTTGGTTCCTCTTCGTCCATCTACTGGAATAATATGTGTTTACTCTTAAGATATGGCTGTCAGCTGACACTTTTTTTTTTTAATCTCAACTTGCGTTTCAACGAAACTCCTGTTTAAACACTGTGTTTTTCTGACACAAAAGTTATAAGCTCAGACTGTTGTTCATTACAATTCTTTAAGCCATATTAAAGCATGCAGTATATATTTGATTACATTTTTAACCGATTCAATATATAAAACCATAGACCTATATCTAGACATGCAGTATATCTGTCTATTCACATATGAATGGATGCGACATACATGCAGACACAACGATAGACATCCATCTGTTTGTTTGTCTGTCTGTATACGACAGATAGATATATAGAATCATAGAACATTAAATGGATGGACGGACAGACAGATGTTTTTCTATATTCAGTAAGGCAGAGTATATAGTCTGGTATATAGTTTGTAAAAAGTAACCGGATCACATATTTCTGCTAACAAAATGGTTCTAGACACACTACTGAGCTTTGCATGTGGGCTGTATGAAATCTGGGCAAAGACCTTGTGCATTCAGTCTGCCTAACAACAGTGATTCATAATTCATTGAAGTGTAGAATGTGCCCACCAGGCTTTTAGTAATTTTGTACTTGGGTACGTGTGCACGTACAAGTGTGTGTGTGCTCACTGAGCTGGTTCACTGTAAAATGCACAGACAGAGATGCTCAGGAGACTCTTTGTCCGATCTTTTCGCTCTCTCTGTCTAGACATCCAGCGTCTGGAGATAGAGAGTTGATGTTTTCGCCTGTGCCAGGTTGCCTAGCACATGTGCGTGTGGGCAGTGGGAGCTTTTTAGACGGGACAGTTATTCACTGCGGGTAAGCTTAGCCGCTCAACATACTTTCTGTGCTTTTTGTGGTACGCCTTAGGGACTTTGAGCTAAATTCCTGGCCATGCCAGAGGAAAGTGCTTGAGAAGTACATGGGGCACTCTGAGGGCACCGTCATTAAAGGCAGATACAGAAGTGTAGTTTTGGACAACACTCAAAGCCTGATTTTCCCCCTCTGGCTTTCCCTTTCACTCTCATTTTCACTGTAAATCCACTTCCCTCGAAAACACCACAGCTTTCCAAGTCGTAGGTTGTTTAGGTTGCCAACGTTACGTCTAGTTAAAAAAAAAAGAGCGAGAAGCATTGATTGATTGATGTTTCCATCCTCATTTATTTATATGTAGTGGTTTGGGCGAACTTTGGTTCAGAGGTTATGTCATAGTAACCGGCCATTGTTGATGTTCTCGGTGGCAGCAAGATTCTTTTTACAGGATTAAAAGAGTAACTGAGGCCACGAAATGCAAATCTGTTTGGCGTTACAGTACATTCAGAAAAGTTGTTCAAAATGTTTGTCACCAATCTGAGACTAAACCCTAATGCGTTTAGTGTCGTTAATGTGCAGACTGGATTAAAGAGGCCTCACAGTCTACTCCTCCCTCTGTCCTCTCCTTCTCTCCCTCCCCCTCCGCTCTCTTCTCTAACTCTGAAAGAGAAAGCTGGGGGACTGCCAGAGTACGCGACCGCACAGTACACACAGGAACACACCATGCAGCACAGCTACACACTGACCTACATATGCTTCCACTGCGCTGATTGAGTGCCCCACTGAACCTTCGAGCCAATTGCAGACAGGGGAGGAGTACAAGTCAGCCAATAGCACTCCTCACCCTCAGCACAAGCTCTCACAGTCTCTATACAATTTTAGAGTTAAAGCAGGAACAAAAATGCTCGCCAAGAATGGAAATTATATATGACTACTTTTCTTGCAGCCCTTGCACAAGAGTTTACTATTTCAGAGTTCCATGTGCAGGGTTTTGTTTGTTTAAATGATGGGGTACCTGACTGATGTTAAATTTGCCTGTTCACCACTGAGATGAAACCTCAGTGGACCATGAAGAGGGTCGTATTGGCCAATTAAAAATACACTCGGTATACCCTGACACACACAAAGAAACAAACTCCTGTATAAATGCTCTTTGACTCACACATATTCACCAAACACCAAAGCAGGGTTCATCAGGAGGTCATATAATAGAGCAGTGATTCCTAATCATTGTGGTACTTGAAAAGATTTTGATTTGTTAAACATATCGAACAAAATTTTTTATATATAAACACACAAGTAAAATATTTTAAATGCATTTTTTCAAATATTATTTATTACATTAAAATAATTAATGATTAATAAGATTTATTTTCTGTTCCCTTTTAACAGAAAAGCAGGAAAACAACCTTGTGTGAAAGATTATACATTTAATTGAATGGCACTACCATTCAAACGTTTGAATTTGGTAAGTCTCCTATGCTCACCAAGGCTGCATTTATTTGATCAAGAACACAGTAAAAACAGTAATATTGTGAAATATTTTTAGAATTTAAAATAAGAGTTTTCTATTTTAAAATTTAAGTTATGTCTAATAATATAAAATAATTATATATATAATTATTATATGTAATAAAATAAAATAATTTAAAATGTAACTCATTCCTGTGACAGCCAAGCTGAATTTTTATTCTAATAAAATAATTCTAATATGCTGATTTGGTGAAAAACATTTCTTATTATCAATGTTGAAATCAGTTGTGCTGCTTAATATTTTTGTGGAAACTGATACCTTTTTTTCTAATCTGTGATGAATATAAAGTTTAAAAGAACCAATTTTTTTTGTAACAATGTAAAAGTCTTTACTGTCACTTTTGATTTGTTTGATGTATCCTTAAAAAAAAATCTTAAAACGGTAGTGTATATTAAATATAATATATAAATTACAATAACTAATGATTTTTTTCAGTAAGAATTGTAATTGCATGATTACACATCTTTTGTAGAAGTTACATTATTTTGTAGATTATTATTTATGCTACTTGATGGGTCTGATTTTTTCCCCATTTTTTATTTTTTATAGGCAGGCTGTAAGGATATGCAAGACAAAAAGATTGGAAAACATTGTCACAGAGCTTGAGTCCTGACATCCTCAAAGTCTCATCCTGGTCAGCAACTGGTAGAAAATCAAAGCACTTTCTTCATTCTCTTTTATCTTGGCTGTTTTTATATCTGGAAGAGTGTTTATATCTGCCTTTTTCCCTGACTCTCTCCACCTCTTTTCTTTTTCATGGTGTAATTTCTCTCTGCATTATGCAATCTGGTGTGATAGTGAAGCTGATGTAACCACACAGCAGATTACACTATGATCCTTAGTTTAATCTCCGCTGACTCTCTGAACGCACACACTGTATGTGTACATACACACACGTTGTACACCAAGTCAGCTCATATGACCGGCCACCTGACTAAGCCTCAAGTTTAGAGACTAATCCTCACACTACACATCACACAACTGAAAAATTGCCTTTACAACACATACTGTCTACAAGATGCCTATATCAAACACAAGTCTTGTACAAAACAACATTGGTATATTAACCAGAGGTTGTAAGTTGACTTAAGAGGTTGACGAACACTGCAAAAATAACACTGTGTGTCTGAAAGCCTGGCTGATCCAAGCCTTTGTGTTCTCCTGGAAAAACCTTGGAGCCACTGCACAGCTGCAGGAAGAGAGAAAAAAATAGAAGGGAGCAAAAAGCTGGGTGGAAGAAAAGGAAAAGTAAAACAAACAGGGGGAAGAAGTGGGGAGAGGAGAGACAGGAAAGGCACACTAACCCATATTTACTGTGCAGCGCTGGGAGGGAAAGAAATCTGTAGGGAAAGGCAACGACTTTGCCAATCATTCATACCAATAATACACACACTATCATATGTAGCACTGACACCGCAAATGCTAACGCACGTCAGCGGTGTATTCTCACTCGAATCAATCAGTCTAAAAGCCCTTTCAGTCGAGCGGTGATGTCATCCCCAGCTAGATCATCAGAAATCCTCTCCCACTGGAATAGTCTCTATCTATCTGTCTGTATCTTCTTCTCTCTCCATTTGGGATTTTTCCTTTCTTTTTTTTAACGTGGCTTTATCTGAAGGGTGCACAATGTGGGTTGTGTACAACTTCACATTAATTGTGTATAATTTTAGCATTTATTTTTTCAAGTTTTAAGATATTGCACTATAAATTTACCAATACCAAAACGTTGCATAGCCAACTCGCTGCTTTTTACACCACAGCACTCTGACCACAGTTGTTGTTGTACAGTTTCACTGTATCCAAGTAGCACAAACTGTGGTTATTTTATTTTCACTTCGACCTATGGAAATAAGATCAAGATGGTGAACTATAAGCACACATCATTCAGCTAGAAGCAAGCATAAACCACTTATTTTAGCAACTGTAGCAAAGTCAACCAAGATCTCTCAGTAAAAAAAGTTCATGCATAGCTTTCATACTCTGTTGTATAATGAGTCGTTTGTATTCAAAGCAACATCGAGACTGTGTGTTTCCTCAAGGTTTACACACAACATGGGCAAGTGTAATCTTGCACCCCCACCCACCCGTTCACAGTAATCTGAGAGAAAGAGAAGGAGGGAAACTCAGATAAAAAAAAGGAAGAGAGAGAAGGCGAGGGGCCCCTTTTTTGGTACCCATGTAGCCCCTTATTGGGCCTCTAAAAAGAGAGAAATAAAAAGCAGAAAACGAAGAGGATACTGTAACACCATAGATGCACAGACAAGTTCCTTTCAATTTCCCTTCACAGAAGAGATCCTTTCAGCAGTAATAATAAAAGATATGTGTGTGTATGTGTTCTCTTTCGTGTATTCTTGTGCTTGAATGTTTAAATTAGTAAGGCTTAAATGAGTTTAGCTTAAACACAGATAGCAACGTGCTGTTCAGGTCTCACCTGCGCTCACGGGCTATCAACACCCGGGTGATGACAGTGTAAATGACTGATAGAGAATACTGCACTCCTATTGAACAACGTTTACAAGAGTGACCGTTTTGAGTTTTGACCACGTTTTTGTTGATCATCATTTTGTTGTAACATATTGGAAAGCCAGAATACGTATCCATCGACAAAAAACATACATTAGCTGAACTCTGTCTACTGGTTTTACGCATTATTTCCAACAAACCATGTTATAGTTGCATCGTCAGATTTAAGATAAACATCGTTGCAAGTTGCGAACCGTGGGTGGAAAACGGTACAGAGAGTTCACGCTACATTACTGCATATGGTCACTCAAGCGCACATGCTTTCATCCACACAAAAAAGAAAAGCCCTCTCTTTGAAGCATATGAGCAAGGAAATGCATTACTGTTCCCAGAAAAGGGGTGTGTGCATTTGTCTGTGCCCATTTGCCTTTGTGCATGTCAAAAGCATCAACACACACCACAGGAATGAGAGAAACAAGAAGAAACAGACTTAGGGCCTCTTAACTACTCCTTAAAGACAAAAGGGGGTGTCATAGCGGTATATGAATATACAGTAGATTGTGTAAACTCTGTGAACCCTGCACGCTTGGTTTGCGGCATTCAGAGAGCGTGAATGTTTGCAAGTGCAATCGATGAGGAGCATGTTTACTGATTAAACCCCGTGACTCTCCATACCACTCAAGCAAACGATTACTATACACTACCTTTCAAAAGTTTGGGGTCAGTAAGATTCTTTAATGTTTTTAAAATAAGTGTTTTTTGCTCCCCAAGACTGCATTTATTTAATGAAAAATATAGTTAAAACTTGTGATAGTAAAGTTTAATATTGTGAAATATTATTAAAATTGAATATAACCGTTTTATATAATATAATATATATTTTTTTGATTCTGGCATTATAAAGGAATGGTTCACACCTAAATATGGAAATTCTGTCATCATTTATTCACCCTCAAGTCATTCCAAACCTGCATGACTACCTTTTGTGGAACACAAAAGGTTTAGAAACAACAAGGTGGGTAAATGAACAGAATTTTTATTTTTAATAACAAAATGTTCAATTATCCCTTCTAGACTTCATGTGAACAAATTCTGTGTAAGCATTCCACATAAAAGCTGCACTAAAATACTGCAAGTCTTTATCACTCATAAGTTCATAAGTGTTTATCACTGTGTGTCCTGCAGTCTGCAGATTTCAAACATGATGCATTTTGATTTTTCTGTGGATGTGTAAATGATCTTTTCTGAGAATGTGAAATACAAAGGAAGATCAAATGAGAGACAGACAAACAGAGCAAGCAACATGTCAGTGATGGCAGTCTGAGTAAGACAGCACACGAGATGCCCAGGAGCTGTGGAGCGATTTCATGCCCCCATAAACACATTTGCACACATGAGAGAATATAGAGAGAGAAACATGGAGAGAGAGAAAGGGGGAGGAGGGCAGGCAGAGGTAAATGGGACAAAACTGTGCAAATCTAACTAAAAATACAGACAACAGTAGTTAGAGATTAGAACAGCTGTGTTCAAATGCGTGCCAAAAGGCATGTGCCACATTACTTTAGCCCATAATGTTCCTGATATACTGCTTCCTCACTCTGAATGAGCTGGCTGATAACAAACTGCTGATGTGTCCAGCAGCTGGAACCATTGCAGACTTTACTGCTAAGTCAGCGCTTTGGCCCCATTCAGCTTGATCCAATGGCCTCCACTGACATCTATATCACCAGAACTGACCCAGGGTCAGGTTAAAGACAGGTGTGTAAACACTGAAGGTGCAGTGAAAACCGATAAGCCTCCACTGATAGCGTGCAAGGCAATGGACAATAGTCCTGTGCTGATGACCTCACCACCTGTAGAACATCTGATTGGCCTGTTATTTAGAACACACTGTATTGATAAGAGGTGTTAGTTCGGTACAATATGACAAACTGTCCTGTTCACAGCAGTTCTTGGAAAAGGTTTTCACTTTAAGAGTAATGAAGATTGAGAAACATTCAAACAAAGAGATATTTAGTGAGCAATCCAATAGCATACTGTGTGAGGAAGGATATGAAAACTTTTAACCTGGCTATTTCTGAAATGTTTGACTAAGTGTAAAGTGTCATATATATATATATATTTATTTAGACCCATAAAATGTTGCCCTGGGTTCCAGTGATTTAAGTTTATGGCTGATATACTGAAGCCATTGTAAATTTGACTACCAAATTCACTGTGTCCATGTGGCCGCTGTGGTGTTATGTCACAGAAAATAAATTTGCTTAGTCAAGGAGGATCTGAAAGCTTTACATCATCACAGAACCATATTTAAACACCTGCTTCACAATCGAAACAGGAACCGCCACACTCAATCTACCATAATCTGTGTTAATCAATCCAATCTTTTGTCTAATCAAAAGTCGACACATATACTCCCACGTACAAGCACCAAAATAGACCATCTGCGTCACCAGAACCAGGCTAATAATCGCCCACTCCTGTCTGACAATGTTTCTCTGTTATCTTTCAAAGGGATGATGCATGAGATCATTGACAAAGTATTTCCCTAAAACTATAATTTTCACTGCAATAATCATTCACTACAAAGCCGCATCTGCTTTGTCTGGCCAAAAGCTCCTGACATAGAAATCTAGCTTTATTGTACTCAATTAAAGTTTCAACGACAACTATTTATCTGCACTGTGGCAGGCAGACCTGTGTAATTAGAAATTATGGGTCAGGGAAAATGTAACTTTTTTTAAAAAAAAAACCTCAGGTCAGAGCTTCAAGCTTGTACACCTTTAAAAAACCGAGCGGGTACATTAAGGGCACGGAAAAGGTGGGAAGAAGCACAGGCTGAACTAGAAATACATTCAAATGTATTTACCGCAGCATATGTGCTTCTAAAATGCATCTGCAGTAGAGCTACCCCATCAGGAAGTCTGTTTTAATCAAATGTTGTCAAATATGAAAATGTCTGCTGGACGAGGGGGGAAGTGCATACTGTATGTACGAGTTAGAGCAAGTGATGTTGGTTGAAACTGTCTTGGGAAGCATATTGCATACGAGTACAAGGGTTTGCGTACAGTGTGCAGGGCGTAAATTTCATCATCAGCTTAATACCAGACCATGGCCAGATTTTTCATCTAACCTAAATTATACTTTAAGCTTTAGTGTAACCATAGCTAAACATCTATGACCCCAGTGACACTCACTTCAAGATCTCTCACACACCTAAACATGACCAGGCATGTATAAAAGCACCAAACATCAACATTCACATGTGTCAATCAAGACATAAAACAGAGATTGTACGAATTAAGTCATAGCAACTGCAAAATGTCTGCAAATATCTCCTACACATTTTTAAACCCTCTTTAAAAGTCAGCATGAAATGAAAATCTTATCTATTTTCTAAAAAATAAAAAAAAATCTGTTTACAGGACTTCTCCAATCATTTAGTCTGCTTAAACTCCACCCCTACAAGCTTGCGTTTATCTGTCTCCACTTTTGAGTGCAACACTCACATCTCAAAGTCCCCACCCTACATTTTTTCTTTTTCAGTTATCCATTACACTCAGATGTACGTCACAATACAGAATAAAAGATCTGTCGTTACTTCGGTTTCATTGCAACTATAAAGATGCAGATATGATGTACTTCTAGAAGTGCAATTTTGTACGTCTTATATATAATATTAATGTTGCGTTTGTTACCCCCTCTCTTGACAATAAACCGATTTCAAGAAACACTTAAAACAGACCACCTACATCCTGGAACTGTGCCAAGTGAAATTCGCCGAATACGGACCCTCTGGAGGGTTACCGGATCACTTTCATCAGCGTGACTGAAACATTTCAATTGGGCCTAGCGTGGCAGCTCAGCATATTAAGTGTTCCAGGAACAAAAATGGTGCAACACATTATAGTAGTAGCATGTTCTTTTTAAATTACATAATCTGATTATATTTCAGATGTGAGATAAACAGCAGGGTTACACAAGGTTCTAACATAGCAATTGAATAGACAAGTGTCTGGTGGACAAGATTACAAGTTTAAAAGCAGTGAGCTGGCAAATGTGCATGTGTGTGTGTGTGAGAGATGCTTAAGAGGTTTCACTTAAAAATTAATAAAATGACCTGAATTAATGCTTGAAGAAGTGAATAATTTAAAAGCTGTCTTTTTTCAAGAGTAGAGTACATCATTTTGCATTAGAGGTATGATCTGGCACTGCAGGAGCTCATTGTGAAGGAGAATGATTAATCAGTAAAATCTTACCCCTTGTACACCTGCACAAGAAACCTTGAAGATTAATCTAAACATTTTAAACACATTCGAGACTTAATTCGCATTCATACCCTATTGTATAACCAGATCATTAAAAAACACACAGCATTATCCTGTAACATTCAGTGCAGAGAGTGGAGGTGGGTGCTGTAATGTCATCTATGCTTTAACAGTCATTCCCTCTCTCCCCCCTGCAGTCACAACAGTATGTATGTTCAACAGAAACAAAGGAACGCCTTTATGAGATCACATGTCATCCAAACCCTCTCATTAAAACAGAGAGGACCAGTGACCTGGTAGCCATAGTGATGCAGCTTATTGTCATTTTTGCACCTGTACTTGACCATTCCAGCATTTGTGTTTGAACAAGACATCTTACGACTATTTTCATTGCTCTTTCGGTTTCTTAATTTAACTTAGATTCGGGGTTCTCACTCTGTTTTGTTCTATCCAACAGTTTTTGATTGGATGGACTCCAGATCTGAATGTGAACTTGCTATCTTGAATTTGTAAGAAAGGGAGGGGGTTTAATCGGACCAAATGATTGGAAAAGTCCGGCATATGTCACCAGAGAGAAGTCGTTTTACTGGAAGATTAAGATGTTTTGATTTCAAAATTAAAAAAAGAGAACGATCTGAATGAATAATTTGTGCACATTAAGATCATTAAGAAATGTAGGATCACTTAGAATCTAGATGGGGTTAATTTCCATTTCATGCCAACTTTAGCACATAAATTCAGTGCTGATGCTTTAAATGCATCATTTACATAATTTATTGTGTGTATGTTTTATTTAAATGCAAATGTGCATATTGGCTGGCAACTGCAGGTGAGTTTATCTGTGGTTGTGTTAAAACCAGCACCCACACTCTATACAAACAGATCTGCTTGGAGTCATCAGATGTTTGCTGGAATGTGTAAATGTATCATATTTAGAGCTCGAGGTAACACAGGAGCAAATTTCAGTGGAACACTGTTAGATGTTTTTTTTCACATATCAGAAATGGCAGCAGGTATTACTGCTCATCCTGATAGAGACCGGGGTAGGTGTGTTTATTTGTGTGTACTCGTGCTAGAATTGGGGTTATAGTATTTGATCATAAAGCATGTTTGACTGACAGATAACATGTTTTGCATAGCCGTTTGAGAAATATGATCATGCACATACACAGTGCTGAATGTTAGAAGAGTCGGGTGCAAACAGTTCCACACTGAGCTGGAGTCCGCATAGTTTGCCGTTGCCACAGACCGGCAGTAACTCTCCTTTCACTATAATAATTCATGGCTATTTACAGCCAATGGGACAGGCAAGCTATGCCTCCTGCTGCAAACTCAGCCCTTGACCTTACACCCACAACCCTACCATATACCCCCTCCCCCAACCCACTCTAGCTCTGTAAGTGAAAGGCCCATATGTCTTATGCTGGCTATGGCCCTTGACCATGACATTCCCTTTGAAGGCAGTCCTGCCTGCTGACGGCTAAGGAGAAGCTCGCGCCATTCTGAGTTGTTATGCAATTCCTAATGCCATTCAACACCTACATAAACAGTCTGGGCAGCTTCTACATTTACCATGCCAAGTTTTACATAAGCCGTGCTGCGTGTATATGAACATAAAGGCATTTGGATACATGGACATTTATTAGACTTGTCTCTGAGGATATTGTAATTTGGGGTTTTAACCATCTTTAACTAAGTCCATCTGATAATTGTCACAATTTTTCCATACTGATCACGCCTAATTTGCAATTTATCTTTTATACTGGCATCCAAATAGTTTGTTTACAGGTGACGTCACTTGAGCTTGCTCACTGTTGAGTCACGCGTACGTGAACCTTCGAAAACTTTCCAGTTTTCTGTGCGAGTAAGTGTGCCAAACATGTCAGAACATGTGTTTCTGGTTGTGATGCCGTATGAGAACGCAGCACGAAAAATATGAGGAGTATGACAGACACTTGCACACCTTGTGACACAAATTCTCTAGCAAAGTGATTCTCAACCTTGATCCTTAAGGGGCACACCAATAGTACACATTTTGCATGTCTACTTAATCAAATATACCTGATTAAACTCATCAGCTCATTAGCAAAGACAACCAAAATGTGTATTTATGGGGGGTCTTCAGGAATGCGGTTGGGAAGCACTGCTCGAGCGGATCGCTTACCTTCCAACCAGCTGAGCTGTTGCTGTCGCCTTTGTCTTTAAAGTACGGGACACTCCTGACCATCCAGTCGTAGATCTGGGACAGTGTCAGTCTCTTGTCTGAGGTGCTCTCTATGGCTTTTGTGATGAGGTCTGCGTAGGACAAGTTGCCCCATGCATTCCTCCTTGAAGATGACTTCCGGGGAGTTTGCTGTTGGCCACCTTGACCGCTCACCCCTCGACTCGCTGTGGTCGCAGACTGAGAGGAGAGCGGGGAGTCTGTGCTCTCCTGACCGCTAATGGGATGCAGTTCATCTGCATGGCTTGGGCTGCCATTGTCCTCTCCTTCACCCATGCCGTTGATTGCCATCGCGCTGTCATCCTCATCATCCTCTTCCTCTGGGATTATGTCAGTGTCATTGGACGCAGGCTTTGCCGAACTGGACTCCGGCAGCGGCCAAGTGCATGATCTCGGCCTTTTCTGTGGCTCAAAATCTGGATCGATGGCAACATCCAGCGAGGTCAGTGGTTCAAGGGTTGTCTCTGCCATTGCCTCTACCAGCCTTCTCTGTCACTCCTCTGTACTGTCTCAGTCAAAGTTAGATAGGCAGTGGGAAGCGGTCACAGTCGCATTCCATGAATGCACCTCTATTCTAAATGTTGCTTAATGCTTCTTGAGCGACCAGTGCAAACCTTAATGATTATTAGCACCCCTCCCTGTTTCAGAAAGACAAAAATACAATATACAATATAAAGACACGTGTCACAAAATACCTTATAATCATAAATACAATTGTGCATAGAACGATGATTATTGTTCACTTCAAATTTTAGTTCTAAGCTAATATAGAAAAGTCATTAAATATATAATTAAATTTTCACGCTCTCATGTGTCAGATTATACGGCGGTGTGCGCGCGAACGCGTCTGCGTTGGTTCGCGCAACAGTCACGTGAAAGTATAAACAAAGATTTAACGTGTATAGTATTCGCAAAGTGCTCCGGTTTCACTTAAATTTAACACTGGCTTGATGGCATATATTCTTGGTCTTACACTTCATAATGACACTCACTGACGCATATGAAGAGATTATTCGTAATCCAACGGAGAAGACCGCACGAATGATAGGCTGTATTAAAACCACTGATATTCTGAAAGTAAAAAAATATATTTATGTCCTAAATTCTTTACTTTCACAATAACAGTGGTTTCGATAAATCATTCGTGCAGTCATTATTGCATAACAATATTCAATATTATACGATTTATTATTAATGACAGTTCTGGGTTAAAACAGCAACGACAATAGCGTGAATGAAAAGTGGACTAAGAACCGATAAGAGAAACATTTTTAAAATATATGTTAATTTAATTGTGCCTTAGTGCAATATTTTCACAGGTGTATGAGCATTGCACACTGCGAACGTTAATCGCCGCTGTCAGCCAAAATTTCATAATAGTGACAGCCCTACTATTGTAGCTCATGTAAACAACAAATTCAGTAGGCTAACGTTACATAATGTCTCTCTGTGTGTATATATGCATGCATGAGTATGTATTATGATATTATAATGCAAAATGCAATACCTCAACACGCACCATTCAGCTAAGCCGTTTCTCCTCTCTGTGTCGCACTCCGGTCACTTGGTGCACTGATGTAATACAACTATATCTCTCCAGCGCACCTCGCCAGTAGCCACGGACAAAGCGCCACAACGTCACTGCACACAACCATCACAGGCAGTAAGTCACTGCAGTGACAAAATAACTGAACTGTCAGAGCCACAGCACATTCAGCAGGCTACAATCAAAACGCCGTTATGTCAGCTCAAGACAACTACAATAACGAAGACAGAACTAAACGTGCTCGAAGACTGCAGTGAGCATTTTGTGCTATTTGCCAGTTTGACCCGATGTCACTTCGCATTCAGAAGTCTCTTTAACAGTTAAAGGTAGAGACGGTGCCTTGTTAGAGCGCGCGCCAATCCCTCGACGCCACGGACGGTAGCCTACAATGCAGAAAATTCCCGTCTAGAAAGTACCTTCTCTTTCTGCACTCATCTATCTATCTGAAGGCACAGGATGTCTATCTGCTCTAATCGTCTGTCAGCACTCAAGCGAGCTCAATTTAGGACTGAGTGACTAGAGGAGGGGGAGAAAAGAAACGCAGCCTCTGCCGCTGACAGGGACCTGCCCCCTGATTCCGCGCATGCGGTCGCCTCTTAAAGGGCCACAGCTGCCAACAGGCGAGAGGACATGTTCAAACAAGTCACTCCAAGCAGCGACAACCCATATCACTTTATCGAATGTCTAAAAATAGATTCAGTTGCTAGAATTTGTAGTTCAGACATGCAAACAACATTATCTGGGCATATTATCAGAAATGTGCTATATTAGAAAATTTTCATGTAACACAAGTAGCCAACATTTTAATACAGATTATAGGAGTGGCAAGTTTGATTATAATGAAATGCCAGGGAAAGTAATATCTTAAAGGAATTGTTTACCCAAAATGTCATTTTTCCACCGTTCCAACACAGTATTATTTTCTTGCGTAAATCTATAGGCAGAATGTCCCGTACAATAAAAGTCAGCTTGAAATGAAAATTCATCCTATCCGTTTTGTAAATGCAAGTCATATATCTTATTGTGAATGATTCATCTATATACATTTTTCATTTTTTTTATTGACCTCATATGTCATAACTGGATTTTCAAAAACAACACTTTCTTAATCATTTAATGTGCATTTTTCTTTTTCAAAAATCTGTTACACTCAGATGTACATCACAATATGGAATACAATAAATGTAACTAAAGTAATAGAACCATAAAAGTAGTCCATATGACTAGTAAACAAGTTTTTTGAAGGCATAGGTTTTTAAACATGTTGAAATCAGTCAAATTATAGGCAAGAGCCAATCAATGACTTCAAACACAGTTCAGAGTAAGTAGAGTTCAATTTCAAAATGGATTATTTCAGAAGACTTGGACTAGTGCATGAGTTGCAGACCACTATTATGATACTTTTTTTGTCTTGGAGCTTGACATTTAAAATCACTAGGCCTATCTATTTTCATTGCATGTAACAAAAAATCTGCCTAAAATCTTTAATGAAAGAAATTAAAATAATGGTGGTTAGTAAATAATAACTTTAATAATAATTTTTAGTCTAACTATTCCTTTAAATATTAAATGACCAGAAGATTTGCTACTAAATAATAAAAAAAGTTTTGGTTAAATCTGGGGCCACTGACAAATGTTTAGGCATGTCTTGTATTTCCCTTCCTCTGGCCCTTTAATCCCAGCGTGAAGTCGTCCGTCATGACATGCCCCCTGCTGCCAGCCTCTTTTTAATCAAACACATGACGTAATTCATAATCAAGAAATGTTATACCCGTTTGCTGTCCTCCGTGGCGCTGCTCTAGTACAGTGACGTCTTACCAAAACACGAGCACGTCTTTGTTCCTGCAGAGATGCGTATTTTCTCGGGTGCAGTGATTTCGACGCAGATGTTTGTGAAGAAATGCGCGCATAATCAAATTAATCGAGATTAGATTAATAACAACGAAATTTATGCAGGTTCAGAGTCAGAAATAATTATTATTACATAATCGCACATTTATGTAGGATAGATTGGTGCCATTCTGTGATACTTTTGCATGGGCAACAACAAGTGGCACTAAATGCTGTTGCTTATTCAGTCACTAAAAATGTAACACCATTGTTTGCTAACAGACTTCTTTATTAATTCCTCATCCTTTTAAAATCACCCCCTCCCTCTGTCTCATTCTCCTTTGTTCCTTATCCTGCATAAATGGAAAAGTATGCAGGTGACCTTTACAATAACTGTGTTGGCACCAGCTTTTGTAAAACATCTAAAATAATTATTCAGCACCTAATACACCATGCTTCTAATAATGTCACTGTAGAGTACACTTATTGCCATGAGGATGGTGATTGTAGGTATGAAATATGTGTTTGTTCGAGGTCTCTTGTGGTACATAAATGTATAATTCAATTGTAGGCCTACTTATAAGCCCTTAGTTCAGTATTCCTGAGCATATGGATATAGATGCATTGTACTGTACAGATTTGTTTCTTGGAGAGGGTCACAACAATACTAGTCCTCTCAGATAGAGAACTGTAGTATGCTTTACTAATGTAATTTAAAACAATAACACAGAGCACGTGGGGTGTGTACAGGCAAATAGGGAACAGAACTATCTTCTACTGCCGCCTTCAGACCAAAAATTAAAATGACAGGAAATAAAATGTAAGTTTTTTTTTTTTAGTTTATGCTCACCATGGCTGGTCCCAAGTGGAGAGATGAAGAAAAAACACTCTGGCAAGTGAAAATTTGAACTTTTTTTTTTGTCTTTGGAGATATATTTTGCCAGTTTATCATTTAACATAATTAGAACAGACAATGCTTAAAGGGATAGTTCACCCAAAAATGAAAATTCTGTCAGTATTTACTCACCCTCATGTTGTTCCAACCTCGTAAGACCTTCGTTCATCTTCGGAAGACGAATTAAGATATTTTTTATTAAATCTAAGAGCTGGATCACTCCTCCATAGGCTTGACAATGACAATTTATTTGTATAGCACAATTTAAAACAACAGCTGTTGACCAATGTGCTTTCCACAATGTAGCTAAGTTCTAAGTTCAAGACAGAATGACAGAAAAAGACCTAAAGTTCACACAGGAACTTTAAACACATAATAAGAAAAATTTAAAAATCATATAAGATCACTTCATCTACGACACAAGATACAGTGTTAATCGAAAGCCTTCGAAAATAATAAAGTTTTTAATCTGGATTTAAAAGTCAGAAGAGATGGAGCTTGTCTTAAGCTAATAGGTAAAGTATTCCAAAGCCTTGGGGCAGCGATGGAAAACGCTCGATCTCCCCTACATTTGAGCCTCGATTTTGGGGTACACAATAGAGCCTGATTTGATGAGCGGAGTGATCTTGCAGATTTATATTCAGTCAATAGATCAGTTAAATAAGTTGGTGCTAAGCCATTTAAAGATTTAAAAACTAATAATAGAGCTTTAAATTCTACTCTGAAACGTATGGGTAACCAATGTAGTGAGCGTATAATAGGGGTAATATGCTCCCTCTTTTTTACACCACACAAAAACCGTGCCGTAGCATTTTGGACATATTGCAAGCGGGATAATGATTGCTGACTAGTGCCTAAATACAGAGAATTGCAATAGTCCATCCTAGAGGAAATAAAAACGTGAATTATTTTCTCAAGATCTTTAAAACAGAGAAACGACTTAGCTTTTTCAAGCAGACGCAGTTGGTAAAAGCAGGTTTTAACGACAGAATTTATTTGGCGGTCAAACTTTAGATTATCATCCAGAATAAAGCCCAGATTTTTTACCCAGGGTCTCAGGTACACGGACATCTCACCCAAATCCAAATTTATATATTTTGATAACTCAGATGGGCTAAAAATAATAATTTCGGATTTCTTTTCATTGAAAATTAAATAATTCAAAGAAAGCCATGCCTTAACCTCCTCTAGGCATGCTATAAGAGACTCAAACCCTGTAGAATTACGTTTGACAGGCAAATAGACCTGTGTATTGTCGGCATAGCAATGAAATGATAGACCATGTTTCTCAAAGATGGACCCAAGATGAAGCATATACAAGGAAAACAACAATGAAGCCAAAATAGAGCCCCGAGGAACTCCACAAAACAAATGTGCTGTACTCGAATAGTGTTCGCCCATCTTGACTGAAAAACTCCTATTTGTTAAATATGATCTTAACCATTTTAGAGCTGTACCTCTTACACCAACATAGTGCTCTAGACGATCAACAAGAATAGTATGATCAATAGTGTCGAAGGCAGCTGTTAGATCAAGAAGCACAAGAGCTGCAAAATCACCAGAATCACATGAAATTAAAATATCATTAAGAACTTTAACCAGCGATGTCTCGGTCGAATGACATTTTCGAAAACCAGACTGAAATGTTTTGTACAACGAGTTCTCAACCAAAAAATTCTGTAGCTGTGAAAACACAATTTTTTCCACAAAATTGAAATAAAAGGCAGGTTAGAGATAGGCCTAAAATTTATCAAAACAGATGAGTCTAAGTTCATTTTTTTAAGCAGTGGATAAACCACTGCATGCTTTAAACAGTCCGGCATAATGCCAGATTCAAGACTGCGATTTATGATAATCAGGAGATATGGAGCCATATCCATAATGATTTGTTAAATAAAAAAGGGGGAAAACTGTCCAATGAGGACCCAGAAGGCAAGGGATTGACACTTGTTCCCCTAAAAGTTATTAAAGATATCGTTAAAATAGTCCAAGTGAGTACAGTGACTCAATCTTAAGTTTATCAAACGACGAGAATACTTTTTGTGCGAAAAAAAAAAACAACAACTTTATTTCAACTATTAATTTCCTTCTCTGTGGACCTCGAGTCACTAGTATAATAGCGCAGTTCTTCTGTTGTTGTACGTCACACGCATCACCCACATGACCAGCGTCAGCCAATAGTGAGCCTACATGTGACGTAGCTCTACGCTATCACACTACGTTAACTGACTAGAGGCCAACAGAGAAGGAAATCAATAGTTGAAATAAAGTCGTTATTTTGGGGGTTTTTTTGCGCACAAAAAGTATTCTCGTCGCTTGATAAACTTAAGATTGAGCCACTGTAGTCACTTGTACTATTTTAACAATATCTTTAATAACTCTTCCGGGCTGGCAAGTTTCAATCCCTTAGAAGCCTGTGGAGGAGTGATCCAGCTCTCAGATTTAATAAAAAATATCTTAATTCGTGTTCCGAAGATGAACGAAGGTCTTACGGGGTTGGAACAACATGAGGGTGAGTAAATACTGACAGAATTTTCATTTTTGGGTGAACTATCCCTTTAAAGTTTTATTGTAAACATTTTAATAATTTTAAGTATGGAAGCCCACTTCTGCAACATCAGAAAAATATCATGCTTTGGTAAATCATAATTATAATGACATAAACTAACTGATGTCATAATGACTTCTCATAATTTCAACTTTATCTCATTTTTTTAAAGTCAGAATTGTGAGTCATAATTATGACAAAAAAAAAATCACAATTTCAAAAAATTTTCTCATAATTAATTTTTGTTATAGCTACATAGTTTCACATTAGACATAAAGCATTCACATATTATTTGCCATTACATTTAGAACGACTTTTTTCTCCCTCACAGACTGAGTGTATTCCAAACTACATAATATTATAAATACTGCAGAATACATCATCCACTAGAGGGTGCTAGACATCCACTCATTTGGCAGCATGTGCATTTAGTTTTGCATAATAATACTGCGAGCATATGGATGATTCCAATTTCCTGTAAAGTACTGTAGTAAGCCTGACAGTCTGTTTATGGTGTTGAAAATGTACCACCCCAAATGTTTTAGGAGGTCACATGGACGCTCCTGTGGACTCTACTAAGGGGTAGTGTAACTGCAAGGGTGTTTCAGTTTACTTTTGACTCCGATCCCCTCTAATCCAGTACTGTTCTGTCTGCATCTCTGTGAGGCGAGACACTGTCCTCTGGAAGGCAAAGACCTCTTCATCCGCTGTGAATAGTGTCAACCGCTCACTGGCCTCCTGAACAAAATAAATATAGGCAGTAGAGCAATTACAAATGCCATTCTACAGAAATTAGCAAAGAACCAAGGCTTAATAAAGATTTCTCTGCTTTAAGGGGTCATATCAATACATTACCATGCATATTTGTATGGAACATGTCACTGTTGCCTGCAGAGTGATTAGAAACTTGACTGCTCAGAGATGGAGAGGTTATAGAGTGGTGCAGTGATGACGTATTTTTGTATACCAAAACCTGGAAACGAGTTAGGGTTTTAGCAGTTCCATCAGTAATATAACCAGATATTACATCAGTAATATCCTCTTGTGAAAAACTTTTACTTGTCTTGTAAAAGGCGGTTGCTAGTGACTAAATGTCGCCGACAACCTCTGTTGTCCCATTAAACGTCACTAGATCACTTTCAAAGCCTTGTGTTTATAATCATACACTTGCTAACTATTCTAACTTGAACTTTCAGGGAAAATGTTTTCAAGCAAAGACTGAAAGAGTTGTCAGAAGCTTAGTGATGGTGACGTTGAACCATGCGACTGTGGTGTAGTTCGTTTATAGCCTATGTTTAGCTTTTGACTTCTACCATATTTACACTTCAAAATTCATTAAAAATGTGTTTATTTGTGAAGATTATCACAATGAACAAAATGTGTAAGAATCAGGAGTCATACAGTTTTGTTAGTCATAGACCTTATTTTCTGCAATTATTCAAAAGCCAATGAAAAAATACTATAGGGTTTTTGTCTAGCTTCTGGACTGGCCTACAAAAATATGTCATCCCTGCACCACTCTATAAAGAGGAAGTCAAAATGCAGAGGTGGAACGAGAAAAATAATGAACTGTTCAATTCAGAAACATTTTGGCATTACATTACAATTCGACTTCAGGAAATAAATAAAATAATAGAAATGTATGATATGACCCCTTTAATCATTGATAACTCCTCTTCATGACCTATTCAAATTTCAGGTAATTGAAACAAAGCTAGACATAAAATACAATATAAATATTACATAATTTCTAAATGTTAAAACGGAAATTAGAAATGTTGCATTGGCAACTAACTGAAAGTTGAACTAAACTTGAAATAAAATGAATGAAAGCTATATAGAAATGTTACAAAAATGAATAAAAATGACAATGTCTTTAAATCTGAAAATATAAAAAGCTAAGGATAAAAATAAATACTGATATAGAATATAAATTATACAAAAAATAACAGTCATGGACTGGTATAGAAGGCATTTTTGGAAGATTTTTGATGCTACATTAATGTATGCTGACAGTATGCGTTTATGATATAGTTTCAGAAGTATAATGTGATGTTTTAAGGGTGTTGTCATTACATCAGTCAGGCCGAGTTCATCTAGCATTAGGCGATCCCTGGCTTCCTCTCCAGTCATCGGTCCCTGATCAAGGAGGCGGTCTAACGGTGCGTCAGCCAACATCACCACTCTAACCTGAGAGTTTTAGACATAGAAAGTGAGCCATTGTACATATGTTGGTGCTAACAGAGTACAACACAGGAGATTATGATTAAATCGAAAAAGGTATGAAACAAATGTATTTGAGGACTGCACATGAATATCAAGTGTTTTTAATTCTGAAGATGGACATGTTTAAGGCCTATGTGAGCTTTCAGGAAGTCTGGGTCAGTATGGCGTGTCTTGTGACATGTTACCTTTTGGTCGTAAAAGTTGTCAATGAGTGTGGTGAGGCGTCTAGCTTGGTCCTTCATTCCAACCCAAAGGTGAGGAACATTCCGTATGATGACCGTGTCAAATTGCCGTGAGATTTCTAAATAATCACCTGCACCCAGTGGCTTTAAAAAACAAATAAACACACACACACAGAGAGATTAGGTAACATTAATGATTAAACGTTCACTTTCTATGATAGTTAGTATTCTAAAAAAATAAAATTTTGTTTTACTCATCCTCAATGCGTTTCAAACCCATATAATGATTTAAATTTCAGAGATTTTAAATCTGTTTAGATTTTAAATCTGTTGATCACATATAGCTATAATATGGTTTCAGAACAATACTTTTATAATAACAAAATGTTTTATAAACAATATTTAATTGTTTTTTGTGCTTTCGCATAATGAAATGTTTTTTCCTTATTCACTAATTAAATGAAAAAAAAAAGTCACTACATTATTCATAAGAGAAGAAAGTCATACGGATATGGACGACATGAGAATAAAGTTCTCATGAGAACATGAGAAGTAAATTATGACATAAATTTTGCATGTATACAGTATCACTTAGGGTCAGAAATTGATCAAAAGTGACAAAGACTTTTAGATTGTTACAAAACATTCTATTTCAAATAAATACTGTTCTTGCAAACTTTCTATTCATCAAAAGATCAAGAAAAAAATGTATCAGGATTTCTACAAAAATATTAAGCAGCACAACTGTTTTCATCACTGATAATAAGAAATGTTTCTTGAGCATCAAATCATATTATAATGATTTCTGAAGGATCACGTGACAATGGAGACCAGACTGGAGTAATGATGCTTAAAATTAATCTTCGCCATCACAGGAATATAATACATTTTAAAATAAAAAACAATTAAAATAGAAAACAATTATTTTAATAGATTTTCACAATATTACTGGTTTTACTATTTTTTGAGCAAATAAATGCAGCCTTGGTGAGCATAAGAGATTTAATTCAAAAATCTTAATGACCCCAAACTTTTAAGTATAGTATAATATACACACAAAAACACAAATTCATCTGCTTTAGTATCAGTGGTCTCTCCACCGTGATACTGAATGAGAGGGAAACTTCACTGATGTTTTCTCTGACACCTTGGCACATATATTTTTACCCATCCATCTCTCTTATCTCATGAGCTTATTCCCTCTTGAATTTTTGTCTCTAATCTTCTATTTCACCCTATATTCTGTATCCTCTCTGGGTAACATGTATCTCTGTGGTAACTCAGTGGAAAGCACATTAACACATGCTGACATAGTCCCTACTGCATTAGCCTGACTATGAAGACGAAGTTGAGGACTCTTCAGACAAATCCACACATGTACATGCACACACACACACACTCGCTCACACTCTCAGAACACTGAAGTGAACAGCGCTCTCAAAAGCACTGAAGGACACAGAGACAGTGCCTCGGCTCCATTAGAGAGCAGCATACTCATCCTTTCTTTCCTTCACAAACAAAAAGGGAGCTTCAAACTGGTAAACCAAGTCCAAGGTTACATACATAAACAAGCATGCACACACACACACACACACACACACACACACACACACACACACACAAGCTGGCTTAGACTAGCCATAGACAGGGCTGCAATGATAAACTTAGTTATGGATGGATGGATCAAGGCATGGGCGATTACATACACTGCTTCTAAAATCAAATAATTCCCTACTATATAGCATGTGAAAAACAGTAAGCCAAAAGAGTAGTATGTTCAAATACATAGTCACAGAGATTCTGAAGTGCGCATATGACGGAGGCCAACGGAGGGGATTTATGAATGGAAGTGAAGCAACTCAACTGACGCTGAAAGGTCATGTGACGGCAACAACATGGCATGGAGTATGTCCAAATTCATACTACCTATATTCATACTATATAGAGCGTACTTTTTGACGATCGCAAAATAAATTCAAATGTAGTACCTGTGCGATTTTGGACGCAGCGATAGTATCAGGAGAGTGGTATGATGGATGATAATAAAAATATGAAAAACAAAGTGTAAAAAAGCAGAGAGATACATAAAAAAAAAGAAAGTTAAGTAAGAGGGTAAAAAGAAAGATTTGACATCCTTCGCATTCCAATAATAATCACCTGTGTTGAAATGCATTTGTTACTCCACTGCTGTTTAAAAGTTTGGGGTCTGAATATTTTTATTCGGCAAGGATGTATTCAATTGATCACAAAGTAAAGAGTGAAGACATTTGTATAGTTACAAAAAAAAATAATTTTTATCAATCAAAGAATCCAGAAAAAATGCATCTCAGTTTCCACAACAATATTATTGTGCACAAATGTTTTCAACATCGTTAATAATAAGAAACGTTTCTGAATAATGTGACACTGAAGACTGGAGTGATGATGCTGAAAATTCAGCTTTGCCATCACAGGAATAAATTCTATAATTAATAAATTATACAATAAATAAATCTAAAATATAATAAAATAAAATCTTAAAGCTGCAGTCTGTAGTTTTTCCTCTTTGTCGCCATCTCTGTTCGAAATCTGCAATTGCAGTTATTCGCGAAATTATCAACTTTACGTGGGTTGTGCCTCGGCACGGCACAGCGTGGATGAATCTAATGTTTTGAGGAGAATGTGCGGCTGTCAGTCACAGCGCCGGTGTGGATACTGTCATTCGGAATCACAGATTCAACTTTTTGGAAGTATGACCAACATAAGAATTTTCACCGGAAAATGTCACCTGAACAAGTAATATCCACTTTTGTTCTGACCAACTAAGGGAAAAAAAGCATTGCATTAAATCTTGTGATTAAATCTAACGGTTGCTTATCATATCACGTCAAACCATGCAAATTATACTTTGTTCTCAAATTGTTAATGTTAACAACATCAGCATTGTGTGACTACATTTAATGCGTATTAAGGCTACCTGTAGTTCAGTTTTCATTTCTGTGCAGTCTAATTTCTAATTGTCATACCAACAAAATAATGTTCCTTAGAACTGGTTCTCTTTGAAATACAAACACACGTATCTGTAATCAGATGCATATTTAAAACTGGAATATAAACGGTTGCAGTCTCTGTTTTTTCTGTAGCCACTCCGAAGTCCAAAGTCTTTTGCATTTTACAACGGGTGAATCTCCGGTTGTCACTGGTGATTGTCGTTTGAACCTTTCTGGATCCGCCATCAAATTGATGTTTAATTATATCAAGTGCTGTGAGAAAAGGCTATAAATCTCCACCTCCAACATCCTCACACGCAATATAGCTTACTAGCCAAGACACATTCTTTATGTGTACAGATGTGACGTAATGACGCAAAGACATGCTCGAATTTCCCGCGGAAATCCACCAGTACCACTGGAATTAAAAACATTATAACAAGCTTACCGTTTTGAATCGAACTAAGGCAAACAGATAGTTTTGAACACTGGCTGGTTATGTACTTGCTCAAAAAATTATTTTGGATAATTTTTAACCCAAAAAAGTTACGGACTGCAGCTTTAAATTATACTTTTGTTTCACTATTTTTTACTGTATTTCTGATCAAATAAACACAGCCTTGGTGAACCCTTTTCAAAAGTGTCTTAAAATCTTATTGCACCCAAACTTTTAAACAGCAGTGTATACATTATATTTGCTATAAAATAAATAAAAAATACACAAATAACAAATTAAAACAAACGAAATACACAAGCATATGAATATACAAATATCACTGAAGCCTTATGGAGTGGATTCAAAATCTGGATTCAAAAGTGTTTTTTTGTTGTTGAGTGGGCCACATTAGAAGAGGGAAGGAGAATAAACTGACTAAATGGATATGGAATGACAAACAAGCATCTAATATTTTTGTTTCTCTTTTTTAAATATGAGGTGCTAGAATGCCATTCCCAATTTAACCCCCACCTTCCTATATCCACATCAAGAACCTTTGTAAAATATACCCCACAAACCAGATCTCAAATCAGCATTTTATGTTTAGACTCACTCGCTCACACAGCTCTTGAAAGGTGCAGTCTGCAATGGTTCCACAGGTCCGGCTCAAGGTTACTTCTCTTCCCTGCACGTTCAACACCCTTGGTCTGGTTACTACCAATGGTTAGAGGTAGACATATAGTTATTAAACTGAATTTATTGGAAAGATCTAACAATTTAACACTGAAAGTTAATCTACACATCAAAGCAGTCAACATAAATCTAACCAACTATAAGATCTAAGTCAACTACAAGATAAAACCTCAAACACCAAGTCAAGGAAACATCCACACTTAACCTTAAAACCCCATCTATGCAAAGGCAGATGAACTTGCTTACCATCATTTTGTCTGTATGCCAGTTCCTCAAACAGCGCATTGACAGCATTCTCTGCATCAGGCTCACTTGATCTATGGAAAGCGAGTGAATGAGAGAGATAATTGAATATGAAATTAACCAGGTTTGAAGTGGTCACATCAAACGGTGTGTGCTGAAGGCCTGTGTTTGAATTTTCACAGTGCCTCCTGGAACAGGATGTTGGATTCAAAACGCAAACATTGAGAGAGTGTGAATAAGAGGGAGCAGCAATCAGGTGTCAACAAACACATGCATATTAAACATCCTCTGAAAGTGCAGCTGTTGAGATAAAGGGTTTATAATAAGTCAGAGTGAGACGGCGTGTATATTTATATTAATGTGCGCTCATGACATGTCACTCTGTTTTCTCTTCTCAGACCCGGTAGTCGAGACCACGGGCAATTGTAACATTTTTACGTTTTACTTCATAACTCACAAATTATTATAAATCTACCAGCCATTTTTCATGCAAGAAACATTGTTTGGTAAAATAATGGTTCCATTAATAGACTTGTAGTGAGAATTAAAATAAAATATATTAACCTACTGTATCTCAAAAATGAACACACAAAACTTTGTGTGTTTACTACTTAACTTCAGAGTCACATGATACTTTGAAATTCATTTTAATATTCTGAATTAAAAAAATAAAAAATTGTCAGGAATAGTACATGTATAAACCAGTCTAGGACACCCTAAACAAACAAATAAATAATAATAATAATCATAAACGTTGGTGTAGTGTGTTACAATTGCTCCAAACTATCTTACAGCTTTTTATTAATTACTGATGTGACGTTGATCTCTTGTGCAGTGCTCTAAAAGTGAGAGTGTTACATGTCTTACATGTAGTATAGTCTTTCTGATGATTTCCTTTTCCTTTTCCGGTAATCTATTCCAGTGTCAAGACAGATAGAATGACAGTGCTCCTGTAAAGCAAAGATAGAAATGTGGTGACATTGTTTCAAGAGTAAGTTTAAAATTACATCGGTTTTGTTTGTATTTTGGCTTGCAATACATATTCCCCCCTAGGGGGCGACAATGGGACACGTCGGTTAATACTAAATAATATTCACAACATGTGATCCATATAATCCTGATAAAAGCCAAATGTTTATGCCTTACATTAAGTTTGACCTTTGACCTTCTCTAATGACTTTGAACTACTGTAAACTGTTTTAACATCCAAGTATTAACAGATTACATACAATATATAATCTCATGTTGTCTAAAGTACATTCTTATTAAATACATCCGTGTAAAAGATTAAAGGATCAACTTTATCAGTCTTCACAATGCACGTATAGAGATTTTATAATGGCACGTTTGTACTGGTTATCATGTATTATGAAATTCTCCTAATGCTAAAATAATGTAATTGAAAAGTAACGTTAATCTGAATTAATGCGTGCCAACTATGTCAGCACTGTTAAACATGTTAGTTGCTCACTTTTACAGATGGACTGTGTGGAACTATAGTGCATCAAACCTCTATGACGAGGAAAAAAAACATTCAAATGAAACAAAATGCCGGAGTAATGATGACAAAAATGACTGATGAAAAGGAAGGGTGATTATTTTTAACAGGATGTGGATGATATGTGGTATTTAGGCGAGAGGCCTTTGCCTGAATCAGTTCTCAATGACAGCTCCAGCGAATTATGAAATCAGTGAATTTTCCGCCACCCTCCTCCTTGAACTAAAGATAATTAGCAATCACCACACAGAGCGTGAGAGGAGTGATCTATTCCTCTTCTTCATGCATCTCTCGCCTCTTCCCCCCATTCTCCAGCGCTGTCAACTTTTCTCTCTCAAGCGCAGAGTTCCACGTCCGAGCCAATTGGCTGAATCAGCCATAATGACAGGCTGACAAACCGCGAGCAGAAGAACACAAAAGGAAAAGTGTCACTTCATCAACCCTGCTCGACCTTGTCACCAGGCCGCCATGTAAACAGCCGCCACGGCCACGACAACCAGCCATCAAAATGGGTTATTCCTATGTACATCCTAGTCTATTCAATTTTACGCTTTTTTTTTTCATAAAAACTTTCCATTTCCATGAGTATATCTCAACAATTGATGGGCCATTTCGCATGAGAGTAATCGAGAGGAGGGAGAGGGGGAGAGAAATACAATCAGTAATGATTCCAGCGCATGGTTCTTTATAATCAGTTGAAGACACGTCCTCTTGTGGATCATTGCATGATTATGGTCTTTGATGGGTTCATTAAAGACTCATAACTCCTTAAAGATCTTCATCATCTGGCCTTCTCAACTCAGAATGCACTTTGCCACACAACTAAGACGCGCATCCTCGGCTTTCAACAAGACCCTCAACATGTGCAGGATCTCATAACTGACCGGACCTTTTAATAAAATAACTAAAACGTGTTTCAACGGAATTAAAATGGCAATGGAAAATACATCATTTGAGATTTAGCACTAGCTGGCAGTAAGAAAAATATTTATGAATATTGTTTAATGGATAATTTCAGCCATTTTTGAAAACCTTTTTTAAATCAACTTAACCGCTGAATTAGACTATTGCGTAACAGCACATCCCCTCCAAGATGTAAAATGATTGAAAGGTAGAGAGTGTTTCTGATTGGCTGTGTTTCTAATTGACGACAGAATAGTGGTCTGCTCACCTGACTTCTTTATTTATTTCCCAAAACAAACTTTTCAGTTGCATCTGTCAGGAAACATGCATATTACATGGTTTTCCAAAAATAAATGAATGAATAAATAAATAACTTTTTTAATAAGAATAATAAGAATTATTTTGTGTTCAAATTACCTGACAGATATTACAATAAATAAATTATTATTTTTCATAATAATAATATTTGTGTAATATCATAAATATCCACATTACCTGGCAATATAATTTTTTTTACAAATTCTTCCAAATAATAATAATTTATTTTTATTTTTTGTAATACCATGCATGTCCATATTACCTGACAGAAAAGATTATTTATGTTATTATTATAATTCAATTGATCAATGATTCAATGATCAATTTTATAGTAAAAGTTTTCAACAAAGTTTCTTTTAAAGTCATGCTGAGTTCTTATCGTTGCATGTGCTGGATGCCCACAGCTTCCCTGCACAACCATTTAGAATAAGAATGAAGTCTGTCTCTCTTTCTGTCTGTCTTGCTCTCTCTTCTCCACTCCTCAAAAAACTTGCCTTTGAGTTTTTCAAAGCAAGGGTTGCCATTGAGCTCCAACAAAAGCCAAGGATAGCTGGCGATTGGACCCTGATGAGGTCCACTACCTCATTACTGACAGCCAAAAACATTTGATGCTTTTTTCCCTCCTGTTTGGGAGGAAGAAGGGTGGATTGACAGAGCCTGGCTTAAGGAGCGCGCGGTGGGAGAACTGAAAAAGAGAGGTGGCAGAGGGGGACAGGGGGGAAAGGTTGTAGTCCATTCATCTTTGTGTGTCTTACAGCCTCTGTGGGTAGGAGAAAAGAAAGGGGGGTGGAAGCAGGGGCGGGGTAAAAAGAGAACGAGAGACAGCTTAAAACACTGCCTTTATGCTTTTGAGTCCAGGACGACTCCTCTTACATCAAAGTGTTTTAACCACTGCGGTGTGTGATTTTGTCTCTATGTGTGTGTGTGCGTGTCTTGTGTGAATGTATTGAGAGATTAGGTGACTAGTGAGTGTGTGCGAGGGAGAGAAAGAGAGAGGGAGAGAGAGCTATGGGGGTGGTTAACGACGTGAACGCACTAATTACGCCTAATTATCTATTCCCTTTACATGTAACCGGCTTTGTTAGTTACTCAGAACGCTCTCAAAACATACTCAAAATGTTCTCACAACCTCTCCTTGCCCTGTCCAGGACTCTTAAAGAAACATCAACCTTGGAACATCTGCCTCTCTTTGAAAGCATGGACCCCCCAGACCTCGGCAGAGGCCACAGGCCACAGCTCTCATCCTCTCCATCACAATCACTCGCTCCTCAGTCTTTGCTAATCTGCGCCTGCTAAAAACATGACTGACCGACTTTAGTGGTGACTTGGCAAAACAACATCCTTTGAGGGACTGTTAACGAATGTCAAGTCACCTCAAATGTTGATCTTAAGGCTCATTCACACCAAAGCCAGACGTTTTGACAGGGCCAACAAGATTTTAAATCCAAATTATTGCACTGTTACAGTTATTTTTTTGCTTAACAAATAATTTAATAAGATAACATACCATTCAGGTCTCATCAGATAAATCAGTGCGAGTAGTTTTGGTGGATAAAAATATTTTGTATTTGAATATTTTGGTAACACTTTACAGTAAGGATTTATTTGTTATCATTAGTTCATGCATTAACTAACATGAACTAACAATGAGCAATATTAGGGGTGTAACAATATATCGTGTCTCAAAATATCGCAATACAAAAATGCAACAATATGTATCGTGGATAGTGATATGTATTGTGTATAGTTCACCCAAAATGAAAATTATGAGAACAAAATCAAGTTTACAGAGTTTTAGTGTGAGTACAACATTAAACTACTATAAATAATGTTGAATATAATGTAATGTCCTGATAATGCCAAATGTCTTATGTTACCATTAAAAAGCGCACTACATTATTTTAAATATATCTAGTCAGTGACGGAGTGCATGCATATTCGTCTAAAATGATTTTGTATTTTCAGCTTCAGAATCATGAATGTCACCATTGTCCTGTGCATTGGGTTACCAGCACCAAGTCCAAGCCTATTCATTTCTACCCCAATGTAATACCAAATTTAGCATTTTAATCAACAGTAAATTTTTTGCACCTTTTTACCATATGTCTTGTAGTATCGTGATAATATTGTATTGTGAGTTTAGTATCATGATATGTATCAAATCGTGACAAGGGTATCGTTGTTACACCCCTAAGCTATATATTAACCTTTGTTAATGTTAGTTAATACAAATGTTAGTTCACACTCACAGTGCATTAATTAATGCCAACAGAGGCAACATTTGACCTTAAAAATGTTTTAGTAAACATTGAGATTAAATGCTGTAGAAGTATTGTTCATTGTTAACTAATGCAGTTAAACAATGTTAACAAATTAAACCTTATTGTAAAGTGTTACCAATGTTTCTTAGTCATATTGGACTTGGTATAAATGGGCCTTTACACAAAATCAGACAGAAAATTAATAACAGCAAGAGAAGAGACAGCGGCATTCCTGGCAACCACTTCTCTGTCCCACTCTCTATGGATGGTTTATGAGATTAAATATCTCTCGTAGGTCTGCTCTTATTAACTGCCTCTAATTAATCAGATCAAGTGTGTCTGTCCGTATAGTTAACTATTCTTCAAAACTACTTTAAGGTTTCTGTAAGGGTTTAGACATTTTTACGATAAAATGGCTTTGAAGGAAGAAAATGATGAGAAATATTAGAAATAGGAGGTTAACAAAAGGTCAGTGGAACACTATACAGCCATCCAACATAAATTGCCTCTTTTCATTTTTGCTCTATCTTCAAGTCATTCAATCATCATATACTCATCCTTATATCCACCAGAGACCTTCACCATGAAAACACACACACACACACACACACACACACACACACACACACACACACACACACACACACACACACACACACACACACACACACACACACACTTGCTCCAACCAAAGGAAGATAGGGAACAGCAGTTCGAAAAAAATGAAGAGAGACATTTGAGCGAAATTAAGATCATCACACCTCTATTTTAATGTGTCTGTCTGATGGAAAATCAATAAGGGGTTTTGACCTTACTTATAAATAATAGTTAGGTCTGTCAAATAAAAATCAATGAATTAATGATATATATCAATATTCATTCAAAGAAAATGTAGTGTAGGTGTATAAAAGAAGTGTATATTTATTATGTATGAAACAATATATTGGCTTCTAAAGTCATTTAACCCCTTAGCTGTCATCCCCCTTTTGATAATTGACATTAAAATGCACTATACAAACTTAAATGGTTGTAATTCAAGAATGCTTTGGAATACAGACCTAAGTTTGGTCTTGTTTTAAAGAAAACAATCAGCAGATTATTACTGAAGTGAAAGCACTTCAAAAAATTAAAGTATGAAAAAGTTATGGAAGTTAAAATTTACAGTAAATCAAATATACTTTATCAATATTTTTTTTTATATAAAAAATATTTTACAAAATATTTTTTAGTATAAAATTACTATAAAATGAAAGCTAAATATCTAACCAAGTTGTGTTCCAAATTTGAAGTTGATATCACAAAAATTGAAGTTCCCATGAGATTTTGTATAGGCGTTGTACCAAAAATAGCCACCGGGTGCCATTGAATTCCATTGAATCTAATTGTATGTATTCTGCCATAACAAATTAATAAATTTCTATCCAAATATCATTTTTGTTACTAAAAATGGAACCTTGAGACTCAGACCTTTCTGACAATATGTGTTTTGTCAAGATTAGAAAAGTTTTTGATAAAAAATTATGAAAGATGATGCCCAAAAGGGGAGGAGCCTAATACAAAAATACCGTTTCTATGGTAACGCAACGTCCAATTTCAAAACGGTTTTCACAGGATGAATTCTGAGTTCGTAAGCTTTTAAATGATACCTAATTTATAATTTATGATTTTGACCTAATTTATAATAATGATAAAAAATAAAAATGTATATATATAATATATATTATATTTTTTAGAGGACTTTTTACTTTACTTTTTCAAATATTATTTCATATTTTTTTATTGACAAATACTAGATTGTTTTATTATGAACTTTTAGCATTAAAAACCAAAGTTTCAATTTTTAAAAGTGTGTGCGTTGACTTTTTGTGACAAAGGTCAGAAACTCCTGTTATGACGTAGATTTTTTGAGGCGCACTCTTGTCAAAAATTCATATATTACTGTTCCTACATAATTTGTAATAAAAAAATAGTGCAAAAATATCTATTTAGGAGTCTTAGACCTTTCCAACGATATATAGTTTGTCATGATTAAATTAGGATTTAATAGTAATATATTGAATTAAAGTTAGGCGTCCCGCTAGCGGGACGGTGACACTTAAGGGGTTAAAGACACCTTTCTATTCAGAAAGGTGCAAATGTAAATGTGGTAAACAAATTTATTCCAGTAATGGCAAAGTTAAAATTTTAGCAGCCATTACTCTAGTCTTACATGATCCTTTAGAAATCATTTTAATATGCTGATATACTCAAGAAATATTTCTTATTATTATCAATGTTGAAACAGTTGAGCTTTTTAATATTTTTGAGGAAACCATTATACAGGTGCTGCTCATATAATTAGAATATCATCAAAAAGTTGATTTATTTCAGTAATTCCATTCAAAAAGTGAAACTTGGATATTATATTCATTCATTACACTAAGACTGATATATTTCAAGTGTTTATTTCATTTAATTGTGATGATTAAAACTGACAACTAATGAAAATCCCAAATTCAGTATCTCCGAAAATTAGAATATTACTTAAAAAACTATGAGCATGTACAGCACTCAATACTTAGTTGGGGCTCCTGAATTACTGCAGGAATGCGGCGTGGCATGGAGTCGATCATTCTGTGGCACTGCTCAGGTGTTATGAGAGCCCAGGTTGCTGTGATAGTGGCCTTCAGCTCTTCTGGATTGTTGGGTCTGGCGTATCGCATCTTCCTCTTCACAATTCCCCATAGATTTTCTATAGGGTTAAGGTCAGGCGAGTTTGCTGGCCAATTAAGAACAGGGATACCATGGTCCTTAAACCAGGTACTGGTAGCTTTCGCACTGTGTGCAGGTGCCAAGTCCTGTTGGAAAATGCAATCTGCATCTCCATAAAGTTGGTCAGCAGCAGGAAGCATGAAGTGCTCTAAAACTTCCTGGTAGACGGCTGCGTTGACCTTGGACCTCAGAAAACACAGTGGACCAACACCAGCAGATGACATGGCACCCCAAACCATCACTGACTGTGGAAACTTTACACTGGACTTCAAGCAATGTGGATTCTGTGCCTCTCCTCTCTTCCTCCAGACCTTGGGACCTTCAATATTTACTTTCATCAGAGAACATAACTTTGGACCACTCAGCAGCAGTCCAGTCCTTTCTGTCTTTAGCCCAGGCGAGACGCTGTGTCTTGTTCAAGAGTGGCTTGACACAAGGAATGCGACAGCTGAAACCCATGTCTTGCATATGTCTGTGCGTGGTGGTTCTTGAAGCACTGACTCCAGCTGCAGTCCACTTTTTGTTAATCTCCCCCACATTTTTTAATGGGTTTTGTTTCGCAATCCTCTCCAGGGTGCGGTTATCCCTATTCCTTGTACACTTTTTTTCTGTCACATCTTTTCCTTCCCTTCACCTCTCTATTAATGTGCTTGGACACAGCGCTCTGTGAACAGCCAGCCTCTTTGGCAATGACCTTTTGTGTCTTGCCCTCCTTGTGCAAGATGTCAATGGTCGTCTTTTGGACAGCTGTCAGCAGTCTTCCCCATGATTGTGTAGCCTACAGAACTAGACTGAGAGACCATTTAAAGGCCTTTGCAGGTGTTTTGAGTTAATTAGCTGATTAGAGTGTGGCACAAGGTGTCTTCAATATTGAACCTTTTCACAATATTCTAATTTTCTGAGATACTGATTTGGGGGTTTTCATTAGTTGTCAGTTATAATTATCCAAATTAAAAGGAATGAACACTTGAAATATATCAGTATGTGTGTAATGAATGAATATAATATCCAAATTTCACTTTTTGAATGGAATTACTGAAATAAGTTAACTTTTTGATGATATTCTTATTATATGACCAGCACCTGTATACACTCACCTAAAGGATTATTAGGAACACCTGTTCAATTTCTCATTAATGCAATTATCTAATCAACCAATCACATGGCAGTTGCTTCAATGCATTTAGGGGTGTTGTCCTGGTCAAGACAATCTCCTGAACTCCAAACTGAATGTCAGAATGGGAAAGAAAGGTGTTTTAAGGAATTGAGCGTGGCATGGTTGTTGGTGCCAGACGGGCCGGTCTGAGTATTTCACAATCTGCTCAGTTACTGGGATTTTCACGCACAACCATTTCTAGGGTTTACAAAGAATGGTGTGAAAAGGGAAAAACATTCAGATGGTAGAGTCAGAATTTGGCGTAAACAGAATGCGAACATGTATCCATCATGCCTTGTTACCACTGTGCAGGCTGGTTGTGGTGGTGTAATGGTGTGGGGGATGTTTTCTTGGCACACTTTAGGCCCCTTAGTGCCAATTGGGCATCGTTTAAATGCCACGGCCTACCTGAGCATTGTTTCTGACCATGTCCATCCCTTTATGGCCACCATGTACCCATCCTCTGATGGCTACTTCCAGCAGGATAATGCACCATGTCACAAAGCTCGAATCATTTCAAATTGGTTTCTTGAACATGACAATGAGTTCACTGTACTAAAATGGACCCCACAGTCACCAGATCTCAACCCAATAGACCATCTTTGGGATGTGGTGGAACGGGAGCTTCGTGCCCTGGATGTGCATCCCACAAATCTCCATCAACTGCAAGATGCTATCCTATCAATATGGGCCAACATTTCTAAAGAATGCTTTCAGCACCTTGTTGAATCAATGCCACGTAGAATTAAGGCAGTTCTGAAGGCGAAAGGGGGTCAAACACAGTATTAGTATGGTGTTCCTAATAATCCTTTAGGTGATTGTATATACACACACATTTCAGGATTCCTTGATGAATAGAAAAATTGAAATAAAAATCTTTTGTAAGATCAAAGTTTGTACTGTACTTTCAATCAATGTAATGAATCCTTGCTGAATAAAAGTATTTATTTCTTGAAAAAAAAAATACTGACCCCAACGTTTATACTTTATACCAGTGGTCTCCAACATGATGCCCGCGGGCACCTGGTAGCCCGCATGGAGTCTCTGAGTCGCCCGCCGAGCACGTTCTATAAATAGCCTGAATTGTAATCTTTCATTTATTTATTTTTTTTTATTTATTTTTTTATGATGATGGCATAAAATGAGAACATAACTAATGGTAACATTTCATATACCATTAAAACATAATAAAATCATTTAAAATATTTTGAATCTGCACGTCGAGCACGTTTAAAAAAAACAAAAACGTAACGTAACTTCTGTGAGTTGAGGCGGTCGCGGGCAGACGGTACATACATAAGATAAATTGAACTATAAAAAAGAAAAAAGATTAATTATGGCTGATGATGCAGGTCATGCAAAAAAGAAGACGACTTATTATTTTAACGAGGAGTGGGAGACAGAATTCCTCTTCACTAACGTTAAAGATAAAGCTGTATGCCTCATCTGTGGAGCTAGCATTGCGGTTGCCAATGGTCTATGACAGGGGTCTCCAACACGTCGCTCGCGAGCTACCAGTAGCTCGTGGCCTGATTGGAGGTAGCTCACCAAGGTGGCGTTCACATATCGCGTCTTTTGCGCGCTCAAGTTCGTTATTTCAAATGTAGGAAGCTCATAATTGAAGCGACGCGCTCATTTTTTCCAGGCGCAGCGAGATGAAAAATCCATCAGCTACTAAAACTTCTTTGTCATTGTGGAGAGCGCAGTGCATGGTTGCATAGCAACGACAGACGCCACGGGAAAATCGGATCGAATTTTACTATTAATAATGAAAGATAAGCTAATGTGCATTGTGAACGTCAGTAATTCATCTTTTTTGACTTATTCTTTTATAAAAATGATTTAAAGGCTGAAATATGGGAGCTTTTTATAAATCTTTTTTTGTCAAAACTTTATTTGAACTTGTAGGCTACATGTTAGTAGATAACATGTCGCAAGACACTCCTTTAAAATCTGGCCATCATTTTTAATGTTGTTATTTTGTTTATGTAAACAAAAAGTGCAAATGAATTCTAATTATATTTGTTATTTGCTGGTTTTCGACATAAACCTTGGTGAATTGATTTTATTGTGTAGTATTAGTACTTTTTGAACAGGATTCTGTGATAACCGTGATCATTTTGGTGACTATAATCATGAAATGAAATTTTCATGCCATTTCATCTCTAGTTAAGATGCACTATAAAATCAACCATAATTATGTGTTTTTACAGTATAATATGCAAAGTACAATTTTCTTGAAAAAAATTAATCTCTGATTCTGTTCTTTTCTCTTACATTTAAGGGTGACATATATAGGCTTACAAAAACTCTTTTAGGTCTAAAACAGTTTAGATAGTTGTTAATATGAGAGTTATGAGACATTATTTAAGTATTGTATTAGCCTACATAAGTAGCTCTCGGCCACTATCTTTTTTAAAAAGTAGCTCTCAAATGAAAAAAGGTTGGAGACCCCTGCTTTATACTATAATACCTTTAATAGATATATATATATATATATATATATATATATATATATATATATATATATATATATATATATATATATATATATATATTCATGATTAATCATATTGAATTAATGAGTTAAAGTGACAAGAATTCAATAATATTTTGTCAGCAAATAAGTATTACCACCCTGAAGAGCGATAAAGATATAGGAGAACAAGAGCCAGTGAGTGCATTTCAGTGAGTCTGTCACACATTATTAGGGTTGACCAGACATGAGAGGAGCCATTTGGGCCACCCTAGTTACCCTGAACTGGGATCCTAGGTTGCCCCAAAACCAGATGGCCTAACAAAGAAGCTCGAGCGTTAGAGGTGCAAGGCAGGGCGCTGGGCATTCAGCACTCTTACCAGGCAAGATTAGCACAGGCCAGAATAGAGGGTGACTTTAGGGACCCCATGGATTCGACAGGGATGGGCTGAACCAGAGTGACTGTGCTGGGCCACTGAACATAAAAGACCCAGGGGTCAAACTGAGAAAAATCACAGCTGAATGAAGCGTATAGTGGCTTTTTTTTTTTTTTTTTACATATTCTGCTATGATGACGAACTATGAGGAAGACTACGATATAAAGTGGATTAGAAAGACATTGTGCTGCCAGTCATCAAAGCATCCTCTTATTCTGCCGCTCTTCAAGCTCACATAGAGAAAAGGAACATGTAAAGGACTGGTTTGTTTTGTGATTTGTGCTTCCCTTACAACTTTGACGACTTAACAGCCCGCTCAATATCTAAACCGAAAAAAAAAAGGAATATCATGGGGAAAATGTTACCTATATTCACAGTGTCACAGCCACAAACAAGCCGTTTGATGTTAAATCGCATTCAGCTCAATCAAATGTGCAAGAATGTGGCCAGCTGTAAAATGCCTGAAAATGATCATCTGATTATTTATGATGGAAAGCTGTCGCAGGATGATGGTAATTACCCAGACAGCACACAGGATAATGCCAATACCTGCTTAAAATAATACAATTAACTTGCAAAGCAGATCAGCGCATTGCTGGCGTCCATGGCCGGGCGCACTTTGAAATGCAAGCAGCTTCACCGCAATGGTGTCTCATTCCAGCCAACCCACGCCAGTCATTAAACGGCCTCCGTGTCTGTCACACTCTCTCTCAGTCTGTTGCTCTCATCTCCAGGTATGATCAAAGCTGTCTTTTTTCTGTTTTGTGTGTTTTTGCAAACACATATGAGGTTGTGTATTTTTACCTGTGAATAAAATACATCAAAAACCAGACAGAGCAGAGGAGGAAACATGAAGAGAGATGGATGGAGATAGAATGAAAGGATAAATAAATGAACTGAGAGAATGACTTTGTCTTTACCTTGAGTACGCCAATGAAAGGCACAAAAGCAGCCCTCTGAAGCCCATTTTTGTACAGTTCTGAGAGAGAGAGAGAGAGAGAGAGAGAGAGATGCTGGTTAGATTCACTCTTTAGCCTCCTCATAATGTCATTTTCCATCTATGATTGGCAAATAAAGTGTCTATTGATGAAGTGAGGAACGGGAGGGGAGGAGGAACAAAAGGGATGAGGAGAGGCAGAAATTGATTTCTGTGGGCAGCGCAGGAGAAAGGCAGTACATGAAATTCATTACATTCCCAAACAATGAGCTCAAGAGAAGAAGTCTCTCTTTCTTTCTGCACAGACAATAAACCTGCATCACGGTGAATAGAGACTTCAATTAGCCACACAGGCATTATAGGCCACACACACACACACAGATGTAAAGAGACCGTGACGAGTATATGCTTCAGTCTGTGCTGTAAAAGCTTGTTTAAAGCTGCCGTGGGCAAGAAAATATAAAGGAAACAGAACTGTCATAACAGAGGCATGTTGAGCAATAAACAGTCCAGTGAGAGTTGTTTGGCCAGTTCTCACCCAAGAAATGAAAGCTTACCATATGGATCTTCCTATGAAAGAACAAATGAAAGCTAGGGATCTAGAGGCCACTTATGACAATCATTCAGGTGATTCATTTATTTTTTTTTTTTCAGGTGGAAAGCAAACTGGGATCCCCCTTACATACTGAGAGATATTTTAAAGGCATCATACATACTTTTTCCCTCACGTTAATGGCCATTTCCCCCCTCTCTGACCCTTAAAATGAAAAGTGCCATTTTTGGCTGCTGTACATTCAGATTTCGATGTAAACAGCCCATTCAATTTGTAGCACAATGTGAAAGTGGTCATGTGCTAATGTACTCTTTTGATGTCAATTTTTTCATTTTTAATAAAAAAAAAGATTTTCGTTATGAAAGTTACAGAATACGTTCATAGTACATTGAACTCTTTTCTTATGTTTCTCATTATATGACACTTCAAGGCACAGGGTTCTCAACCAGAGGGCCTCAGCGAGCTTCCAAGGGAGCATAAAATTAAAATAAAACCACTAAAACTCAAGATATTTCTTATTTTAGTTTCCCAACCCTGTTTCTGGAGGCACACCAACACTACACATTTTCGAACTCTTCCTAATCAAACACACCTGAATCAGCTCATCATCTCATTAGTAGAGACTCCAAGACCAGGGCTGCATTTAACTCCACTTTTAGGCTGCGTGTGAAAACTGATAAATACTACCTTAGGATTACACAAGGTAGGAAGTCATCATGGCACGTCCTGTCTACTGAGATTCCTTAATTTTATCGATTTTTGAAGGCAGCATAGATGTATCCTTCGCTGTCTTTGATATCCCACAATCCTGTGCTTTCTATTCTGCGACAGTTGAGCTAGAAAAATAAAGACGGCGTCTGAAAGTTGCAGTTGGTGGTCAGTTTGTGTGTAAATGTATGTTTTTGACCAACGTTTTCCACTTTTGATATTATTTCTGGTGTGAAATTACTATTGTAGTAATTAAATATTCACTTAGTTTTCACCAAAGCTCGCTCTTTATTGCTCTAAACCATTATGCTGCCTCAGAAATCTGTCCGAAATCAGTTTTGCAAGGTACCTTCATGCACAAACGCTGCCAGCAAAGTCCATGGGCATTTTCATACATTTTATGAATATACATTTTTCTAATTACGCCAAGCTCAGGTAAAAATTGAGTAAAAATGTTTAACATTTTTTTATTATTAATCCTTTTTCAGAAAATCATGACCAATGCTTTAAGGTGACTGCAGTCACTATTTCCAGACATTTTAAATATTGTTTAAACATAATAATAATAACGTTTCTAATCAAACCTTTTCCCAGGTTATATATGTGATGAATCTCAATCATCTATTGAAGCAAATAATTGAATATTTTAATAAAAATGACAGACATCCAGATTCTTCGGAAAAAAAATATACATTCATTTGGCAGTTTATTTACCCATATCCCAGTGCTTAACTAAAGGGTCATTTAAAGATTTAAGGAAGTTAAGAGCACCCTTTTTCACATTTATCTATAGAATTATCTACATTATCTATATTTCCCTCACTTAACTTGAAGAAATGGTTCTGGGTGACAAATATCCAAGTTCAAACATGCAAGCCTCTTAAGCCTAGCATCTTTATTTCAATAAACGAGCAATCTCTCTTGGTGCCATCTCTCTCCCTCCCATCTTTCATGTGTACCAGTCTATCCATTAGTCACCTAATTAAAATGGAATAAGATGGCTATTAAGTTTTAGCGTAAGCTTTGTTCTCAGTGGCTGGTTAATGTTAGGAGAGGGTCTCTTTATGTAACTGCCGCTTACCGTTTTGTACTCTGCACACAAGGCCACTTCATACAACGAGACATTAGCAGCGCTCCAAGACAGAGACGGAGAAGAGAAAGGCAGAAGGACTGTCTTATCTCTACCCTCATCACTCTCGCTCTCCAGTTTAATGTAACATCACAGCAATTTCAAAAAACGGCATCTATTGAATCAACAATGAGGCAGAGGAAGAAAAGAGTGGGAATGGTAGAAAGAGATAAAAGAGTAACTGCTCACAATCAAGCGGATATCAAATAAAGTTGCCTACAAAAGAACGGCGTATAGGCAAGAAATCTTTGATGCAGGTGAGGTTGAAGTTTCCACATGATTTAAAGGGATAGGTCACCCAAACATGTCCCCCATGTCATTCTAAACCTGTATGACTTACTTTCTTCTGTGGAACACAAAAAGAGATATTTAGAAGATTGTCCAAGCTGCTTTTTTCCCAGAACAGCTTTGGTCACCATTCACTTTCATTGTATGGAAAACAACAGCTTGGACATTCTGCTAGATAACTGCCCTTGTGTTCCACAGATGAAAGAAAGTCATACGGGGAGAAAATAATGACAGAATTAAAAATTTGGGTGAATTATTCCTCAAGCAACACCAAAACAAAGGGTTTAAAGTTCAGAGGGATGCAGTCATCATTGTGTTTCAGAATAACACATCTCAGATTAGTTTCAGCCAATAACAGGTGTTTGAGTGTATGCGAGAGAGGAAGAGAGCAATAAAAAAGCAGAAAAGGAGTGAAAGACTTTATGCCGATTATCAATAGACCTCAAACATCATGGCATCAAAATACACAGATTAACCAAGGAGTGACTAAAAGGGGAGGTGAACTTTAGAAAAGAGTAAAAAGGAAGAAACACGAGACTGACACACGAGACGGTCCAGAACTGGATTAGAACACGAGATGGACGTGTAGTTTAAGAACATGTTTTACTTTCAGGCCATACAAAGACTGAGGAGAGTGAGAAAAGTACGGCGGTCTATTGTTGAGAAGTTGGTAGAGAACAATACAAGGTGAAAAAGTACAAGAGTCATGTAGGCGACAGATCAGTATCAGAAAAACGCACTCTTAACCCTGGACATTGATGGAGGAAATGAAAGGAATAAACTACTTTGATTTCTCTCAGATTTGAATGTCTTCGCAAAACAATTATGATGAATTACAAAAAGTGAATTTTAATACATTTCTTTACACTACAGTTAAAAAAGTTGGGGTCGGTAAGATTTTTTTTAATGTTTTTGAAAGTCTAAATGTAATATTACATTTTATTTTTATTGCAGATTTGCAACATGGAACCAGACGTTTGAACCCCACTTTATGTTAGTCACATAAACTGCTTCGACATTACCCAGACATCTCACCTTCAGGTGGTCGGTTTGAGGTTGCCACAACCACGACTCCACACTTGAACAAGCCCTCAAATAACTGTTTCAGAATCATAGCATCCGCTATATCCAGCACCTGAAAAACAAAGAAAAAAAGTGATTATTATTCATTGTACTTTGAGGAAAGATTTATTTTGGCAGCACATAATCTGATTCAGCAATTTCATTTTTCCAGCTCGTGTAAAAAGCAGCATACCATCAGTTCAGTTCACAGGAATAGATCAAATTCACCTGCATTTATTGACCCCAAATTCATTGTCTGAAGCCAAACTGGTGTATTAAATGAATGTGTATTAATACAAAAAATAGGTTTGGTTTTCATCTTATGTTGACTTTAAAGCAGTCTATAGCTGCTGTTGTTTCCGTTCTGTCCTCTAGGCAGGACCGTCAGACACTATGGGAGCGAGCGCAGGTGACCGTGTATCAGCTGAAGATGAGCGAGATGTAACTCTGTCCTCTCTGCCCTTCCTCTGCCTTGAGCTAATTACCACAATTGTGCGCATACATGTGTACTAATGTGTGTACATGCGAATGAATAAGCGAAAACCAGGTGTCATTACAATTTTAAAACCTCGGCCTCGGCCAAGGTCCTTTGACATCACCCTCCCCAACGCGCTCGCACACAGAAGCAGGACAGACACAAAGCCACTCCACCTGACTGTAAAATGGCCACACAGAGACAAGGACAAGTGGCCAAAGCACTGAAAAAGGTAAATAATTGAATACATAAATAAATAAACAGTGTTTCGAGGTAAAATCAGTGGCACAATGACAGCCAGATGGCCACACAGAGACAAATACATACACGCGCGCACACACACATGCAGCCCCCATTGTGCTCTTGAGGGCCTGGCATGGGTGTCCCTGAATCTCAGAAGCGAGAGGATGAGTGGTTCTTTCATTATTATCATTTTCATCATCATCATTCATTATTATCATTTAAACGTTGCCTTTTTCACAGCAGCGAGCTGTTGCCTCACACACATCTGCAGCAACACAGGGGCTGCTGACCCTCCCCTGACAAAAGGAGCCCTTTAGTCAATAACGCAATCGACCATGGTCCGCTCTCATCATCTCCCATGTTTCTGCTACTTTTTCAGGGTTGAAATGCATTTAGTCAAAAGCAAAATTTCTCCTTGTTTTGCATTGTTACTTTATTAGCATTTGCATATCTGGCAGCGAGGAGCTAAATTTGAGGGCCGGGGATGTTTTTGTCATGCAGAAGATCTCCTCTTTTACTGAGCTCTACTATTCTTAGAAGGACACACTTATGACTGCCATACCCCCAGCATATGTTGTTTTTCTTATATTGAAGTGTTTCCCTTTTTTGCATATTAAACCTTCGGGCCCATCAAACCCAATTAGCAACGTCTATAGCGGCCTTACGTGGGGCAAGGTGGAGGGCGTGCAAGTGTTGTCAGAAGGGTGGTCTGTTACAAAGACGAGGTGCTACGGCATAAATTGGATCACATTTCCTTTAACCGTCCTCTTCTCTTCTTCATTTCAAAGGAGTCATTTAATTATGACCTTTTCATCCGTCCTGTATTTGTTTTTTGTTTGTCACGCAGGCACCACGACACTCATGTGCGCGTGTGTATACACACACACTTTTAGTCTCTGGGTATTGATTGCCTGGGTGAGTGCAAGAAAGCCCTCTGTGTGGGGTTGTTGTGAACGACAGTGAAAACAACAGTGTGGATATTCAAATGAGCATCCAATTATGCCAGCAAAGAGTCACTTTTGTGTGGCGCACACGGGTGCCAAATTGCACTCTTTTGATCTTAAACCTTTACTTACACAACTCCGGCGATGAGTAATTTCACCCCGGAGACTGACAGGGGCCTGAGACAATACCTCAAGCGGTTTCTGCTTGCTCTTCCTCTTTCTATATCTCTCTTGGTCCTTCTCTCAATACCTTGCATTCATTAAGGGAGTGGAGAGGGACAAAAGGGGAAGGCTACAAATTACTGATAATGATGCCGGACTAATGAAGAGAATGGAGAAATTTCATTAGCATTTAAGAGGCATGGATGCATGCGACCCGCCATAGTCGCTCTCCATTACCCCTCACTCAAGGAAGCAAGAGGGGCCGAGTGAAACTCGATGCTTCATTTGCATGCTTAAGTGGCAGTGGCTCCTGATTGGTAAGGGGCTGTCAGCTCCTCATCTATGCATCATAAACAAAATGTGTGTGCCTTCCATATTGCCGCTAGCGACGATTGGCAAGCAGATTGAAGGTGTCCTTCCAGAATCCAGACTATAACAAGATCAAAAACTAAATGAATAAAATGAATGTGATCAGCATTTCAATTTAAAAGCCATTAATAAAAAGAGCAGCCCTTCATCCTTAAGCAGTGAGGGAACGAGCACCGGGACAAAAATATTCATTACAGATTAAGAAATGGGCTGATGATGGGTTTAAATCTTCAAAAATGTACCTCTGAGATTTAATTTGCCTCATCCTTTTGTTTTACATTTACATTTTACATTTATTCATTTAGCCGACTCTTTTATCCAAAGCGACTTACAAATGAGAATAATAGAAGCAGTTAAACTAACAGTCAGACAACAATATGCAAGTGCTATGACCCTTTTCAGTTTAATCTAACGCAGTGTATGTAATTTTTTTATTTTTATTATAAATAATAAAAAATAGAATAGAAAGTGTTAGTATTACTGGATCAAGTGCTGCCGAAAAAGATGTTGGCTACGGACTCAGCAGCTCTGGTTGAGTTAGGCACATCATTCAACCAGCAGGGAACCGCCATGGTAAAGGGGGTCTTTACCATACCAAAGGTTTTCTGTTTATTTCTAGCTTTTTTTCGCATCTCGATTATCTGTGGCCCCAGCATGTGTTTTCAGCTTTGTGTGAAAGTGACTCCACTAGATGGCTCCAAAATAAGCAAGACTTATATCTATGAAGTGCTGGTCAACACTCTGGTCAGATAAACTACATCATCATAAAAATACCATCAGCATGCTAATTCTTACTTACAGCGGTATATTTTCTGTGGTATCCCTTCACCCATGCACAAACACACACAACACACAGTGAATGTGCATTAAAATCTTTAAACAATTTTTCAAAACTCTTCACCCTCTCAATTTCCCTACTCTTGCCCTCACCTGAAACTCATCAAAGCATATGAGACAGGTTTCCTTTGCGATCTCCATGGCAACCGGAAAGATGGGGTCATACATTGTCATTTTACCGATCCGCCGCTTCGGCAGGCTCAGTTTCAGTTTGTGGATCCCTGAATGGAATGCACAAATTAAAATCTATACAAATAAAGGCAAAGGCTCTCAAAACTTAAATAAAAAAAAACAATTTTAATTGCAGGGTAAAAGCAAAAAACTATTCTGCTTTATGCTGTCATTTTCCCTAATTGCTATTCATGCAAGAAAACAAATAGTTAACTACTATTTATTGCATAATATGGAATGAGGTAATGAGGTTTGGGGTCAGCATTTTTTTAAATTTAGTGAAGATGCATTAAATTGATTTTGAATACTGAATTGATATTGTTACAAAAGATTTCGATTTCAAATAAATGTTCTTTTGAACTTTCTGTTCAACAAGGAATACTGAAAGAAATATTAATCATTATTATCCCAGTTGAAAACAGTTTGATAACTAAGAAATGTTTCTTAAACACCAAATCATCATATTAGAATGATTTCTGAAGGATCATGAGACGCTGAGGTCTGGAGTAATGATGCTGAAAATTCAGCTTTGCCATCAAAGGAGTAAATTACATTTTAGCATATTAAAATAGAACAGTTATTTTAAATTGTAATACTATTTTGCAATATTACTAATTTTTTATGTATCAAATAAATGCAGCCTAGGTAAGCTGAACACAAGAAACATCTTTCAGAAACATTTAAAAAATCTTACAGACCCCAAACTTTTAAACCGGTAGTGCATATGACAACCGTCCCGTGTTCGAGAACCTTTCATGTATCCACACATTTGAAAACAGGTCACCCTGGTCAGAACTTACTTCTATGTACATCTAACATGAATCCATTGAAATGAACCCTCGTTTTTCTTTGGTTTTCCACAAATGAGTAAAAAAGATTCATCAGCATGGTTTTTCCAGTGCCTGTTGATTATAAAATGGAAAACAGAATAAGCATTAATGGCCACTCCAATATAAAGTCCAGCCCAGTCCCTCCAAACTCAATATATGCATGTTTAAAATGATTGATTATGTCTAAAAATGAACCGAAACTTACCAACATCACCATGAATATAGTAACCGTGTGGGGGATGTGGCTTTGGGGACTCCTGTAAAATAATAGCAAATATAATAATTTTCAAATATATAAGCTTAATTTTAGCACATTTTAGCCTACATAGCTCACATCTGAAAAATATTTTGAGGTTTGCTTTGGTCACAGACTGTAACATTTTCAGGTAACTCTTGGCAATTTAAATGATTAAGAGTCCCCTTGATTTAAAGTTACCAAACAATATCTGCAATGCATTCAACTTTCAGACTACAAAGCGTTTGATGAGCCAGCCCAGAACTGTCTGTGGCTGCAGACAATTGATCATTCAGGAAAGACAGAGAGCCGACATCCTTATCCCCGTATTCACCTCATCCTCTCTGATTGTTTTCAGAGGGGCGAATGCTGTTTGAGCAGTGAGGCACAGCGTTCTTGGATGACATCGTGTGACTTCTCACTGACTTTCAGAACTCTGTAGCTCGTTATTGTGGCTGGTGGCAGTGGTCCAGTCACGGTAGAGTGGACAAACACAGTGAAGACACTGAGCGAGAGAGGACACAGGCCTTGTGAGGGATGGGTCCACAAGGTGGAGTCATGCGCTATACTTTCACAGGATGCAGCCAAGGGGAAAAAGTTCACATGCCAACACTCTTAGGTAGAAAAGCTCTGTTCTCTTTAACTCAACAAATGAACTGTTGTTTGCTCTGGTAATGCTTAAGATAAACAATGACTTGGGATTCGATTTTTTGGAAATAACAACTTTGCTTAATAGTGATTAATTTATTAAAAATTATTTATTACTTGCTTTGCACTGTTCAATTCACCTAATAAAGTGCCCTTTTTGTCCTAAATAATCAAGACTAGAGCACATCGCTGCACATGTTTGTGTTTATTTCCCAACATTAAAAGTGGAGCTGGGAATCTCTCTCCCAGACAATGGGACCCCTCATTACTGAAAAGAGGGATAGATGGGGTGTCCTGACTCAGTAGGGGGCTGTGCTGTGATCCAGCAACTGCTTGGTCTGGTCTTTCCTCCCACTCTCCACCCCCACAAACACAAACAGGCTGAAGCTACTTTGACCTACAAATAACAGGCCCACAGCAAATTAGGCAATGGCCCAGTGCAAGTGCTGGGGTCTGTCTGAAAGTTGGACTGCTATGTTTTTTTTTCACTGTAAACATTGTCAGAATGCACTGTTTGGCACACAAACTATACCTCCTGCGTGTCATTAACATTTCTGTCTTCTTTTTCATTTGACATAATTTCTTCAGGACTGCAACGTTTTATTCTACTTTCACTTGGTTTTACCTTATTCTCCAGTTCTGAGGTGGGTTGACTCTGTGAGCAGTCTTTAGGTCGAGGGATAGGGATGTTGGTATAGCCTGTCATCACTCTGTTTAACTGTTCTAATTGAAGAAGAGCAGCTCTCTGTTGAGTGTCCTCTCGCAGTGAACCGGAGAGGACAAGACTGTCATAGTGGCTGATGAGTCCGACACGGGCAGTCCAAGGTGCTGATGTAGATGTTTGTCCCGCAGGTAATGTTGAACACCCTTAAGAAAAAATTATGACAGTTGTTAAACATGTATCTGACTTGTATATACAGTAGTAAGCAATATTTTAGCGCTTATTTCACATAATACACTTAATAAATAATAATTTATTAAATAAACCAAAAATAAAAATTATGTTGTTCCAAACCTGTATGAATTTATTGAAGAATGTCAGTAACCAAACAGTTGATAGGCCCCATTGACTTCCATAGTATTTTTTTCCCTACTATGGAAGTCAATGTCATCTGTCTGGTTACAAGCATTCTTCAAAATATCTTATTTTTAGTTAGCAGAATAAAGAAACTTACACACACACACACACACACACACACACACACACATACTCACGTGTATATAAATATTACATGTCTCTACCTGAATACACTACAGTTAGAACTTACTTTATTTGTAACTTTGTTATACTGTATTTATCAAGTACGTGTTTATATACCCCCACCCCCCCCCCCCACCCACCCCAACACACACACACTACAGAGTGATGACAGGCTATACAAACATCCCTATCTCCACCTCAGAACTGAAGAATAAGGTAAAATCAAGTGAAAATAGAATAAAACGTTGCAGTCCTGAAGAAATTATGTCAAATGAAAAACACGACATTATTGTCATATATTGGCTTGTATTTTTAAAATTCAGTATCATTAAAATTATTGAATTTCATTTAAATGTCTGATATTAATACAATTATACAGAAATAAGCCAATTTAAAATTAAAATAAATAATTTTTTTAAAGCATTTTCGGTTTGGGATTTTGGCCAAGATCCTCCAGAATTTTCAGTTTCGGCCCAGAATTTCGGTGCATCCCTAATGCGCATCAAGTTGATTAAGTTGCATGTTGTATTTGATAAACGCAAACAATAGATTCGTAAAACAGCTATTACGTGTGACAACTATTTTTTTTTTCTTGAAAAAAAGATCAGTAAGCAACGCATTGCATATGCCATAAGGGGACAGTTTACCCGGAAGAAAGAAAAATACGAGTATGGAAAAAGATGCAATGACTGCAGTGAATAGCGTTCTGTCAAACATCTGCTTTCGTGTTCCACGAAAGAAACAATGACATACAGTACAAGTTTGGATTAATTTTAGCATGAGTAAATGATGACAGAATTTACATTTTTTTGGGTGAACTATTTGTATCAGGCAAATAAAAACACAAGTGGCCATATGGTATAGTGTTTTAAAAAAATATATTATAATTAATAAATAATATGTAATTTTATAATATATAACAAATATAAATTATAATAAAATAAACACAAAATGCTTAATCAAAAAAGTCATACTGCCTTAGAAAAGTGTTATTCGTTGCATAGCCTAATTTACAAGTTTGAAAGATTATATGATATAGAACATTTAAACTTAAAAGACTTAACATTTGGGGAAAGTTCAAGAAATGTGTTCTTATATACTAAATATTTCTACTGCACAATAAAAAGTTAATCAATTAAACAGCACGTTTATTTTTATAATATTACAAATAATAATTACAATATTTTAAAAGTAATAACTACGCAACTGAATAATCTGATCTACAACATAGTTATTACTTTTATAATAATAATAATACATTATTATTAATATTTTTACTATTATTGTTGTTGTTGTTATAACTTGACCAGAGTCGTTACCTAAAGAATTATGACGTAAACGATTGCCCGGTGTTTTTACCATAGACAGGGTTTTTACGTGTTATCAGCACTGACTATATGACAGAAGAATGTTTGTGCTCACCTCTACCTGCCCTCAACACTTCACACCAAACTCCTTTCGACAAACTTGTCTTTTTTAATATAAATCTTAAAAGACATCGCGTTGTACACCGCGACGCGTATGCCGCCATGTTGATTCAAAACCTAATAACTTTATTGAGCTCCTTACACTGACACCTTGATATCCCGTTACGATGAACTGCAATAAATGTTGTTCTTTCGGGTTTATATAAGTCACATAAGAAATATGTAATGTAGCAAGCACGTTACATCTACATAATAAATATATCTTTATAAATATAAGTTACAACTAATAATATTGGCACATGACTGAAAAAAACGCATTACTCTACTGAAGGTTATAAATAGCCATTTTTAACCTATAACATTCTCAACTTCACAAGCCATGACAGCTTTTATCCAATCAAAGCCTAAGGATAATGCCACGTGACCGTGTTGGTATGTCACATGTCAGCTGTTCCTCAGCTGATCGGAAGTGCAATCGATAGCTGCTTGTTTGCTCAAACCTGTGACGGTAAGCGATGGCTGAGGCCATAGCAGATACGAGAAGGCTGTATACTAAACCACAAAACCTGAACGATGCGTATGGACCGCCGAGTAATTTTCTAGAGATTGATGTTTCCAACCCCGAGACGGTTGGCGTCGGTCGGAACAGGTTCACGACATATGAGATCAGACTGAAGGTGAGCAGCCAATGCTGGCCTGACTAACTGTTAGATCAGACAATCACACACTGATCTTACTAATGCTTAAAAACACTTGATTGAAAGACGTGCTAATGGTACATATCACAGTGTGGTTTATTTCTGTTAATAATACCACCACTTCTGTTTACTCGTGAGTCGAGGTATAACTTTATTTATCTTGATGGTTTGATAAATATTTCCATGACAACGTAACTGGTTTCGTCTTTATTTTGATTTATCAAAAAAATCGGACTGCAAGTCTCTGGTTAGGCGCTCGGAATGGTTCCCTCAGAAATGAAAACTGTCATCATTTACAGACCCTCATATTTAGCAAACCCATATAACTTCCTTTCTTCTGTGTAACACAAAGGGAGATGTACCTGAGGCTTTAATTCAATTCACTGTAACTTAATTGTATAGAAATCAAATCCATTAATTATTCTTTTTGACACTGACCTTAAAACCTTTGTAAGCCTGACATTGTAATGATCAACTAACCAATGTTGTGCAGTGGAGTCCTTAGTTTAGTAGGGATGTCTACAAATGACATGAGAATAAGAGTTTTGAGGCAAGAGTTTTAAGCTGTTTAACGTTAGATGTGTAGATAGTTTGTGTGACCACACCCAATGTGCAAGGCCAAGATAATGGGGCTTATAATGATAATGATGAACCTGGTTGAAGTTAAAGTACTGTTCACGTCATCTTTACTAAGTGAAACCTTTCAGTTTGCTAGTTAAAATGCATTATTTATTTATTTTCCTTATTCTTGTCCGTGCATGCACCCAACTTAAACAGAATTGATTTCTTGCATGTTTCAGGGATTTGTCTCATGATAAAATTCATCTGAATTAAATCTAAGTAAATCCAGTTTATTGTAAAATTTCCCACACTTACACGTGTCATTCCTAAGACATGAATCATCTTTCTTATATTTGCACTGACAAAATGCTTACAATCAGGGCTTGACATTAACTTTTTTGCTCACCAACCACTATGGCTACTAGTGGTTTTCCAAAGTTACTTGCCTCTCAGCATTTTCACTGGCCACAATTTTGACATTGATACCATGGAAGAAACTGCCATGTAGATATTTGTAATCTCTCATAATTAGGCAGCTGCTGTCACTTTAAAGGCTGAGAGTGGGACACAGCAAGCCGACGCCGGTGGGCCGTCAGCGAGCATCTGTTGGGATAGTTTTTGCAGAAAATGAGTATTGAAATCATTTCAGTATCGATATGTATCGAAAAAACGATATTGTTTACAACACTACATTGCACTTATTTTATTATTTCAGATGCCTTTTTAAAAGACTACAAGTGAAAAATGTATATATTATATATAAAATTCAACCCGCCAAAGTTGCGTAAATCCACCTGCGGGTTGGCGGGTGTTATTGTCAAGCCTTGCTTACAATCGTGATTTGTTGGCTAACTTATTTGGAATGTTAGAGGAAGTTTAGTACTGTTATGCATGGATTGGACCTTGAGACAGATAAATGACTGACAGCCCAAATAGCATACAACCCTCTTTTTTTTTTGGCTAATCTCCAACATTATGGTAAAAAAAAGTGTTATGTAATTCAGATATCCAGAGATGCTATGAATGGACAACTAAACTGTGCAAATTTTATAAAATATTCCTCCAAAAGCAAAACATCTTTATACTTGCAGATATGAAAGTAATCATATAATACAGTATTGTGAACGTTTTTAAAAATGGGAACAATTGATTTAACTTTGACCTTCGTTCATTTTACTCTTCCGTAATATATTTTCTCCGTCAAATACAAAGACTACATACATGCGGCCAAAGTTATCTTTACTAAGAAAAACACACACACCATTTACCCCAGTTTGCATCTAAAGATGGTTTAAAAAATGTTCCTTTTTTTTAAGTGTCAGATTTAATGCTATGTCAACTGTCCGACTTCTTGACTCTTTGGTGGAATTTTCTCGTCTTGTAGTGTTTCTATTTAGTTTTTCAACATAACTTTCGATACTTCAAATGTTGATACTTCATATTTTAAATGACTTCAAATACGTTAACTGCATTTGTTACTGCAAATTACTGTCTATGTGAACGTTATATTTGTTACATTTGACCTTGGTGTAAGTGTGTGGCCTAGTTAGGGCTGGTGTTCTAGAAGTCATCCAAGTGGTTAAAGATTTGGGTTGGTAAACAAAAGGTTGCACTGACTGACTATTGTGCACTTGAGCAAGGCACGTGCTGTCCCTGCAGCTTAACATTGAGACATTGCATGAAAGTGATGGAGAAAAAATTCAGTTCACACAGTTGTGTGTTGGTCTAGAATTCTATTCTTGATACATTTGTAACAATCCTTCTTGAAGTCCTCTTACCTTCAGAAGTTTTGATGAAAGAATAAAAATCCTCATCAGACTCTGATATTGTTGTTGAAACTCTTCCCACTTTTTCTTCCCTAAATAGCCTAAATTCTCCTTTGAAATGCTATACTTTTAAAAACGAAGCTCTTGCCTAAAGGAGGCGGAGGCGAAGACAAGACATTGTCACATCCCCTTACTGTCCTAAGCAGTCATTTTCCACAACTGATAAGTTGTGACAGGTGCTGTTGCATCTGCTAATAGGCCACTGTCTTCCCAGCTTTCCTATAGTATTTTTAGCTTTCTCCTACCTACAGAGCGAGCCAGTGCCTGCCATTAGCCCAAATCTAAAGCTACTGTACTTGATTAGCGTATAATAATTAGCATATGCGTGTAATCAGTATTATTGTGTCTCGGAGTCGGGGGTGACCCTGTTTTGCATAAGGGAACACCCCACACATCCCTCTCACGCTATCGCTCTCTCGCTCTAGCCCTCAAGACCGAGAGAAAGAGCGGAGCTGTCAACTTTTGATTTGCTTCTGAAGTAGTCCAATCGCAACAATGAGAGGAGATAAAGAGATTCTGTTTGTATTTGTCATAGTAACACTGCCTGTGTTGATTACATGCTTTTGTGTGCCAAGGGCACTATCTTTCTTTTAGGCTCTTTCGCGCCATCCATGCACGCTTTCTCTCTTTTGCTCAGTGGCCAACCATTATCCTTTCCATCGTCATATCCCACATCCCATAGATGATCCTGGCATGGTGAGTGAGAGAAAGAAGCCAAGCCATATTTGTGTGTGTGTGTGTCTTGGAGAAGGAGCGAGAAGCTTCTTAATCCCTTCTTTTAGAGTGGAACGTGTGAATGACTATGGGGGTGCAGACCTCGTCTTAACCCCCTGCCAAACCCCCACTGGATGGCACAAAACGTGCCCATCCCCCGTCATCTCCTCCTGGTCTCGTCTCAGGATGGGCATATCTCTTCCTCAGTTCAGTGCGTGATTCTTAAAGTTCTGTTTGTTTTGTTTTTTTTATCTGTGATGTAAAAGATCAAATTAATTTACCCTCAGTACATTCCAAGCTTGTATGATTTTTTTTCTTCCATTGAATGCAAAAGGTAAATATTTTCAACATAATAAATCAGGACTAAAGTTCCACAATGACAAAAAAAAAGCATCATAAAAGTTATCCATACTTGTGCACTATATTCCAAGTTTTATGGAATCATATTATTGCTTTGTTTGAGGAACAGACCAATATTGAAGCCATTGTTCAATAAAAATCTTCTGCCCTAGCTCTCTTTGGCACGTTCATGTGAGCAGTGGCAATATCTGATTTGTGGGCATCTTTATCGGATGATTTTGTCCACACCAAAGCTGAATGATTTGTTTTTGTGATCTCACTAACCGCGTTTCCATTACCCTTCAAATTGCGCAAATTGAAATTGCGAATTGAAAATACGCCCAATGGAAACGCGTCAATTTCTCAAAAACTCTCATATATTGCAAAAAAAATTAAAAATTTACACTTGCATGAGGTGGATTTTCAGGCAGTTCAAAAAAGGAATATTTCGCAAAACTGCAATGGAAACAGTTTTTTTGTGCATTTCCATCTACGTCACCTGATGTATGTTTGGACATAAGTATGTTTCATAACTCATAAAAGACAAAAGAATTACGGGAATACTGGATTCTAAACCACTAAGAAATACCACAATCAAGACCTTGAAGCAGATATGAGGGAGAAATACCCAGAAACCCCTCATATGCAGCTGCTCCCAAGGGGCTTTCATTGCTATTAATGCTTGGATAACATGCCTACGTCTCCTTCGATTAAAGTAACACCAAGTATTTTTTCCTCTTCGGTCGCCCTACTGGATGGAAACAAAATTGTCCATTGCCGCTGTCGTAAATAATTTAGCCTACCGTCGCACGCACGCTCGCTGTTTACCCAGCACCGGCTTTAGAATGAACGATGTCCACAGACAAGGTAAAGTATGTTACATGATTTCATGAAAGGATGATGTATTGCGACATCAGAAACGAAGAAAAACGAAATAATGACTATTGTAGCGCTTGACGTAAAGCAGTCGAATTTTGTAGTTCTTTTTGTGCACGGGTTCCTACCCGAAACCCGAAGTTACATAGTGCCAGTAAAAGCGATAAAGGCTATGGCAGACGTGTCATTTAACTTATTTTAAGTCGATGTACCATCACAAGGGTCTTGGAAATATATTATGAAGGTTGAAAAACTACTTAGTGTTACTTTAAAAATAATGGCTTGTGTGGTGGCTGGGATATATGTAAACCTACCAACATCCATTGCCATGATTTTTGGAATGACTTATCACTAGAGGAAAAAATTAGGTTTCAGTCGCATAACATCGGTTAATGGAAATGGAATTTCGCAATAGTTTTTTATCGACATTTAAAAAATATCGAAAATGTTTTGCGCAAATCTGTAATGAAACGTGGCTACTGACTCAATGATCCAGTTGCAGAAGTTAACCTGAATTGTGTCTGTTGCTCACATAAAGCTAACACTGGGTTGACTTAAAAAAAATGTAAGCAACCAGCTGCAAAGCATTTTTGAGTTTTCTTAACTTGAATAAAGTACTATTCTAACTTTTAAGAAACAAGGTCTCACAGTTGTATGTCCCTGAAGTCCACTAAACTCAAAACTCCTTAGCAGTTATTGATATTTAATTGAACAAACCTAAACAAATTGAACACTATTCATGCTAATAGTGACTAAAAATAAAACCTCCTCAAAAACACTAAATAGATTTTAAGTGATTTCAAGGTGGAATGGTTCTGCCTCAGATGGTTTGGTGCTGGGAATCAGTGATCAAACCGAGCATGTTCAATAGCCTACCTTCACCACCAAACTTGACATAAGTTTTCACAATTTAAAATTATAAGTTGCTCATACAACATTTCTTAAGTTGACTGTACTTACTTTTTTTTGTCTTTTTTCCTACCTTTCAAATAGTGTATCTAGCAAAATAGAAGTTGGATTTTTATTACTGTGTATCATATACTTCAGAAGTCATGAAAATGTACCACACGAGTTGTGTGGACCACTTTTATGCTACTTTCATGGTGCTTTTGCATTCTCTTTGAAGCCTGAAAGCCTCAGTCTCCATTCATTGTACTTGTATGGGAAAGTGAGAGCAGTACAATAATTCAGAATCTTTCCTTTTGTGTTTTGCTAAAGAAAGAAAGTCAAACGGGATTGGAACAACATTAGGGTGAGTAAATGACAGAATTTTTTGGTGAACTATATCTTTAAGGTCTGTTTTCTGCCTAATTTCCCAGTGTGACAAGTATCTTCTTTTGCTCATGAAAAAAAAAGGTTAAAATAGAGAACAGTTGCTTTATCTCACAATATAAAGAAAGTAACTTTAGTACCTTAAGCAACTGAATATTGAAAATCTTTCACTTTATGGATTACGCAACTTTGACGCATTCTTGGGATAGTTTTATTGGGTTTGTGACACACATTTAGAGCTCATATTCACATGACCGCAGCACATAAGCATGAACACAGATAAAGACTTGAAGTATGCTGATATAAGCTCTGTTTGTTGGCTTCTGTTCATATAATTTCTTATAAAATCCATATTGTGTTTACAGTGCTAAAGTTGAGTGACATGATGAGACCACTGAGTGTGCACGAAAACCATCTGAGGGAGGACTATGGGATTCAATGTTGTTTACAGACAGGAGAATCCTCAGCCCCCCCTTTCAGCGTTTTTGTATACAACACTCTCTTTCCCTATCCATCTTTCACTCCCTTCTTCACCTCCTCCTCCTCGTCATCCCCCTTTAAATCTTTTTTTCCAATTTCCAAAAAGCCCTCTCTCTCGCTCTCCCTTTCTGCCATTACTAAAAATGGCTTGCTTGCCTGGTTGTCAGTCCCAGTCAAGTGTAATCCAAAGTCTACAGCATCCTCCCCGACAACTATTTTAATGGTAATGGGCAGCATATTGTATCAAGGCTACCATATCCTACTTGAGATGACAGTATCAAAAGTGGGAGTTGATGCTATTGGAACAAAGACAGGGGGCAGCTTTTTGCCAGAGTGAGGGTGTTGGGGTGGTGGGTTGGTGGGTGTGTTTGCGTGCATGTGTGTGTGTGTGTGAGAGAGAGCGACTTGTGTGTAGAACACGGAGGGGGATGATGGTGGTGGGGCGCGAGTGCTCTCATTGTCCCTCTGTCCTCTTCTCTTTGGAGCTATGATGCGATGAGATGGCATTGTGCTTCCATTTTTGCTACTTTTATTTTGAAAAAGCGAGAGCAGAGCGGAGAGATGAAATGCTCGCTCTTAAACTTGACTTGATCCGACTCGCTAAAAGCTAATGCATAGCCAGCACAGAGCCCTTACGCTGGGTGAGGTGACCTCTCTCGGCTGTTTTTTCACTGCCCTCTCTCTCTTCCTAATGAGGCTACACCATTGTCCCCAGCACACACATGCATCTAAAAAAGAGGAGAGAGACCGGGATTCTGCCATCTCCTCATATTGGCATAAGCCATGTGGAAGCTTTTAACAGTGCGGAAGAGTGACTAAAAGAAAGAGCGCTTTTAGTGCACCTTTCGCACAATTGGCTATTTTTGGGTGTTGTGCATAAAATGCACCTAGTCTGTCTCTCCCTCTGTCTCGCTCACTCTCTCTCTCCGACTTTTTCTTACTCAGTCCCATTCTTTACAGTTTGTTTTGTTTTCATTTTGACTTTTTTAGGTTTTTTAACCTAGTTTGTTTGGAACATTTAGAGAAGATGATGTATTGATACCTTGACCATACCTGCTAAATCTTGAAGACAGAATCTGTGGGTCAACATGGCTCAGGTAGACACAATTCTGACCAACAAAAGGACTATTTGTGCACATACTTTTTATTAAAAAAAGAAAAAAAGAAAAACTTGCAGTTGGTATGATATCTTAAACGTTTTTTTTTAAACAAGTCTCTTATGCTAGGCATGCCTGCATTTATTTGATCAAAATGTGGTAATGTTGTAAAATATTCTTGCAATTTAATAACTGTTTTCTATTTTCACCTAAATAAAATGTATTCATTTGATGGAAAACCTGTATTTTCAGCATTATAACTTCAGTCATGAGTGTCACATGATCCTTCAGAAATCATTCTAATATGCTGATTTGGTACTCAAGAACCTTTCTTGTTATTATCAATGTTGAAAACAGCAGCTTCATATTTTTGTCAAAACCATGATCAATTTTTTTTCAGAAATCTTTAAAGAATAGGATACGGTGGCCCAGTAGTGCACAACACAACGGAATTTAAAGATGTTCTAAGCGATTTAACACGTTTTTTTAGGCCAAAACATTTTTTGCCACATACAGCAAACATATCCGCTACATATCACTATCCGCTAGCTGCCTGTCCCCTGAACACACTGTAAAAAACGCGGTCTCTGCAGACATCCCTGGCTCCAAAAACGGCAACAAAAACAAACTGGGCTAACCCGCACCACGAAACATAACAAACTGTTCCAGCCAATAACCAACAAGAAGGATTTGGGGGTGGGTTTGGGGGGTTAGTGCGCGGATGAGGAGGAGGAGGGAGGTTCTAGCTTGCCTCCATTTTGTTTGACAATACTTTGAACGTCAACAAGAAGTGACGTCACCCAACATCGCTTAGAGCACCTTTAAAAAGCAAACATAAGTTCACAACACAACGAAATTAAGCCACAATGGAAATGAATCATAGCAGTCTTAATATATGTGTGGTAGCGCGTCAAAGCATTCTAGAGTATAAATGCAGCTATAATGCACGTAGGTGATTTTGAATTAATAAATGTCGATATGCAATGGTTAGCTACATACTGTTAAAACTAATCGTGACGTGTTGATACATTTTTTAGACGGCTGACCAAGCTTTACCGCGCTCCAAGAGCCCTCTAGTGGTCGGGAGCATTTCCGTTGTGTTGCGGCTTTATTTTGTTGTTCTGTACATTTTCCGTTGTGCTGCGGCTTTATTTCGTTGTGTTGTATATTTTCCATTGTGTTGTGGCTCATTTCCGTTGTGTTGTGGATTCATTTCGTTGTGTTGTACATTTTCCATTGTGTTGTGGCTCATTTCCATTGTGTTGTGGCTTAATTTTGTTGTGTTGTGAACTCATGTTTGCTTTTAAAATTTCGTTGTGTTGTGCACTACTGGGCATTTACAACATATTTATATTCCAAATAAATCCTGTCACTTTTGATCAATTTAATGTGCTTGCTAAAAAAATTAATTGCTTTCAAAACAACAACAAAAATTCTTACTGACTCCAAACTTTTGAACGACAGTGAATTTTAAATATATCATTAAATTGTAGTCCTTGCTGTGACCTAACAAGATAATGCATTAAGTTTCCAGCAACAAGCTATTTGCCTTGTCACACTGAATGTGATGTTGCATGACGCGACATACTCTTAGCCGATCAGAACATATTTAATGTTTAATACAGCTATGTAGAGCAGGATTTTGCACCAGTGAGCTTTCACTGTGGGCAGGGCTACTGAGTGCAAACAAATAGAAACCAAGCGATCATCAAAATGTTGATTTCCCACATGTACAACTGTCAAAAACTCTGATTAACATGGAAGACAGAGCTTTTATTGCTTGATGCATAAGTTTTGCCGCAGTGTTATGATTTATGATGAGAAGGCTTGGTTTGTAATGAGTCCTGTTAGTGACCAACTAGAGAGAATTAAAAAACAGACATCATTAAATATCCCACGGAGCTTACAGAATTAACATAAAAACCACCCAAGAGAACATAGCTGACCATCAGAGAGTCTCTAAGCATTTGATCGTCTCGTCTAACACTGAGTCTCATTACCTGCCAGTTTAATCATGTCATACCGTTCCCCTCTCCAGTATGCTCACAGGTATTGATGGACCTCTTGAAAAGCCCCGTCTTAGCTGCAGCGCAAGGCTGCTGTCTTAATGAATTGGGCTGTTTTCATCTGCTCATTGAGTGTTTGATGTGTAAGGGCTTCCGTCTGTGTGGTTAACTTTGGTTGCCACGGTAATCAGGCCCTTTGTTGGGCTGTTTTGTTTGCTTGTCTCAGGTTTGATTGAGATCATTAGCAGTGAGGGGAGGACAGTCAAACTCTTTGGAGTTTACATCTGCAGCTGTACACAGTGTGATGTACCCCTCCTTTCTCTTTGCACACGCACACAAATACAACACTGCTCTCGTCACAGCATTTTTGTTGAAGTGTAATTAGTGGTGCTGGCAAGCGTCACTATTACTATTGCTCATACTTGGTGTGAGGGATTTGAACAACCCCCTAAAGTAGTAAACTATAGCATGAAACTGTTCCTGTGAAGTTTGCACTAGGGACATGATTGATGTGATAATCATGCAGCTTGTTGTGTAATATTACTTTTGTATTTCGTCAGGCATGCAGTTTTTGGCAAGCAATCAATAAAAGAATTTAACAATTGAAAATAAATGTTTTGTATTTTAAAATATTATGTGTTTATTATGTGATGCCAAAGCTGATTTTTTTAGCAGCCGGTACTTCAGTATTTATTCAGATTTGGCGCCAAATTACAGATGGAGGAAAATGACTTTAGAAAGATGGCTGCATAATTATTTTATTTCTACACAGAAATTGGTACATCTATTAAAGATTTTTGACCCTTGTTGTAGGGATGTCAAATGCCCTGGTACTAAGAAAAAAGAAAAAAAAGTTGATGGTACCAGCATTTCTGCAGTACTGTTAGTATAGAGTACATGTATATTCAGCACCCGCTGAGCGCACTCTGAGCTACAAAGGTTTCTATTTACATTGTGTTTTTACAAGCGCTGAGTAGGCTTGCTGCGATAGTCGGTGTTACACTGCGTTCAGCCGCACACCGATTACATCACTTGCCCATCGCGGCAATGCATCCCCCCTCCCCCCACCGTTGTTTTGATTTTTTTTTTATAGTAATAAAAATCATTTAGTTCAGGTAGAGAACAGACACTGCAAATAAAAACTGAACTCGTCTGCATAATTCAACATGAGCTAAACAAGAGTCGTAGCACAGATCAGCAACAGGAGTCCGATTTCATTTATCAAGTGACGAGAGTGAGGACAGCTGAGCTGACTGACAAGACTATGGCGGAAGATTTGGTTTCAAAGTGTAATATAAAAGCGCCCATTTGGCAATATTTTGGATTTAAACCCAATTCTAATAGGGAACCTGCAAAGGGTTAGTTTTGTTTTTCATTAAGAATAATAATGAACCCATAATTCAAGCAATGAATTACAGGAGACGCCCCTGAATTGTCATTAATTAGAAAAATTCAGAGAGTTTTTGCATGCTCGCGATTCGCGAAACTTTTCATTATAACCAACGTTTAAGCACGATGTAAATTAATTGTACAATTTAAGCCCTATTCGGATGGTAGTTTTTTCTCATGTGGACAACCATAGAAATAAATTTGCATGGCACCTCAGTTATAAAACTCATGCATTCAGATGGCTCCACACTTATTCACAGTGGAGTTTTGTGACTATGCAATAACAGTTGCATAGAACATACCTGTCTGACTGCCAAAAATACACAGAAATTGTCAAATTGGCACACAAATAGCTTGTCCTCAGTAGTGTATTATATCAGTTTCAGTGACATTTGGAAGAAGGGAATTCAGCCGCCCATAGTATATCAGTGAGGATAGAATATTGGCCACTTTTTAAAACCACCTGTAGAATTGGTAAGCTTGTCCTTTGCCAAGTGCTGCAGGGATATTTAAAATATAATAATATTCCATAAGCTACTATTGACCATTGACTTTGTTTTCATTGATGTATTGTGCCCTGCCCTGAATGACTTCAAAACAGCTCCTCTATTAGAAGATGATGTAACGCTGACAAATTTCTTATTTTGCAGTAAGAGGAATAGATGACGAACTTATTTGGATTTTTTTTTTATCTTCTCCCCTCTTTCACCTTGTTAACACAAAACTTAAGCCGTAGAGTGAAATAAGAAACAAAACCTGACCTATTGACACCTTCATAAGTCTTTATCATTTCTGTGTGTGCATTTTAAGAAGTTTTCTTTCACCCTTGGCCTAAGAACTAATCCTGTTCAATAACTAACACTTCCTCCAGTGTGACCGCACACCACATAATAGTCCCGAAACTATGACATTATTGTCATGAGTGTGTGTATTAAATTACCTGTTACCGTGATCAATTGACATGGGGATTAACTTCTTTAGACCTGCTTACTTAGTGGAACCTAAACCCAGTGGTCCAGCCATTCACACAGTATTAGCAAGCACCTCAGCAAGGTTGCTTCTAAATGCTTCCTCAGCACACTGCAGTTACCCTGATCTCATAGCTGTTGAGTTAATCCCTTTCTCAAATGACCGCGGTTGAAGGAATGTCCAAGGGTTATAAAAATTCATTGTAAGGTTAGAGAAATTATTTATTAGGTTGCTGCAAATAAAAATGAAACTTAAATGAAAATATTAGAAGATAATATACATTTCAGGATAAAAATTTATTTCATTGTTTACTCGCCCTCATGTTGGTGCAAAATGGTGTGATTTGTTAGCCTGACTCCGCCCTCCTTCGTACTTCCGCTCAATTTTCATTTTCCTTCAGTACTACGTCTGGGATTCTGCTGTAGACTTTGGTTTTCTCCGATCAATTTTTTACGTTGATGTCGACTCGTGCGTTATTTTGAGTTGTAGTTCAGTAATGGGAGCGGAGAAAGATGCGAGCGAAGCCATTCGGTCCGTTGTGGCAACGCTGCCGAATATCAAGACGTTAAAGCCGGAGCAAGAGCAATCTTTGCTTAGTTTTGTTGGTTGCCATCCTCCCCACGGTGTTCGGGAAAATACATATGTCACGACCAAACGTTAGCGATTGGTTATGGCAGAGAGAGTGACTCTGGGCAGATCCAATAGTTTTAGACTTCAATAGAGTTCCCGCCTACAAGGAAGTTAACGCTTGTCAATGGAGCGGTGCCAGACTCTATGTACAAATGAAATGTACGAGAGTCTGGTGGGACCAGGCTAATGATTTGTTTTGTCAAAACAAAATCTTTCCAGAAGAGGGCGGAGCCTGTACAGCTTCATATTTTAATATATAGGCCTATATAAAAATGTAATTTATTAAGGATGCACCGCATGCATTATGGTATATGCTTGCTAGTTTATTGTTGCGTCATCAAATCTATATTGAAGATAGATTGGGTCCATTTAGCATTCAACAGGCCTACAAAAATTCAACAGAAGAAAGATGCATATGAATAAACAGTGTTTTTCAGGTAGGTCTAACAGTAGTTTTCAGGTACAATAAGCAAAAAAAATTGTTGTCTTTGTTTTATTTGATTAATATTAAAACCCATAGCAATATTATGCTGCTGTCACCTGTAAGAGGTGCATATCCAATATACTGATACACGCGTGTTTTAGAACTCTTTACGTTCACTTTAGCCATAACCAACTGTTTTTACTAGGATGCTCACCAAGATGGGCATTTTGATATAATTTTGTGAGATTTATTTTCTGTTCACGTGCATAAGCGAAAGAATTTAATTCATTATTTGGTTGTGCTGCTTAATATTTTGTGAAAACTGATACAGTTTTTTAGATTTTTTTTTTATGAATAGAAAGTTCAAAAGAACCGCATTCATTTTAAATTGAAATTGTTTGTATTATAAATGTCTTTCCTGTCACCTGATCAATTTAGTAAATCTTTTCTAAATAAAAGTATAAATTTTTTTTTCTTCAAAAAATCTCAATGACCACAAACTTTTGAACGGTAGTGAAGATTAAAAAGTGCAATCAGTAATTTAGTAATGTTACAAATTATTCACTCACGTGAGACTCTTGTCATGTCACCCATCTAAAAAAGGGATTTTATTCTACATGGGTCGGGTCACATGATCAGCTAAATACAACTAATTGTATTACTTATCTTCTTTATTAATGGACACTTTAGCTTCCTTAATTTAATGACGACTTACTTCTAACACCATGACAAAAAATGAATGAGCCCACCTTCAGTGAAACATTGTTTAATGAGATTAGAAGAAAAACAGATATGGGTCAGATTGATAGAGAAGAGGAAACAAGCAGAGATGGATAAAGATTGAAAGAATAGAGATGGGGGGCAAAGCTGAAGTAGTGGGTATTTCATCAATGTTCCTCATTGTGTGGAGAGAGCTACGTTTTCTGAAGGGACCCTCTCAAGGCTAAAAACATGACTTCCAAGCAGCTGAAGAGATGGAGGAGGAGTGAGCGATGGAAAGAGGAATGGTCTTGGGGTAACTGAGGATCGATGAACATTTCAACTCTTCCTGTCCAATTAGGGCCCACGTGAGACTTTGTCCCCAAAGCACACATTCATTTATTCATTTAACTTACTGTCTCTTCCACCATGTATTCATCTATTTTGAGTCTGCGTCGAGCAAATCAGCCAGCGTAGGAGTATTGATCTGTACTTTTATTCCCATCTGTGTGTTCGTTATTTGCGCTGCCTTTTGCCTCTTCAGCTTCTCCTTGAATGCTGTCATCGGGCTGTTCTTTTATTTCATAAACATCTGCCTCTCCAGTGACCCTGTTTTAGTGTCTCAGTGGGCCTTTTTGTGGACTTTACCTATTTATTTAATGCTTTACTCTAATACTGAACTGGGTTTCATTGAAGTATTGATGCTGTTCAGCTGCACTGTCAGTCTTTCAAACTGTTTTCAAGTTTCAAAAGTTTTCAAACTATTTTTATAAAAGATGTAGGTCTTTTTTTTTTTTTTTTTTAAACTCTTAATCTGGGATTGATGTGATGTTTCTGATGTTGTTTGTCCGTTCTTTTTCTCCACAGACAAACCTCCCCATATTCAAGCTGAAGGAGTCACGTGTCCGGAGGAGATACAGCGACTTTGAGTGGCTGAGAGGAGAGCTGGAGAGGGAAAGCAAGGTGAAGGATGGATGAGTGAAATAGTAGTGTTGGTTTGGTTGGAACATCGCACGAATGCTCAGATTGAGGCATTTTATCATCCTTCCATCCTACTGCATACTATCAGACTTGTTGTAAGGGTCCAGTTCAACTAGATACATTGAAGTATCAAGTAGTAATGTTTTTTTTATTTGTTTGTTTTTTCAATCATTGGATTGGAAATGATTCTGTAGTTCAGGTAATGACGTTTGAAGTGATTGTAAGAGACCTATGATTGCATTTGGAGATGTATGTAACGTGAATTAAGTGCTTGTATTTCAAACAGGTGGTAGTTCCTCCTCTTCCTGGAAAAGCTCTGTTCAGGCAGCTCCCATTCCGTGGGGATGATGGTATATTTGACGACTCTTTCATCGAAGAACGGCGGCAAGGCCTAGAACATTTCCTCAACAAGTGAGTCACAAGATCCTCCTGACAATTTTACCAGAAACATTCATCTTTGGGTTTACCTTCACATTCAGTTGAACCATGCGAGTAGGAAAAGACAATTAATCTAAATCACTATACATCACAAAACAGGACAAAATTAACTTCAAATATAACAGTTGACAGGTTTATTTTTACAGACTAAGTACATTTTGTTCATTTGGCAGATTCTTCTATCAAAAACTCATGACTTTGGAGATGCTAGCACCATTATACTGTTTGATTGTCGTATTGCAGCATCTTTATGCCCACCATTTTGTTTTAGAACGATTTTGTTCTTAAGTGCATTTGAGTTAATGTTGATATGACAAGATTTACATAGTCCTCTACTGCGTGTCCTTCCTCCTAACTTAATTTGGCCTCAGCACATCTGAACTGTTTTTATAAAGAAGAGTGAAGCCGTTATCATGATAACATAACACAAGAGTTTTTCCTCTTTCCGCTAATTTGGAGTTTTTAGGTTAAGGTACTTCAGTGAAAGAGAAAAACATACACTTGCCAGCCTTTGTGTCATCTGATGTCTTCCCTCACACTTTTTTTTCCTTCTCTCATAATTACCTACAGAATGATCAAAACTGATGAGAGGCCACAAGTGCACCAGCTTTACTTTTTACATTTGTTTTATTTTTGATGTGTAATTTATGATAATTGCAAGTGAAATTACAGGCATGCATACCTTTTCCCTACAAGATGTTGTGTGCACTCCTGCTTATTTTTGATCCGAGGTGCCGTTCCCCCGACGACTGAGACAATAAAAGTTACAGTTCGATTGTAATTATTTGCTGTGATTGCAGACTTTGCCATTATCTTTGTTTCATGTGCAAATGTGCCGGCTCTACCTGTTTGAATTTTAATACGAGCCGAACAGCTGTAAATTAGGTTTGAAGAAAGAAAGGATATGGAAGTAATTAAGATGGGTTTTTTTCTTCAACCAAAAATTCCTGAATTAAATATCATTGTTCGGTACTAATAGCACCTGGGGAAGGGGGAAGCATGCCCATCATACTTCTCGACTGTGTGTGTGTGTGGATTTGTACAGCATGTTATATTGCCTCTCCCAAACCTGAATATGATTCTCTGTCATCTTGACTTATAACATCATGAGCATCATGTAATTTTAGAGGTGTGAGGGTCCTTTTTTATTCCATTGGAAGCTGGAATAGATATAATGGTAAAATAAGTAGTTTAATTAGCATGATGGCTCATTCTACTTTTTTAAAGATATGCGTAATTAAATTTTGATATTATCGCTCTGAATTCAAGATGGATGATTTATGATCTGAAAAAGGATGCAGGGAAACGTCACAGCCTCCTAATAATATCTAAGAGTTGCATCTTGATTGGGGTCAAAGTTGTTTCCTCCCCCTCTCTCTCTCTCTCTCTCTCTCACACTCTCTCTCGCTCTCTCTCTCACACTCTCTCTCGCTCTCTCTCTCACACTCTCTCTCTCTCTCTCTCTCACACTCTCTCTCTCTCTCACACTCTCTCTCTCTCTCTCACACTCTCTCTCTCTCACACTCTCTCTCTCTCACACTCTCTCTCTCTCAAAATCACTCAATATTTTAATATTTTTATAATGGTTAATGTGCCTTTTTGTCGTCTGATTTTCCAGAGTGGCTGGTCATCCATTGGCCCAAAATGAGCGCTGCCTGCACATGTTCCTACAGGATGAGTCCGTGGATAAAAGCTACACCCCTTCCAAAATTAGACAAGCCTGAACCGGTCTGGACTCTACACATACACAAAAAAAACATGGCCCACAAGCAATAAGAAAGGTTTGAATCATTCTTAACTGGAAAAGAATCTTCGCATGAACCATAGGGCATCCAAAACATTTACCTGCACAGAACACGAGACGACAAATGATTGAAAATGTACTAGAATTAGTCATTGTATCCCTTCACTTTTCCAATAGTAAGGTTTTAATATGTCCTTATAGATAGTTTTGGTCTCTCTGATTTCTAAATCCATGATGTTAATATTACCACTTTAAGTCCAATCAAACACATTCTTGTGTGTAATTAATTGTGGTTAAGAATTATTTATGGTAGTTTTGTCTGAGAGCACCACTAGCTTTGATATTTGTAGTACAAGATCAAACGAAACAAACCAAATAACTATATCACAATTATGCAAGCACTATATCACACACATTGGCATCCCTGTGTTACTGTACTACCTACTTATGTTGCTTTTAATGCTGAAGAACACATACAGAAGCTTACCGTGCAGGATGCACTTCATTGGGAACCTCCATGATCGTGTGCTGTGTCCCACTTAGCTGCAGACAAGTCTGTTTTTACTGTGTAATGGTGTTACACAGAAACACAGAGAGTTTTGCCTACATTGCATGTTTCCAGATTTGTATACTGCTGTGCCATTGTTTTGTTTATGAGAATTTTCCAATAAAACGGATCAAACACACGCACATATGATGTGGTTTGAAAAACGAAAGCGCCTCTGTTTGGCTCTGCCAAAACTTCTTTTAAGAGATGATCCTAGCATTAGAGTGGTTGTAGACATTCATTCTGCCTTAAAAGGTTTTTCCTTTTTGACCATCAGGAGTTTGTATAAAGTGAGTCACCTGCGTATATTTTGATTAGTGTTGTTCTGTTAGACTCTTTGCAACATCTATAGGATATAATTGTTTTTCTTCTGATAAATAGCTAAAGACATAACTAGGAATAGGTGCTAAAAAAATCAGTATTCTGTGCGCAAGAATTGTAAAAATTACTGTTTTCTAATTTTAGCCTTACACTGAAATGAATTGCGCCCAGTTATTGTTCATTCACACAGCACATGGAAATGGTTTGAGTATTATACACAAAACAATATTAAAGGATACGTAGATTCTTTTAATTATCGCACATTTGTTATTTGCTAGATGCTTTATTCAAGTGCATTATAATTTCATGCTACCAAGATAAGTATAATTTAGGGCAATTCAATCTTACTGATAAACAGATACTTCTTAAAAGACAGAATGAATTTAGTCAAAGATCTTTTTATTGATCTTCTAAGAAAGACTGAGGCAGGTAGTGTAAATTAGTTTCAATAGGAATGGTTACTCAGACTGGAAAGAAGACTGAATAAAGGAATGACAGGTTGTAGGGTCTTGGATGCTCGGATACAAACAAAAGATCTTTGTCTTAAAGAACGCAGGCAACATGTTTTGAAGGTCAGATCCTCCTCGAATGACCCTAATATAAGAGTGAAATGAACTCTTTTTTTCCATTTAAGACAGGGTTTGGCTTGTGAATTATTGGCCAATTAATAACTATATTTTTTGTGTATAATTATATAACTATATATAAGCCATGGTGAACTGGTTCTTCAAATAAGGGTTGTGTATTTTGTGTGGGTACTTATAGCATTTGTTTAATGAAAACAGAACAAAAATTACCTGAACACAAGGTTTAAACACTGCACTTAATGTCTACTTTTTAGAACTTTATATGTGTATGTAACTATATAACAGTTGTGGGATCTAAAATTGAGCGTACAATATTGAGAAACGGGTACGTTTTGTATTGTTTGTAATTGCTTTACAAATTACAGGCCTACATTCAACCTTTAGCTTGTGAGTCTAGCATTGTCTCATCCTGTGGGTATTAATTGTTTGTTATTTTGTTTCTAGCATGATGGATTGTGCCTAAATTACTTTTGATGGAATGCAAATGTTGTCGAGAGTCAATTTTATGTGCAACAATGCTGTATAAGGTAAAGAGGAGGGCACAGCCGCGTGGCTCATGCAACCTTGGAGTTCACTCCACGTCAGAGCAGGAACTAGGATAAAGAGGATAAATTGGATTGAAAGTTGTCACCGCAATCATGTTTCTTTCTATTGTATCCTCTGTATCAAAAAAATGAAGATAAAAAATTTAATTTGGGCAAAGCCCTTGATTTGTGAAAGAGTGCTTGAAACCCTGAGCCGTGCGAGGCACAGCAACTTCACTCAAGGTCCAGGGTATTGTATCGACAGTGGTTCAATATGCACTTACGTGCAGACATGAACCTCTCTCTATCCCCGTTCACTACCCCGTTTAGGGAGCAATGGACTTTTTTCTGCTTGTAGGAGGTGGCTTTAGAAACCCAAAACCCCTACAGTGAAAGGAGACATGAATTAGACTATCGTTGAAGAACCAGGCAATCAATATTCAATATTTATTCTAATATCTTAGAACAACTTTCACAAAAATTATCACTGTACAACGAGAAATGTATTTACAGACTACAAAAAACAAAATCCAAGTGCTGATCGTGTCTCTTTTCCATGGTTAGTAGCTAGTCAAACAAGGGGTTTAAATGGTGACCCCTGACATGGGCCAAGTATAAGCAGAAACGGCTTTGAATAAAAAAATCAATCAATAAAATTACGTTTGCAGAGTGGCCACACAGAAAACTCTCAATGACAGGAATCTATCCAGAGGATTTTAAATGCCCTGCCTGTGAACCCTAGTCTTACATAAAGGTCACAAGCTGTGGGTGCTGTGGCCTCCCATTTACATCAATAGGTAATTATGTATTTCATCAGGTCAGTAATGCTCAGTCCTGCTGCCTTCCTGCTAAGTTTAATTCCAACCTTAAAGCATGCATTTCAAGTAAAACCGATTAGCCAGTTCAAGTGTTTTTGATTAAAGTTGGAGCTTCTGCTGGAAGGCAGGACAGGAATGAACTTGCTCTTCAGTTCTGACTCATGGGCCTTTGGTTTTCAGCACTATGTCAAAGGGACAGCGACTTACTTCCCTGCAACATACCTCATGGTTTCTCTTTTTTTTTTTTTTTTTGTATTTTTGGTTTCCTTCAAAAGTTCTCGTGGACATGAATAATAGCGATGCTGAAATCAAAACAACATTGGTCATAAAGGTAGTTGGTCAATTGGACACAATAAAACATCCCATTTTGAAATGAATGATTGTACATAACAGACACTCCGTTCAAATATGACTACAAACTAAGATAATTTTGTATTTAAATCTTGATAGAACAAGAACAGATTAAGCTTGTTAAGTTACTTCCATAAACAACCTTAAATAGATTAAATCAATTAGAAAATTACTGGTTAAACGTTCATTTTTCTTTCTAAGCTCAACTTTTAGAGATGCAGTTTGTTTGTTTGTTTTAAACTTTCCCTGTGTAACAACATCTTGACATTGGTAGAGCTTTATTCTCCAAACAAGTGCGTGAAGAATCACATTAGGGCATCTGGTATCATCCACAGCGTCCATGTGAATGCCAAGGTCAAAGATACATTTTGTTTCTTTTCTCTGTCTCTCAGTAGCTCATATATCACTGGATTTGTACATGTCTGAAAGCAGTCGTGTGATGGGCACGTTTCCGATGGTCTTTTTGAAGAACACCTCTTCAATGGTGGATGGACCAACTGAACGTAGAGCAGGCAAGAGCAACAGCAGTTTCCCAAAGCGGCACGGCTGAGTGGGGTACCTGAAACGTAACCATTCGGTTGAAATCCTTGAAATAGGAATAGAGTTTAATGTAAATAGAAAGCAGAAGACTTCTAAATTCACCACTGTTCTTGCATAAAAATCATTGTATGCGCTTTAATAGATTTCCCCATGTTTCAGTAAGTATTCGCTTGTACCTGGTGTGGATGTAGCTGTTTAGAGTCAGCTGGGCTTCGTCCTGAAGGGCTGCAATGGCACTAGCGTTACGAAAGCTCCTCAGTTCCGAACCACTGTGTGTTGGAACTGTACAAGAAAGAAAAGAGACGGCATGTTTGTTTAGCTCATTTTATACTGTTTGGCCAGTAGAGCAAGTCACTAGTCAAGTGCCCACTGAAAACTGAGACCAACACAGCATTTGATGTAACCCCCCCCCCCCCCCCAATAATAATAAATGATAATAAAGTTCACAGTTTATGATGTATTGAACTGATAAATTATATTTATTTAAATTTTAAATGTTTATTATTTAATTAATAGCTTTTCATTAAACACACAAAACCCCCGAAGTTCAATCACAAACCCCAGCCTGGGAAACGCTGACATGTAGTATTTAATGCACTTCATGTTAACAAAGAATGGAATATATTTTGTCTCTCTTTGTATTTTTATATCAATATGGTACAAGATTATCCTCTTCAAATCAATGTGATAAACGAGTTGAGTCAAACGTAATCTAAAAGTAATCAAAAAGTAGTCAGATTACCTTAAATGTGATGGATTAGGCTACATTAGTTGCTAACTACAATTTTTGTCATGTAATTTGGAATCAGTAACTGACAACAATTTGTAAGTAATCTCCCCAGCCAGCGCTGTATGTTCGCTTAAAGTGTGATTCTTGAGGTTTTTTTTTTTTTTACTATACCTGCTTTGAAGGTGACGATGCACTTGAGGCACGCAAACTCCGTCGCGTCCAGTCTGAGCTGTCTGAAACGCGTCACGACCTCCTGCAGTGCCTGGATCTCGGAGATTATTTTGTTTAGCCTCTGGGAATCTGTGTTCTCTGTATTCATTCCTAATTCGCGAGAAAACGTGATAAAATCTTACACTTGGGTAATTAAAGTATGGATATGACTTTACAAGCAAAAGTAAAAATAGAAATGGCAATTGTAGAAAGTATTTCAAACTTGTTAACCAAGCACAATTTAGCATTGCGGACATGACGAATCTCTTCCAGGCTACATGTTGTATGGCCTACCTGAAACAGCTAGGAGAGTGCTGGAGTCCACTGGAATAGCCCACTGCGCGATGCCCAACACGAACAGCTCCCTCCATGCGTCTTCTAAAAGGATCAACTGCAACAAAAGACAAACAAACAAAAAAGGTAAGAGTGTTATGCTTATACATTAAAAACACCTAGCATTTGGTTTGGTTACATGAAAATGATACATTACATTATTAAAACACTTGTTTACCTGGTCAGGTAGAGGGAGTGTGGAGAAGGCCGGTACACTCTTGGCCCATTTAATGCTCATGAAGAGCAGGCGCGCGGCTGATTCGCACACAGACTCTGTCGCCACTTCATACAGGTACATGGGAGTGCCACTAACTTCGTGAGGATACTGAAAAGTTATTACATGAGCATATAAAATAAGCGGGGTTATAGGCATTCATTTATAAATTAAAATATGTTTTAATTCAATTGATAATTCGTTGATTAAACTGCGTTTACCTTCGGCGTGGGTTGGGCGAGTCCTACAATGGCCTGCCGTTCCGGTGTGCTTGTGACCCTGTTTAACTCCAGATTGTGAGGCTCCAGCTGCGTGACTGTAGTGAAAAACGGCGGCCCCGGGATAGACGTGGATGGAAAATGGGTCGACGAACCGTTCACCTCTTTATGGCCTCGGAAATACAGTGCCACCTGCTTTCGAATGGTTGACGTTCTCGGTCCTCTCTCGTGCTGCACTGCTGTATTCATAAGTGACATGATGATAAAGCATTCTTATAGGATAAAAAGTAGAAATAGTTTAAAAAGCTACAGCTAGTTTGGAAATATGTGGCAAGTAATCGCCTATGTAGGCTATTCTTGTTGGATTTTTTGAAAATCGATTATTTCTACAATAAATATTGATTTAATGTATAGATTTATAGGGTAACAATCAAGTTAAAGGCACACAATTTACTTGCACAATGAAGACCTAATCGTTGTGCTGACTTTTCTACAAATTTGCATGAATATAAATATATTGTATATTCGTGTTACTCCACTTTTGGAAAAATTTAGATTTTTGATTCCGATTTTTTTTTTTTTTTCTCAAAGACTGAGGTAGGCCTACATGAGGGTCTATAGGAGTCTGTTTTTTTTTCTGGTCACATGACAAACTGGTTATTAGCATGTTTGCTAGAATACACTTTGATAATAATAATAGCCTATATATAGCCCGATATAATCATATTTTATAATAAAATTATAAATCAGTGGTATTTTTTTCAGATATCCTTTTAATTCGATTTTATAGATCCGGAAAACCAAATCACTGACACTTATAACGTTTAACTTGTACAAGTGTATCAGTCAACTAGCCTAGTTGGCAGGTAAAGACAAAAGCAATCTGCTTTTTTTACCGTATGAAAAAAAAATCTTAAATTTTTCTGCATCTATCAAAGGGGATTACAGGCAACATAAAACCATTTTCTGTTGTTAACTCTTGAAAATATATATTTTTAAAGAACGAATGTGTTTACTAACACTTACCATCTTTATTCATATTAACTTCTAGACACTTTTTCAAGCGACAGGCGCGACACTGATTTCTGTGTGTCTTGTCTACTGGACAGCCGCCCTGAGGGAAAAGAGGACGAAAGAATAAGGAAATACAGTAGGTTTCGTTTAGCAGTAATGCCACACAAACAGCCTCTTCTGCTTTATGCTCCAGTGATCTCCACAGGTATGTGGGAATGGTAGAGTAATGACGGCTATTGACTCGCTCCCCCGCCGCACGGCCAATAGCCTCATTCCCGCCTACCGCTCTCCAAATCCACCCAGTCCTGCCGGTGCGTTAGATTGGATTACACCTGTTACACTAGACGGGGCAAAGGGCCCTCAAAGGCGCGGGAGGGGGCTCACTTCTGGGATAATCTTTCAATTATGAAAATCACTGGAGGTGTAATCTAGTCCTTAGACGCGCTTGCTTAGATCAAATTAGCTGACGCTGTTATGGTTCAAACACCTCGCTGTAATTGATTAGCTATAGCTCACCTGTGTGCCAGATTTGCAGACATACGTTCTGTTTCTCCTTATGCTCCTCTTGAAAAATCCCGAGCAGCCATCACACGCATAAACCCCGTAGTGCTTTCCAGAACTTCGGTCTCCACACACTTTACATGGAATGTCCAGAATCCGACCTACCAAAGATAGAAAATAGCAGTTAGCCTATTTAGTGAAAAAAACGACAAAATGCAGCAACCCAGAGATTTTATGTCTATTTAAGAATATTGACATATATTTAGTAAAGTTAGATTTTCTTAAGTTTTTGTAGATAATGGTAGGCCTGTAATATTTTGTGTGGGGAGGGGCTAATAGTTTTTTTTTTAATAGGCTAATGTTTAATAGTTATTAATATAAACGCAAAGATTGGTATTAAGTTTACGATTTCAAGTTAGGCCGTGATCATATTTTCACCTGGCGATAGCCTAGACTCTCGCGAGCAGAAATAGCGATGAGATGAAAGTTGGCTACAGCCTACTTTTATTAGGCTATCTCTGTCACTTTGTTAAATTTAGCCTAGATAAACAAGTGTCACCTAAAAAAAACGCATCAGTTTTGTTTAAAACAATAGAACGTTTATTATCTGTGATAAGGGCGCAAAAGAGAAATTATGCGCGAGACGAACCTCAACTTTGCGCCTGGTATTTTTATAGGCCTACAGACATTTCCCTGAGGGTCATTGCATAATTTCGCACAATTCCGAAATCCTGAAAACTTAACAAACAACCGTGCTAAATATTGCGTTAAAGGACACACGTTTAATGAGTCAGTCCATAGGAATGTGCAAACCCTGGGCGCATTGGTGGGAAGCGTCATATCTCAGGTCGCATAAAACAATGTTCAGTAGACGCGCACAATGGCGACATTAGGGAGAGTGTTAACTTAATGATTTCCCCATTGAGCCTCGTCTGACTGGCCTGGTCTCGACAAGCTGCCAACCCCGATTCATAATGAAGCTCGACAACTGCTTTCTTCGCGCCGTCTATAGGCTCGCGGATTAAGGAGTGACACGGGAGAGGAGAATAATACGCACCAGCGCGTTTCAGAGACTCAAATGAAGTGTATGCAAATGAACTTGGAGTAAATGAAAATTGTGATTTTTCTTGTGTGTGCAGAATTTTTTTTCTTCTGTATTTAAGTCTGTCAATAGAGGTATATTTGCATGTATATGGGGGAGTCGTTTAGAGAAACGGCTATGTAATTACACTGACATATGTCCACCTGCTCATTGATTTTCCAGTGACCCGTCAAAAAGGGTAGCATGGGAATTCGGATATAGACCAGTAACGAAGGATAAGTAAAACGACTTCATGCACTCTGACTTTTTAAAACAAGAAAAGGAAAGAAAAAAAAACGATGCTGCATTTTAATGGAAAAACAGATTTCTATTCTGTGCATGCATGCCAGATGTTCCTCGTACAGGACCTTTCAGAAATTATAATGGCGTTTTGTTACAGGCTTGGTGATCACTTTAGACGGAAAAATGACTGAAGATTTGCTGGTGTGTAGGGCTATATAAAAAATCAGAACAGTGGGAAATTCTCGTATTGACAACAATGTAGATTAATTTAATATTTCTTTAGCAACGGTGGGTGACCGTGCGCATCTTGCATGGTTGAAAAAGAGAGCCTCTCTTGTGATGGAGGCAACTTGTTGCTTATGTCTCGGAGTCGTTTTGAAACTTTAAAATTGCTCCGTGGTGCACCAATAATTATTTATTTATTTATTTTGGAGATGAAGCGCTCGAAGAACGCATGTTTTTTTTTTTATTTGCATTTAGAGTTTCTCTATGATTATTATTATTATTAATTAATTATTAATTTATTTATTTTTGTTTCCAGTGTCTCCTGCGATTTTTCTTTTTATGTGGTATAATTAAACTCATCAAAGCAGACAGCTCTTCTTTCGAGGAAGTCATAAAGGCCTATACTGTTCCCCCATCCAGATTAAATGCAATCTTCGCATAATTTGACAACACTCAATGGTAGCCTACGTTAATAAACTCATGAATTGAAGGCGGATTTGTTTTTAGAGAATGAAACACGTCTTTAACTTTCCTCTGTGGGGGTCTCGGTCTGTTGCATTGTGAGCTGTAATTGTTTAAAGACATATGGCATATTTCATTACTGTAATCAGCATCTACCCTGGGACCTGCTGCATTGGATTACGTGCAGTTGTGAGAAACTCTGCACTTAATGGGCCTTCGACCACCCGAACAGTGCAAGTGCCCCGATTTTACCCCTATAAAGCAAACTATATACATTTTTTTATAATATTATTGTGTATTGTAAATATCATCTGAAAATTATTCGAAACGGGTGAAAAGCGTAGTCAAAAAGTTTTTTGGGGGCTAGGCATTCAAAATAATGAACGAAAAGTTTAGGCCTCAACGAAATTATTTCATGTGTTCACTCTTCCTAAAGTAAATGTGCTAATTTAGACTAAAATACTAAGCTAGATTTAAAATTTGTGTTTTTAACACAGGTCTGTTATTTTAAAATCATCACTAATTATTAGTGAGCATGAGCATTAGGGAAAAATTGTGATTGGGTTACCTTATTTTTTGCTTTACACTTAAATAATTTTCTTGGATCATTTAGAAGATACTTAACACGTCAAAACATTTAAACCCTTTTCATTTAAGTCTAATCTTTAAAGTCAAATAGAGGCGCACATTTTTTTTTTATCACCACACGCGTATTTCTCAAATCACATCTGAATATTTCATATTTCAAAAAATGTTTCCAGGCAGACAATTTTGAAAATCCACATTGCAAATGTAAAAGAATAAATTGTCATGAAATCTATTTCAGAACACTTGCATTCTTGTTTCCTTGAAATGAATTGAAGAGTCAAAAGGCACCCTAACAAGCTAACTCAGATCTGCTTTGATGACACGTTATGCACAGTTTACGCTACCTTATAGGACCAAACTATATTTTAAAATGTAGCCTATTGTACAGGCTGTTACAATATTAGTTCCATTTTCTAGCAGCCTATTCACAACTTATTTGCTAAGCGTAGCCTAATGGGGAAACAAGGCTGTCAAGACTCAGCAGTGTAACAGCATCAATAAACGCAAACTTATCTAACCTTTTCCGGGCAGTTTATTTATTTTCTTTCACGTTTATATCTAATATGTAAAAATAATATTATGTAGACTGCTTCGATTTTAGGCATTCCCGGTCTCGGTATTAGACGTAGGCAACAATTTGACAGCATGTAAACATATCGATTTGCGTTTGACAGCTCTGTGGAGTTAACTTGATTTTTGTCACCTTAATCCATAAACATATGCAACCATTTTAAAATCACTTATTTCGTAAACAAAAGAGGTTACGTTTCTGATTCGCTATCACGCTATTACTAACAACAAAGAAAAACAATCTACTCACTGGATTTGACATTTAAAATATCCAGACAACCACTTGTTGAACCAGCAGGCTTGCTCATATTGAAGACCTCTGCTCCAAGAAAACTGCGTTGAAAAGTTACACTTTTCAGGCCCAGGGGAGTCTTAGCACTTTTGACTTGGATTAAATGACAAGCATAAATTAAACATCCGATTTGCGGTGGACAACTGGTCCTCTGCTTTCTGTTGTAGTTTTCTTTGAGTGTGTCCAAGTCGCTCCTCTTGTTTCTCAGCAAATAGAATCCAGATTTGGTCTGACTGTTGATTGATGCGATGGATGCAGCCGCACAGACAATATGCCCAAACCGGTCCCTGGTCTCTCAGCGACACGGAAAATTGGTGAAACGCATAAGCCAGCACTGTACTTACTGCTCAACACCAGTTTAAAAAGTAGGCTACAGCATGCGTTGGAAAATGCGCCTCAGCCCAGAGTCTTGGTGAGTGACTTTGTGATGTGTACCGTCAGATTAAAGGTTTGCTAATATGTATGAGATGTATTAGAGTAGGAGGGCGGGAGAGAGGGAGGGTGGGAGGAGAGCCCAACTTCCTTTGACCACTTAGCTTTTCCCTGCCTTCTGCTTCAACTCCTGCTCTCGCATGACGTCACGGGGACGAATGAAGTGATATTCCACACACGGTGAGAGAGACACTGTGAGAGGCTAATGGTGCTCTCTGTAGGGATTGATTAGGATCAGCGAGGCTGTTTAAATGACCGAATCAAACGTTTGCCACTGATTAGGAACACATTTCCATCCTCTGGGAGTTCAGTGACCTATAGTGCTCCAGACTGAAGTAAATCGTTTAAAGTATCCTAATTAAATAATCCTCAGAAACATAATCACCTTTTTTTGCAACGAACTTCCTTTCTGTCGTGCTTTCCCGGATCCTTCCATCGCGCGCCTGCACCTGTTGCGTTGGTAGAACGACTGCAAGCAAGAGTTCTGTTCTCCCTGGAGCCCGAATACTGATTCTCTTCGCTCTCTCGCCAGGCGTGAATTTTTTTGTATTTTAATTCTGAATCAACATGTGGCATGTGTTATGTTTACTAGGCTATATACTATATGGTAAATGTGATCAATTCTTTTCGAGTGCACTGTTTTCGGTAACACTTTAGCTTAGGAGGATCCAGTACTCTCTATTAAGTTGCTTATGCATATTACTATTGGCTGTTTATTAGTAGCCTACTTATAAAACACATATTAATGCCTTATTCTGAATGAACATATTTGAAATCCCTTAATAATACCCAAAACCTAAACTTAACAACTACCTATATTAATAGCCTAATTAGAAGTTTGAGGCAAAAGTCATAGTTAATAATGAGAATGGGACCCAGACTAAAGTGTGACCCTTTTTTTCTTTTCTATTTTTCCTAATGTAAAACATAATCTACAAATCAACGTTTCTTATATTTACATAGAAACGTGTTCTCTTGGGAGTTGGGGGTGTAGGCAACATTTACTTTATTTGTATACATAATTTGTATATTTACTATATTGTGTAACATTTTTTTTTACTTAGCCTACATGTTTTTGCCGAATGCAAGGTCTCTGTCCCTATATGTCATGAGCAAATGTAAAGGTAATTAGCCTATTATTAGCCTTGAGTCAGTTTAACGGGTAAAGTGATGTGATGTAGTTTAGATTTTAACCTACATATATGTTAGAGCTTTATGAAAAAAAAAAAAAAGTTGTAATATTAAAAACATTTCTCCGATAAAAGAAAAGATAAAAAAGGGAAATCGTGCGCTCTGTTTTGGAGGGGACATGCGTGCGAGTTTCCCTCGTGGTCTGGGGAATCACAACTGTACCCCTTTGAGAACGTGCGCGATGACATTTTGACCTTAACAGCGTGCCGTGTTGTGGTCACCGCCAGCAGACACCCATATTTTAGGTTTAATTATGAACATTCCCACGGTACCTCGGGACCATATGGGAGCCCTAAATCTCGGTCTAAACGTGGCGAACGGGGGCGTATCTAATCGCAATTAGTGATTGTCATGTCCTCCTTTAAACGGTGTTCTCAGTGCACTGAAAAGAAATTAGGATTTTTGACAGGTGAATGACTGCATATTCAAATGTGCGTTTTTCACGACCTTGTGTGCCAGACTGAGAAAAAAAGTGTCACAGTAGATTCATACTGCATATCTCTGTGTGCTCCAGCAAACTCAGGACCACAAGTGATTACATCAAAATGAGTCTAATGACTTCTACATATAGACCATGTGAAGAGCATCATGGTCATTTTAAAAAGTGTGAACAAATCTGATTTGACTTTCTCTCTTTTTCTTTTTTCTTTCTTTACACTTTCCCTATCTATGCGTTTATAAGTGTGTGTGTGTGTGTGTGTGTGTGTCTTAGGGGTGGGGTGGTCTGCTCGTAGTAATCTGCTTAACTCGCCCTAATCCTGTCATTCATAGATAGTCTTTACACAAACATAACCAACATCATGGTTGCCCCGGCTGCTTGCTTTCACTTTTTGTGCTTGTGACTCTCCTCTCAATAACAGTCAATGAAAATCTCTGACAAAGAACCATCTGATTGTGTATCTAGTTGTTGGCTTGACAGAATCAGTATGCAACTGCTTACTTAGCCCTTAAAGTGGAGAGGGACAGCAACACCAACTCTTATCCTTAACCACTCCTGTAACAGCATGTTGGAGATGTTGCAAAAGACTTTTCTGTGATAGCACTTTGTTCTGAGATAAACGCATGTATATCTCAATGAGGCAGCAAACCAGAAAAAAAATATACAGATTGCTGCTAGCCAGGGGACTGGAAAAAAATATTTAGGCCTCTTAGAGCACTTCTGATACTGACTTATAAAGAAAGAAACTGCAAGAATGTTTAAAATGAGAACGGGAACTTAAATATTTTCGATATTATACAATTAATTAATTAATTTAAATAAATATGATAAAAACACTGGCAATGAGAACAAATGTTTTCAACACGGCCAATTTCATCCAACTATAAATTGAAGTCATTCACTAATTAAAAGCATTTTGAGGTTTTTCTCATGCAGATCACATTGTTAGAGGGGTGTCCTTATACTAAACATGCTCTCTTACAGTATATGATGTATAGAATATCTGTTCCTGATAGAAATATGTCTGTTGCTAAACTGTTTTGTATTGACATCTTTACATTTACATCTTTTTTTGTTTAGCAGAGGACAGCTGCTGCCTGTTCTCACTGAAAAGAAGTTAGGTGATCTTTTTTTTATCATGCTTCCTATTTTTCCTGGTAAATGAATACATTTTTAAGCTTCTTAAAAAGGTGTTATGAGTTTGTTGAATGCAATTTCATAACTGTCCAACTTGTACAGCAATGTTAGAAATTAGGAGAGCCATTTGCTCTTTCAAGAGAGTATATAAACATATAATTGAATATAAACATATATAACATAAACATATATAAACATATATATATATAATTGAACAAAACATATTTCATCCCATAGCAAAGTATATGACTTATAATCATCATCATCTTAATCATTTTTATTTCTTTTTCAGGTACCGTAACTGTAAGTAAAATTAACCCCATGTTTTACTCTTTGATAAACATTATAGATTCACTTAGACAGATGTTTTAATATTAAAGAGAGCACTCTTTAGGCCTGACATCAAATTTCATTTAATTATATATATTTTATGTTCCATATAATCCATTGCCGTATTTAATTCATCCCGCACCTTATATGAGTTTAGACCGTCACACATATACATACTCCATAGACTGTATATAGAATTTTCCCATTACGCTGCCTACATTTCCAAAATAAAAATAATAATAGTAGTAATAAAGGCCGAACACAACCTCACCCTGTCTAACTGGCAGGTCGATGGACGCTTTCTGACAAATCTATTTGGGGCAAATTGTCAGTGAGAAACTTCCGCCTGAGCTGGCCCGGACAAAACTGGCTGTTGGACGGACTAAATCCTACTGCAGGAGGGTCGGGACAATGGGCTCTGAATGTGTTGATGTGCTGGCAGTGGCTTGGGCCTGACAATGGCCGGATTAATTGGTCCCTTGGCTGACTGATTTGAGATGGCTTCACTCGGGTCCTCTCCATGGGGAGCCCCATTGTCCTTCTCCTGATTCCCACTTTTCACAAACTCCAAACAAAAGTCAATTTCTTTCTCAAGGGGGTTTGGGAGAAGAGGAGAAATATCGAGACCTCGTGGTTCGGCTTCGCGAGAGGTGACTTTAAAGGAGAGCTCATTTCTCCCCTCATCGTCTACATTTTTAAATGGATGACTTAACTCAGTCCGTTTCCCTTTCTGCCTGCCCTCCCTCTCTTTAAGGCCCCAGAGCTCCTCCTGAGACTGAGAGGTGTTATCGTCAGCGGGACAGGAGAGCGCTTGTCGGCCTGTATGGGGAGAGGAGCCTAGGCACCTGTTGAGAGTGCTGGCAGCTCCGAGCCGAGGAGCTCGTTCTCATTAATATTGAAACATCAGAGATGCCATCATGTTGCTGCGCTGAAATCGGTCTGATGTTGTCCCCCCCCCCCGCCCCGGCTCCCTGGGGACCGACTCTCCGCTTCCACAGTCACTCATGAAGGGCACCCCCTCTACCCTCTTTCCCTGCCTGTCTCTTTTTTTTCTGTCCTCTCATTATCACTCTGCTTTTTTGAAAAGCCTCGTTAACAAATTATGACAGCTGGCTAAAGAAGCTTTCGCCGTTCACACCATTTTGGCGAACAGTGGAGGGGCATGAAATGACAAACTTTATTCTGCTGTGACATCAACTTTCTTTTATTTGTTTATTTGTCTCTTCAGGTGACGTCTCATCAATGGCATATTTCACAGAAATAATTTGCCTGCCAAAGTCTATCACATCATTTAATGGCTTTTATGTGATAAGTACAATGTGGTGCTGCATGTTGATCTCTTATATTTTGTGCTTTTAGTTTCCGTATTTGCAGTGACACTGAAGGAATTTGATCATTTTCTTATGTTCTTTCCAGAATTAAATTATTTGTATTCATAATTTTAATAATACATTCAATCTATTAATATAATACATTTTGAAGTTGTTTAAATTTTATGTGTGTGTATATATATATATATATATATATACATATACATACATATATATATATATAACGTATAACAAATATTATAAAAGTACATTAACACTTTTGTTTAATATTAGAGTTAATATTAAATGTTCAATTTTAGTAAATGTAAAAAGTTTTATTTTTCTACTAACCTTGAAGTATATAGAGCTGTACAGTTTCATTTGATTTAATATCAAAAAATGAATACAAGAAGACTTTGATAACTTAATGAATTTTAATAATACATTTTAATACATTTGTCAAGGTTACGTATGCACCTTTTGTGTTAATTTGACAAACATGCAATGCAGTGCTCATCTGTTGAATTAATATAGATTCAAAAAATAATTCAGATGAAAAATCCGATACAAAATAATTCATTCTTAAATTTAAATAAATAAATTATTTATTTATTTGTTATTGAGGATTATTATCTATTATAATCATTTTTGTCTTGTGAATTTCCTTTATTCATGCCCACCAGTTATGGAAATAATGATAATGAATACATTTAACTGAAGTCAATAAGTATAATGGAAGTTAAAATTGATCTAACTTGTATTGAAATAGCTTATTATTGTTTTGTATATGAGCATTTATTTATTTAACACATGTACATTTTGGATCTTTGGGCACAGAGAGCTCAAAGAGCTGGCCGGACATGCATGATGAGGCTGGCCTTAGTGACTGTGGGAAGATCACACCCCACTCATTACACTTCATTTTTTGGATCAGACAGAGGGTGTAGACTGGGAGGGGAGGTGAGAAGATATTGGGGCGGGGTGGAAGGGGAGGTTATTAGGTGTAACTGATGGATTCATTGTTTTCCCAAAGAGTGATTTGTGTTGTTGTTCCGTTCATGTTTCACAATCAGCATTATCTTTATTAAGCTCCTCGGCGGCGATTAAAGATATTCGCGTTACGTTTATGTAAATGACCTCCGTCACCGATATTTATCGCACCCGTCCCCCACATTACTATCCCCATTGTAGGTGGCCTAATTGAAGGAGAAAATAAGGCTATAGGCCAAATACGTTTACATTTCAAACATGGAATTTCTAGTCTTCCTAGTGAGAAACGTAATCATACAGTTGCCAGACAGACCAGAAAGCCCCCCCCCCCCCCCCCCAAACTCGGACTTTCTCAAAAGGTTCAAACACAAATGGTACACAGAAGACTGGCCCTTGCCCCTCAATCCTTAAACCCCAAACTATCATTCATAACCTTTCTGCGTTGCTCCGAGAAGGAAAAGAGGAGAGGAGAGAAGGAGGGGAGAGGAGGACTGTGGGGAGGACCATGAACGCTTATTTAAAAAGACTTCCTTTATTGGACCATGTGCAGGCAGTTCACCCACAAAGGCCTTAAATAGGATATTTTCTGTTCCCTATAGTTGCTTTCCCTTTTAAGTGCCGAGGCAAAAAAAGTAAGTTTACAACTCCTCTCACAATGAAGCTCTTCACTCCCAGGTTGCTGAGACCCGGGCTGACCTGGGAAAGTTAATTAGGAGGCCAACAATGAGCGAGCCCGAGCAAAATACCTCGCCTCTCCTCCAGCCAAAGATGTCATCCATTAATTAGGCAAATCTTTAAGGTGGGCTTATTGAATTTACAGAAAGGCCGCAGTTTGGGCGGGCCGCGTTTTTTGATCAGGCCCTCGCCCCAAACAATGCCTTCTCCTGGTTAAGGAAAAAGGGAGGGGATTGGTGGAAGCAGAGGAGGAAGAGAAAGAGAAGGAGGAGAAAAAAGGAGAGGGAGAGAAAGAAACGTATGGCTTGCAGAGGCTCAATGGGAATAAGGATGGGGAGATTCACAGGGGTTTGGGGGCATGCTTCAGCGATGATGTCATGCAAAGGCAACCTGGGGGCTTGGGAAGAGTGGAAAGGAGTTTGGGGGGTGGAGGGGGGGGGGGGGGGGCACTCAAAGTTAACATGGCTGCATCTGGGCCAAAGCCTTCTCTCTAAAGGACCAAAATGCATACGCACCCCTGCTGATCAGAGCTGGCTTTCACCTAGCATCTGCTGGATTTTCTTCAATGCATTACCATGATCAATTAATGACTGGCTGTGAACTGTAAATGCTTTTCATTTCAGATCAGTATTAGTATCAGTATTATTTGTGTTTTGTCATACTCCAGAACTGTTGGCTCAGCAGTCCATCACATTTGTCTTTTTAACTATTTAACTATTATAATTTCATAGATGCCACTAACAAAGGCTTCCGCACAGGTTGCTCTGTTTACACAGTTATTAGTGACAATCACTAATAATTGAAAATAATTGAAATTTAAAAAGATAGTTCAGTATATACTAAATATCAACAGAGACTTTCTGTTCATACAAATGTTTTCAGAAAATATTTTCAGTTTAAATAATTTTATAATGTCCTGATGCACTTTTAGTTCTACACCCTAAAAAAAAAAAATGTTTACAAAAAAAACTATTAACTTAATTTTCTTACCATACAGTGAATATACATTGCATTATATGTAATTTTACAGTAACATACTGTCGAATCAGTGAAACACAAGTCAATTTATTTTGAATAAATATAAATTTGCAGTGAAAAATGATTAACAGATCTCCAGAAGTCCCTGCCTGGCACATCACATGATTATATTTAATTTAAATCGGTTTATTTCTTTCTTTTTTTGTTATAAGTAATGTTAGTGTTTTGTTACATTTTCTCTTATTTTAGTTGATGTTTATTGCATTATTTTAGCATCTATGTTACACTGAAGGTGTTTTGTCTTTGTATCGCAGAATTAGACAAGTTGTCTAGATAAGCCTTTGGCATTTATTGGCTTTTATAAGTCACGTCTTTGAGGGAGGACTTTAGGGTTTACTGAAAAATGTCACTGGACAACAAGTATCTCACATCAAATTCCTCCAGGAAGTTTTGTCTTCTCCACATAAAGCCAAGTTGCTCTTTTTATTTGATTATGACTGATTTAAATCTCCAAGCAGAGCTTCATATTGGATTTAGTCTTTGTGGGATTTGGTCTGTGTGTTGAGATCCAGCTCTTTAAGAATTTCATTGATGCTGGAATTCCAGGCTTTTCAAACCAAGCCCTGGTGTGCTAAAAGCTAATACTGACACTTGTACACAGACAAGCAGTAGAGTAGCGTGTATAAAGCTTTGTTGGGGGAGGCTGGGTATCTCTCTGTCCTCTTCTTTGACATGACCAGTCTTTGTGAGGAAAAAAAAAAACCTTCCCTTGAAGACCATATCCCTCCTCTCATAGTTCATGCTGTTTTAAGGGCACTGACTGGGTTGAGCTCTACCTCCCTAAAATACACCCTCCCCCTGGTCGTCCTAATCAGAGGGGTGGATCTATGTGTTTTGTTGCTTGTCAAAAACAATCAATCTTCGGGCCATTACAGTTGCTGCACGTCCTCCTTTAATTGGTGTAACGCACGGAGGAATGAAAGCGAGGGCGGCCCACAAAAGCAGGCCAGTGAATGAGAACCGACTCGCACTGAACTGCTCTTCAGGGCAAAAAAAGTTCAGAGTTGGCAGCTAACAAGGAGTTGTAGGGGGGTCTTTCATTCAGCGATATCACTGGCGAAACTCTCAGACACCAACCTTAAAAATGTATTTGCATCGTGTTAGATAAAAGTTAACTTTTTTTTTGTCATGTGCAAATAATTTAAAGATAAACGGTTAAAATATATTCCAGGGCCAAATTTCTAAATTGGGTTCTTAAAGGTGTACTAAGTGATTTTTACATCTTTAAGTTACATTTTTACATAAAAATGAATTGGTTTTTTTTTATCTTATTTATGTTTTAAATCATTTACATATGATATAATTAGCCTACTAAAAATGGCTTTATAATACATGAAGTATAGGTCTCCTAATGGAGGCAGCCATTTTGAGATCACATGACCAGCTCAATACCACTCGCTTCATTATCCTCTAGTATTGGACAGTTTTTTTTTATTATTGCAGATAATACAATTACATTAAGGCAATACAAAATTATTGGACACTTTCATTTATAGAAAAAAAATTAATAATGGCTGACTTTTGCTTTTTGGTTCCCCCAGTATAAGTCCTAGATGCGACAAAAAAAACTTTAAAACATTGTTAAAATGTCAATGCTGTTTAAGTCCACTTAGTAAACTCTAAAGTTAACTGTTGTAACTAACTGTATTTTTCCCCAGAGAAAGCTCACTCAGCGGAGGTTGTCAGTAGTGTTTTATGTCCAGTTCGCTGGAGCTGAAAGAAGTCAGCATCGTGTCTTGTTATGAAACAAGACGTTCTTACCTCCCGCTCCGGGTGAACGATTCCTGGGGTGACTTGCGTGGAACGATGGCCTCGCCGTGGCGCTCCACAGAGGCGACCAACAGTGAGGAAGTCAATGCGCCATTGTGTATCGAGCTCGTCGGCTACATGTTTGGTAATTATCCCGCCTGTTTGTTGGAGACTTGGATCTGTGAGCCAAGCCGGCAGACAGTAGAGCACAACACCGTCAACAAAGATTAACTTCTTCTGACATGTCTAGTTGAGGGAGACAAACTGAAAACATCATTGATTAGTGCTGCCAATCAGTTCTGCAACAGCAATTTAGTACAGTTTTTAATAGTAAAACAATGAGCAAAATCACAAATGCTATTTGAAAAGACATATTATTTAGAGTAAGTTTAGCAAATGTGGGTCAACTAGTCATTACCGAGTTTCAACAATCTCAGCAAATATAGAAAATCCACCACCAAAAAGAATGGTCTTCTTTAAAGTAAGCCTCTAAAATACAAATCACCTATACAAAACTTACACAAAAATATATATAGCCTAATACAATCTTTCAGGTTCAGTGTTTTTTAAACAGCTCTGGTGTATGATCATTAATCATAATGCTATTATCAGCTAACATGGCGTCATATAAAGTTATAGTAACCCATATACACTCACAGGACGCTTTAGTAGGTTCACCTGCTCAACATGCTTGTTACCACAAATATCTAATCAGATGGCAGTAACTCAATGGATTTATGTGGTCAGGACGATCTGCTGATGTTCAAACTGTGAACTTCAAGAAAGGTGATTTAAGTGACTTTGAACGTGGCATGATTGTTGGTGCCAGACGGGCGGCCTGAGTATTCCATAAACTGCTGATCTACTTGGATTTTCACGCACACCCATCTCTAAGGTTTACAGAGAATGGTCCAAAAAAAGAGAAAATATCCAGTGAGCGGCAGTTCTGTGGGCAAAAATCCCTTGCTGATCAGAGGCCAGAAGAGAATGGCCAGACTGGTTCGAGCTGATTGGAAAGGCAACAGTAACTTAAATAACCACTCCTTACAGCCAAGGTCTGCAGAGGAGCATCTCTGAATGACATCAAACCGTCAAATCTTGAAGCAGATGGGCTACAGCAGCAGAAGACCGCATCGGGTGCCACTACTGACACTAATGTCTGAAGATTGAAAAAAACTTTGCCTGGTCTGATGAGTCTCAATTTCTGCTGTGATATTCAGTGTAGGGTCAGAATTTGGCGTAAACAACATGTAAGCGTGGATCCATGCTGCCTGGTATCTTGTATTAATGGTGTGATATTTTCTTGGCACACTTTAGGCTCCTTAGTGCCAGTTGAGCATTGTTTAAAAGCCATAGCCTACCTGATTATTGTTACTGACCATGTCCGTCCTTTAATGACCACAGTGTATCTTCTGATGCAGGTCAAATCATCTCAAACTACATGACAATGAGGTCACGATCCTCAAATGGCCTCAACAGTCACCAGATCTCAATCCAATAGAGCACCTTTGGGATGTGGTGGAACGGAATCTTTCCATCATGGATGTGCAGCTGACAAATCAGCTATTATGTAAATATAGACCAAAATCTTGGAGGAATGTTTCCAGAACCTTGTTGTATCTATGCCACGAAGAATTAAGGCAATAAAGTGGCTGGTGAGTATATGTGTTAACCTTTTAAGAGTAGCTGATTTTACATTTTTATTCTAGCTGGACCATCCTAGTCATTTATGGTCATTAGCTGGTCCAAACTGATGTAAATGATGGATCAGCTGGACTACCAGCGGTTGGGGCTGAGATTGACCTGGGAGGCCAGTGACAAACCATGTTCCACTTTCACTGCCAAGCTGATATGAGTTTTTTTTTAATTAAAGCAGGGACATAGACCTAAATGTACTTTTTTTTTTTTTTTTAAAGGCTATATAGATTTTAGATTATTTTTTAGTTCTGCTGTAAACACATATACTATACATCTAAGACCAGCCCATGTCTCACTTGGTGTAAAATCAGTGGCTATAGGCTATATTCAAAAGTATGTTGCCATATAGAAATTATGTTAAATATTGTTGTTATAAATTTATGTTTGAGAGGATTGTCAGTCATGACATCACTACAAATAATAATAATACTAATAAAAGACTATAAAGCTTTTATCCAACTCAGATCTAGACCTCTCAAAACTTGTGTTCACAGTACTTTAAATGAAGCAACTGTGCTTATCCTTTAAATGCTGCCTGTTTCAGGAATACAATTCCAAGTCTATTTTTTTTCTGATTTTTTTTTTTTTTTATAGGACCACCATCTATAGCATGCAAATTAGTGAGGTCCTGTCCTGATATTCACGTTTTAACGAGAAAGTTAGCTGTAATTAATGAGGCTGCAGGACTCTCTAAGCTATTTAGTGGGATCCGTTCATTGAACATTGAGAGTGCGTTTCTCCTGTCCAAGGGCTTTTCTCCTGTAGCTCTTCTCAGTTCACATTGCCTCTCAGAGGGCAGAATAGCCCAAGCCTTGAGCCTCGTCAGTTGTCATCCCCAGTTCGGGCCACTTTGGCCGCTGCTAGTGGGGAAGTCAGGCCTAATCCCTGGAAGGAATCAGGGCAAAAGAAAAGCAACAATAACCAAGTCAACCGTAAAAAATGAAAGCGAAATCTCTATTATCAGCCCCAACATTTCCCAGCGATGCAGTGAAATCAGGCTGGTTTGTCATTCGAGTCAGACACCGGGGGGAGAATCTGGGGTCGCTTTGGGTTGGTAGACTCACACGACGTTTAGAGAGCAATATTTCGGCGAAAGGGGCCTCGCATTTGCAAAATCCCCCTCACATCCCGCCATAAGCATTAAATGCAGTCTGACTTTATGTTGTATAGGCAACGCAAAACAAGAAAAGAGGCACAGTTCTTGCATAAAAGAACGCGGTTTTGGGGGATTAGGGACGGACCAAAGGATGGAGAATAACTTTACAGCTCCTCTTTCTCCAGGTTTAGACCACGGCTTAAAGCGCAAAGTCTTTAGTTAACCCTTAACTGCTACCTACGAGAACAGGCCCTATTTTTGTATTGTATTTCATTTTTTATTTAGGCTACATTTAATTTGCTATATTTAGCTTATATTTATCTGAACAAATACAAAAATCATCAATTGTCAATAAGTTTTTGACGAGATATAAAACGATAAAGAAAAACCCGGATAGTTGAGTAGCTGTAGCCTAATCTAAAAGTTTTATACGGATGCCAAAATGTTGTTTTAGGATTTAAAACGCCTTAATTGGTCTCGGGTTAATGTAATCACGATCGCATCCCATATGTGCAGGCACCATTTCTTTCACAAATGATTGTGAGGTTCAGATGACCCATTTAATTATTGTCTTTCTTCAAAACCTGCTTTTCGTTTTAAGAATTCATTAAGACAATCTTGAGCCACACGCACATTTATAATTTTCAAAATATAAGCCAAGTTATCCAGGCTCATCCCTTTGCTTGAGAGCTCTCCAGTCGATGAAGATGCTTCACTTAGGCAGCCTAATTAGTGATTTTTGTCCTCGCTCAATTGCCTCTGTCTCCGTTGTGCATTCAAATGAATTCCTTAATGCACATAGCAATTGTGGGCCTGCCTGTATAAAAATATTAGTTTACTGATCAATAATCGTATTTATTATTTCTTCCAGGGCATGTGAGGTAGGCTATGTGATTTTAAAAAAAGAAAGAAAAAGGGTTATTTTCACTGCAAACGTCCTTGGTATCACAGTATGATTTTGTACACCACTCTCTGCTTGCAAACCGCTGAAATCAGCTGCCTTGGGTGACTTGGATCATCCAATTTAAGGCTATCACAATAACAGTGCTGCAGTAGTGGAGAGCTAATGCCACAATCCACGACATAAAACCTGCGAATTTACCCTGAGACATCAGCGCACGCAGTAGAATAGCCTCTAATGCGAGGCATTCTGAGTCCCCCATTTCCATCAGGCTCTCATGACTGCAGAATTGCCGCGGACTGCAAGTTATCAAGAGGCACTAATTTCACATTAAAGACCATTGACTGCAGTGGCTTGATTCGAGGGTTTGCGACAATTAACACAATCAGAATCGGAGCCCAGATCGTTTACCTTGACTCCGTAATTATTTATTGGCCGCGTGCGCGCTAACACATTCGCAAAATTGCACGCGGTGTCAAAAACCGAGAAGAGAGAGAGAGGATGCAGCGCGTGTGTATTTAAATCCACTTTCTCCAAACACACAGAGAATAAAATAATGAAAAAAGAATAGCCTACAGTTAAGGTGTTTATTCCAGATTTTCATATCAAGTGTTTCTTATTCCTGAGGCTGCGGACATTCTAAAATTCACCTTGAATTGATTCAAATTAGTGGTGATAATTGAAGCAAATAGCCTAGACTGATCAAAAACCGACGAAAAGTCCCTTTCTGAAGCGCAGTAGAGGTGTAAACATGGCTATGATCCAAGTAGGTTAAATACAGTAAATAAAAGGTTAAATATATATTTCATAAAAGAAATGTGCATTACTCGTATTTATTTTTGTTAAATAGCCTACGTACATGGGCAGAGATCGACCTAGGCTACTGAATTAATTCAGCTCTTTCTATAATAGCCTATTTGGGCAATATGATAGCTTTTAACTAAATTAAAGCGACTAGTTTAATTTAAACAATACATTTTATTGACACAAAACAAGTGGAATTTGCTGAAACTGGGCTCAATTTCCACTTTCAACTTCACCTGTCATTTAAAATCCCGTCCATCGCGAGATTTCCATGGTCATGTGATCGAGACGCAGGCAAAAAGAAAACAGGAAGCTGAGTAGAGTCTGGCAAAGCAACAGCATTCTGTATTTGGAGTCCAAAAAGATATGGATTTGTTAACGAAATTAACATGTGTGGTATCATGCTTATTTTCAGGATGGGCGATTACATTAATTAACATTGCTAACTGCTCGGTTTACCCATCGGAAATGAGTGTCGATGTCGCATTAAAGCTTCCATCAGCAGTCATGCCTGTATCGCAGGCAAGCGGTTTGGGGTTCTTCTACTCTCTCAGTCTTTCATCTACGTTTCCAGATGACTTGGAAGTGAACGAGTATTGTATTAAACTGCTTCATATCTACGGTGAACGCTACGTGACTTACGCCAACTGCCTGGTGTCTTATGCACGACCTGTCAAAGTCTGTCAGAACTGTTACACTTACTTCAACAGTCTGGAGGAAATGTATACAAATATATCATCTGACCAAGTAAGTGGTCATTGCAAGTTTAATTTACTCTAAATGTCCATCTATAACACTAAACGTGCCTATAAATGGTTTGAATGTTGTTTGACAGAATTCTCAACCACTGGTCACATGCACTCATGTCTCGTGATATTGTGTGTGTGTGTGTTCTCGTGTGTTCTCAGTGTGTTTCAACAAGCCTGACTCACACTGACTTTGGAATGTTTTAGTGAGCTTATATAGCTATTTTAAGTTAATTTAAAATAACCCAAGTCCTTCTGAATAGTTGCACATCTTTGTCATCTTCTTATTTCACCTTTTTAAACTGAACAAATAGCTAAAGATGCCAGTACTGTATGTATTTTGATTAACACATATGCTGGTTAGTGGGTATTTTGTCACTGTACACACACTGTTATTATAAAATAAGTTATGGTCTGCAGATGTAGAAGTTAATGTTTAATAATTTGTGTGATTATGTCTTCTCATAGCTGGGCCCTGGAAATGTCAGTTGTCATGACAGCCTGATGCGTTCTGATAGGTTGATGCTGCTCTATACCCTCTTCAGCGAATTAGATGAGATCTGGATATCATCAGAATGCAAGCGTAAGTAACATAACCTGAAACATTGTAGGTTCAATGAAACTGGCATTAGACTCAATCCTTTCTCTTAAGCATGTTTCTTTCATTTTCACTTTTAACCAGATAATATACTTCTCACCACTTGCAAGATGAAGAAATTGTGTCATTTGTAAAATTCACATTTTTCCTCATTAGAATGTCTGACTGAAGATCAAGAGGCTCTCTCCAATGAGACTGTGTACTTCATGGCCATTCTGAATCAGTCACTCACCTGCTTTGAGCAATATCTGGTAATATTGAATGGCTCACTTAGATCAATACAAGTAATGTTAAAACAAATCCTTGAGTTTGAGAGTATCCTGTTCTCTAAACAGAGTAACCACTCCGAACTGTGCAAAGACTGCAAAGCCTCATACAAAAGGTTGAACGAGCTCTATGGTAGAATGGAGAAAAACCAAACACTCTGCATTGATATAGAAGACGCAGTAAGTACCCACTATACACAAACCCTGTCATTTTACAAATACAGTCCAAAAGTTATTAGCAAATTAAGTTTTACAATATGCAAGTTTGGGAGAATTGTAAAATAGCACCCTCTATAGCCCTACATCTGTACAAACTAAAGTCTGGAATACACTACATTGCTTTTGTACGTTTTGCCTCAATTTTCAGTCTGGACAAGTCGACGCTAGATGATTCTGCAGATATTGGGTAGTTGGAGTTTCTGTAGTTTGTGATGGGCACAGACTTCTTTTCTTTTTCTTTTTTTTGTTTCAGTCAGACTACGATTCCATCCAGTTGGAAGATATCAAACATGTTTGATATTTTGAGCTGATTTTAGAAAACATATTGTTTTCATTTGTCACGCCTCCTAGCAATGAAGTGCACGTTTCTGTAGCTGTGTCCCAATTCAGAGGCTGCATCCTTTGAAGGACCCTGCTCCCCAACTTCAAAGGCCACACCTTCAAAGTCCGCATAGGTCGAACCGAGCGATGTTAAAGGGGTAGTTCACCCAAAATTAAAATTCTGTCATTTACTCACCCTCAAGTTGTTCCAAACTTGTATGAGTTTCTTTCTTCTGTTCTCTTCAGCATTCATCTTGAAGAATGTTGTTAACCAGACAGTTGATGTTAGCCAGTGACTTCCAAAGTAGGAAAAAAAAATACTATGGAAGTTGGGATGGGACATATCAAACAGCTCCCTTTCCCCTTTTTTAAATAGCCAATAGCGTTTCGCCTATATCACTGCTTGGCCAGAGAGCCGTTGAGCTCAGTAAACCCGCAGTTACCTCCTAATCTCTAACCGTTTCTCCTCCTAATCTCCTCCATATCGCTTTAAAATATAGCATTCTGGGCAGAATTCAAATGGGTCTGATACATTTTCTGGTATGCACCAACTCGCGCATTCCCTACATAGTGCACTATGTACCATTCACCATGTAGAAAATAGTAAATGTCTGAACAAATTACCCATTTTAGCCACAGCTTCAGCATCTATTTATAATGTAGGGGACGGGATGCTTTGGATTCTAGAGAGCATTTGATTAGACAGAAAATCTGATAAAAAGCTGATAAGTGCAAAGTGATGTCATCAAAATCATTGATCCATATTGGCGGAAGTGAGAGACTGCAAGTTTTGAACGCTTTTGGAGCACACTACCTTATAGATAACAGTAAGGCTTACATATTCATACTAAAAGGCAAAAAACTTCATGGGCACTTTAATTGGGACGGTCTAGCCTAAGGAGGATTCCTCTTGTTGCCTTGGAACTGTTACAGCTGCCATTGATGAGCACCAGTAACTTTTGCACTGTACTGAAAACAAAACAGGGTTTGCAACCTGTCTAAATCTCTTCACATTGGTCCATTTATGTACATAATAAAGCATATTAGTAAGATTTATGTCAACATTTGTACACCTTTTAAAGTTTTTTGTTTTTTTTGTACATTAATATTGTTAGATATTCGAGTAAGTTTAAACCCAATACTTACATTTAAAAGTGTAATCTGCTCTAAAAAAAAAAATCCAATCGTCACCAGCGCAATGACTCCTGGAATAGGCTAGGCTATGGAGGATCCACGTGTTCTATCCTTTGTGGCCTAGGAAATGAAGGACACATTTGTAGTCTGCATTTGAAGGATGCAGCCTCTGAATTGGGACTCAGCTTGTGTGAGTTTGTCGTGTTTGGGACACCTTGAAAATCTGGTTGTGTATGACGGCCGGTTTTCCTCTGTAACCATTTACAAATCCGGCAAGTGTGTAATGCCTAGTGTTTAAAATATGTTCAGATTTTAAAAGTCATGTTGTGTATTCCAGTCTTAATTAACAGTAGCATTTCACACCATGCTCAGTTTGATATATTCGCACAGAATGGATGAAAATGCACAATAAAATTAATTGTAATTTGCTTTGGATGAAATCGTCTGCCTAATGCAGTAATGTAATATAACACACTGATCCAACAAAGAAAAAAAAATGTTTTCAGCCTTAATGGTAGCAGATAAAGATGGAGCTATTAGATATTGTGAAACTGATTACCTCGCTTACTTCTCAGATGAACATGACACGGCGGTTGTGGAGTAAAAACTTTAATTGCTCGATGCCTCGAGAAGAGACGGTGCCTGTCATCGCAGTGTCCAGCTTCATGCTCTTCCTCCCCATCATCTTCTACTTAAGCAGCTTCCTGCACTCGGAACAAAAGAAACGCAAGCTCATACACCGTGAGTAACTTGTTTAGCTGTGCAAATTGTCTCTGCAGAAGGTTCAAGGAAAAGGACAGATGTGTTCGACAGTGTTAACTGTGCATGCTTTCGGTTTCATGGTCAATTACTTGCAGACAGTACTTGCCTCAGACACAGATCACCAAGACTACTACTTTTAGCATATTTCAAAGCGTGTAATACACAAACTGTGTTCTTAATGCTCTGAGCAAAGTCTCTGGCTTCAAGGTTAAACTGTGCAGTGAATATTCTGCTGCATCTCCTGCCAGTCTGGTTTTAATCTATTCCTTCATCTTGATCCACAGCCAAAAGAGCCAAGTCCAGCAGCAGCCTAATGAATATCCAAGACAAATTCAGCTGAGTGGAGATGAGGCAAGGAAGAGAGGGCACTGAATCTTTTACGGGCACTTTTATTATGGATGGATGGGGTTTATGTCTTCTCCTGGACTCCAAGCACATCCTGGTTCAAAGACTGTGATGTTCTCCAGCTGCTGTGATCACATTCTCTTGTTCTATTTAAGTCAGGAGGTTTTTTTTGTTTTGTTTTGCACTATTTGTGATTTGCACTGTTGATTTAGGTTTAGCGCTTTTTTTTCTTTCTTTCTTTTTTTTGCTTAGCTGTTAAAAAAATACATAATTCTACTGGTTTTCAGAGAGGATCAGTCAGCTTTTCAATAATTAGAAAGATGTTGGTATTATATTATTGTATTTAAGGTACGAAAAAGGTGTGATCCCGAGAAAAGGGTGCTTTATCTTTTACATGAAACTGGTTATGCTGCATTTTTGAGAGAGCATGTTACATTTTATACTCTCTATTTTCCTAGGTAGTAACGAATGCACACACACACACACACACACACTACATGGCAATGGTACCACTTCTGGAAGCACTCCATGTGCATTAGAAAAAGATCTTGTAACAAATACCTTATTCAGGGCCAAAGGTGTATGCGGTGAGTAGAGGAGAAAAGTAAAGGATGGCAGAGGCAACATGAAGCCTTTTAGATGAACCATGTGCTTGTTTGCTGTTTATGCTTTTTACAAGAGTTGCCATAGTCTTCACCTCATTGTATGTTTAGATACTGTCATTTAAATGTTTGACGAACAAATTAGACTAATTAGAGTTAGGCATGGAATAAGAAAGTTGAATTAATGATATATCAGAGGAAACTTTTATTTCCCCAGCTCAGATGTTGCCCATTGCTGACTATTAAATTATGTAAAGTGTAAGTTATAAGAAAACCCCTTGCAAAATTCTTTTGTGGTTGTGAAATAGTTTTCAATCTATTAGTTTCCTCATACCTCTATTAAAATATGTTAATTGTGCTTAACTCCTAAAGCCTTCCTTGGAGGGATTGACCAGCTCGTTGTTTTCATGGTTATGTGGACTTTACTTGGATTGCAAAGCACCTGTTTCCCCAGTCATTAGCAGCTAATCTAAATGTAGGATAAAGTTACATGGCCGAATAATCGTAACAACACATCCGTTTAAGCCGCATTGGCTTTTTGGTCTTATGGAGCCGAGCCATTGCCTATCACACTGCCTCATAAGCGCATTTTGCTTGATTTGTCCAATCATATGATCGTACAGGAAGATGTGGGGAAAAATAGCCTTTTCATACGCGGCATATGAGTGCAATGTCTAACAAGAATGACAGCTTTCATCCCTGCAATGCCATTATCCGTTTAGGATTGGTGAAAGTCATTACTCCTGACCTGACTGCCAAATGTAGCAACCAGGCGAATTTTATGGCCACGTGCTCGACGAACTGACGCAAAAGCTGAAATAGCTTTTGAGATGTTGGCTATGACCCGAGCTTACTTTCCCTAACAAGAAGGATGAGGGGAAACTGGTGGAAAATATGAGATTATCCCTAATCACGTTTTGCCCCAATAAGAATCAGAGCAGTGACTTTGGACCTTAAGCCCGTTAAGAAATAACCCTAAACCTGAAACTCGGTAAGGGCTTTGAAATACAACAAACCTTGAATGTAGCTGCTGCATTTTGTTTAAAAGTTGGCATTAGGATTTTGTATGACCTGTCATTAGAAATGAAATCATTCTTGTCTGTTGATTATTGCTTTGTGCTCTTAAGGAGAATTCGTATACTAACAAAAAAGTCTTTTTTTTTTTTTTTACCTTTTGTAAAGCTGTAATTTTATTTCGAATAATAATAAAAAGACATTTCATTCTAAAAATGTTTATTGTATAATTATTAAATTTACTTACAGCAATGTGAATTGAGTTCATTACCACCCCTCTGGATTGTTTCCAAGCATCATAATCTATTCCAAGGAGCTTTAATTGTAATTGACTAAGAAAATAATTCTTTGTTAATTTTTTGTGTGTGTAAAATGTAATATTTCGTAATTTTATTATTTCGTAATTTAAAAAAGTGTCAGTTTCTGCCTTTTAATTATTTAAAATTGTCTCAATATTGCTCAAAATTAGTTTGAAGGAAAAATAAAATATTGATAGTGATAACTGGTAAGTCATTATAATGTATTTTGTTTCTTGATAGTTAAAATTTGTACAAATTAGATAAAATAATGGAAAACACAACATTTACCGTAATTGCATGTCAAGTGTGTTGCAACAAGAAAAATCATGCATGTGATCAACTAGCTGACAAAACCCTGGTATAATAGTAATATAATAATATATACACACTTGTTATTATATAATAATAATAATATCTGGGATATAAATGAAATATTGTTGATTTAACACAAATTAGGTTCACTTATCAAATTTGTATCTTTAAACTTGTCTGATATGTATCTCTGGTTCCTTTATCTATACCAATCTGCTCTGTCATCCATCACACATATAGTATCCTTATTTTGTGCAACTTTGGTAGTTATGCAAACCTTTTAAAGCTGTCAGTTAGTAAATTAGCTAAAGCTGAATATGGTGCTTTGTTGAAAAAATATAGCTTTATAATTAGAGAACTCTCACTTAAGAGCCAACATGTGTTGCTGAATGAAAGGGGGCATTATGACCTCATAAGGGTCAAAGTCTGAAGATCATGGGATTATGGTATTATGATTATAAAATCACTTCATCACAGTGGTCACTTAGCACCGCTGATGGCTACAGAGCTCTCCATTTCAGCCTCCATTTGCCGCTGATCATTATTAAATGCTGCGCCCCATTACAAAGGTCATATGAGAGGTCAGCTGGAGGAGACATCGCAGATGCTGATTGGTGTGTCAGAATCCTAAGGTGGATGACTTCTGTTCCCTGTAGCTTTTTTTAATAAGACAATGGGATCACAGTCGGCAGGCTTACACAGACCCAGGGGGTCTGGCAGAATAAGAGCTTTTGAATAAGGGGCTATGGCATAAGGGCAGAAACATCTGACCCTGTTGGGCACCCCTGCCCACTCATCTCTGGGTACAGTACATTGCCCATCAGCTGGATAAGACGGCTATAAAGCCTCTTGAGGAAAATAATAGACAAGATTTCAGTGAGGAAATAGGTGGCCACTGTGGTGCTTCATCTTCATCAGCGATGAGCTGCATTCAAGTCTATTTCTAAAATGGGGTTGGCATCTGAACAGCTCAGTGCAACATAACAGAAAGCACAGGATAAAATTAATAAATTGTTCCACTTATTTAAGCCTATATTATTATATAGCCTATATATCTTGTTACGCACTGAACTCAATATGCTAATATTTTTTACTCTCTGTTTGCTAATGATAATGTTTGTTTACTCCTTAATTACATTCATACACTGAACTTCCTCTAAGAAAAAAAAGTGTATTAAAGTGTACAAAATAAGCAGTCTAGCAACAAGACCAGCTCTGCAAAAAATATCACAGTAATATTAACATATATTACCCAGGCAAATTGTTTGATAGATAGCCAATCCAGCGACGCCATGTACGAAAATATCTGATTGATCGACCAGTCAGAATCAAGTATTCCAGAGTTTCGCGTGATAAATTGTGTATAGGGTCAAATTTTAATTTCAAACGATTTGCCTACAAATGCACTGGGACCATGAACACAAATATTAAATATTTATGGACATTACCTTTATTTTACAATTTCTACAACTGAATATCAATTGATCCTATAACTGTAAAAGTTTTAAAATAACCATGACCCTCGTTTTAAAAAGAAAATTTACATGATATATTTGGGCATGAAACAAAATTAATTTCTTAAATTTCTTAATTTTTGCAACTTGTTATGGTTGATTTTTATACAGATGTATGCCCTTAGAGCATATAACCTCCATTTAATAATGTGTAAATTAAGATGAGGGTTGTGACCTACACAATTAACCCCTGCATATTTAACTCTTGTCTGATTAAGGCAGGGCGGTAAGAGCATCTCACTAGTCTGAAGTAAGCAGTCTCATCACTGTAGCTCTTATTTGTTATTTTCTGCTGCCATCATCATTCAGGTCAATGGAATTGAAGAGGAAATGGCAAAGGTTATTGAGGACGGTTTGAGCATGATCACTTCCTCTCGTTTTTAGTCTGTCTTTCAACTCAGACAGAGACACTTGATGTTTTTTTTTGTGTGTGTAAATAATAATACATAATTATTAACAGTTGAACCATACGGAGACTATCTATATTACATGGAGATGAATCATAAATAATTCAGATTGTATTACTCTGGTGCCATCTATCGATGGAATGTGAGTTTAAGGCACACTTTGATTAATGCCTTATGATTGAATTAATAGATTGAGACAATATATGTTTTCATGCCACCACTGCTTAAAAAAAACTTAAACCAGACTAAGTTGGTTTGCTGGTTTTTAGACTGGTACGTTATTGATTTTAGCTTACCAGCATTTAAACCAGCTAGAGCAGAATACATGATCGGCCAGGCTGGAGACCAACATAAACCAGATGAGACCAGCTATCTTGGGCTGTTTTAAGATATTTTCAGCCTAGTTGATGGGTTTGACACAGCAATATTCATTGAAGAAAAGCAATCGCATTCGGGAAAAGCCTTTTAATCCATCACATATGGATTTGCCATAAGAGGGCGGCATTGCACTAGTAGCCGCGTAACCAACCACTGTCGGGCAAAAAGTTAGTGTTAGTGCTAGTGCGTGCCAGGAGAACCAGTCGCGTTTTCTACTGGCACGGGGATTGATCGTGCCACATCGGGGGCAACGGCCAGGGGTTTTTGTCCCACCGAATATCTTGGTCCAAAGCGGGCCAACTGGGGCTTAAAGTGTGGTCACGAACAAAAGCGGAGTTTACCTGAGTCAGGAGACGGTCAGCAGCACTGCTGCTCATTTCCCATGTTTTCATATCAGGCTAACGTTACTAGCTAACCTCAACATTTAAGGCATTTTAAGCCATTTTCAGCTCAAAAGACACTTTCAGTCACCGAGTGTTTGAAATAACTTGAAATAATAAATACATAAATGACTTTGAAATAATATATAACCGAGTCCGGAAAGCATGGCGCTGGAAACATGTATTGCTTTTTTATTAGCGGACAGTTATGATGCTGAAGATTTCTTATATTCCAAGAAAAATGCGACTCGCCGGAAAGCCAGGTGAATAAAAAACTGTTTTAATATTATCGCCGTTGTTGCTTCATTTAGTAAACAAACAGCACGGCGCTCTTACTCAGTACAGCTTACAACAGTTAGATTATTGGATGGATTAATTCTGTTTCACAGCCTGTTGAAAATCCTTTTTAAACTGGTAATGTTTCGAACGTGGTTACTCTGTATTTGCTGGTTGACTTTCTGCCCACAATGTTCTAAAAACAAGCTTGGTTAAGCTAACGTAATTACCTTTGCTAGCTGCTGGTTGAGGATCACCAGCACTCACAGGAAAAAAGGTACAGCTGTCACTGGGGCAGTAGGTGCTATTATGTACATTTTAAGGTACTAATATTTACTTTAAAAATATTCATATGTACCTGTAAGATACTATTATGTGCCATTTAGGGGTAAATGAGGTACAAAGATGTACTTTTTCTTCTTCTTTTTTTTTTTTTTTTTTTTGCTTTAGGGTACTGTCCCAGTGACAGCGTTGTACCTTTTTTTCTCCTGAGAGTGCCAATGACCAGCAGCAACTAAAAAGACAAAAAAAAAAAAAAAAAAAAAAAATCCATCAGGGGAAAACCAGTGATACAAATTATTATTTTGATATTAATTTATATTTCAACAGAATGAAGCTGAAACCTAAACAAAGTGATAATCTGAAAAGGTAAGATGATCCACACAGCATTTGATGAAAGAAAGTTTCTGTCAAGACAACTTTATAATGAAATGTTAGATAAACGCTCTAACATTATTCTTTTTCACGTGTCAGAGAGGAAGAAAGAGATGTGTTCAATACCGTGCTGCAAAGCTTGACAATGAGTGAGTTTAAGAGTCACTTCCAGCTGACGCCAACTGAAACTGAGGTACTCAAGCTAATGCTGGTCCTACTTTTTGCTAATCTCATTTGTATTTTGTGAACAAATTGTCCTTTTCTTTTTGTGTTTGTAGGAGTTGGTACGGCTGCTGGCACCCTGTAAATGGACTGCCATTAGGCAAGAGGGATGGACCGTGTGGCATGCTGTGCTTGCTACTCTGTGGGCTCTTTCTACCCAAGAGTCTTACCACAGTGTGGCAAACCGCTTCCACACCACAGAGTCACTCATTTGTGATCAGCTGGATGAATTCTGCATCTTTATTACCAGCAATTTGGCTAATGAAATTCACTGGCCTCAGGGGGAGGAAGCAGAAATGTCTGAGCTGGGCTTTTTTTCTACTGTGGGGTTACCAGATACTCTCTGTGTAGTAGGAACGTGTTTCATTCCTATTGAGAAGCCTACTGATGTGCCAGATCCAGAGGTATATAGAGATGCAGAGGGGTTGTACTCTATAAAACTCATGGCTTTTTGCAACCACAAGGGTCGTTTTACCTATGTGACTGCAGAGCACCCTAGTAACTGGCATAACTCAAGAGTACTGTTAGCCACGGAGATTGGAAAGGCATTGCAGGAAGACCCCGTGGCTCTCCTACATGGCAAGCACATCATAGGTGATTCCACCTTCCCACTTTCAGAGCACTTCCTGACCCCCTTCCCTGATTATGGAACAGTCGGACAGAAAAAAGTTTGTTATAATCAGAAAGTGCAGTCATCTCTTGCAGTGGTGCAAGGCTCCATCCATAATCTGAGCTCTCGTTTTCAAAGGCTCCGGTGTCTGCAGAAGCATTCCATCTGTCAAACCAGCTTAGCTGTGAAGGCCTGCTGTATTTTATACAACATGTTCCTAGAAACGTATAATGTGCCAGTGGATCGCATGGAAGATGATATAACACAAGAACCTTTCCATGAACTACCTTATGGACACTCTGGAAGTCTTGGTGGAATATCTAAAAGACAAGACATTGCCGCCTTACTTGGGCGAACCACTAAAAAAAGAAAATGAATCTACAATTAGAAAATTATTTTCAGTTTTGCATATGATAATGACATTAATATGACAATGTTGAAAAAATGTCCTAATTTAAATTGTAAGGTGACTTTTGTGTAAACAAGTAAAAAAGCACAGTAGTTTGTCATTTTTTTGTTATATGCACTACTATGTTGGAGTGATATGTCATAAAAATACATATATTGAATTTTTAAAAATCAAGTGATTGTCTAATAAAAATATATTCTTTAGGATCTTTAGGATTAGGAAATATAGGATATATAGGACCTCTATTCATCTGAAAATACTTTTATGGTTTATTTAAAAATATCCGTTACAATAATCTAGGTCCAAATCTGGTAAAGAAAAAAGATTATTATATTATATAATATTTTATTGGGGTCCTTGGCTGAGAGTGTGAGGGTCCCAATGTCTGTAAAGGTTGTTTTTTTCTTCTTCAGTTTTTAGCACGCAGTCATTTTGTAAATTAAACCCAAATAAAAACTTAAAATCAGGGGTTTTAAATAAAAATACAAATTGTGTAAAAACAAGTAATACTACAACGCGCACGCGTAGAACACGTACACTGCTACTTGAAAACGGCGCACAGGTTTTTCGTATTTCAGAACTACGACAGCAAGCGTCGAGGCGTTATTAACACGCCACAATAAATGTCTATGTCGTGTTAAGAGTAAAATATATGTATCTTTTATCCTACCAACAAGAATCGCAGTACTGTAAACACCCACCGAATTTTTACATAATCAACTTATGCGGCTAAGTCTTAATAAAAATAATACAAACAACAGAGGACTTTTATTTTGAAAACAATAGCTATCGTGGCAGAGAGTGCGTGGATGCTGGCTTCCCTCTCCCGCATATGTGTCTAGTCCTACAGTGAAGTGACTGATACGGCGGCAAGGCGGCAGAAGAAATCGGGGTTTAGTGCCGCTGCGAAATGGCTGGACAGCAGTTTCAGTACGACGACAGTGGCAACACTTTTTTCTATTTCCTCACGTCCTTTGTGGGACTAATAGTCATCCCAGCCACCTATTATCTCTGGCCCCGGGATCAGAATGCGGGTAAGGCCCCATATGCTAATGCACTAACGTTACCAGCTAACCAGTTGCCTGTCGCTTGCTGATCACCCTGATTACCAGATTGCCTTTTCTGCGAGGAATATTTGTTGACATTGCTATATTTAATAAAACGAATGCCGAGAGTAAATCCAGTAATGACACCAAGGGCTCGCCAGAATGTTAATGTGAGGCATTAGCAGCTGACCCTTATTCAAATCAACTAGACTAGGTGGAATATTTCCAGTATTTTAGACGTGTCAGTAACGGATCCTAATGCAGATACTTCTAAATAAGGCTTTTCAGGTTTCTATTTGAGCTTTGCTACCATCACACACCAGCTAACGTTACATACGTTAAATGCAGTGGTCCTCCGTTAAATAGGCTTGTTTTCGTATGGCATCGTTTGTTTACGTTGGCAAACACAAACTAATCTGATCATATAATATAATGCAGTGATTTTTAAAAATTATTTTCCGTCTGCATGGCATTCAGTGCCACTCCCACTAATTTGTAAGCATGTGTTATGAAATGTTTTTTCACCTTGTGAATTGTGTTGTTCATGAACTGCATGTTAATCTTTCATTTACATGCAACAGATAGACATGCTATTAAAGGGATAGTTCAGCCAAAAATGAAAATTCTGTCAGTATTTACTCACCCTCATGTTGTTCCAACCCGTAAGACCTTCGTTCATCTTCGGAACACGAATTAAGATATTTTTGATGAAATCTGAGAGCTGGATCACTCCTCCATAGGGTTCTTCATGGATTGAAACTTGCCAGCCCCGAAAAGTCATTAAAGACATCGTTAAAATAGTCCAAGTGACTACAGTGGCTCAATCTTAAGTTTATCAAACGACGAGAATACTTTTTGTGTGCAAAAACAAACAAAAATAACGACTTTATTTCAACTATTCATTTCCTTCTCTGTTGGCCTCTAGTCAGTTAACGTAGTCTGATAGCGTAGAGCTACGTCACATGTAGGCTCACTATTGGCTGACGCTGGTCATGTGTGTGATGCGTGTGACGTACAACAACAGAAGAACTGCGCTATTATACTAGTGACTCGAGGTCCACAGAGAAGGAAATGGATAGTTGAAATAAAGTCGTTAATTTAGTTTTTTTTGCACACAAAAAGTATTCTCGTCGTTTGATAAACTTAAGATTGAGCCACTGTAGTCACTTGGACTATTTTAACGATGTCTTTAATGACTTTTCGGGGCTGGCAAGTTTCAATCCCTGAAGAAGCCTATGGACTAGTATGAAGGAGTGATCCAGCTCTCAGATTTCATCAAAAATATCTTAATTCGTGTTCCGAAGATGAACGAAGGTCTTACGGGGTTGGAACAACATGAGGGTGAGTAAATACTGACAGAATTTTCATTTTTGGGTGAACTAACCCTTTAAGTCAAGTCAAACTTGATCAAATTCACAGCAATAAATCCAACCGCAATGGCATGTAGTTTCTGCAGGCTACATTGAAGAAAACACAAAAATAAACTGACAGGTAAAAGGTACACCTTTATAATTAAAATTAAATGCTTAAAGTGACAAAAAACATTTATATTTAAGAGTATAAACAGCTGTATAAACAGTGCAAGTGTTCAGCTGTGCAAACAAGAATGAAGTGTGTAACAAGCAACATTCAAGAAAAGCTAGTTTCTTGGTTCTTACAGCTCATTAATGCTCAGTAATTTCCTATCAGGCTGATAGCACTACAGCATTTTTTTGTGTGTGCGACTGCATATAAAACCCTCTGTCTAGATATTATTAACGATGGTTTTATTGCAAAAAAATCATTGTCTTGTTCATTTCTGTTATATAACATTAGCATTTTTGTACATTTTCAAGCAGCTTTTGTAATATGGCTCTCAATGTAAGAGGGGCACAAAGGGTCACATTCAGATAAAAATATCAAATGCCATGTTTGCAATACCCCCTAAATAAAAAGTGCCATAGTACTGCCATGCTTTTTAGGCATGCTAAGACTAATATTGTTTCTTGCACGTGTACTGTAAATACTGTGATATATGAATATGGTAAGCATTCAGTACTATAAAATATATCAACGTACCATAGCATTATTATCTGAAGCTATCAGTGTACAGAGTACTGCTTAGGTATGGACTGTGTGTTTGTTTGCATGGTGAGTGAGAATTAGATTTCATTGCACAATTGTTTTTTCTCATTCTTGTCTGTTACGTAAATTAATTCACAGAGCAATTGCGGTTGAAGAGTTTACGAAGAGTTCATGGAAGATGTCTGTGGTATCGCCTTCGGCTTATGAAATCACAGCAGAGCATTGTTCCAACACTTAAGTAAGTGATTGTTTCTGTGAAAATGGTGCGTTTCAGGGGAATTCATCTCATTTAGCTTGTTTTGCTGTCTTTTTGCAGTTTGTAAGCATTTAGTTTTTAACATGAATAGATTATTATTGCACTAGCTGTTTGTATATAGTGTGCACTGGGGAACATTTGCAATTGTACAACATCTGTTTACGATGATGCAAAATGCAACAAAAAAAAAATTGCCCTTTATGCATGTTAAGGATATAAAAAACATATATTGTTTAATATATTAACTTGTGAAGTATTAGGTACTTGGTATTCTGAAAACATAATTTTTTATTATGATTCACCATTAGGGTAGCAGTTATTTCATGCTTTTGTAAGTTTTTGTTTATTGATATCACACTATATGATTTCTGAATTTTCATATAGCGATCTAGATCTGTTTGGTTTTAATGGGCAGATTCAAATGTACTCTTCTTGAATATTGCTGTTACACCCCAGCAATTCAAAACTTTTGAAATTATTAATTCTTCAGCAAAATAATGGCCTCAGACACTTTTCAAAGCTCTGCACCAACTATTTAAAGCACAAAGCTTGGATCAGATGCATGGGGTATTCAGACATCCTGTCTTTCATGGTTTCAATCTGCTCTTTTGGCTATTAATCACCATTACATATACAGCAGCTACTGTCTATTTAATTGTAAATTGTGGTTACAGACTAAAATTCACTTTTTTGTTGTTGTTCTATGTTATTTTAGAAAAGCAGCCCTGTTGTTTGGGTGGGCAGTATTTCTTTTCCTGGCCTATAAGGTGTCTAAATTAGATCGAGAGTACCAGGAGTATAACCCCTATGAGGTCCTCAGCTTGGACGCGGTAAGGCTTGGACATTCTTGCTTTCTCTCTTGTTAATCTGGTTCTTTGTCATTTTAATCTCTAAACTACTTCTTCTCAAGATTAATAGATCCATTATGTTCCTCTTTAGGGGGCATCTGTTGCTGAGATTAAGAAGCAGTACAGAGTTCTGTCTCTAAAACACCATCCTGATAAAGGTGGAGATGAGGCCATGTTCATGAAGCTTGCTAAAGCTTACTCAGCGTAAGACTGCTGCCGCCACCCGTTTTATTCATAGTTGCCTTTTAAATTTAATGTCATGCTATTTATGGCTGTGGCAACTAATTTTTCTGTGTGAGTCAATCTTGGTATTGCAGTGTGTTGTTTTAGCTAGCACAATACAATTCATAAAAAAGCTATTCATAAAAATGTCATGCACTGTGCCAGAATTAAATGCTTAATCTTCTTGAAATACCCACGCTGCACCTTTCTATTGCTTGTCAATATGGCACAGTATGTAATCATCAGTTTTTGAAATTGTTTTCCACACTCATGCTTTCTCACAGTTTGACAAATGAGGAATCACGGAAAAACTGGGAGACATATGGAAACCCTGATGGCCCAAGAGGTGATGATTTCTTTAACTTGTTAACTTATTGATTGATTATTTAGTGTTCCATAAACTGAAAAAAAAAATCTTGTTTTTATCTCGATTTCATTTTACTCTTGATCAGTGACTAGTTTTGGAATCGCTCTTCCTGCGTGGATTGTTGACCAGAAAAACTCCATGCTGGTAAGTTCACACACACACATTTTTTTTTTCCAGCTGTCAGTTAAGTTTTAACTGCAACAAGCAAGTGTCACCTAAAAATTATATAAATGCCCCAAAAGCAATAACTGGAAAAACCTGTTTGCTTGTGCCTTTCACAGGTGCTGCTGGTCTATGGGTTGGCTTTTATGGTCATCCTTCCTGTGGTTGTGGTAAGCTAGTCTTCTAGTGGCGATCAATAACTTAGACTTTAGATTTCATAGAAAACATGTACAATGTTCAAAAGTTAGAAGTCTCTTATGTTCACCAGGACTGCAGGTGTTTGATCAAAAATAAAGTACAAGTAGGGATATTGTGAAATATTATTACAATTTAGAATAAGTGTTTTCTATTTGAATATATTTTAAAATTGCATTTATTCCTGTGATGACAAAGCTGAATTACCCCAGTCTTCAGTGTCACATGATCCTTCAGGAATCATTCTAATATCTAATTTAGTGCTCAAGAAATATTTCTTATTATTATCAATGTTGAAATAGATCTTTAAATGATTTTACTGTTGCTTTTGATCAATTTAATGTATCCTTGCCGAATAAAAGATTCATTTAATTTTGAACAGTAGTGTACCTTGGGTCGTTTTGTACAGAAATTGTAGTATAGAAACCCTTTAATTGATTTCCATTGATTAATATTCTGATAAAACCTATATTAATGTGTGCATTTGTGTTTAGGGCACATGGTGGTACCGTTCCATCCGCTACAGTGGTGATCAGATCCTGATCAACACAACTCAGCTTTTTATGCACTTCATGTACAAAACACCTACAATGAACATGAAACGTAAGTGCACACCTAGAAGGACGTAAGGTCACCTTTCAGAAAACTACTTTATGACATCCTTTCGTGAATTTCTGTTTCTGACTGAGTCTCTCTCTGTTTGACAGGATTGGTGATGGTGTTGACAGCAGCATTTGAGTTTGATCCTCGTAGTAACAAAGAGGCCATTATAAGACCAACAGACAACATAGAAGTTCCCCAGGTAAAATGTTCAAACATTTATATGCGTTTTGTGCCAAAGATTTAAGAGTGCTTGTGGATAATGATTACAATTTCATATGCTGGGTGTTTATTCCTTTATGCAGTTGATTCGGGAGCTGGGGAACATTAATGTTAAGAAGAAGGAGCCTCCGTTCTGCTATCCCTACAGCCTGAAGGCTCGAGTCTTATTACTTACACACCTTGCCAGGATGGATGTTTCTGAGAACATAGAGGAGGGTATGCATTCACACACACCTCTCTCAAGTGTCAACATTTATTCCTGTAAGATAATACCACAACAACTACCTGTCTAATACAATTCATTACATTTATGCATTTGGCAGACGGTTTTATCCAAAAGAATTCAAGCTATACATTGCAAGTATGTGTGCTCCTTGAGAATCAAACCCAAACTTGTCGTTGCTAATGCCACGCTCTGCTAGTTGAGCTACCTGAACTGTATTCATGTTGAAGTATCATTGCAAATAATTTAGGGTTATTAATGTGAATTAATTGGTAGTTTTGTATCTTCTGCAGATCAAAGGTTTGTGGTGAAGAAGGGCCCTGCTTTACTACAGGAAATGATCAATGTTGGCTGTCAACTCACTATGATGGCAACCAGTAGAGGAGGTAACTTGAAAACAATATGTTCAAATATTGAGAGATGGACTAAGGCTTAATTTTAATATACATGTATACATATACACTACAGTTCAAAAGTTTGGCATCAGTATGCTTTTTGATTTGAAAGAAATTAATACTTTTATTCAAGAATGCATTAAATTGACTAAAATGGCAGTAAAGACTTTAAATTATTACCAAAAAAAAAAAAAAATCCTATTTAAAATAAATGCTGTTGTTTTGAACTTTCTATTCATCAAAGTGCCCTGAAAGGTAAATATCCACAAAAATATCAAGCAGCACAACTGTTTTCAACATTGATGATAATAATAAATGTTAGAATGATTTCTGAAGGTTCATGTGACATTGTAGACTGAAGTAATGGCTGCTGAAAATTCCAGAAAATAGTTATTTTAATTTGTAATACTTTTTCACAATATAACAGTTTTCATTTATGTATTTTAATCAAATAAAGCAGCCCATAAGAGACTTCTTTTAAAAACATTTCTGATTCCAAACTATTGAACACTAGTGTATATGAAGTATCATACATGATTAAAACATGTTTTTCTTTGCTTGTGTTTGATTTTATAGGCCTTCGGGCCCCCAGGCTGACGTCCATAGAGAACTGCATGAAGCTGTCTCAGATGGTGGTTCAAGGACTGCAGGAGGCCAAGTCTCCTCTCCTGCAGCTGCCCCATTTTGAAGAGGAGCACCTCCGATACTGTATCTCTAAAAAGGTACATCTTTCCCAAAGGCGTTACAGCACATAAAATGATTTTTTTGTTGTTTATAGTATAACTGTAAAGTTTGGGAATGTTTGGTTCAGGAAATGTGCTACCAGGATGGTGTGTCCATTAAAACACAGGGGTCCAGTACTCAGTCCATACTCATGTAACAGATCGTGAATCAGGCCATAGAATAGAATGGGAATCAGATATAGAGTTGTATGGTTTCTATAAACAAATAAACAACAAACAGAATCTTAAATATAATTAACACCATAGAACTTCAACTAATAAATCATTAATCACATAATCCAATCCTAAATAATAAGAACACTGAAACATAATCACATAGAACATTTCAGAATTAAACCCAAACAGAATCTCAAGAATTAACATTATGAAACAAATCAAAAGGGCACAAACTTACATTGTCAGGAACACATCACTCTACAAAGGCTTTTATTAGGAGAGAAAGAAAGGACAGTCTGCTTCCATTGCATATGGCACACACCAAACAATAGTGATTTATCAATCATTAAGTGCACCTGAACAGACTTAGCTCCTCCCATGACTGGCTACGTCATGTGATCCATAGGAATTCTCAACAATAACTATAAAAACTGTGGCATTTTATTTAGTAAATCCATGCATAACTAATAGTTAGGGCTGTGAGGGAATCTGCTGCATCAGTTATAGTTGCACTTTCTAAATTGTGTATGCTGTTTTTCTTCATAATAATTTTAATACAAACCATAGTTACATACCCCACTTAAACTATTGTTACTATGCAAAAACTATGGTTTCCAAATTTCCAAATATCGTTCCCCTCTCTTATTCACAGTATAAGGTGCGGACGTTGCAGGATCTGGTCAGTCTGAAAGACTCTGACAGGAGAAACATGCTGAGATTCCTTGGGGATGAGAAGTATGATGAAGTCATGGCTGTCCTCGGGAGCTTCCCCTGTATCAACATGGAAACTAAACTTCAAGGTGTGTTTGTTAGTCAGCGTTTGTACACTCTTACATTGAATAAAAACAATATGTGTGATTTAAAGACGTTAACTCTGTGTATGTTTCATCACTCTACAGTGTTGGACGATGAAGATAGCAATAACATCACAGCAGGATCAATTGTCACAGTTACGGTTACCTTGACAAGGAAGAGAATGTCTGTAAGTAGTATATTTACAAGAATATCCCATGGGCCACCAATCATCCAGATGTTTACTTGAAAAGGGGTAGTGTGATTTGTGTGTTATGTATTGTGCGCATTGATTATGGTCATGGAATGGCCATTGGTACACATTGCAGTTGCAGCAGGCATCCACATGAGGTCAATGCTGAGCTTGTTTTTTCTCTTTTTTTTTTTTTTGGTTGAGAATTAATTTCAGCAAGACAATCATATTTTACCAAAAACAGTCTGTTATTTGAATTCTTTACGCACAACAACGTTGCAAATTTGTACACTAATTTGTATTTGTGTTTAGGAGATGTTCGAGAAAGAGGAGAATGCACCTTTACCTTCAGAGGAAGCTAATACAGAGGAGGTAGTAATGCTTTTAAGTTACACATTAATCAAACACAAAATTATAATGACTTAAATTTGCATCTTTGCAAATTCTTCACATTTGCATCTTGCTATTTGCTCATTATCATGTTTGAACGTTTTAAAATGATTAATTTGTCATTTGCAGCAAGGTGATGCCAAAAACAAAACAAAAGTTTGGCAAAATAAGAATAAAGGATCTAAAAAAGCTGCCAAGTCCAAAAAGAAGAAACTGACTAAGAAGAAACCAGTCACCCAACAGCAAGCAAAAGGAGACAAGGCCAAACAGGCCAATGGCAATGTGGCAGGAAATGTAAGGAACCTAGAACTTTGTATATGTTCAGTGGTAAAAAAAAATATTTTGATAAAAATAACCTTCAATTTTACCGTACAAAAGATTGAGGTTAGTACGTTTTTTTAATTAATACTTTTATTAATCAAGGATGCAATAAAATGATGCATGAAAGTGACAGTAAAACATTTATAGTGGTACAAAATATTTCCATTTTGACTAAATGCTGTTCTTTTGAACTTTCCATTCAAAGAATTCTGAAAAACTGATTTTAACATTGATATTAAATGCTTCTTGAGCAGCAAATCAGCATATTAGAATGATTTTTGAAGTACCATGTGACACTGAAGACTAGAGTAATGTCTGCTTCGTCATTACAGAAATAAATTACATTTTAAAATGTATTAAAATAGAAAACTGCTTTTCTTAATTCCAATAATATTTCACAATAAAACAAATGCAGCCTTGGTGAGCATAAGAGACGACTTTTAAAAATATATATCTTGCCATCCCCAAATTTGGTAGTGTAATATGTCATATTCATTCATTCATTTTAGTCAGTCTTGCTTTGATGCACACTTTCTTATATTATTGACCGCAACAACAAATCTTTCATCCCATTGCATATGTTTTTGTTCACAGGAAGTTGCTGCATCAAAAGAGGAAGAGGACGATCTCTCTGATAAAGGCAGTGAATCCGATGAAGCAGAGGGAAATAAAGACTCGCCCAGCGAGAGAGATGAGGAGAGTGACAAGCAGAGTGACACTGAGTTGGACGAGATTGCCGGAGATGATGAGGAGGTGTGTCGAATCCCTTGGATGAGCGACTGCTGATGGTAGTTATTTTCGTGCAGCTTTCCATAACCAGCACGTCTTTTTCCTATAGGAATGGGAGGCCCTACAACAGAGCATTCAGCGTCGTGAAAGGGCGCTATTGGAGACCAAGTCTAAGGTCACACACCCCGTCTACAGCCTGTACTTCCCTGAGGAGAAACAGGAGTGGTGGTGGCTCTACATCGCAGATAGGAAGGAGCAGACACTGGTGTCTATGCCCAATCATGTGTGCACACTCAAAGACACTGAGGAGGTGAGGCCACAACCACCTGTTTGTGCTGTCACACCTTTTTGTTGAGGAAAGTTGAAAGAGGTAAAAGAAAGGATGACATTGTGTTGCTCATTGTTTTGATGGTCTTGGAATTTTAGCATATCCAAGTCTTTCAATAGGAAAACCAAGGCATTTATAACTGGAATACATAATGGCAAAAACTAATCACTAAAATGAATTGCAATATGGTGTGCGGTCATATAATATAGTGTAATGGAAGAATAATAGAATGAGTGTGTGTGTGTTTGTGTGTGTGTGTGTGACTGGCTGAATGGGGCTAGCTTCAGAGTCTTCTGCGTTTTCCAGTTTTCCCCATAGCCTGTTGCCAGGCAACCTCCACACTGCAGTCTCTGTCTGGTTACAGGACAGCCAGATGCCTGTCATAATTCTGTCTGACATACTGAGTGCTTCCTCTCTGTGAGGAGCATGAGAATGCAAGGATGTAAACAAAAGGGTCTTAAATCACCCCATATTTCCCAATTATTCCTCCGTATTAGATTGTGCTGAGTTGTGTAAAGTGACCAATGACTATGTAAACGTCCTGTTTGCCTTAGGTTGAACTGAAATTCCCCGCTCCATCCAAAACCGGAAACTATCAATATTCTGTGATTCTCAAATCGGATTCATTCATGGGATTAGATCAGGTCAAGCCACTCAAGGTCAGTTTTTTTTTCATTCTCTCTTCTTTGGAAATGCTCTTTCTTATTTGTTCAGTTATTTTTTTTATTAAATATTTGTTGAAATATTTTATGCTAAAATATACACATACTGGGTTCAATTTAAATTTTGTACTTTTTAAGGTTTAAAAAAATATTTTTTAAAAGAAGTCTCTTATCCTCACCAAAGCTGTATTCGTTTGATCAAAAATACAGTAAAACAGTAATATTGCAAAAATATTATTACTATTGAATATAACCGTTTTCTATTTTAATATATTTTAAATGTAATGTAATTGTGTGACGTCAAAGCTGGATTTTCAGCATTACTCAAGTTAATCAATATGTACATTTATTTACTAGAATCTTTGTGGTCCTAATTTTGTTTGTTTAGCTGGAGGTTCATGAGGCGAAGGCCATGTTGGATAACCACCCACAGTGGGATATCCCAGAAACTGAGGAAGAAGAGGATGACCCAGAGGACAGTGATGGCATTGAGGAGTCTGAGGAAGACGAAGAAGACAACGACTAAACCAGTCATTTCATGCAAACTTGAGCACAGCTCATACACCCATGTGCCCACTCATGCGTGCACACACACACACACACACACACACACACACGCTCCCACACACCCACATAGCACCAGACGTTGCCGTCGTCTGGGCCGCCACACACCGGAGGCAAACAGGAGACAAGGACGTTGACGCCCCCTCTTCCTGTTTAAAACCCTCATGAATCACAAATCTGTCTGAACCGTTTATTTTGCCAATCAAAACAAGACTTAAGGAACTGTTGGTTATCTTTCCCTGCGTTCATCCAGTTGTTATCGGTGGGATGTCTCAGTGGTTATGTGTGGGGTCCAGCTGTGTTTCATATTCCTCTCCACTTGACGAAAAACATGTCTGACCAACCAATGCGTCGGAAAAAATAAAAACCAGAGTACCGCTAAAAAAATCACACACCTCATGACTGTCATTTTTCAATGGTCCGTTTATGCTTCAAAGGTGTTTTCTACCTTATCATTTTGTAGTTTTATGTAGTTTAATAAATATCAAATTTACCAGGTATTTCCACTTTTACGAGGCTGTGAAGTGTAATCTGGAGTGAGCACAAGGACTTGTTGCGCTCAGAGCTGCTTGAACGGGAGTTATGGGCGAAGGATCTCAAATTGTCTCCATTGTCCTGAAGTGTGGAAATTCAATACATTTATAAATCTCACCTATCTTAACTACTTCCAGCTTCTCGTCACGAGCGCAGGTTGTCTCAGCCTCACAAAAATGACTGTAGACATTCCACAGCCAGGTCTATTGTTTAGTCCTGATTTAACTTTTAATGTTGCTTTACCTAGAACTATTGTTCCGCTGTTTCACAAATAAGCTGGTAGATATCAGACTGATTTCTTGCCACTGTATATTAACATGGCCTAGTTTTTGTTTTTTTTAAACTCCCTCTAGGACAATTCAAGTTTTTGAATATTGAAATATGAATTTTTTTCCCCTTATATATTTATCCCACTGACTTTTTGAACTGGAAATTCCCCACTGTTCCTGACTGCAGTTGTTACAAAGAGCCCGTGTTTCTAGCGTGAATGTACACAAGTACAGGTCTTTTCCCATCAATCTGTTGGCCATAGGGCTTTGAAAGACAAGTGGGTGGAATTTAAACCAAAAAAAAAAGATCAAATGACATATAGGCCTTTTGGCTTCCCATGGATCTGTATTCCTCAATTATTGATAGTTTAGCTTGATTTTTTATTTTTTTATTTATGATATATATATATATAATTGTTTTACATTCCACTCTCATCAAATATGAATGCCTTATTCAATGTATAAAATTTGTAGTGGCCACAAATATTGCAAATGGTTTGTGATGCAAAAACACCAATATAAGTGATGGGAATAATTGAGGGTCAGTGTTTATTTCTGTAAGTTTATCTCTTTTTTTTGTGCGTGGAGAGATGGCGACAAGGCTTAAAATTAAGGGTAGATTTTTTTTTGGGATATTATTATTTTCGTTCTATTTAAATGTTATTTTGCACCAGTGGAAGGTCTGACAGCGTATTGGAAGTGCTGATTTAGTGGTTGTGAAAATACTAGTCTGGTCTGTTTATTTATCAATCAGTGGGAGAGGTGACTTATATGAAATTATTTGAAATGTAGAAATGATAATCAATTTATTGTTCAATTTTTTTTTATCATGAATTTATGACAGGAAATTAGATTTTCTTGTTTTTTCCCAAATAGCTAATGTATGTATTTTATAGTTACGTTTGGAAAATTGCAAACATCCGTAGAAAATGATTTTACGTATTTCCCCTCGTGTTCATTAGCATAAACACAATGTAATCTTTATTGACATAGGGAAAGTGTCATATTCTGGCTGCATGTAACTCACACATTCACAACCAATTTTATAAAATAAAGATTTTACAGATAGATAGACATTTTAGTATTATAGCTCCAAAAAAAAAGATTGTAGCCTCAGAATTCATGCTGTGACTGAAGCGCACAGATAATGAGAAATGTCTCTGAATACACACAGAGAAACTCACCGGCCAGAAAAAGAGGTGAATTGCCTAGTAAACAGTATCTGCCACTTTTGTTTACAAGAAAACTGTCATTGTAAATGGAAAATATATATTATTTGTATTTAAATAATTTCAAATAAAATAACTTTTTAAATGATTTTCTTTTTGATTACACTTGATTGAACATCTTTGAGATGGTCTCTGAATCTGCATCATTCTTTGATAAATACATGGCTTTTAAAGGTGATGGCAACATTGCTCAAAAAGTTGCCCTGTGTATCATCACCTTAAGAGTTTACTAGACTGAGCGTTATTTGTCTGAAGGTATGGGGCCTTTCTTCTTAATTTTCCATGACATTTTCTTAAACATTTTGAAGAAATATTTGTTAATGATTTGGTAAATATTATACAAAAGAGAATGAAAGTTACTTTAAAGTGCAACAAGTCCTGCTTTATCTTTAGCCTATTCATTGACAGTTGGTGAGCTGAGAATGGGTGTCCCTGGTCTCTGCAGAGTCTATAGGCTACATCAGCATCCCGTTTATTTTCAAACACCCAGTTTCTGCAACTTCTATATGAGGCTCGTATATAATGGATTTGGCTACACACAGTGTCAAATTTGCCATTTAGACTTTGAATTTAATTATTTGAATTAAACGAGAAACAAATGCATTTAAATGTCTAGATTTTGTTGAATGTTAAAAGCAGCAATCACAATTATGTATTTTTTTTATTTTATTTATGTAAATACTGAGAGTATATTCCTAAATAATTTATATCGACATTTTTCGCCTTTCTATAAATATTTTTGCCGTTATACGAAATTGAATGTATTAACCCAATAAGTTAGTCAAGTGTGCAGCTTAAAGTCAAAACTTCACGCGCTGACACGTTAACATGTTATTAGCCTATTTATTAAAAAAACAACAACTAATTTGGACAATATTCGCTCTAAAATAGATAGAAAATAACTATATTCGCGCCATGCTTTAGATATTTAAAGGGATTTCCATGATAATATAGGCTCTGTATAGCTATGCTCATAAATGTGCCGTATTTTCCTCATTTTTACCACGTATCACTATGACTGCTATGCTTTAGGTGTATTTCTGCAGTGCGAAACTAACATCAGTTTTCGTCCCATGACCTTGAGTGGCTTCCCGGACAGGTTGTGATACATATTCAACACCCAAATCCAATATGACCCCCCACCCCCACCCCCCTTCTTTGAGTAGGCTAAATGACCACAAAGAACAGTGACATACATTTTCAAAACAAAAAAATAAACAAATAAATAAATAAAGACGAATAGGCTAATCAACTCAATGCATGAAACAACAATAAGCTACATAACGGATTTTTTTATTCTGTGTAATAATAAAAATAATAAAAAAACAGATTATCTCAACACCAAATCATTTGAGTTCTTAAATATAGTATTAGTGATTTTACATTAGCTGTTCTGAATGGGGTTGTAAGACGACTATTGGTAAATTGAGCTTACCGTAATTTGAAATAAAATTTGCAGTGAACTTATTTAAAAAGAGCTATATTGTAGCATAGGCTATTTAAAAAAAAAAAAAAAAACTCGAAAATGATACATTTATTTATATATTGTGCAGTGGGCTTTTAGGACAGTTGATGCAACACATTTGAATAAAATTACACCGATTCTACTGTATTTTCTTCCTTATAGGTCAGTTGACAATATAAAACCAACTGTTAAAAAAAATCTAAAGTTCATAAACGTTTAACACTGCTTTATTATCGAAAATAACCGGATCGGAAACACTGTTTAAAATAGCTCACAATCCTCCACGGAATTTCACAAACAAGCTTTATGTGGGTTCAAGTGGGTTTGTTCCGAAATCCCAAGAACCGAAGAGAGATTTCCATCTCCATCCACACACACACACACACACACACACACACACACACACACACATGCAGTATTTATGCAATAGATTTTGGAATACAGTCGGATATCCTGTGTGGGTGTTTTACTCTACATCGTTTTGCATACCTAGGCGAAATATATAAACGTTTCACCATACGCCCCCGTGCCTAGCCATTTAATTAGATCCCCGGGGTGCGGATCAGGTTGGCACCGTGTCTGCGTGCAAGCGAAACCGGCTGTTTTTTGTTTTGTATTTTTTTTTGCTCCCGGAGCCCTGGCCGCGGTCCTCGCGCGAATTCACTCCTGCACCGGCGGCGCGGGAAGAAAATCGAGCCCGCAGTCCAGCTGCTGCTGTTGGGGTACAGTGTTTCTGCACGACTCGGACAAACGACAATCCAAGTGTTGCAGCCGCCGACAAGCAGAGGTAAATCATTTCGGCATTAGCTGCTTTTTCCAAGTGGATCTTTGCTGATGTCATTCGAGACGCCAAGTTCATCGATGCAAATATGAAATGGTCACTGCGATGCCGTCCGACTGGTGATTAATTAACAACATTTTAGACTGTAATAATTGTGATAACTTACTGTTCATATCTGTCTGTTTATAAGAGTATCTTGAGATAAGAATTGCACGTATTGATATCGCTAAGACGTTGTTACAAAACAGTATACAAACAGATTATTTTAACGACGTCTTTGAATGTTTGTTTGCAACTTTGAATCTCCAGCGAAGTTAATTTATTTATTTCATTCTAATAATACTAAGACATATAGCCTAATATAAAATATTACATATTATATTTTATCTGAAGATCAGTTTTAATTACACCCACAGGAAAGAAAAGTCAAAGATGAGGGGTTTATCCTCTACAGCAGTGTTTCTCAACCTCTCCTGCAGGGACCCCCTGACAGGACATGTTTTTGTTTTAACCCTAAAATGGCACACCTGATTCAATTAGTCAGCTTCACATTAAGCCTTTGAGCCTTTAATTAATTGAATCAGGTGTGCCATTTTAGGGTTAAAACAAAAACATGTCCTGTCAGGGGGTCCCTGCAGGAGAGGTTTAGAAACACTGCTCTACAGCAATGAGATTAAATGGAGAAAAATGCCTGCTTTTCAGATTTTCTGAAGAGAAAATGACCCCAGCAATCTCACATGTGTCACCCGAAGAGTTTCAGAACAGAAGAGATCTCAGCAATGTCTCACTGTGCTCAGAACTGGCAAGATACCAAACACTGCAATTAAAAGCCAGAGATTTTGATATGAACTCAAAGATTTCTCATCAAATTGTCTGAGCCGTGTATGAATTGTATAATTAGGAAACTTCTGAGGCGAAGTTGATACTTTAATGAAACATTACGGAGATCTCTGTTATCTAAGTCTGCTGATTTATGAAAGAGGAACCTCTGGGTAATAAACTTTTCCTCTGGGTAGGGTTGTTTATGTGTTTTACTCCGCTGGGACAACCTATCTGCCCCACCTGTGCTGGCCCTTGTTTTGCTGGCAATTTCCCTAAAGTACTAAAGGCCGGCATCTCAGCCTCGTGGGATTTGTGAATAAGAAAGCTGAATATGGTTTGCTTTATTGCATTCAAGTAAACTACATTTTGCCAGAAAAAATTGGTTTAGTGTATTGTATTGTCAGAGCCATTTGTGGGCTATACTTTCTTATTCTTCTGGACTTTAATGTAATGAAACTTTGTAGTCATCATTTTGGGATAATTATTAATCCCCCAGTTATGTTTTTTTTTGGAAAAAAAAAAAGCAACTTCAGGGATTAAGCACATCTGAAATGTCTCCTGTGGAAGTTCGCTTTCCCCCTTGACACCCACACACACATAGACAATGCAGTGGTGTGTGTATTAACAGACCCTCAGGCACTGTGTCAGAGTGAATAAGTGGATACACACATTCTTTATTATTGAACCAAATAAGCCACTAGAGATGGACTGTGTGAAAGTGTGTTTGGTTACAAGGTTAGAAAAACACGCTGGCGTCACAGAGAACTTCAGGGTCGTGCAAAAACAGCCCTGCCCTTTTACAGTTTATGGTATGTTCATGTGAGGAAATACCACTGCATGATAGATAAATAATTTTCTGTTGACCCTGTGTTGAGGCATCAGAGATATCAGCAGGATATTGTAGAGCACCATACACAGTACTTTAAAATTCACCCTGGTTCCTGGTCTGAAAATGGACCTGAAATAAGACTTGATTGTGGAGTAATTGGCCCAAAAGTGCCTAATCTTTTTTTTTTGTTTTTTTGTCATAGACAGAGACAATCTTCTGAAGTGTTTCTTAAGACGATTACGATTGAGATTCAGCTGGATGATCCTCACCACGAACTCCCCTATTTTTATGTGTTTACAAGACCTTCCCCACATCATTTCACAATTCACTATTACCATTGTTACCTCTATTCACTATTCACAGTTCACTATTACCATTGACCCTCCCCGTTTCTGATTGCACTACTTTCCCAGTTACCTCTTTTATACGTGGCTTTCTTCTAAATCCTGCCTTTTGCCCCATGTCTCAACCTCCTAGTTTTAACTGAGATATTTAAATATGTCTCCTATTCTGGAAATGCATACATTAAAGCTGAAAGAAAGTGAATATTTCTTACTGAATGTAGTCCAGAATGAAATTCAGTCTTCTTGTTTTGAGGACTCAGCCTAGCAGAGTATCAATGATAGTCCGAGCTCCGCACTCCTCACGGTCAGAAGGAAGGGTTATTTCAGTTTTTTAAGGTTGTGTTTGGTGTGTTAAGGGTGGTAAATTCATCGTAAGATCTCACTCTATAGAATTTTTTGCATTTCAAATGGTTTTGAATTTTTAATGGTTTTTGAATGCACTCTGTTTGTTATGTTATGCATGTTGAGATCACACAACCACTCAAAAGTAAGAGGGTTTATTGTTTTTGAAAGAAGTCTCTGGCTCACCAAGGCTGCATTTGTTTGATCAAAAATACAGTAAAAACAGTAATATTGCGAATGTTATTACAATTTAGAACAACTGTTTTCTTTTTAAAATATTTTAAAATGTAATTTATTCCTGTTATGGCAAAGCTGAATTTTCAGCAGCCATCACTCCAGTCTTCAGTCCAGTGTCATATGATCCTTCAGAAATCATTCTAATATGCTGATTTGCTGCTCAAGAAACATTTCTTATTATTATCACAGCTGAAAACAGTTGTGCTGCTTAATATTTTTGGGAAAAGATTTTTTCAGGATTCTTTGATGAATAGAAAGTTCAAAAGAACAGCATTTATTTGGATTTTCATTGTCACTTTGGTCAATAAATGCATAGGCCTACTTACTGAAGAAAAGTATTAATTTCTTAAAAAAGCGTACTGACCCCAAACTTCTAAACAATAGCGAATATCAAGTGATTAGTGTATTATAATTCTATTCTGATAAGTATTTTCATGCTATGGCCGATATTAGAATACTATTATTTTAAATAGATAAATAAATAAAAAATAAAACATAAAAAAAAATAAAAGTAAAAAAAAACTTAAGCATCACCACATGATAATTTACAGTATGACAAAATGCATGTTAATTTTGAGATTTGATCAAGATTACATTTAACAGTGGGGGTGGAGGGTGGGGGGGATGTGAATCAAGAGTCACTTTGTATTTGTACTTGGCACAAGTGAATTTTAATGTTTAAATTCTGAATGTGTCTGTGTCTCTGAGTCTGTCGGTTGCTGGTAAAGTAATTTCTCAAGGGGAGACTAAGCCTCTCTCAGCCTACAGAGTGCAAGGGCAAATACGAATAAATATGATAAAATATGGATGAATGCTAATAAAGCACTGGCCAAGTGTGGCCCTCACTAAAAGGATTATCTGGAAGGGCAGACATTATTACAGGGGCAGCTGCCGGTCTGCCTTAAGAGCAAAGCATGCAAACTTCTGCATCCAGATTACTCCTCTCGGTTTTATTTATTATGACTAAAAGGGATGAGGGTTCAGGTTTGAAAATTTTTTTTTTTTTTTTTTTGTGGTAGTGAAACCTAGCTCTCTTTTGCATTGATTTGTTGTGCTGAAGGCTAAGGAAGTATCAAATGTAATCTGACTCTCAGGGTGTTATATTACTAGGTCTCATTACTCTCATTAAACTGAATGGTTAATTTTTAGTGATTACTTCAACCCCCTGGTAAACTCACTTACATCACCCATCGGTCACTGTTTACAACCCTTTGTTACACTAGTGTTTCCCTGGAGTTAGCTCTAACATAATATTCAAAGACCAATCACATTGATTTGGTTGTCAAATTAAAATGAGGAACGGAGAGGCCAAAAAATTAAACAAATTGTAGGACTATTTTTCTGTGCACTTCATACACTCTTATGTACAATTTAAACATCTAACTACTTCAAACATACAATACAGTGTAATACTCTATCAAAGGCTGCAATCCGTGCCTGAATACCTTTCAAATTTAGCAGTGATTTTACTTTTTTCCATCAAGACTCTAAATATCAAAATTTTCCCTTAGCAGAAAAATCTGGACACGTGAAAGTATGATTAAAACATTACGAGTTAGCTATGGAAAAGGGTAAATTGACCCAATACCCTTCGTGAATACATGTATCAAAAATGTCACCAAGGTTACTAACCAGTAAAATATGAATTCATGAAAACTAGGTTGGTGGTTTGTTCACTGTTTGACAGAAAAACCTGATGTGCCATGAATTTGAATGCTTTACATACTTAGATTTCCTCTTAAGACTGTAAAGAAATGGCTCAAAGGATGCTTGAATTAGAAATTAAAAGACAGAAAGGAGGAGAGGAAGGAACCTTTACTTTTTTTATCTTGTGTGCTGAAAAGTCATCTCCTCCGGTCCAATTTTTCCTAACAATAGCTCTACTGTTTGGCACAGTTGGCTAATTTGCATCTCATTTTTATTATGACCACTTTTCTTTTGGTCAGTTGAAATCATTGCCTTTTTTCTTTTTCTTTTTTTTAACCTAAATTCAACATCTGATTTTTATGATGCACATTTTGTTTTGATGCTGAGAGGGATGGAAATGGTTTACCTGTGGTTATAAGGACTGGAATCTGAGCACTGAAAGTAGTTTTAAAAAAAAAGAAATTCTGGTGGTGACTTTAAAATTCTGTCATCATTTAGGGTAGGGTAAACCCTACGTTGTGAAGACCAAATGTTCCCACAACGATGACAATACCAGAATTTTTTTGGACCTTGTGGGGACTTTTTTTGCACCCCATAAGAAAAACAGCTTATAAATCATACTAAGTGATGTTCTTTTTTTCTTTTTTTTGATGTAAAAACGCACAAAGTTGTCTGTGAGGGTTGTTTAGAGGTAGGTTTAGGGTTAGGGAATAGAATATGCAGTTTGTACAGTGGGTCAGAAATGGCTGCCAAGATATATTCCTTTGCCAAAAAAAGCACTTGGTCTGATTTTTTATTTTTTTTGATTACACTGACAAATATGCCTGGGAACTTCCAACACAATGACTCCTTCAATACCATTTCAATGAAAACCTCCCTTGCACTTTAAAAGGTACTTTTATGTGTGTAACTGGTATTCTGTAGTATTAAAAGCTGCGTGAATTTGTTACCGAAGTCCAAGTGCCTCAGATATGGACTTTTAGCTAGCTATTGTTAACATCTTTTCAGTCCACTATCCAACTTGTAGCTGTTTTTTTCCTTTTAATGTGTCTCTTGAAGCTTGATGTTGCCCAAAGTTTCTTGGATCACCTTGATGCAAATGCTTTTTCTGCTGTGTGCATTTTCCTCCAAGCTAATGAGGCCTGTTTTTACTCCCAGATCAAAACTGAAGAAGCACAACACTATATTCGTACCAAAAGCAAAGCGCAAAGGTACTTCTTAAATGTAAAATATAAATTCAAACAATATATAACACACCCAAAAAATTTTGGGTAAAAATTTTTAAAAAATAGATTTTCAAATATTTGTTTTTTAAAATGTGGTCGATTCGATATCGATTCTCAAAAGCCACGAAATCTAATCGATCCCCAGCACTAATATATAGTATACATTAACAATTCCTAGTATAAATGCACATTAAACACTTTTACATTTAGTCAAGAATTACTTGCCGTGATATCATTCGTTTTGGCTCTGCATATTTTTTGGTTTACCAAAATGTTTTTTTTTTTTTTATGATTTTTCATTGTACAATTCCTCCACTGACAGATGTCTATCCAGAAAACACTTTTTGTTTTTTTTTAAGCCTACTTTTTTTGGGGAAAAAATTGTTAAATAAAATATTAATTTCCAATAAAATATCCAAATATTCAAAGATTTGTGAATATAGACCTTTAAATTCCCAGTGTTAATATAATACATTTTATAAAGGATGGTGAGAATGAGATGCCAATGGCATAGTCTACTCAGAGAGCGATGGAAGCTATTTAACATTTATTGGTCATTTTGTTCACATTAGATGTTAGGCTACTTGTTACCTTAAAAGAAACAGTATAGATGTCGCTGTGAATGATTTGATGGACTCTAGTCTAATGTTCTCAATGATGTGTGTTTGTGTCTCCCAGTGTAATGTTTTGGTTGATGCGTGAGTCGCTGTGGGAATGAGACTGCGTGGCAGGGATTTGGAGGATTCCACTGTCTCCTGGATACCAAGCGTCCTGGGTGTGCAGAGCGTCAGGCTCCGCCTTCGCCTTGATCGCCGTGACGACAGGGGGAGGGGCCTTTGGCAACTGGTTGACCTGGGGGAGGAAGCGCAGAGTGGGCAGCGGATACGTGATAGGACACCTCCTACTTGTTCACAAAGTAAGACATTCATTCATGATAACTACAGTTCAATGGCAGAATTCACAAAAATATATAATCCATTGATCCTGAATTTGCGAAGGTGTTGTTTGAAATGACAAGAACATTATCTGCATGGCTAGGAGTTATACTAGCATTCTGCTGACTTTAGTTGTTATGATCCCTCTTGATGTTGTTTCCTCACTTTCTGTTCATGAATGAAAAAGGTCAGTTCTATCATTGTAGAAAATGCTATATATGCATACAGAGACCTGTTTGTGTAATACTCAGGGTTTTACCATCGTTAATAGGGATTTACATGGTTCGCCAGCTGGTGAAAAGGACCGCAAAGAAATGAGAGAAGAATAATTGGGCACAAGAGGGAAAAATACAGTATTAGAGAGGATAAGCGAGACAGAAAGGCTGGAAGAGCGAGAAGATCCGCCGTTCATTAGATTGGACCCTGGGATTCTGCGCTGCTTGACTCCAAGAAGATTAATGCAGATTAATGTGTCATTTTTTATTATTGCAGTCCCTGTTCTCACGCTGTGTGAAGAAAGACATATGTTCCTCCGCTTTTTCTAATGTTTTTTGCTTTTTTTGGGTAAAATACAGTATTTCTTGTCTATCACATACACACATTTTTGGTGTTATTTTTTTACATTTCGATCACATGGTCTTCAGTATCAGGTTTCCTTTGTCTGTTGCTATGGCAACTTGCCATGAATGAAGTAAATAACTTGTTGCCATTGTTTGTAAATTATTTTTTTCTTTCTTCACAAAACCCCTCCTCTATGCTAGGCGTTGGCTGGAGGACTTGGCAAACAATGCTTGATTTTCTATTGTTATTTTGGTTTGAGTTAGTAGGTGTGTGAGAGAGAGTGAGTGAGTGCACATTGTACTGCATGTTTTGTGCATGTGTGTGTAATCAGTGGGAATGTTTTAGGTATGATTTCCAGTCAATGGCTGCAGGCAGTTCCGGCATGCGACTCTGAATCCAGACATTGATGATCGATCTCTGTTTGGTTCACTTAGAGCTTTTGTTCCAGTCAAAGCAGCAATTTGTTGACATTTTGTGAACATTATAAATAAAATGCTGTGACGATAGTGTCAATAAAATAATATGAAAATAGTGATAATAATGATAGAAAATCATTTATTTCTAATGATGCTCTGGTTCTCTACTGGACATTTTTAGTATATTTCTCTGACATCATGCATGCCACATTTGTCATGGAGAATTAAACAATTAAAATCCAAAACCTTTTAAACTAAGGTTATTGTACCATGCTTCAGGCTTTTGTCCAGCTTTCTGTCCTTCTTTTCCATTTACATGGACACATACATGAACACACTCACACAGTTGTCCCTCATCTGCAGTGTTAATGGGTTTGAGATGATTGAGTTGCCACTAAAGATGAATCCATGACTTTAATTAACTTTTGATTTATTGGCTTCTGTATTCCCGGCATAATTAGAAATTAAATATAGTGATCCGCTGGATGGGTGAATGGCGCCCAGCTCTGCGTCAGGCTGTGAAATGGGCTGTCTAAATGCATTTCACAGAGTGTCCAATGAGACAGCCGTGAATGTCCCCTTTCTGAGTTTTATATTTCACTGGTTTTCAATAGATGGGTTTCGGTAATATGGCAAATACTAATACAAAATTTAAGGGGCGGCTTAAAATAAAAATATTAAAATAAAATATTTAAAATAATTTATTTATTTTTTTGTTTATTAAGTTTTGGCCGTTCATGACATTTTGGCATTTTTGGGACCTGAAATTGCAAAGTTTTGAAAAATGTTTTTTTTAAAGTGCAGGTTTTTGAAACCGATACATTTATCATCTCTGTGTAAACCAAAAAAAGTAACTTTGTGAAAACGGTGACGTTATGCGCATACATCAGGTGCGTAGTGTTTCTTTACAAAGTGACATCGCCAACTATTGGGGCTGCTGTCACTTTAAGAGCGAATGCACAGACCGAATATACTGACACACATCAAGTTTCTTTCTCAACTGTTCACTTATGACATAACCAAGAGAATACTTGCCGAGATGGGTATTTTGACATCATTTTGTGTATGTGTCTGTTCAAGCGCAAGTAAACACGAAACACTCTCTCTCTCTCTCTCTCTCTGCGTGCGCGCTCTTCGGGTGTACGAGGCTAACAGATAACAGTGCGTGAGTCCCAATTTTCGCCTCTTCTTCTGCGTTTAAAATTGTTTGAATGTTTAAATTGGCAAAAAAAAGCACGATAAAATTTCACTCTATGATGGTTAAACTTAGCAGTTGATCCGCGAATCACATGCGTGCCGAACCGTGGGGCCTGGTCCGTACGGTAGTTTTGATGCTATGTTGGGTCAGTCACCATTTAATTCTAGTGTTAAATGGGTCCTAAATCAAAACTAGTTGAACCACTGCTGGGATTTGTATAGAGGCTTTGGTTTTTCTGAATAATTTGTGTCAGACTAGCTGGGTTTCTAGCACAGTTTTCACAAGAAACCGCTGTCTTTCAGCCATGGGAGTGGATGTGATTTCTGTGATAGTAGCTAGTGCTCTGACTGCCAGCAAGATTCTTTACAAGTCCCTAAGATAATAACCTTTCTTTCTTTCTCTTTCTTTCTTTCTTTCTTTCTTTCTTTCTTTCTTTCTTTCTTTCTTTCTTTCTTTCTTTCTTTCTTTCTTTCTTTCTTTCTTTCTTTCTTTCTTTCTTTCTTTCTTTCTTTCTTTCTTTCTTTCTTTCTTTCTTTCTTTCTTTCTTTCTTTCTTTCTTTCTTTCTTTCTTTCTTTCTTTCTTTCTTTCTTTCTTTCTTTCTTTCTTTCTTTCTTTCTTTCTTTCCTCGCTATTATCTTTGCATTGGCAAGTGCCGTTGTCATAGCAACCCACATAGGTTATTGATCTTGCTGATGACCCATTTGATTTTGTGTACATCTATTGTAGTTTGAACTTTGCTGGTGCTGCTGTTTCTGTGTTCACAGGTTCATCCATTCGTTGTGTTCAAAGCATGCGGCCCTTTGTTGTAAAGGGCTTGTAAAACACACACACACACACACACACACACACAAACACATTATATGACACATCATATAATCTTCTAAATTCATCTTCTTATCATCATAGTTATTTTTTTTTAATAATTTCTTTTTCATTTCACTGAAAAGTATGACATGGGATGTTGAACTTAATAATTTTTGTTCCAGTTCAGTTTGTTGGTGTGTCTGTGTGTGTGTGTGTGGTGGGACTTGAAAGACAATTGGCTTGATCTTCTGTTGACCCGGAAGCAGTTTATCACATGCAAGTATCCAAGTGGGAGGTCAAGGACAGGTCTGTTTGATAGACGCGTGTGAAGAAGTCCCAGTTGTGTGTTAGCTGTGTGTGTTTGTGTGATGGAAACAAGTTTACTTTCATAGTGCTTGTAGACTTACTGTAGAAGCAAAGTGCTGAGATAGAAGGGGCCAAAATGTAATTTATTGCCTCACTGCCCAATGGTTTAACCTTTTTATATAAAGACTTTTCCTGAATCTTATTTCACTGTCCAGCTTACATAGTGCTTAATCTTTCGCCTGTGTATTTAACAACATTCTCCCACAGAGCGAGTCAGCAGATACGTGACTACGCTGTCTGTACACTCGCCAGCATGTGATAGTGTGTGTGTGTGTGTGGTGCATGAGCCAGACCCCCCACCCTCCCCACCTCCGACTTAGGGAGTGCTACACATTCCCAGCGTTCTTCTGAGGGGGGTCGGAAGGGAAGGAGGAAGCGTCGTCCAGCTCTGTACAGTGCTAGGACTCAGGAGCGTTGAGATTATCCTGTAGTTCCAATCATAACTCCTCCAGTTATCAGGCCAAGAATGGGGGGCTTTATCCAACTGCACCTCGTGAAATCATCTGCCTGGGTTTGTCTGGTCAGATGCATGGTTAATGAAGCTACCTTTTCAATTATCTATTGACAAGTGACTAGCACCATCACTGATGAGTGGATGTTACGGCAAGTATAAACTGATGATAATAACCTGTCTCATAAGGACTGAGAGCTCAGAAGCGTTCAGGCAGTGCTGTTATGTGCTGTTGGTTCAGTGTTTGTGTTGTTGATAAGGTGAGTTTAGTCTTTCCTCTGGTTTGCCTTCTATTTGAATATACTTTAAGAATATAATTTATTTCTGTGATGCAAAGCTGCATTTTCATCAACCATTACTCCAGTCTTCAATGTCACATGATCCTTCAGAAATCATTCTAATATGCTGATTTGATACTCAGTTATTATCATTATTATTAGTAACGAATTGTAATGTTTCTAAACTTTTGACTGGTACTGTATATTTGTTTATTTATTGTTTTTTTTACCCCTAAAATGCAAACAATTATTTTGCATCATTAGTTCATAACTGTCAATGTCAGTAAATAATATAATGCCACCCTATTTAAGCTATTAAAAATTGTCTGCAAAATGTTATAATAATAACAAGAGAGTTTTAAATAAAAGATTAAGTTAGCCTATACAAAATATAAGTTCACCCATATATTTAAAAAAGTTTGCTTTACATATTGCTTTGTTAAATATGATAAAATGTTCTCAAGTGTCATTATGTCTGCAGAGTTGTTTATATTATTTAAGCATAGAGAAAAAAAAAACCTTGAAATCAGTTTTCTGTCCAAATTATGTGAGAATGCATTTATATATATATATATATATATATATATATATATATATATATATATATATATATATTTGAAGGGTTTTAAATGTTATATTAATGTCTCACTATACTTTCAATTTGTTCTAGTTTAGCCTGTAGATTTAAACCTACAGTGAGAATTTGCAAATTCAGTTTTACGCATTTAAAATTGCCCCAAATATTTAATTACTAAAAAGTACATATTATTACATAGTAATTTATATTATAATTACATCATAATTATATGATTACATCATTAATAATATATATTTTTAAATCGGCTAACAAAATTCAGTCCATTAGCTCTTGGCAGTGGGCATTGCGTTTTGGGAGTCTTGGCGGATCTAAACGCTGCTGTGGTGTAAATTATTCCGCAGGCTCCGCATCAGCATTATGACTATGGCAAAGGGAGGATGTTAGGCGCCCAGTTGCCATGACGACCGAAAGGGGACGAGGTAGCGACTGCGGAGCGCGCGGTGGTATCGAGAGCGCGCGGGGGTTTCAGAAGCGGCCGGTCTGTCTGTGGAAGCGCGCTTGATACGCTATTCTTGACATTGCTGATAACGAATCCGCTCCAGAGCTGAGTGGTCGGTGAGTGTTCATACATTAAAAAATGCGTTTGCGTGCAGTTGATTTCGCGGTGAGATTAGGAGATGAGGAAGGAAGACCTCGCGCAATGCAACACGGCTCGTAAACATGAACATGCACATGAGGAACGGTGCTCTATTTTTGACGCTCTATTTTTAATGGCGCGCACTCTCTCTGCTTTCTGAACGGTTTGCTGTGAACCGGTTCATAAATTTATCGGAATTAGAATGGATTTATGCAGCTGTAGGAAACCACAGTGCTCGAGAAATAGATTCATGTAATCACGCATGGCCTGGCTGATGCATGTGGGGAGAGAGAGAGAGAGCAGGTGAGCGGAAATAATCTGATGTTTAGAAAGTGCCTAGGAAAATAACTTGGAATCAGGGTCATCCCTATTTATCTTGTAGACAAATACTAATTATTAAAATGACCCATTTCTTTATATTTTGCCATAATATGTCACATGACATTTTACCTGATGCTTTGGGCAAATAACTTTTTGTATTCACTATTCCTCATTTAGTTTTATGAATATTTATCTGGAAAAGCAGATGTAGATTCATGTCTTTCTTATTATCTCTGCTTTAACAGCCGAGCTTCAAACTGTCTATTGTCTGTGCACACTACAGCGAATGCACTTAACACATTGCAAAGCATATTTACTGCACCCCTTAAAAAAAAACTGAATTTGAAAGTAGTGTTCTGTGTATTCAGTTACAGAAGATTATAATGTAACATGATGAATATAAAATAAAGTAAAATCAACAAAAATTAATCAACCTCATTTATTATTATTATTATCATTATTTTAATTGTAGTTATGAGATAAAATGTGTCTTACTAGTTTATTTTTCCAGGAAATCATAATTAAATCATAATAATTAATTTCACCTCAAAAGGTCCAGGTTCTACAGAGTTCCAGGGAATAATTAGTTAAAAAGGACGGATGAGAGCAGGGGAAGCCGTCTGTCAGGGCTGATCTTGAGGCCAGGCGCCACAGCTGGAGGGGGAGGGGATGAGAGTGAATGAGGGCTGGGGGAGGGGGACTGACAGAGAGAGAGAGAGAGTTGGAAGAGCAGAGGATAGTGAAGATGCTTTTATGTGGCACAGTGTCTGTTTCTTCCACCCTCTGCACAGTGTAAGCCACCTCACAGCTTTTGTTCTTCATATATTTCCAGCCCAGTTTGATGAGAATTTCATATCTGTATGGTTTGAATATGTTTTTCCGCTATTTATCCAATGAATATAAAAGTTCCTTTGTGTAATTATGGTCACAACATGTTTTTTTATTTATTTTTATTTATTTATTATTATTATTTATTTATACTAGTGATGTTTCCAAGAACAGCAGCTTTGCAGGTTGATCTACAAGTTGCAGTGTTTAGGCCGTGGTCATGTGTTTGAGTTAAACTTCTAGTGTTGTTAGTTTTTCTTTCTCAAAATTAATGTGTTAAAGCAGGGGTGTCAAACTCAGTTCCTGGAGGGCCACAGCTCTACGGAGTTTAGCTTCAACCCTAATTAAACACACCTGATCAGTTAATCAAGTCCTTCAGGCTTATTTGAAAATGGCAGGTGTGTGTGTGTGTTGAAGCAGGGTTGGAACAAAACTGTGTAGGGCTCTGGCCCTCCAGGAACTGAGTTTGACACCTGTGTGTTAAAGCATTGACTGTAATTTGAATTCGAACAAACGGTTTTGGTTTTTCGTTGGTTTGATGTTTATTTTCTGTGGATTAAGTTAAATGGAAATTGCAGGGTTCTCATGGTCATTGAAAACCTGTAATATCAGGGAATCTTAAAATTGTGATTTCTAGACATGAAAAGATATTTTGAAGAATGTCGGTAACCAGACAGTTGATGTCCATCAACCGTTCTGTTACCGACATTCTTCAAAATATCATTGTTAGTGTTCAGCAGAAGAAAGAAATTCAAACAGGTTTGAAACAACTTGAGGGCGAGTAAATGATGACAGAATTTTCATTTTGAAGTGAACTAATCCTTTAAGGTTAGGTTAAGGGGTAGGTTCAGGGTTAGTCTATCTATTAACCAGTTATTATAATAGGTATATAGTATGTACATGCGGAACAGGACAGTAAAATAAAATACTGCCATTTTTTTTCTTTGACTATTTTTGATTTATTGATGTCTATTCTTTTTCAAAATTTTCATCAGCTAAAATTGCTATATTATATTATTTTATTTTTTTCTTTCAGATTACTAAAATTATCCAGTAATCACGAATGACTGACGAATGAAAAGTCATGGAAATTCATTGGTCAAAAGGTCTGGGAGCCCAAAATTTCTTACTGACTACACATATTTGTGTGTGTGCTTGTTGTAGTTGGTGAGTGAGTTGGAGAGTTACAAGATGAATTGATGGTTGGGAATTGCAAAAGTTGTGGTTTGTGTCTTTGTTGCTGTTTATTACTTTGAATTATCCAATGAAACCCAAACCAGAAAGTTCACATAGTAGACATGTGTACTCCTTATACAATTTAAAGTATTTTTAAAAGGAAAATCTCCATCACATTATGCAGTTGAAACAGTACACATATCAGTATTTTTACATTCAATCAAGAAAAATATTCAGCATACAGTATTAAAAATGATTAAATATCACTGTAAATGCAGTTCAACATTCTGACATTGACATTGTGGTGTTCTCTCAGGTCTGATGAGTATTCCTGCTGCTGCATCAGTTCAGTCAGGCGGTGGAGAGATGCAATCACCTGGGGCCATTAGCCCTTCATTCCTCCCGCCCCCAAGTGGAAAAGTTCCAGGTCGCAAGAGGGGTCGTCCACCCCTGAAGAGGCACCCGGAATATCAGAGTCGCTATCCAGAATCCCTCCCACCCATTAAAGTGCCTAAGAAAAGAGGAAGGAAGCCTGGCTTTAAGGTCAGTAAATATCAGAGTGTTTGTGTGTTCATTTAAATATGAGTGTATTTGTAGGCCACAAAGATAAGGCCTTTCCATAGTTCCAAAGTGTCTGCCAATTGCATAAATGTCATCAAGTGGTGCATTTAAATACATACTGGTGCGTGTGTAACACTTATTGTATAATTATTTAGCTAGAGGAGCAGAGTAATGTCTTGTGTGTGTTTGTATATAGGTAGGCCCATCTGATGTTGACTGTGAGAGAAGGAGGGGACAAGGTGGTTGTTCTTTGACTGATGTATCTGCAGTCTGCTGAGTTATTTTTAGCCGTGTGCCTGAGCACAGGCCTCATAATATCTCTGCTGCTGATTTAAAGAGCTACACACTACCACAATGTGTGTGCATGTTAGGAGATTTGCAGTAAACATCCTTGCAAGAGTTTTAAATAAAAAAGACATTTTCTACCGGATGTACGCTGATGAGCCAAAACATTATGACCACCTGCCTATGCTGTTGGTCTTCTGCGTGCTGCCAAAACAGCACCGACCCGCCGAGGCATGGACTTTGCAAGACCCCTGAAGTTGTCCTGTGGCAGGTCTGGACTGGGGCTAAAATTCGTCCCTGGACAAATCCAGCCCATCTGGTTCCCCCGTGAATGTTTTGCTGAATGAATAAAATAAAACCGTACAGAAACAAATAATAATAGATATTATAGATTTAATTCAACTTAAAGGTGCTGTAGGACATCTGGGAAAATGCTAACTTTAGCCTGATAGCACTAAAAGCGTACGTCCCACCTTCCCTGCAAATCGCCGTCCAAAGCCACGCCTCCTGAAATCATGAACGCGCACAGCCAAGAAGACCAGAGACAACGTTACTGCAATACTAGTATCACGTGTCATTCACCGGTGACAAAACTTTATAGTACAGTTAGTAACACTACAATACCAAACGTAAACAAATTCTTAAAAACAGAATTAGATGCAGCACGTTTTCGTTTTGTTTAGCTAGCAAAACTTGTCAGTGTGTAATAATATTTCTTGCATGACAGGGTTTCCAGAATGAGAGTCTGTTTGGCTCCGATTAAGATCGATAGATCGTAGATCCTTTGCCAGTGCCACTTGTTGTCGGTTCAGAAGGAAAGTTAGGTTGTTGCTTCTTGTCTGTCATTCTCGCTCTGTCTGCACAGCGTACGTGAACGCGGAGATGACTTATTATGTCTGCATGAACAGCCTGCGCAGTGGTATGCAAACACACATTGAACGACAGGGAACACGTGCTATAGGATTGTTCGGACCGAACGCAACGATTGAACGAACATTTTATGGTCCTACGCCTTCCACAGATGACATATATTTATAAAAATACATTTAGACCGCTTAACAGAGTAATTGCTATCAGGATATGAGAAGACTTTCAACCAGCATAACAAAACATGTTTCTGCAGATAATCACCTATGGCACCTTTTAATATTGTATTTTTGTCACAAAAAAAATGCACTTGACAGTAAAGCTTTGATTTTGAGCTAGGATGCAGTAAAGTACATTTAAAATAATTTGGCCCTCGTAAAAGTCGCTTAGATCTTTATTCCTGCCCATTTCTCCTGCATCCGATCCAATCCGATTGTTTGCTTGCCATCTTATCTACCCAGACATTAATAAGTGGACCTGTTTGGAGATGATCAACGATATTCACTTGTGACTGATCATAATGTTTTGGCTCATCAGTGTATATCAGATATAGTTTGTTATTGCAATTGTTTGTTATTGTAATTGTTATTGTATTTGTAGTTGTAATAAAACACAATATAAAAATGACAGAGCATAAATATATATTTTATCATTATCTATAATAATATATTTTTATTAATCAATTATATAATAATAATTCTAATATATATATATTTTTTCAGCTGAAGTCTCGCTTGATGACGCCCCTGGCTATCTCTCCTCCCAGCAGCACCCCAGAGCCAGACATGAGCTCAATCCCCCAGGACGCTGCTACTATCCCCCACTCAGCCACCCCGCAGGTCCTCACAGGTAACGAACACACACATCCGTAGACTACCAGTTTCACTATCTGCAGTCTGATGTATTGCCATGCCAATCCCAGAAACTAGTAACCAGGTCTAACTATTAAGGAAATAATAAAATGTGAGCATTAGAAGAATCACTGTCCTCAGAGGAGTCACATTATGACTCTCTGCCGTCTCGTTCTTTTTTTAGTGGCCAGTAGGGACTGTAACTCTACCCATTTATATTGGAATTATGATAACTGTTATTTTTTATCAAAATTATATGATGGGATGTGTGTCTCAGGGGTGAGAGAAGACCACCAACACTGTCTTTATAACAAGTCCAGATATTTTTAAATCTGTTATTTAAAGTTATAGGTTTTCAAAAGTTTTCAAAAGGTTTTTTACTCTCCATCAAGTTGTTCCAAACCTATATAAATGTATTTCTTCTGCTGAACACAAAAGAAGATATTTAGAAGAATATGGTTAACCAAACAGTTGATGGACCCCATTGACTTCCATAGTATGGAAAAAAAAAAGGAAGTCAATGTGGTCCACAAGCTGTTTGGTTTCCGACATTCTTCTTTTGTTCAACAGAACATTTTCATTTTTGGGGGAACTATCCAAATAGACAACATCTATTCCAATGGAAAATTATGAAAATGTTTTGCCTGTTTGGTTTCATTTGTACTCATTCTCCTTCCTTATCTTATCTTATAGAAAGTTCTTTAAAATTCAATACTCCCAATGAATTTATTGAAGAAATGCATTTCCATATTATACACTACCAGGCAAAAGTTTGAGATTGTAAGATTTTTTTAAAGTTTTTGAAAGAAGCTACATTTATTAGATTCAAAACAATACAGTAAAATAATTTAAAATAATTGTTTTTTATTATTTAAACATAAATAATAATATGTTTTATTATTAAATGTATTTTAAAAATGTGATTTATTCCTGTGATGGCAGAGCTTAAAGGGATAGTTCCCCCAAAAATGAAAATTACCCCATGATTTACTCACCCTGAAGCCATCCTAGGTTTTTATGACATTCTTCTTTCAGACAAATACAATCAGAGTTATATTAAAAATTGTCCTGGCTCTTCCAAGCTTTATAATGGTAGTGAATGGCTGTCTGTCTTTGGAAGTCCATCAAAGCGCATCTATTCATGATTAAAGAGCTCCACGGCCCAGGGGGGTTAATAAAGGCCTTCTGAAGTGAAGCGATGGGTTCGTGTAAGAAAAATATCCATATTTAAAACTTTATCGACTAAAGTAACTAGCTTCCGGCAGACGGCCTTAACTTGTGCTTTGATGGACTTCCAAAGCCATTCACTCCCATTATCTAGCTTGGAAGAGCCAGGACAATTTTTAATATGACTCCGATTGTATTCGTCTGAAAGAAGAATGTCATATACACCTAGGATGGTAAATCATGGGCTAATTTTATTTTTGGGTGAACTATCCCTTTAATATGCTATTATATGCTGATTTGGTGCTCAAGAAACATTTCTTATCAGTATAAATGTTGAAAACAGCTGTTTAATATTTTTGTGAAAATTGGATTTTTCGGAATTGTGATCGAATTTTGGATTTTTTTTTCAGGATACTTTAATGAATAGAAAGTTCAAAAGAAGAGCATTTATTCAGAATAGAAATATTTTGTAACAATATAAAAATCTGTGCAAGTACAAATTAAGCATGCAAACATTGTTGTGTCATTTGTGATAAGGTTTAAATAATAGATCTGTCAATCCTAAACGCAGTATGTGTGAATGTAGCCAGTAAAGATTTCATACGGCACAGACACACTTAATCTTTGGGGTCAGGACTCTTCAGTCCATACGGGCTGCCCACCCAAATCGGCAATAACATCCATGACTAGAAGGAAAGGGAATAGAGAGAAAAGAGTAGTTACATCTCTTATTTCAAAGGTTAATAGGTGTGAAAGTCTCAAGGGACATTATTGAGAAACCTGACTGCTCTTGCCTTAGAGGCATTATCATCCAATTTATCTCTTTATTACAATGGAGAGATCAGTTCTGTTCTGCTATATTGCCTTTTTAATGGAATAAAATAAATCTTACTATTTTTTTTTTTAAAAATGAGCTTAGAATGAATTCACATCACAACTGTAGCATGCGTAATTTTGAATTCTGTCATTTAAAATGAATGAAGACTGCATCTCAGTGCTGTTCAAGGTCTACTTTAAACATGAGAAGTTGTGACGGTTTGGCTGAACTCCATCTTGAGTTCTCAAAGCTTAATCCGTTTGCTGTAGGGAGCAGTTGCTGAACAAGAGGCTTTTGTCTGCCCACCAGGTTTCTAGACTTTAATTCTTTTTGCAATGGAAAAGTCATGCTCTCTTTTGATCCCTCTCCTATATTTCAACAACCATGTTCATTTTGTTCAGATTCATGCCTTCATGATATGTTTGACACCTGCATTTTGTCTTCAATTCTTTTAAGAAAGAAATTTGACAAAGCATCTTGGTGCTCGCAAACCTGCGTTCCGATGTGAGTGATGTCTGTTTTGGGTGTTACTGAGGGAGTTGTTGTGGAGGTCATGACCTTAATGACCTCGGGTCATTGTTTACAGTTTTGGTGTTTTGTTTTATTCGGAAAACGTGTTTGTATATGACTGCTTGCAATTAAATTATATTGCCTTTCCTGAGTGTGGTTAATTTTGTCTGTAAGACTACACGTCTGGCATATCAGTAATCTTGCTACTGGTTATCTATTTTAAGGCTTTGTGTGTTATCTCTTTACTCTGTACACTTGCTGTTCATTGACTTTATCCTGTTACACATTCTTAAACATTGCACAGGCTACTACTTGAGATTGTTTTAGGTGTGTGTGTGTGTCTGTGTCTGACTCCTGGTCATGGTGCTTCTAGATGACAGACGACGAAGGAAATCCCTTAGCATGGCAATCTGTCAGATTAAAGCATCCTCATGCTGCAGACGAGCGAGGGAAGTCAGTGGGGACAGATTGTGTGGGAGGAAATGGGAGGGGGACGAGTGATTGGTGGATTCCCACACACTCTCAGTGCCTCTGTGAGTGGCCTGTGGTTTGAGTTCTGCTGGCTCCACCTCTCTCTCTCTCTCTCTCTCTCTCTCTCTCTCTCTCTCTCTCTCTTTTTTATTTCTGTTATGTACCTGTATTGTTTTTGTTGATATTAAATGCTCATGCTTGTATTTTTCCTCGTTTGTAAGTGGGATAAATGAATGCATAGACATGGAAATGTTTTATATTTAAAGGGTTGTTTCTTTTATTTAGGGTAATCAAAACATTATTGGCTCTGGTTGGCAGAATTTTAATTTTTAAGTAAACTATTCCTTTAAGCAAACAGTATAAACTTATATTTTCAGTACATAATACAAAAAAATCTCAAAAGCAAGAGCAGAACAAAACCAACGAATTACCCTCCATTAGCATTCCAAGACCTAGTCTGAAATAGACCTAGAAATAGAACTGAGATTTTTTTTTTTTGCAAATACAGCAGTTTCATATTGTGCTTATTCCATTAAAAATGCATGCTGAAAGCAGATATTGCTAATTTTAAAATCTCTCTCTGTCCATTTTATTCCAGTGTGTATCTACGTGAATAAGCAGGTGAACACGGGTCCTAACCTGGACAGGCAGAAGGTGCTTCAGCTGCCGGATCACTTGGGTCCCGCCAGGCCCTCTGTGGTGCTGCAGCAGGCGGTACAGGGCTGCATCGACAGCGCGTTTCAACAGAAAGCCGTCTTCACCTTGCTTACAGAGGGCTACGGAGGAGAAAAGATCTCAGGTTCATTTGCATAGCCACCCTTATGCGGGCCTCCATTCTGATTCTCATTCTGGATTCTTTTGTCTACTGTATATACATATATGCTCTAGGGATGCACCGAAATGAAAATTCTTGGCCGAAACCGAAAGACCAAAAGAAATTATGCCAATTATTAGTACCATTGCATTTATGGCTATGACTGTGTACTAACTTTAATAAAATCAAGGCATTGCAATTGCATAAATTAATATTAACGTTTCAAAGAATAAATCAATTGGCACATTGCAACAATGCACAGTAGGCCTATAAAATAAAATTCAAACTAAAATGTTTAACTTGACCCCACTCATGTGTACATTAAATAATAATGTACAGGCCTACTGGCCTGTAGAAAGGTTTTAAAATTAAATGTTCTCTCATAAAACAAAGTGCATTTAGGTCAAGTGCATTTAAAATTTTTCTCTGTAGGAAACTTCCTTGCCTTTTCAAAAACGTCCGCCACAGACGGAGTGGGCGTGCTCGGAGGCATTTTCCTTTTCTGTGCCGCGTTCCTCTCATTTTCAGCGTAGCGATCGGAATGTTTGGATTTCAGGTGATAAATTAAACCCGACGTGGAGAAAGTCTTTGTAGACTTAGGGTTTCCCATACGTTCATTTATTTGTGGCGGCCCGCCACAATATCAACGCTGACCGCCACACATTGATTTTCGATTGTTTATTTTTTATTTTTTACTAAGCCGATTTTTAAAATCATATTTGATTGCAGAACGCTGTAGCGCATTCGCGCAGCACTACCTCTCGCTCGTCCCTCTCTCTCTCTCTCTCTCACTCACCCGTACTCTCGTGCGCTCTCTCCCTCACGCGCTCTCTCTTACTCACTCTCTCCCCCCGGATTTTCGGCATTACATGTTTTGCAAATCGCTGTCCGTGGATATACTGAAATACGTCCACACCGTAGACATGTTGCTTCAGACAAGCACGCGCAGGTCGCGGTTTATGTTTGCGTCATCACAACATTTCGGCCGTACTGTTTCGGTGATAAAAGGCTTTTCGGTGGCCGAATATTCGGTGCATCCCTAATATGCACTAATGTTGCACTACTAAGTCGTTACGATTTTGAGCAGCAAATCAGCATATTAGAATGATTTCTGAAGGATTTTATTTTAAATTGTAGTGTACAAAGTAATGATCTAGTACCAAGTTAGTGCTGGTTTATGGGACATTGTTAAATATACTGTAAAGGTACGTGTATACATACACACACACACACACACATATATATATATATATATACACTCACCTAAAGGATTATTAGGAACACCATACTATTACTGTGTTTGACCCCCTTTCGGCTTCAGAACTGCCTTAATTCTACGTGGCATTGATTCAACAAGGTGCTGAAAGCATTCTTTAGAAATGTTGGCCCATATTGATAGGATAGCATCTTGCAGTTGATGGAGATTTGTGGGATGCACATCCAGGGCACGAAGCTCCCGTTCCACCACATCCCAAAGATGCTCTATTGGGTTGAGATCTGGTGACTGTGGGGTCCATTTTAGTACAGTGAACTCATTGTCATGTTCAAGAAACCAATTTGAAATGATTCGAGCTTTGTGACATGGTGCATTATCCTGCTGGAAGTAGCCATCAGAGGATGGGTACATGGTGGCCATAAAGGGATGGACATGGTCAGAAACAATGCTCAGGTAGACCGTGGCATTTAAACGATGCCCAATTGGCACTAAGGGGCCTAAAGTGTGCCAAGAAAACATCCCCCACACCATTACACCACCACAACCAGCCTGCACAGTGGTAACAAGGCATGATGGATCCATGTTCTCATTCTGTTTATGCCAAATTCTGACTTTACCATCTGAATGTCTCAACAGAAATCGAGACTCATCAGACCAGGCAAGATTTTTCCAGTCTTCAACTGTCCAATTTTGGTGAGCTCTTGTAAATTGTAGCCTCTTTTTCCTATTTTTAGTGGAGATGAGTGGTACCCGGTGGGGTCTTCTGCTGTTGTAGCCCATCCGCCTCAAGGTTGTGCGTGTTGTGGCTTCACAAATGCTTTGCTGCATACCTCGGTTGTAACGAGTGGTTATTTCAGTCAAAGTTGCTCTTCTATCAGCTTGAATCAGTCGGCCCATTCTCCTCTGACCTCTAGCATCAACAAGGCATTTTCGCCCACAGGACTGCCACATACAGGATGTTTTTCCCTTTTCACACCATTCTTTGTAAACCCTAGAAATGGTTGTGCCTGAAAATCCCAGTAACTGAGCAGATTGTGAAATACTCAGACCGGCCCGTCTGGCACCAACAACCATGCCACGCTCAAAATTGCTTAAATCACCTTTCTTTCCCATTCTGACATTCAGTTTGGAGTTCAGGAGATTGTCTTGACCAGGACCACACCCCTAAATGCATTGAAGCAACTGCCATGTGATTGGTTGATTAGATAATTGCATTAATGAGAAATTGAACAGGTGTTCCTAATAATCCTTTAGGTGAGTGTGTGTGTGTGTGTATATATATATATATATATATATATATATATATATATATATATATATACATATATACATATACATATATATACAGTATATGTATGTATACAAGTAAGCACTGAGTAATATTACTCAATTACATATACTTGCTGTATAATTATTTTGTGAATCTACTTGTAATTGTGCAATTTCAATTAATAGAAACATGTGATTGACAGATATCCTCCAGATCAGATTAATCTGTCAATATTTGGCCATTTTGAGGTCATTGTCATCGGCCAATAACTATGTCCACTTGGCTGATTGTCAGCAGTTACATTTTGTTTTTGTAACAGTAACATAATCTACAGGTACTCTAGTCTTTACCACATTTTTGTTTAAGTTTAAATTTAATTTCAGCAATAGTGGTACATATTATTTAAAATGTTTATATATATATTAGCATTATATCTGGCATCTGGTGTCAGCATCAGTCATTGACCATTTATAGGAGCATGTAATGCGGATAACACAGACACTGCAAAATAAAGTCTTACGGTCCTTGCACACTGAGTCCGAAATTTTCGTATGCGTTTTTTTGTATTCATCATTCAGTGGCTCTGAATTGTCAAAACACCTCTCAAAAGGCTTGCTACGGACGTGAAAAACGAACCCGATCCAATTTTTTTTATGACGGACGAAAGTTTCGTAGGCAGTATGTAAACGAGATTGACACAACGTAAGGTCGTATTTATTGCGAGAATTTCGGACTCAGTGTGCAAGGACCTTTACTGTAACGGTATTTACAACAGTGTGCAATTTACTTGAATTTAAACAGTCTTTCTCTTCATCAGCCACCTTTGATGGTAAACAGCATCTGTTGAGTTTGCCAGTGGTCAACAGCGTAGGTTATGTTCTACGCTTCCTCAAGAAGTTGTGCCGAAGCCTGATGTGTGAGAACCTCTTCAGTGACCAGCCCATCGCTCCTTCATCGTCCCCCTCCTCCTCTTCCTCATTCCACACTGAAAAGCACTCAGACGGACAGGCCAAGTCAAGTGCGTGCTCATCAAGCTCTGTTATTCTACCCTTTTTTTTAAATACTAGAGCTGTATTTCCATCTATCTACATAGCCTGCACAGTTGAAGTAAAATTTTCTATATTAGACAATTCTTGTTTTGGTCTATTTTTGGTTTGGATGTTTTGTAATTTGTTTGATTGGATCTGCACTCGTTTCTGTCTCTGTCCAATTTGCCCTTCTGAAAATGCAGAGGCCGCCTTTATTGCAAGCTGAGCTGTTTAAGTGGCAGTGAAAGGTTGAGTGCCTCTGTGAGTGGCCTGTGGTTTGAGTGTTTGAGTTCTGCTGGCTCCACCTCCCTCTCTTTCTCTCTCTATCTCTCTTTTCCCCCCCGTGAATGTGGTTTGGGAGCTCTAGAGATTAGAGCATTAACTTCAGTATGACACAATATCACAGCGCTCAGCTACATAGGCAAAGGTTGTGTTGTGACTTAATCCCATGTCAATGGTTAACGTGCTTAAAAGAGGAAAACCTTCTATAAGGGGAGCCTACGTTACTCGTCAACACTATATGTTTATCAGTGTTTCCTACAGACGGCAGTGTTTGCAGTGCCTACCAACTACATAAAAAAATGTAATAGTATAATTTAATTAATTGTTTTTTTTTTAGATGTAAAAAAAAAATGTTTTTTTGTTTTTTTTTTAGTCAGGCATGAAAAAGTATTCAGAGAGTTTATTCAGTGAAGAATTCATCCGACTAATTCAATCTCATAACTGCATTCATTAAAATAATGAATTTCTTAATTTATTAAATTTCCACTTTCGTGAATCGGACTACACTAGTCATTCTGTATGTTTGCTTTTTAATGCAGAAAAACATAGTAAGATGTGTTTGCTTAGCATTTGCATATGTATAGAATTTGGTTTGGATGAATCCATACAGTCCAATCTGCACTCAAGAAAGCAATAATTATCCTGAGCCAAATGACATGCATGCTTAACATGCATCATTTTCCCTAAATAGTTATTAATAATTATTATTATTTTCCCTTGCTGCAGACTCGATGGTGGATGATTACCATGGCGATTCAATGGACCCTAAGCGCTATTCTGTTGACCCCAGCGACTCTGCTTTTGGAGCGATGTCCTCACCGTACACGGCGAGTAAACCTGCATATGGTTTTCGTTCTGGTCCCGTCTACTCTGGAGGTGTGTGCAGGCAGGCAGCCAGTCCCAGCACATTCCAGGAAGGAAACAGAAGTGGTAAGAAAGAGGAAATGAACACTTATAAAATAAAGGAGCAAAAGAGTTTCTGCTCTACTTTAAAACCATGTTAATCAAATAAGCCGATGTGAGAAGATACCAAGAGATAATCAAAAAACTGAAAACTAAATGGTACATAAAGTACCAGTGGTTCTCAAGTAAGGGGGGTTGGAGCCCACTAGGGGGTCTCAAGATGACTTAAAATTATTTAAACAACAAAAAAATCCATACATATATATATATATATATATATATATATATATATATATATTTTTTTTTTTTTTTTTTTTTTTTTTTTTTTTTTTTTTTTTTTTTGGTCTTAGAAGAACCATGATTCTCATTTTTTTGGGAAATTTTTATTTTAAAGTGTGATTTCTAGACAGGAAATGTTTTTCTTATAATATTTTATGGGCAAAAATTGTGAGTAAACATAAAAATTATATATATATATATATATATATATATATATATATATATATATATATATATATATATATATATATATATATATATAATCCTTATTAGGATATTCACTTGCATACAGTATAGACATTTTGGTAACACTTCCTATGAAGCCTGTATTTATAATGTATTATAAGGGTATTCTTATTGCATTATAATACTTGCATAATGCCTTATAAACTACTTTATAATGTGTTGTATCATCTGATAAATAATCATAACAATAGTTACAATACATTAAAATAATTAGCTATTTGTGGTTCTAACTTTTAAGAGTATAATGTGTTATAACACCAGATAAAGCCTGTATTTATAATGCATCAAACTGGTATTCTTAATGCATTATAAGGCACACATATTGCCTTATTAAAAAAACGTATAATGTGTTTGTACTCTTAAAATTTATAACATAGTATAAGGTTGTTTGTAAGGCATTATGCATTAATTATAATGCATTAAGAATACCCTTAAAATGCATTGTAAATACAGGCTTCATAGAAAGGGTTACCGATATTTCTAGCTTCAACCAAGAATAATAATCCTAGCCTTGTCTGAACCTGATTTCTCTCTATCTAGCCTACAGTCCATCCCCAGATGGAGGGGAGGTAAAGCCCCCACCCAGTAAGGATCCCTCCAGGTGGAGCGTGGATGAGGTGGTGTGGTTTATCAAAGATGCAGATCCTCAAGCGCTGGGCCCTCACGTGGATCTCTTCAGAAAACACGTGAGTTTGACTGACACATTTATTTACAAGTGGCAAACAAACACCATGTGTTGAACATGTTGTCAGATAACAAATCCCTGTGTAGGTAACCTTAGTACAGTTTCAAGTTAGAAAACCAGTTATGATCAGATGTGTGCTTCACAACTCAAGTTTTCAGAATCAATTCAAGTTCACATAATTGGTGATATAACCACCTGAGCTGAATGTAAAATGGAAAAGATTTCAAATCTTTGTACATTGCTTAGAACAGAACAAAAAGCAAAGTACAATTTAACACCATCTAATGAAATTGAATTTTACTCTTCCAAATAGGGACGCACAATTAAAGTGCAAAAAAGGCTGTGATTTAATTAATTATGGAAATGCATCCATCTCAGTATGTGCTCTGAGTTTGGTGGTTGTGTGGTTTATCATGTGAATAGTAATTGGAAAGCACTGCAGGTTCACTTCAGCTTCACATTTTGTAATTCGCCACGTTTGCTACAAGTGAAGAAATAGAGGGGTATATTATAGAGGTTATTTTCATTATAGAAATAGAGATTATTATAATATTATCCAGGTAGCATGAGCAAAAGCATTCTGCTATCACCATTTGTACCATTACTACTTCTGTGCAAAGTTCATCAATATTTTTGTTGTCAACTCTGGACCGCTAACACTCTGTTGAATCTAATGTAGTTTTTGGGCCAGATTTTTGTGCATGTGTTTTTCCAACTCAGAATATTCTAATATCCTCAATAGTTAAACATTGTAAAACATTGTTTAATGTGTACAGTAAGCATTCTGTTGTGGACATTGTGATTACTTCTTCAGGAGATTGATGGGGATGCTCTTCTTCTCCTGAAGAGTGACATGATCATGAAGTACCTGGGACTCAAACTGGGCCCGGCTCTCAAGCTCTGCTACCACATTGACAAGCTAAAACAGAACAAGTTCTGACCGGTCTCTGCACCTTACACACACACACACACACACACACACACACAGACAGACAGATGGATTCACTCACAGTATTTACTCTCACTCTCATTTGTTGTAGTACTGGACGTTTTTATCGCCCATTCTTTGGTCATTCAAGGACAAGCACCAGACCATTGTTTTTTACTTGTGTGGTTTGTCTGCCTGTATATTGGGACATTTCACTGACCAGAACATTTGCTTGTTCTAATTTTAAGTGTGCAAGCGTTTTCTTGATTACTTGATATCTGAACACTGCTCTAATCAAAAGGCAAGTCATCTCAGCTGCTTTCTGGGATTTGAGTTTTTATCCTCAAGTGAGAGTGCAGATGAATTATAACTGTAAATCATCCTTCTTCAAATGGACGGAGTTGTAACAAACGTATTAGGGCACAGACAAACTCGCTCCCATTTTTACAGAGCCATGGAGTGTGACTAAAACCCTGTGAACTTCAGCCACCTGCTGGTGAAGTGGAGTCACTGCAACTCTGTGACATTTTACCCCGTTCTGACAAGGAACCATTCAGCTTTTTATTTTTCGGAAAGCTACTTCGAAGGCCGATAACCTGGGAGATCAGTTACTAACAGAATTCAGCATCGGGCTTTTCGACTAAACAGATACAGTGTGCACACAGTCTTGACAGGGTACAACTATGAACAGTTACACTTTGCAACCAGCAAATAACAGGCACAAATGCAACTCTATTCAGCAATGGACCAACAGGAGGTCTTTGGAAAGCCTCCCAGCCAACCAGAGTCAGAACTAAACCGGATACACTACAAGCCAGTTACTGCTTCAGTCAAAATGGTGCGTTACAAACATAGTAATGCACACCAGGTGCTGTTTCTCAACCAGCAGGTCACGTTTAACTAAAAGCAACTATACTGGTATTATACATTTCATACTGTGGACCAAATACACTGAAATTCTCATCAGTCCCAAAATGTCTTGTTTTTCTCTCTTTTCGGAGCAGAGGCCTCATATTAAAAAGCTGCTCTGATATTACACAAATGTCAACTTGTGATTTACTTACAAAATACGTAGCACTTTACAATAAGGTTCAATATATTCAATACACTGGATATAATGAAGTTTGATACTGATATCTAGAACTTTGATAATGATACTTTTATCTAGGTTAATAATAATTTCTGCATATTGCTGTCCAAACTTCTTTTATTCAGCAAGGATGCATTTAATTGATCCAACAGTAAACTGTGACAGTAAACACTTAAATTATTACAAAAAAACTATTTCAAATCAATTAATATCAATTTTAGTAAGTTTCTATAAGTTTCTATTCATCAAAGAATCCTGAAAAAGGGTCACTGTTTCCACAAAAATATTAAGCTGCACTTTTCCCCCCAACATTATTAATAAAAAAGAAATGCTTCTTGAGCACCAAATCAGTCATTTGCAACATATTAGACTGATTTCTGAAGGATCATGTAACACCGAAGACTGGAGTAATGATGATGAAAATTCAGCTTTGCCATCACATGAATAAATAACATTTTAAAATGTATTAAAATAGTAAATGGTTATTTTAAATTGTAATAATATTTCACAATATTACTGTTTTTACTGTTATTAAATAAATGCAATCTTGGTTAACATACCATTAACCTAGATTAATAAATGCTGTACATTTTTTTGTTTATTGTTAGTTCACGATACCTAATGCATTAACAAATCTAAACAAATTGAACTTTATTGTAGCGTTGTCACAAATTTTGTAGGCATGTTTCAACCCATTTTTTTTAAGTTGTGTAAATTGTCTTTTATTTCACTAACATTTTGACTGTGGATTAGACGTGGATTTTCTTTCATAAATGTACAGTGTATACGTGCACGCAAGCTGAGGTACTTTAGAGGTACTTCTCTTATCTAATGTTATTTTAACAGTTACATTCTAGCTAGGTTTCAAACAATTACTGCAGTTTGCTTTCTTGTGTGAAAAATGTGTGAAAAGAGTAATTTTAGTCTCCTGAGGCATTTCAGGAAATTATTTTATTATTTTTATTAAATTTTTTTGTTATTTTCTTCCTTTTAATATATATATATATATATTTTTTTTTTTGCACAAATGGCATTCAGAATTGCTGTATTGCTTTTCATGTGAACCTAAAGGGATAGTTAATCAAAAATGAACATTCTGTCATATTTTATTTACCCATATGTCGTTCCAGACATGTAAAGTCCACACATTAAATAAAGTCTTAAAGGTTTGGAACGATGAGTAAATGATGACAGAATTTTCATTTTTGAATGAACTATTCCTTTAAGTCTGCCCTGATGATGTCATACATCTCCCAAAGTGGATTACACCCAAGTGTACAACATTTCTGTATCTGCAACCATTTGTAAATATAATAATTTATGTAGTAGCCACAGATTAAATTTACAATTTCAAAATTAAAAGAGCAAACTAAGTAAAACAGTTTAGATTAAATCATCCAATGAACACATATAGCTTTAACATGTAACCAGCTTTGCTGTGCTAGACTTCATTGTTGTACGATCTGCCTTTTAAAGCGACTGCTATGCTAACTTGAGCATCTGTACAGAAACATTGTCTTTAATTTTGCATCAGGGAGGCTGTTTAAGTGGTCTGACCCCCCCCCCCACCACCACCACCACCACCAGGAAAAAAAGGGAATTAATCGGTGAGCTCTTAAATCTGGTGCTGGTTCTTTATAAGTGAATCTACTGATTTTAAAAGAAGCGCATTCCTTTTTTCTTTTTTCTTCTTCCATGAACCGTCTCTTCTGATTGGTTGGAAAAAGTTCAAAAGTAAACAAAAGGGTTTGGGTTGTAACACAAGAGACCCAATATTATAGAAATATATGACTCATGTCTGCTGTTCAAACTCTTATTAGCTTTAAAAGCAGACCGTTTTTTGTAAATTCCACTCAAATGTACTCAAACAGTGGGAATAACTTGTTGGTTTTAAAAGCCCTTTAACTGAGTAATAGCGCTGAGATTTTAAATATGTTTGCAAGCACTCTTTTTTTTATGGCTGCACTTAACTAAAATCCTACTTCATTTAGGAACCTTTGACACGTTCATAACAATCTTTAATAATGTTTTGGACTGTGTATGACCTCGCACAGATATTCTGCTGACATTGACAGGCTCCGATGTTCCTGGCAAGATATTACCAATGTTTGTGTCAGGAATATGAGTGGGCTTTTATGGATCATTTATTCTTTATTTCAGTTCTGGATCGTTTTGTGTGCATTCATATGTTAGGGTTGCGTTTGCCTCCGCAACATGTGATTCATTGTCAGTTTTGATATAACGGAAAATGTAAGTGTACATTTATGAATGCTGCTCTCGATGATAGTCCCATGTACGACTGTTTAAATTTGTCAGCTCACAAAAGAGTTTTAATGGAAAAAGGGGGACTTCAACATTCATGTTGGTGCTATAATATGACTGTGCATTTAACGAATAATGATTTTATGCGTACGATTTTATGGTTGGTTTGCTTTATTTCTTCAGATAGGCTTCAGTGTTGTGAACTCTCGTGACTGATGAAAGGCTCTGCATTGCGTGTCTGTTTGTGAGGTTAATATAGAGCATTATGAAAGAGTCAGAATAAAGCATTATGAGCACCCTTTACTGAACTCCATTTGTAAATATGTATGTGGCTATAGAGTGGTGCAGGGAGGATTTTTCCATAGGCTTTTGAATTATCACAAAAAAAATAAGCTCTTATGCATCTAATAAATGCAATTGATTAAAAAAATGATTAATAAACCCATTTTGAAGTGGACAAATAAATAAACATAATTTACAAATATTTATTAAATGTTTAAAAATATAGTTAAATGTAACAGTAAAATAAAAAATGAACTAATGGCAGTTTGCTTAAATAGGTGTTTCAGACGGTTTATTTTGAAACGTTTTATACATATACACACTTAAAGGTTTTATTTAATTTTAATTAATACATTGATTAGTGGCAATCCTAGTCCTCCAAATAACGACACTTCTGTTACACATTGAAAATCTAAATATTGCCTATTATTATAACCTGTCCTGTTGTGATGTGCTGACTGTCTTCTACATATAGGTGGCACTATTGTGTCTTAAATGTGCTGTATGTAAAAACAGCTCGAACAAAACATGGGCTAATATATCATACTTTACTCCCTCGCCTCCAATTTATAAATGAACCAATTACACAAAACTCCCATGGTATGTTTTGGAATACTTATTTCTGAAAAGAAGACCACCCCAATCTTTAATAAGTTTCATAATCTGAATATCTGCAATCAGATTTTGTGCAATTATTTTGCATTGAATTTAAATCCATCCATACCTGATGATAATCAAATAGCTTCTCAGCTATGGTTATTTTTTATTTACTTTTTTCTGCTGTTTTCCAGGCTTCACTGGCAAGTAAGAGTATAATAGATACAAGTTGATTTTCACCACTTGTTTTCATGGCAGGGAGGTTTTAACCTGAGTGCTACATAAAGAATACACATCATGAGTGTACTCCTATTGTTGTTATTTTTTCACTTAATTTTTTATTATTGTCTGTTTATTTTGAGGCTGTTATTTTGATGGCATCAAAGAGCACCCACGCACAAGAAAAAGATTACAAAGATCAGGGAGGGCAGGTCAGGCTCGCTCTGTTCTTTTTGAAACTGGAGTGTCCTTAGAATACAGATTTGAAATGAATGTGTATCATGCTGAAGGGGAAGCACTCAAAAGCTTCTCAACATGCAACAGTAGAACACCAAACAACACTACCCCCCCCCCCACACACACACACCAAATAAAACCCAATGTGCCTTTGGCAGAAAGTGTTTCTGAATGGAAAAAACAAATATAGAGTCTAAAGATTCTGGAGAAGCTCTTAAATTAATGTTGAAAAGATAAAATGTGCACCCCAAAGGCATGAAGAAAAATCAGTTTTTATAGAATATTGCAGAAAGCGTATAAGGGATAATCCACGGCTAGCTGTGCATTAAACGATTTTAATGCACGACATGAAGGCAAAGAACCACCAAAATCATTTAATGCACACCTAACCGTGCATTATCCCGCGCATATCATGGTCATTTGCCAGCATTGACAACTTTAAGCTGTTATTATGTTTGCAGTGCAATATTTGACCGGAAGGGTAAAATTTACGGTTATTTTCGTCAGTTATGGCTTGTTAGATCTAGTATTCTGTCCGGTTTGAATCAGACACAGAAATGAAGTAGTGCGTTAGATTACATTCATTTGAATGAATGAATTATAGCATTTATTTGAATTAATTATCGAGAGAGAGAGAGATGAGATTCGTACCTGCGTCTTTTCAGTGTCTCTATTAACAATGAAGCTGTGAGTTTATTTACTTCAGAATAGCGATGTAACCCCTTTATTGCTGAGAAATATAATGTAGAAATTATTACTAAAAGTCATGGGGCAGTGTTGATATGTTTCTGTGCTCCTGAATGTGTGTGTGCATGCAAGGGCAGCGCTCTCTGTGCGAGTGACGTATGTACGTATCATGTACGCTTCAATGAAAATAGTGCATTAATATAAAACGTGATAAAACAGACTTGGAACTACCTGTGCATAAAATGGTTTTATTGCACACCTTCCAGCCAATCAGAATAGAGTATTCAGACAGACCATGGTATAATAGGCTATATAATAATCCCTTTCCCACCATTGGAAATGTAAACATAACCTTACATAGAATGAAGCTATAATGTGAAAATCTGTCTATCTATATGTCTATCTATCCATCTATCTGTCTGTCTACAAACTTTGATTTATAGTTAAAAACTAGTTTTATTTATTTGAGCATCAATTTATTTAAATTTTACTTCCTTACATTCAAATTTGTACTAATAATTGACAAACTGGCATGAATATTTCCAGGTTTAAATAAATTTTTAATCCAGATATTCAATGCAGTTTCCAACTTTTGAACCTGAGTGTATATCATAACACATAAAAAAGAAAAAGCTTTTGGAAAACATGCCCACAGCAGTGCAGGCTTTTTTTTAGAAGAGTGCTGTACTTTTATCTGTCGACTCAAATGAGATCATCTCAATGATGGAAGAGTGTCAGCAGACCGACTGAAGACGTGCCTCTCCTGTACATACATGCTTATCTCTAGGACAAGAGAGATAAGCTTTACTTTGGCACAAATATGTCACATAAAGATGTTAAAACATCTCAGTCTGCCTTGAATACCATAACAAGCTCTCATCTCCCCCTACACCATCCGTTTGGTGTAGAATGCGTCTGGAGATGTTTTTAAATGGGGGGACAGCAGCAGATGTGAAAAAAGGAAGTAGCTTATTGGATTTGACAGACGGAGAGTGGGATATGTCATGCCCTCCCTGTGGGTTCCTCTAAATCCTGTTTGAATAATCATTTAATTCTGAAATATAGTTTGTAAGACAACTCTTTTGCCTCAGGAAATAAAGATGGATCACTTTTTATTTGCTGCTGCTTCATCGGGTCTCTTTCTTTGTCTCTGATTTACTCTCTCTCGTGACAATTGGAGTAGGACTTGCAACATTGCTTTGAGATCAGTACATGTATGTATGCATTTATTTATGCACACGTTTCATTTCACCTGACCCTGGCTTTTTGTTTTGGTGATTACATGCACCAAGGAACAAATGATGGAAACACTAAATCGAGATGTTACAGGATGACAGGCAAAGTTAGTGAGAAGGGGGCAGGGAAGCTTCTGTGTGTCTGTTCCTTCAGATTTGGCATGAAACTGCGCCGTCTGTTGGGCTGAAATGATGTTACCAGGGTTTGACTGGCAGACTGACGGAAGCACAGTTTGCATCTTGGACATTATTACAGCTGCTCCAGGTCTGATAGATACATCTACTTTTTCTGCACTGTCACACATTCTCATGTCTCGTCGGGTTGAGCAGGAGAGAAAATTCTCTCACTGTTGGTACATAGGTCCAGAAACCCAAAGGAATTGGAATCTCATGGATCTTTGATACTAAAGATACTTATGGTAGCTTCAAAAGGTACACTGTAAAGGCCCGTTCACACCAAGAAATATAACTCTATTAGCATCCACACCAGCGGATGAAATTGTTCTATTTATTCTAAGCGTGTCTGTCGCTTTAAATGCTCAAGTTCGTTACAGCAGGATGGATTCTGATTCTGATTGTTTTTATTGTTCATCAGCTGGATAAAATCATTCTGAAAGGGATTCTAATATCGTTTCTTTGTGCCGTTATCATTATAGTTGTGGTGTGAACTCTGCTGTTCTTTAATATTGAAAACTATTTTTAGAACTTTAGAACTATGCCTACTCTATTTATCTATTTATGAGTACTGTGAATTCGGACATACTTCTTTTGTAACATACTGTTTTTCGCCTACTATATGGGCCGTTCTACATAATTGGTTCAAAGTCAGAGTTGGAAACGTCTTGAAATTTTTTGGCTTTTTTCACAAATTTTGTATGTATGCAAATTGTATAATATCCACGGTACACATTTCGAGTAATTGTGCAGTTAATTATCATATTGTATTTTCAGAAAGTTTTAGAATATTTTTCCTCTCCCCAAATTTGTCACTATCGAAACACAATAATAAATAGTTTCATAAGAAGGCTTATATTGGCCTATTAATATTTTGTTTACATCTACCTTGTAAATATATATATTTTTTGCCATTTTTAAAAAAAGTTCTCACAGGTAAATCAATAACAATTACAATTTTAACAATATTTCAAGTGTAACATTTTAAGGTTAGTTGTTTTTTAATCCAATCTTTCTTTGTAAAAGGTATTAAGTTAATCATACTGATTTCAAAGTTAAGTGTAATGTTTTGGTAGCGACCACATCACATTACAGAATTTTAACGCGCATACTAAAACATACTAAAACATACTAAGATACTAATGATTTGCATAACTGTACTAAAATTAATTTATTTCCCCCAAATAAATGATTATGTGTTCCCTTTTGTCACTACCAACGATGTTTCGGTTATGACTGTTTCGGTAGTGACAATTTTAGATACTTTTGAGCCTAACTCAAAGATGCTAATCAGCACATGATTAAATAGAACAGTTCTGAAAAGTTGTACACACACAAAAACAAAATTTAATCGAATAACACTCAAAAAACCATCATGTCACAACCGAACCTTTACCAGATGTTTTGGTAGTGACTGTATCGGTAGTGACAAATTTTAGAGCCTAGCTCAAAGATGATAGCCAGCACATGGTTACCTACAGCAGCAGCCAATGGACTAAAACACACACTGTTTCGGTAGCGACATGAAAATGCGGGGCACATTTTTCTAGGCTAGTTCTCACAGTGAGCGAGAAAGGTTGACAGGGAGCCGCTAAATCTCGAACCTCCAGGTTTAAAAAAAAAAAACCTTAGTAGACTCTGCTAAAAAAAAAAAAAAAAAAAGACAATGCGACTGAGCAAGAACTGTATTTGAAAAAGGGACACAGAGATGGTGTTTTTATTACTCAACAGGTGAGCAAGGTATTTTATTGAATTGTATTATAAATTGCCATATGTACCTCAACAGAGCTCATTGTAAAGCATTATCTACAGGTGCTGGTCATATAATTAAAATATCATCAAAAAGTTGATTTATTTCAGTAATTCCATTAAAAACTTGAAATTTGGATATTACAGGTCCTTCTCAAAAAATTAGCATATTGTGATAAAGTTCATTATTTTCCATAATGTAATGATAAAAATTAAACTTTCATATATTTTAGATTCATTGCACACCAACTGAAATATTTCAGTTCTTTTATTGTTTTAATACTGATGATTTTGGCATACAGCTCATGAAAACCCCAAATTCCTATCTCAAAAAATTTGCATATCATGAAAAGGTTCTCTAAACGAGCTATTAACCTAATCATCTGAATCAACTAATTAACTCTAAACACCTGCAAAAGATTCCTGAGGCTTTTAAAAACTCCCAGCCTGTTTCATTACTCAAAACCGCAATCATGGGTAAGACTGCCGACCTGACTGCTGTCCAGAAGGCCATCATTGACATCCTCAAGCAAGAGGGTAAGACACAGAAAGAAATTTCTGAATAAATATGCTGTTCCCAGAGTGTATCAAGGCACCTCAGTGGGAAGTCTGTGGGAAGGAAAAAGTGTGGCAAAAAACCCTGCACAACGAGAAGAGGTGACCAGACCCTGAGGAAGATTGTGGAGAAGGACCGATTCCAGACCTTGGGGGACCTGCGGAAGCAGTGGACTGAGTCTGGAGTAGAAACATCCAGAGCCACCGTGCACAGGCGTGTGCAGGAAATGGGCTACAGGTGCCGCATTCCCCAGGTCAAGCCACTTTTGAACCAGAAACAGCGGCAGAAGCGCCTGACCTGGGCTACAGAGAAGCAGCACTGGACTGTTGCTCAGTGGTCCAAAGTACTTTTTTCGGATGAAAGCAAATTTAGCATGTCATTCGGAAATCAAGGTGCCAGAGTCTGGAGGAAGACTGGGGAGAGGGAAATGCCAAAATGCCTGAAGTCCAGTGTCTGGGGTGCCATGTCAGCTGCTGGTGTTGGTCCACTGTGTTTTATCAATGGCAGGGTCAATGCAGCTAGCTATCAGGAGATTTTGGAGCACTTCATGCTTCCACCTGCTGAAAAGCTTTATGGAGATGATTTCAGTTTTCAGCACGACCTGGCACCTGCTCACAGTGCCAAAACCACTGGTAAATGGTTTACTGACCATGGTATTACTGTGCTCAATTGGCCTGCCAACTCTCCTGACCTGAACCCCATAGAGAATCTGTGGGATATTGTGAAGAGAAAGTTGAGAGACGCAAGACCCAACACTCTGGATGAGCTTAAGGCCGCTATCGAAGCATCCTGGGCCTCCATAACACCTCAGCAGTGCCACAGGCTGATTGCCTCCATGCCACGCCACATTGAAGCAGTCATTTCTGCAAAAGGATTCCCGACCAAGTATTGAGTGCATAACTGAACATAATTATTTGAAGGTTGACTTTTTTTGTATTAAAAACACTTCTTTTATTGGTCGGATGAAATATGCTAATTTTTTTAGATAGGAATTTCATGAGCTGTATGCCAAAATCGTCAGTATTAAAACAATAAAAGACCTGAAATATTTCAGATGGTGTGCAATGCATCTAAAATATATGAAAGTTTAATTTTTTATCATTACATTATGGAAAATAATGAACTTTATCACAATATGCTAATTTTTTGAGAAGGACCTGTATATTCATTCATTACACACAGACTGAGATATTTCAAATGTTTATTTCATTTAATTGTGATGATTAAAACTGACAACTAATGAAAATCCCAAATTCAGTATCTCAGAAAATTAGAATATTACTTAAGACCAATACAAAAAAAGGATTTTTAGAAATGTTGGCCAACTGAAAAGTATGAACATGAAAAATATGAGCATGTACAGCACTCAATACTTATTAGTTGGGGCTCCTTTTGCCTGAATTACTGCAGCAATGCGGCGTGGCATGGAGTCGATCATTCTGTGGCACTGCTCAGGTGTTATGAGAGCCCAGGTTGCTCTGATAGTGGCCTTCAGCTCTTCTGCATTGTTGGGTCTGGCGTATCGCATCTTCCTCTTCACAATACCCCATAGATTTTAAGGTCAGGCGAGTTTGCTGGCCAATTAAGAACAGGGATACTATGGTCCTTAAACCAGGTACTGGTAGCTTTGGCACTGTGTGCAGGTGCCAAGTCCTGTTGGAAAATGCAATCTGCATCTCCATAAAGTTGGTCAGCAGCAGGAAGCATGAAGTGCTCTAAAACTTCCTGGTAGACGGCTGCGTTGACCTTGGACCTCTGAAAACACAGTGGACCAACACCAGCAGATGACATGGCACCCCAAACCATCACTGACTGTGGAAACTTTACACTGGACTTCAAGCAACGTGGATTCTGTGCCTCTCCTCTCTTCTTCCAGACTCTGGGACCTTGATGTCCAAAGGAAATGTAGAATTTACTTTCACCAGAGAACATAACTTTGGACCACTCAGCAGCAGTCCTGTCCTTTTTGTCTTTAGACGCTTCTGACGCTGTGTCTTGTTCAAGAGTGGCTTGACACAAGGAATGAGACAGCTGAAACCCATGTCTTGCATACGTCTGACCGTGGTGGTTCTTGAAGCACTGACTCCAGCTGCAGTCCACTCTTTGTGAATCTCCCCCACATTTTTTAATGGGTTTTGTTTCACAATCCTCTCCAGGGTGTGGTTATCCCTATTGCTTGTACACTTTTTTCTACCACATCTTTTCCTTCCCTTCACCTCTCTATTAATATGCTTGGACACTATGACCTTTTGACCTTTAGCAATGACCTTTTGTGTCTTGCCCTCCTTGTGCAAGATGTCAATGGTCGTATTTTGGACAGCTGTCAAGTCAGCAGTCTTCTCCATGATTGTGTAGCCTACATAACTAGACTGAGAGACCATTTAAAGGCCTTTGCAGGTGTTTTGAGTTAGTTAGCTGATTAGAGTGTGGCACCAGGTGTCTTCAATATTGAACCTTTTCACAGTATTCTAATTTTCTGAGATACTGATTTTGGGGTTTTCATTAGTTGTCAGTTATAATCATTAAAAGCAATGAACACTTGAAATATATCAGCCTGTGTGTAATGAATGAATATAATATCCAAATTTCACTTTTTGAATGGAATTACTGAAATAAATCAACTTTTTGATGATATTCTAATTATATGATTATATATAATTATTATTTTTTTGTAAATGTTATTATGGTGGTTGTGGCGCTATGCTGGAATATATTTTCAATGAAGTACTGTGTCTATTAATAGGTAGCTACAGTAACATCTTCAGCTAGCTTGAGATCCTTTTTTCCTTCTAAACTGGTTATATATCTTAAGCCTAGTAGTGAATGATTTATGAGCAGTAGAATAACCCTATTCATCCACACAATCACAAAGCACAATTAAAACAATTTTCTTCTGCAAAATGCATGTAGTTTTGTTTTTTAACTGCTAGTGGGCCAAAAGTTACATAGTGTACCTTGAAAGAGAGGGACTTGCATTATTATAATGCGTCTTTGATATTTAGCCATGTAAATTGTACATGTAAATTTACTGATAGCATCACTTGTGCAGTTTTTTCAAATGAATGTACTTGTTTGCACAAGAATGTTTCAAATGTATTTGGATACTGACTACATTATGTTATGAAAATAATAGCACAGTGTTTCACTTTAGTCTCACTAGCTGCAAAGGGAATAAAGCCAAATTTATCAGTGCAACAGGTATTAAAAATATGATGTTTCATCAAACAGATATGACATTTCAATAATATCTCTATAGAGGGGAAAGATTCAGCTGTGGGTTGTCATTATCTAAATGCTCTGACTGTAAGCCACAGAGCAGCAGTTCAATAATGAAGTCTGCGAGGAATGTCCTGCTTCTGAGCGAGAGAGTGTTGAAATCCTCCCGGAGACCAAGCAACGATCGCACCGACAGCTTAAGTGAGATTCCCCATCTCCAGCTTAATTGAAATGCCAAAAAAGAGCTGTCCTACATGTGTGAGAATGACAGGTAAAATTTTTCAGCCCACAATTTTTGCCTTTGCGCCTGCGGGAGCGATGCTCAGTCCTGGTGGCCGAGGTAGGCCTGGCTTTATTCCCAACAGCCGATCCCTGGGCTGGGAGTTTGGGATCTATGGATGAAATAACCCCTATGAATTTCCAAGTCAAAGAATTAGCATTCTTGTTCTGTGTTCTGGGAGTTGCTTAAAGGAAATTCAAATTTGAGCTTAAAACACTGTGTTGGCTGTCAGCTTTTCAGCTTTAAATTTACATATGAAAAAGAGTGCATGATCAGAAAGGATAGTGTGCACTGCTGGGAAATTATGTTAGTTGTGCGATGCAGGGTAGTTTTCTGAAAGGTTGAGCCTGTCAAATTTTTTGGAAAAGTTGTGACGTTAATTCTAAAAGTTGTTAAGTCATTCTAAGGATGTTACTATATGTTTTACTGGAAAACAAGGCTAAAATAATGATTACAGTGCTAATGAAGGCTTCTGTAATTAACTTGATTTTATTATTGTAATTCCTGCCAATTTTCAATGATTGATTAAATGATTAAATGGGATGTTCCACATGGTTCAGTTTTCAGTTCAGTTTGATTTACTCTACAACATACACGTTGTATGCAAAGTTAGGTTGAGCATATTTTACAAAAGGTCATATTAAATCATAACTGGCCAATACATTCAGCATTATAGTGTGGTATAAAAACAACAACCACGAACGCCGTGCTACGTGAGCTGAACTGTAACTATCGACCAGCACGTAGCACGGCGTTCGTGGTTCGACTGGTCGAGACTGTTTTCCAAAGATGGCTCCTGCTTGAATACGCATAGTGTACTGTCTTTATAAAGTATCTTCTTATTAAACTGTCTGTACACTTACAAAGTTCTCAATGCTTTGGTTTGCAGGTAGAGACCCTCATTATGCTACCATGTTAGTGTGGGGCTATTTTGAGCCTTGTTAGTGGTATTAACTAGCGATTTTTATTTTTACTTATTCGATGCCCCATACACTAGCGTTATAAGCTAATCTGTGGTTAAACTAAAACTAACGTTAAAACTGGGTACATTTGAATAGAGAACGGTCGACTTGGTACCCATGTGTTGTTTAGCCCTAGGTTCATTTTAGGCCGGAATTGTCCTTTAAAGTTCTAGCACTTTAATGCCAGGAGACTTAATACTTGTGTAACTTTATTCTATTTGTCAGTAAGAAGTGGAGATTTAAGATACCTATGCAGCAATATATAGATCGTACAGAGATTACAACAGTAAAGAAATTGTTATGAGGTGTAAAATAAGTTGGCATGGGAGAAATAGTTATACTGCCGTCAGGGAACCAAATAATTGATCTTTAAATTCCATCAGTATGTTTGTAACCTTAAACACTCTTGAGTTGATAACCATTGGCTGAGATGGATATTGTATTGCAAACCATAGCCAAAAGAAAGTGTACACCAGAACATACCCATGCTTGTTGAATTTCATATCCATGGGCATGAAGAGGAAAGTTGGTCCTCCATTTGCTGTTATAACAGCTTCCAGTTTCACTTGGCATTTACTTCTTTTCAGACACAAAAGTATCACTGAGGTCAGGCATTGATGTTCGTTGATGGGGTCTGGCTCACAGTTGACTGCTCTAGTTCATTGCAAAGGTGTTCAGTGAGGTTTAGATGTGGTCTTCCACACCAGACCCAGTAAACCATTTCTTTAAGGACCCTGTTTCATTCACAGAAGAATAAAAAAGTTTCCCATTCTACTATAAATGTTTGTTTAAGGAGACTGTATGGCTGTATGCCTGATCTTTGCACTTGTGAAAGCTTAAAGGGATAGTTCACCCAAAAATGAAAATTCTGTCAGTATTTACTCACCCTCATGTTGTTCCAACCCCGTAAGACCTTCGTTCATCTTTGGAACACGAATTAAGATATTTTTGATGAAATCTGAGAGCTGGATCACTCCTCCATACTCCTCCATAGGCTTCTTCAGGGATTGAAACTTGCCAGCCCCAAAAAGTTATTAAAGACATCGTTAAAATAGTCCAAGTGACTACAGTGGCTCAATCTTAAGTTTATCAAACGACGAGAATACTTTTTGTGCGCAAAAACAAACAAAAATACCGACTTTATTTCAACTATTCATTTCCTTCTCTGTTGGCCTCTAGTCAGTTAACGTAGTGTGATTGCGTAGAGTTACGTCACACGTAGGCTCACTATTGGCCGACGCTGGTCATGTGTGTGATGCGTGTGACGTATAACAACAGAAGCGTACGCTATTACACTAGTGAACTGACTCAAGGCCCACAGAGAAGGAAATGAATAGTTGAAATAAAGTCGTTATTTTTGTTTGTTTTTGGGCACAAGTATTCTTGTCGTTTGATAAACTTAAGATTGAGCCACTGTAGTCACTTGGACTATTTTAACGATGTCTTTAATAACTTTTCGGGGCCGGCAAGTTTCAATCCCTGAAGAAGCCTATGGACTAGTATGGAGGAGTGATCCAGCTCTCAGATTTCATCAAAAATATCTTAATTTGTGTTCCGAAGATGAACGAAGGTCTTACGGGGTTTGGAACAACATGAGGGTGAGTAAATACTGACAGAATTTTCATTTTTGGGTGAACTATCCCTTTAAATATCGAAAGCCATTAATTAGAATGGTGTATTCACATACCTTTGGCCATGTTGCGTATCTCAGATTTTCTAAAGTGCCTTTTTTTCTTCCTTTTTTGTGTGATGCAGATTGTGTGTGTGTGTGTGTGTATGTGTGCGTGCATGGTTGTGCAGCCAAGTCTGTGAACTGCGACGATGTCTTGCCATGGCCCATTCATTCCAGACTCACGATTGCCTGCCAAGTGTCTCTCTGGAGCACCATTCCCCTTTACATATGACCCAGCTAAATATCTTCACCTCCTCTCACAAATCTTTTGCAAAAAGACATGAAACTTCAAAAGGACGTACACACTCCCAATTTCTTGTGAGTGTGTGCACATACACCTGAGAGGATCAGTGTAATCCATGATACCAAATAGGCATTTGATGAGAAAATATCTGGTGGAAGGAAGAATGCAGGTATATTTGGCTGCTCAGGAAGTCTGCGCCTTTGTGTGCTTGAGAGAGAGGCCATAGGGCCAATAGTGCTTGTTTAAATCTCTTTTAGCACACTGGACGGTATCAAACTGAGGTTAGAATTCAGCCTTTCTGCAGATTTGTGCTGCTGGATAGAAAAAGTGCTCTGACAGCTTAAAAGGCCCTTGATACGCAAGCTGTGAAAAATGTGCTATGCTGGCATATAGCGGCTAGTAATGTGTGCTGTCTAGGTTGAACACTCACCATAACATAACACCTTTCCCACTGCAGAAAGTCTAACCCTAAAGCTATAATCAGCTATAAAGGATAGTGGCATCAATTGTGAGAACAAATGTGGAAGACAGAAGCATTTAGAACAGACTAGTTCATCTGTCTACCAGAGCTATAAGCAGTTTATTCTGAAATTTCAGCCTTGTAACAGTTATATATAACATACGATAGAGGGGAGAGACCACAAAAGTTCAGCCTTCTGTTTTCTTCTATTCGATGGTTGGACTTTTCTATTGTTTTATAATTAAAAAGTTTCTCTTCATTTGTAATCTTTAAATCTTGATAAAGGTGTGTGTGCCAAAACACATCGAACTGGTTTAAATATAATTCCCCCATCAACAAGTGTTGATCGATTTACTTTCTTCAGTAGTTTCAGCATTTCCATGCACGCTATTTGTTAGTGAGGTTGCACCTGACTAGTTCTCTGTCCTGTTTCACAGTCCATATTGCCCTTTGCACACTGCAAATAACTCTGCCAGGCCTTCCTCTATCTTGAAACTCTGTCTGTTTGAGTCATATCAGCCCACCCAACCCGTTGCCGATCGACAATCGCCTTGAAACAACTGCACTTCATCTCAGCAAGCATCAAACATTCTCTATCAACTGCCTAAAACCCATCCTGCTCAGCCACCTCTTGTAGACACTCATTCATCAACATCCTGTCTGACAGCCACATCTTATGAACACCAGTTAGCTCTCATCGCCCTCCCCTAATGGCCTATCTAACAGTGTCTCAGCTGTTAGAACCTCCAAACTGTGCAACTGCATTCTCATATCACATCTCTCCACACACCCACACATACACACAGTCTGTGTAATGGGCTTGAGGAAACATACTGGGAACACCATCAGTGTGTTTGGAGACAAAGAGAGATAGTGAAAGAGAGAGAAGGACATGATGATGTAGAGCGAGGGAAACGGATGCGAAGAGCCAGAAAACAGCATGGAAAATTCAAATTAAGAGAGGTGGCGTGCTGTAGTGGAGAGATGGATGGCAACAAAGTGGTTGGGAGGAACGATATGGAAAATGATAAATACAATTTCACAAAAGAGAGAGGGAGAGACGGCATGAGTCTCAAGCTAAGCAGCATGCCAGCAGTGAGGTATTTTTCTGATTGATTACCATGGGACACGCAGATCTCTCACACTGCGAAATGGCTGATTGGGCGTAATTGGAAGGGATTCAGGGATAACATAAAAACTAGCCTCAAATTGTGCTATACTCCTTACTGCGTCCTCCCCAAAACATTTTACCTGGCAAAAAGGGACTTGCCATGGAGTGTGAGCCAGGCTAATCAGACTCATGAAGCTTTGTGAGCCGTGAATGTTTAAAGGGCCAAATAAGTCTCACTCTCTGTGAAAAGCAGGGAACCGTAGGAGTTTTTTAACTTCAACCTGAGAGCTCTTAGACAATCAGGCCTCAGTTACAAACATATGCTCCATTCACGTCATGCGAGTCCAAAACAGCCATCACCCTTGGTTTTTTTAGATAAAGCTTCGATTTTGGGGCAAAGTCCTAATAATCACTCTAGCCTAAGCAAGCATTAGAATAATAATAGTTTACATTTATTTAATGTGTAATTAAATGCTCAAACAAATTCTCTGTATGTGGAACATTAATTAAGATGATCCGCGTAGCAGAAAAACAACGTTTAATAAGAGAGGCTGAGGCGAAAGTGCATTTGCAACCGAATAAAGTTCCCATGAGAGGAAGAGTACGAGTGCCGATCCTACACTTCTAGGGGCCCTAAGCAAAACTTTGTGAAGGGGCCACCATCGAAAACTATTCAGAGCGGTTTCACTGTCAACAAACAGCATACAGGTTAAATTTCAATAAACATTAGTACTAATGACTACTATGGTATGGTATGAAAAAAGTATAGAAATATGTAAAGAAAAACCCTTTAAAAACATTAAACTGCCAGTTAGAACAACTTAAATTAAATCCAAATTTTCGTTGACCGCTAAATAAATGCTTTATGAAAGTGGGGGAAGTGCTTTATGACCATCTTGCTGTCAGATATCACACAGCTGAAATGATTTTCCAAATGTGTGATTCAATAATTCTCTAAATGTACTAACTTTAGACTAATGGGCATTGTTTTTAAAGCACTTGACAGGACTCACAGTACATCTTGCACGACTGCACAGGAATGTATTTATTTCTTATACATTAAACCATGCACAAGAATGTTTTGATTATTGATGTTTACTGACACACTGAAAATTACATTTCATCATGGGGCATTTCTAAAGAAACACAGTTTATAATATTGGACCCAGAGATCTGGACTGGACTCTGTTTTTATGACTTTATTGGTTTGTCAAGACTAAATAAGAATTTAAAATGTTACAAAAATACATTACTACTTCATTCTGGGCACATAGTCTTTCTTTTTTCCCCCTCTGCTTCGGACGATAGCTTCGTTGGGAAGCCATATGTCTGCCGCACTCCATGATGTCTGAGTCCAGACAAATATAGCAGCGAATATAGCTGGTTAGCCCCCTGTTTCACAGACAAGGCTTAAGCCTATTCCAGACTAAAATGCATGTTTGAGCTGTTTTAACTGAAAGAAACTTGCACTAACACATCTTAAAATATGTCAGTGCCATTGTTTTGTCTCAAGATGCACACCAGTAATGTTTTTTTCTAAGGCACATTTATAAAAGCTGAACTAATCCTGGCTTAGTCTAAGCCCTGTCTGTGAAACGGGGCCATTATGTTTTATTTAGCAGTCATGTGTTCACTTAGATCATAGATGGTAAAGAACATTTACAGCTAATATAGGCCAATACCAAGGAAATACATGGTCAAAAACCTTTTTTTGTTTTTTGTTTGATAATTATTGAAAACCAGACTCAAGAGAATCTTGCTGCACTGGTTTGGTTCTGATCGGTCAAAAAACCTACAGGACTAGTTCGCAAAAGTAGTTTTTTCAAAAAAATCCAAAATTTTTTGACTTACGGTTTGGTCTGCCTGATCACTTTTAGGGGAGAATGCTGATCCCTGGAAATGTCAACAATTACAATAGGGTTTCAGTGCTACGTGCCTGAACCCCTAATAATCCAGTATTAGAAAAAAGACATTTCCACATGACTCCATTAAAGTTGAATCTGCATTTAAATTAGCATGTTATAAAAACTATGTTTACGTAGGGGTATGTCACTTAAATAATCTTTGAGAGCAAGAAGCCTACGCACCTTAGGTAGTTTGTGTATAGGGAGAACGGGTACTAAGTACGTCCTCTGTGAGGGGCGATTGATTTCAGGTCTTTATTGGAGCAGGAGCGGATACTAAATCACAGCTAATTAATATGCTAAAACTTTCCCTCTTGCACTTATCTCTCACCACAGAAGCCTGGGCTTAATTATTTAATTACTGAAAGAAAAAACCCACCCTGACGGGCAGCTTCGAAAGCAAGACAAAATAACCTTTTTAAAGCAGTGCGGGCATATTTTAACATACACATATATCCTCTTTTACTGACTAATACATTTTAAAGAGTGTGTGTGTATATATATATATATATATATATATATATATATAGGTGAAACTCAATAAATTAGAATATCGTGCAAAAGTTTGTGTATTTCAGTAATTCAGATTAAAAGGTGAAACTAATATATTTAGTATATATAACTATATACATATGCATGATTATACTTATCAGAGGGCTGACATTTCTGTATTTAAATCCTTTTTTTTATTGATTTCATGTAATATTCTAATTTTCTGAAGTTTTGAATTTGGGGTTTTCATAAGCTGTTTGATAATCATCAAAATTATAAACCTTTATATATATATTTTGCTATATATTTTTTTTATTCCTGTTATATATATATATATATATATATATATATATATATATATATATATGTGTGTATATATATGTGTATATATATATATATATGTATATATATATGTATATATATGTATGTGTGTGTGTGTGTGTATGTATGTATGTATGTATGTATATATAATTTAACTTATATGGCCATCACAATAAAACATTATTAATGCATTTAATTAAAGTAATATAAAAAATTAAATGTAATTTTTCTAATATTTAGAGTGGGAACTGATATTTATATGCATTTTTATATAGGCAACCTGTGCTTTTATTATTAAAATCACATTGATTAAATTTCTAGCTACTGTATAACAATTCTCACTACCATAATCTTATTTTATTCATAATAGTTTTAATAATATTTAATATTTATGCAATTCAGTTATTATAAATAATATATATAATATAAAACATACTAATATATATAGAAGTAAAAGAATTAAAAGTGGGGGGAAAATCACATTATGAAATAAATGTTTTTCTCCAAAACACATTGGGAACAATTATTTGCCTCCTTTTATGAAATACTTTTTGCAACCTCCTTTTTCCAAGATAACAGCTCTGAGTTTTCTCCTATAATGCCTGATGAGTTTGGAGAACAACTGACCAGAGATCAGAGACTATTCCTCCATACAGAATCTCTCCAGATCCTTCAGATTCACAGATCCATGTTGGTGCTTCTTCTCTTCAGTTCAGCCCACTCATTTTCTACAGGGTTCAGGTGAGAGACTGGGATGGCCATTGCAGTTTTGCACTTGGTTTTGTGCTCAGTGACCCATTTTTGTTTTGATTTTGATGTTTGTTTTTGGATCACTGTCCTGTTGGAAGATCCAAACATGGCCCGTTATAAGATTTTCTCTTATATATATTTTCTCTTATTTCTTGCAGAGGTTGTCACGTTTTGATTTTTTATCTGTTGGTATTTGATCGAATCCATGATGCCATGTATCTGAAAGAGGACCTCTGGCAGAAAATTAGGCCCACAGCATTAAAGATACAGCAGAGTATTTCATTTTACACATGGGGTACTTTTTTAGCCCTGTATGAACCAAACCCATATTAAGTGTTTGCTGCCAAAAGTGTTTGCTGAGGTGAAGATGCTGGATGTGAAGGTCCTGGGCTGGTGTGGTCTGCGGTTGTGAGGCCGGTTGGATGTACTGCCAAATTCTCTGAAACGCCTTCGGAGGCGGCTTATGGTAGAGAAATGAACATTCAATTCAAGGGCAACCGCTCTGGTGGACATTCCTGCAGTCAGCATGCCAATTGCACGCTCACTCAAATCTTGCGACATCTGTGGCATTGTGCCGTGTGATAAAACTGCACATTTTAGAGTGGCCTTTTATTGTGGCCGGACTTGTGCAATGCTCACTTGTGCAATTATCATACTGTCTAATCAGCATCTTGATATGCCACACCTGTGAGGTGGATGGATTATCTCAGCAAAGGAGCAGTGCTCATTAACACAGATTTAGACTTTTAGATTTGTGAACAATATTTGAGAGAAATAGGGCTTAGATCTTTGTCTAAGAGATCTTAGAGTTCAGCTCATGAAAAATGGGGGCAAAAACAAAAGTGTTGCGTTTATAATTTGTATATATATATATATATATATAATTACCTGGTTTCATTCTTTGTTAGCATTTAAACTCAAAAAGTAGATTTTTTTCTGATTATACTTTCATAAAGATGTGAAATACTTTCTCTCATTCCAGGTTGATTTAATAACTTTAAATCAATGGCAGTCAGGGGGACTATTCAGAAAACCTGTTTAAAAAAAAAGTAATTACTTTAGTGAGTCATTACTTGTTTGGTAATACAAGTGGTGTCATTAGACATTTCAACTGTACTGCTTCTTTGAATAAAATTATGATGCAATATGTTGGAATACAATTGGTTTTGAGGCAATGTTTAGGTTTTTCTACAGTTCTTGCTCTTTATCGACAACTCACGCATTCATGCATTTCAAATGAATGCCCTTATTCAACAGAATGAAAGGATCTGTCAGGAGGACCAACCTTCCATGCCATGCCAATCGCCTTATCTAACCGCAGCAGTAGCTAGAGAAAGCAAAATCTACAACTCAACCTTCAAGCATCTTATCATCTCAGAACATCAGGCCTCTCTCCTCATCTCGTACCCGAGTAAGTCCAAATAAATATATAAGTATAGAAAACCCTGAACATGCCTGTTTGTCTGTCAATGTCATTTGCACTTCAAAGTGTGAGGAATGTAACCAGAGAGCGAGCGTCTCGTTGTCGAATATGTTTGGGCGAATCGTTTGTTTGCCCCACGGTTGTCTCTCTTTATATTGCGTCTGGCTGTGGTTAAACCTGTAGCATTGATGCTGGCTTATCTCTGCCACTCAGAGACTCTGCTCTCTCTCTCTCTCTCTCTCTCTCTCTCTCTCTCTCCAGAGATTGCCCTGGAGAAGGATGTGGAAGGCACACATGTAACTGACAGGATGTACTTTTAAAAAAAGGAGAGAGGGAAGAAAAAGAATAAAAGTAACATCATAGAAATATTGGAAAAATATTGTAAAGGTCATGAGATCACATCTGTGATAGTAGTGTGTGTTAAGTCTGAGGTATAAGTTAACTCATGCTGTACTTTTGTTGTAAAATGACAACAAATACTGAGACAGTGTGGAAATTGGTAGCACTTTATTTTACAGTACCGTTCTGCATGTACATATGTACTTATTATAGTTATTACAATAACTGGGTAATAACTCTGCACTCACCCTGAACCTACCCCTAAACCTAAACTTAACCAATGTTACCTTATATTAACCATACTTTATTAGGTAAGTACACGTAAGTGCAAGTCTCAATCAAAACTTGTATGACTTTTTTTTCTTCTTCTGCGGAACACAGATTTGAGGAATTTCCTGGTTGCTCTTTTACAAGATGGTTTTGCATCCTTTTTTAAGCCTGAAAGCTTCAGTACCCATTCATTGCAATTGTATGGGATCTCGATCTTACTATTTTACATTGTGGCACTTTAATATGAATTCATGTGAATTGTGCAAAAACATAAGATAAAAAATAAATAAATAAAAAAGTAATCATGAAATTCCTCCCCTAAACATAACTGTCACTGGGGTGCAGATAATACGAAATGGACAAATTTATACAAATTTCGAAATATTCCAACTATTCCAAAACATAAAATTGCCATGAGAAAAGAGTGAATGGAATAATTCTTCGAAATGTCTCCCTTTGTTTTGCACACGCGCACACACACACACACAAATGTGTAATAATAAAATGGGTTTTTCATTTCTCTATATTTGGAAGAGATTTTGGTTTCTGGATATTCACAACATTTCCTCAGTTACCCTTGTTTTGTAGTCTGACATTAGTAATGTGCATCCTGTCCTTTTACATCACCTTGTCCTTGGCTCCACTTCTGCATCATCTCCGGTCCCATTCTCTTTTTCCTCTCCGTCTTCCCTCGACTTGTGCCATGTTGCCACAATCCCAGTTGGTGCTGGCATTCCCTGTTGAAACACATCCAAATCAATTGGCAAACTCCTTCACTCTTCCATCAGCTCCACTCTTTCCTTTTCTTGGTCTGTCTCTTCTTGTTTCTTGTCTCCCGCTATCAGTGTGAAATTTGAGAGGAAATAAACAATAGCACATTTACAAGATTTGTAATAATATAAGTCAGAACATGTAAAACAGTGTTATTGTCAAAAGAAATAAATTAATTCATGCTGCAATTAGGCTTGTCAGTGGACAGCTGCACATCTTCTCACACACACATTGAAACACTGAAAGATCCTCTCCTTCTTGTCGACAGTGAGAAGCATGGGCTAGTAAGACAGAGACCTCTGATAAATAAGTCTCGTCTTGTATTTGAGAAGATAAAGAAAAAAATTGGTATGGCGTTGTTATATAGAATTATTTTAAAACATGTTATTGTAGTTTGAGGGTGTTATCAAACCTTTATAAGTTAGGAGCCATGGGTTAATCCCTTAAAATGTCCATTTAAACAGAGCTTGAGGAGAAAAAGTCTGTAAATAAATGCTTTTTTTATTAAAAGAACGGTCCCATTGACCTTCAACTCAATGGAGGGATCAAACTTGAGTTACTGTAATTGAACGAAAGTAGATATAAAAGTATTTTTTCCAAACTGCCGCTAGGTCAGTGTTGTTTTAATTAAATGAATCAAGAAATCTATAGTGTCTCTTTTCAAAAGAAAAAAACAAAGAAAATAAAGGGAAAGTTTAATATGAGAGGAAAGAAAAGAGATGGCTCATTTGATCGATATCTCTCTGCCTCGAATTCAATCAGCGGGGATAAAAAGCAATTCTCCATATCACCCAAAATAATACATCTCCATTACTCCACACAAACTCCCATCATATCTGACCCTTCGTTCTGTCCACACCTCACACACTCGCTATTTTTTTCAATCTTTTTAATCTGCGCAGAGATACAGGAGAGGAGGGGTAGAGTTGATGGTTGATTGAGTCATGATAAATCAATCCTCCCAAAATAACCCATGCTTTTGGCACCTGTCATTTCATTTTCCTGACCCCAGAGCTTTTTGAAGGGAATATCGGTTTGATAACATTGCTTCAGATTTACAAGAATGTTAGCTGTACAATATGAAGAAAAGGATGTGCATCCAAACATGTGCATGGTGATACAGTACATGTCTGTGTTATTGTTTCACAAATGGAAGTTGCAGCAGCTGTCCATCACTCAAAGGCATAATCAAGAAACCAACAGCAATAACAGCATGACACATTCAGTATTCCCTAAGAGCATGTCTCTGTCAAGAAAACTCCGAAGATTCGCATAGTCTCAAAATACTGATTCATGTTACAGAGGCTGGTAGAAAATAACTGCGGGATATGAAAGCCCTGTGGGGAAGGTTTTGCTTATCTCTGCCTGTTTATAATACACACACACACAATCTGTTTCTTACCTTTACCTTTTTATTATGCTTTAAATTTAGAGTATCTTTGCACACTGGTTGGTGTTAGAGGGCAACACTACATGTAGATTAAAGATGGCTATAGTTGCATAATGGCTCACCTTTGCCAAATAAATAATAATAAGGGAATAATGTTTCTTAAATAGGGCGCAAAGACTATAAGTAAAAACAACTTTGGCATTTAGACTTAAGGAATGCTGGGGACCCCAACAAAAAAGAACTTTATTCAAGTGTGCTATTAGTATACTTCTTATAAACTAAAAATAAGAATAAGCTTGCTTTGGACGAGATTTAAGAGCATAACAATCATTTTTCCAGTGACCTCGCTTTTGACAGTAATTACAGATTTTTTCTGAATCCCCCGAAACACGACCAATCTTATCCTCAAACTGCCTACTTGCCCTTGCTTCACTAACCAACTTAACTCCACGCTCACTAATATAAGTGGCGATGCACTCGGACACGGAGTTTTTAAACTGCTCCAAAATAACTAACTCACGGAGGTTTTCAAAAGAGTCAACCCCGGCCGCTGAGCAAAAATGCATAGCTAAATCACGCATAAACTCTAGATGAGACTTATCTCCACGTCTCCAACCTCGAAAGCGCAATCGGTACGCCTCCGGCACAAGTTCATATGTTTTTAAAACAGCAATTTTTACCACAGAGTATCTACCACAATCAGTACTGCTTAACGCTGAAAATGCCTGTTGTGCTTTTCCGGTTAACACACACTGTAACATTAACATACGCGTAGAGTCAGACCAACCTCGAGCCTCAGCCAGCCAGACGTTCAAATAAGGAAAAAAAAATCTCTGGGTCCTCCTCATTAAACCTGGGAACTAATCTCTGATCACTCAAGACATCCTGTTTAATGTTTACCTGTGCCTCGCCCTCCAGCTTACCTTCTCTGATCAGCGCTAGTCTTTGTCTCTAACTTTTCCCGCTCCAAATCCTGCCTCATTCTTTCCATCGCCTGCTCTTTCTCCTGTTCAACTTTAATACGCAACAAAAGCAACCCTTTCTGCTGCTCAAACGATAAACCCACCGGGCTTACTCTTCCCAACAAAGATGATTCAACCAAAGTGTCAACTTCACCTGGCACCAAGACACCCTTTTCTAACAATTTCGCTGTCAAATTACCTTTTACATAATCCTTTGTCTTTCGGGCATCCCCTATATCAACCTTATAGTACTCCACAATCCTAATCAATTGTTTCTTAGTACAAATATCTAATCCTCGCTCCTGTGGCGATTCAATAAAATCTTCCACCACTTCATCCATGGCTAACAAATCCACTAGAGACGAAGCTTAAGTGACAAATTTATCAGCACACCAAGGCTTACAACCACAGCCCAAGGACGGCGTTTCCCCGCTAACTACCCATCACAAAAGCTAACTTACTGACCCTAGTCTTCGTGAGGCGTAGCGGTGGGTTTTTATGCATTTACAACCCGATGGTCAGTCAAAGGTGACCAGCAAGCTGGCAACCCCCCTGAAACCACGGAAATGCTCCCGAGCCGATGTAGGGAAAAGGAACATGGGAAGCTCTACCCCCGGTACCTCCACACTAAAACAATGATGCAGCGACCCCCCTATTGGGAAAAGCTGCTAAGCCTACAAGGAAAAACGCCAGCCCAAAACTTAAGTGCGCCTTAAACTGTCACTTACCTTCACACGTCTCCACAAAAAACACACAGCCACTACTGCCAAAACACACCCGCTCGAGTACGCCAGCAAACAAATTACAACTAATCAAAACTAATCAAACTCAGGCACGTCTCCCAGAGCGCAACAACTAACCATATAAAGGACACTGACGTCAGAGGATCTCCCCCTTAACAGTCAATCACGACGCATAATGTTCCAAAAAAAAGAAACACTATTCAGAGACGAAACTACTCTATAGCTACGCTCATTCACATCTGCCCTTCAAGCGCTCACAAACAAATTACTAAATAAAACCACAAGGCGCTTTAAACAAATCAAATAACTAACAAAACGCGCAAAAAGCAACGGACGAGCCCCCATTTGTTACGACTGACTCAAGGCCATAACAATCAATAGGAGACCATGCCACGAGCAAACAGTGCAAAACATAAATTTATTGTGTATGTAACACAAATGTAAACAACGTAACCAACCATGGGATATGAATGTCAGTATCAGCGGTGTAGCGTAAGTGTTGGGATGTATTGTGTGTGTGTGTGGGTGCAGATGTTGGATGTAAAAATAAAAGACATAAACTCAAAAAAACTTAAAGGTGCATCTCTGTGAAGTCCTGACGCAGGGGCGTCGGACTGGGGGTAAAACCAGTACTGATTACCAGGGCCCCAAGGGGATGAAGGGCCCTTGAAAAGTCTGGAATACAGACATCCCAATTCTCCCGGAAGTTTGATAGCGTCTCCCTGATGCCCGCAAATTAGTTAAAATCTCCCGGAATCTAGAAGGCGAATGCGAGACAGAACATCTGTGCGCATAACATACATAGCGCGTGCGCAATCCAACCAATTGCTACTCAATATTTTGATCGAGATCAACTTAAAAGTATGATTAAGTATTCGAAGTATTTAAACACTTTTTTTCACATAGTTTTACTTATAAACATACATTGTTTAAAAATTTTGATTTATAAAGAAAACAGACTGCTGTGACGTGTGGTTCTGTAGTTCTGCAGTTAGAAGCATTGCTTACGCACATATAAGCTAACACAATCATTAAACATTAAACAGCATATAAATAAATCCCTAACGTTACTGAATGAAATGTTGAACCCATGAAGAGGAAACGACTGTGAAGCTTTAGTGGTGTTTATGGACTCGATTTACTCCATCTGTGCTTTGATCATCGTTCTGAATCCCATACAGATTTAGTCTTGTACAAAAACACAATTTTCTCCGCTTTTTGCTCAAAATGTTGCTTTTTTTTTCAGTGAAATTTAACCACATTCTCGATAATGTTGATGAAAAATAATGCATGAAGCTAGAATATATATATTTTTTTTTAACCAAAAGGCTCTGTTCTTTCTTTTGATATAGATATGTTCAGATATTCGTACAACAAAATATTCTGGGGGCCATGAAAGTTTTGTGAAAATTATATTTAAAAAAAATGCTGGTATAAAAATGAATAGCCTACCTAAATAGGAACATAGTAGGCTTATATTTAAAGTGCAAATAAAATAATAATACATATAGTAAACTATAAGTATGATGTTAAGTTCACTTAAATATGATAAGTTCACTTAAAGAAAACTTAAAAGTATGCTTGCAGTATAAAACTACTATCATAAACTAAATAATGTGCTATATTTAACTAGTAAATGAGCAGTATCTATAGGTTAAGTTCTCTTGTAGTACAGTTGTAAACTTGCCGTGTACTCAAACTGTAACACTTATAGTACACTTAAAAGTATACTTTTATACACTAAAAAGTGGGCCAATTTAGTCCCTATTGAAATAGTGCACTTACAAGTAGGCATATAGCCTACCTCTAGTAGCCTACTGATATAGGCTACTTCCTACATAAAGTAGCCTATACTTAAAAATATACTTGAACTTTACTTAAGTATACTTAATAAAAATTAACTTGAATTATAACCATTTTTTTTGTAAAAGGAGTAATTTAACTACATAATGTGACGCATGGATTTTCCAGAACAAGCTAAGTTTTTTTTAGAGTGTTTTGAATGATAGCCTACGTTGTATTATTGCGCAAGCGACTTCACTTACAGAGATGTGATTAAAAAAAATCTCTCTTTCTCAATCTCTCCCAGTAAACAATTACCGTCTTTCAACGTTGAAATTTGGTTGAAAATAAGTCGGTCCACCTTGGACTAGTTTCCAACGTGATTTCAACTGATCATCTAAGATACCACATATTTTCAAATGATAATCTAAGAGAGGATAAGTCTGTTATACGTGCTAAAATAACAGAGAAAAACAAACGACCAAACCATGTTCATTATTATCTCAAATAAATTGAAAGAGTTTTACATATTCCATTTAGACGCTGAAGATCGACCTGTTTTCAACGTTGAAAAGTCGTAATTAGATGTTGAAGATTTACGTCTATTCAACGTCTAATAAACGACTTTTTGCTAGCTGGGCTCTCTCTCTCTCTCTCTGCGCATATTTATCATTGCCGTTTATTCTAGTGAATAAATTCATTATAAACGATTGCTGACAGGTCTAATTCCTACGAGTGAAACGCTCCTCTCGCTCTCAAAATGTAGAATTGGACAAAACAATTCTTTCTAATAAAAAAAAAACTCATTCACAGTGGAATCTCGGTGGAAAGTCGAATCATTCTAGTGAGTTGGTTCATTTGGATGGTGCGTCTAAATGAAAAGATTGAGATTCGTTGATTCTGTAGCTACATGTTATTTACACCTTTTTATAAAATATTTAGTTTAGCCAAATATATTTGACTTCGTTATAGCTACAAATTAGTGAGTATTTTAGTTATTCTAGTTTGGCTACAATTTTCAGTTTGCATTTGATGTTGCCATCCTACTTGTGATTGTTCATTCATTCAAAACACTCATTGCTCCCACAGCACCGCATTTGTAAAGGATATTTACCCATAACATTTTATTTAAAAAAATATAGTTATGCTTAAATATTTATATTTTCCATCTCGACACCAATCAACCAGCATAATTTCTGTAGTATTCCCTTTCGATTTCAAAGTGATTCATCTTGTATGGTACAAAAGGAGCTAGCCTAGCATATAGCCTCTAGATATCACATTTATCACTCAGTGACAGATGAGGCTCTGGGATGTTGCAGAACAGCATTTTTCCCCCCTTACAGATTCTTTTTCATTTGTCATGTTTATCTCCGCATATTGTGAATATTAGCTACAAGAAACAAAGTAGTTCAGACCACCTTAGAAGCTATGAAGCATTGTGATTTAAAATTTTAATGAAACCAAACCAAAACAAAGCATTGTTTGCTTGTCAGTGCTGATTAAAATGATAGCCCAGTGCTATAGCCTACAAGACCTTCTGTCAATGTATGACAGAACTGAAATGATTCATTTTCACATTTACTCCTTAACAACTGCTCGAAAACAATTCCTGCCCATGATACAGATGATGGCTCTCCAACTCCCGCCAGCACTATGAACAGAGGCGGTGTGACAAACCCTTTTAATTAGATTCCCAACCTCATTCCTCCAATGCTTACCCGGAGACATGGAAAACAGACCATAATCTGATAGGCGTCTGGAGGCAGATGCAGAAATCCAGTCTTCCCTTTAGAGAAGCAGTGAAATGTGGTGCATTTCCCCTCTCTTCACACCCTATTACCCCTCTATCCCGTCCCAATCTCCCTGATGAGAATGGAGCGGGATCCAGGAAGGAATGGGATGTGTGGCTACACACAGGCGCAGTCCTTGTGGTCCACGAGCACCAAGGCAAAACCACAGTGTGGCGGGAAGGTTCTAATTCAACGGGCAGGAGACAGGCTGAAACGTATACCTCCCGTCCACCACATTTGGAATTCAATATAAACTCACATAACACTAACATCTATACTTATTAATAAAACATATAAATATATCCAGTTGGGGCTGGCCTGTCGGAGAAACTTTTTAAGGCACTTTGTCTGGGGGGTTGATGGGCTGTGCTTGAGGGAGTTCCTGACATCTGGTGCTTGGGTGTGTGAGCAATTGCTATAATGCTCTCACTCCATTACCTTGCCACAGTGGACAAACGGGTAATGGGTTTCTTAAAGGTAAACCCTTCCTTCTTTCCGCCTTACCTGCAAAGTTAAATCGAAAACAGTTAGTGACTCCGACATTAGTAAATCAGATTCGACCACCATCTGTACTATTTAGAAGGGACGTCAAGGTTAGTGACTTATTCTGCATTACATTTGAATGTTTTTTTCCTCTTGTTTTAAGAATAAACCTCACATAAAATTATGTATTGAAATTGAAAATGTATTGTTAATTGCTGTTCATGCTTAAAATAATAATAAGAAAAAAAATCACTGATGAACAAAAATTCAGTAATTCAATAAATATTATTTGAAAAAAAAAACTTATGCAATTTTACTTCTCTAAGGATTTTTTAAAAAAGATGTTCAAATATTTTTTTTATTGGAAATAAAGGCAAAAACAATTATTATTATTATTTTTTTTTTGCAGTGTGACAATAAAATCTCTGAAATTGAGCCTCTCTGTGTAAACACACTCGTTAAATGTTTAATTACAAAACCATTTCTAAGTTTCTTGCTTTCAAGCATCTTTGGTGACTGAATCTCTTGGATTTTTCTGTGACTGAAAGGCTTTCAAAAGGATATAAAAAGTAGGAACACTAGCGGGCAGCGGCACCATTATATATTTGTTCATTTCTTTTTTTCTACATGCCAACATGGCATTCATTAATCCTTATACTGTCTGGCTAGACATTCTGGCTTTTAATATTCTTCCTCTGTCTTTATTATAAAGAAATCAAAATCACTGATAACTCCTATAAAGTTATATTTCTTCTTTGTATATTTCTTCTTTAAAATGCTACTCTGACAGCAGAATTAATACCTAAATTAAAAAGAAAAGTTACCATGCCTTTACATTTATTTAGCATAAAACAGGTTTTTGTTTTATTTGCAAAGGATTGTGCTTGTTTTTAAGTTTTTCCAAAACTAAAATTAAATGAATTATCCTTTAAACTCATGGTGAACAATTTAAATGAAGTCCCTGAGAGTATAACACTGCGATAACACTGCAGAATCTTTCTGAAGAAATGATAATGGAGGAAATTAGAGTGTCAAACAACAAAATGGCAGCCACTGTAAGTTAACAATCAAACACAAAGGGAAATTCAAAACGCGAACAATATTACAAGCTATAAAAAAAGATTTATTAACACGTGGCACGTTAAATAGAGGAGAATTAGTGTAGCAGGAAAAATAGAAATAGTAGTGCAGAGCGCATATTTGACTTTAACCTGCCTAGCAGATATGAATCTTGACTAAGCTTAACATATAAATAGTAACATAATTTATTGGGTGGAATCAGGTCATGTGATGTTATTTTGCAGTCATGTCTCAAGTCTTAACCTTAAAAACTTTAATTAACTTTAAAAAGTACTTTGGTCCACAAACAATTTGTTTCTTAAAGGTCAACCCAGTATGAGATAAAGTAAATGTGTTTCCAGCATTGGATGTTGTATGGCACTGGAAAGCCAACACTAGGGCAAATGGGAACAAACAAAAACACTAATTTTAGCTTGGAAGTGAAAAGTTGTCTTTTATGACAGCAAGTGTAAAGGGTTATGATGCACTGAGACAGGGTGCTATTCTCTTATCATCCTCGACAAGCATATTTTAAACTTGGTTGGCTATTGAGTGTAGTTATTTTAACAGTGTGAGGTTTTTTCTTCAGATCAAATGGAACATATTTATTATATTCTTACTGATAGGTTTATCTGCGATTCAGTCATTGTGTTAATATTTTATGCTTTTTGTTATACTGAGCTAAACAAATGCTAATCCAATTTGTATACAGCTGTATACAGATACATTAGTACTGCATAACCCAGCAATATTTTTAACAAGAAAAGCATGCAGCGGGCAGGTTCCACTATTACTGTAAATAGATCTCTGCTTGAATTCAGAGAAAAACAATTGAATGCATGTTGGCAACAAAAGGTCACTTCTCATTTCTCATGAGGTGCATGTTTTGTTTGCAGCAACAGGTACTTTGATATTGCAATTAATTTGCCAGAAGTCAGATATCAGGCTCGACATCAAAGTATATTTTAATAGTCATTTAATCAGCTATCATATAATCAACCAATGGGCTGGGTTTCTAACCTACCGTTAATAGTATTTTATTATTTAATTAAATTAAATTTAATTTATTTTTCTTTTCATTTTTTCATTTCATTTGATCTATTTTTTTATTTCATTAAAAAATGGTCCTTGAAAGGACTTTCAAAGAATGTACTTAGTATTCATGTTCATAAGGTTGAATAATCAACTGAATCTTATGAGGCGTTTCATTTTCTGTTAGTTTTATATGGTTTACATTTTTTAAACAACCATTACCAAAATTGTTACGTGGATAAATACACTTTATAATCCTGGTGTCTTTTTTATTTATATGAAATAAACATGAAAATTAAAAATAAAAATTGTAATATATTATATATATATATATTTAAAATGTATAAAATATAATAAATAAGGGTTTATTTCCCCTCTCTCTCTCTCTCTCTCTCTCTCTCTCTCTCTCTCTCTCTCTCTCTCTCTCTCTCTAAATATAAATATAAATATAAATATAAATATAAATATAAATAAATAGCAGTATCTGGGAAACTGCGCCCTCTGCTGACTGCAGGCAGTGATGTGACTAATTCTGAAAATAAAAAGTCAAATTCTTTATGGTTCTTGTTGATATAAGAGGTACTCAAAGAATAAATTGACTGTTGTTATTCATAGAATTTGTATTGTTCCACTTGGATAGATAAGATGAATGAATAGATAGAGGAGCAATTCCAGCACAAAACATAAAGTAAAACAAATGCCACAATGCATTCAAGACAAAACAGTGTACACTGACATGGCATGTGTGCAAAACACAAATGCATTTGCATTACACTTTAATGCGAAATGCAAGTGAATTATCTGGTAATGCCATTGTGCCCTGAAATGAGAACAACTGTCGATGCGGTGCCATGTTATCATCCTCATGGGGTTTACTGTCAAGTGTAATGTGTGGCCAAGGACTGTGGGGAGAGGAAGAGACAGTGTTGTATCGTCTGATAGCAGCAGGCAGGAAGGATCACTGGTGGTGCTCATGGTAGAATAAGCTGGTGGCCAAAGGTGTTCCCAGATTATTACAGTGCTCATTATAGAGAGGATGTGCAGACTTGTTCATTTCTGGACTCCACTGTTGCTGCCTCTGCCTCCAGTGGATTCATGTAATGGTAACTGAGTAATGGTAAGATACTTGAAATTTCCTCATCTAATATTGCAATAGTAAAGAGAAACAAACTGGACACAGACTGCTACATATGGTGGAATACTCGAGTCATTTCAGAAGATACAACTCCCTTTTTAATGGCATACCTGTTGTCCTGCACTTCAGTGAGTTGAAGTAAATGTATATATAGCAGAGCAATAGCACATCTGAACATAAAATATTGCAATCCAGATTCCACACAACATAATGGGAGACATATCAGAAAAGAGGAAATTTTTTTAGTGTGCGTCTTACTGGCTCATCTCTGACCAGGACAGCAAGTCTGTGTGGTGTATCGAGATGGCATCCAGAGTAATGTCAGCATACCACCACGTAGGACAGGAGTAACTGTCGACGCAAGAGGAAGCTGTCTGAAAGGGATGTCCAGGTACTAACCCCGTTTGTATTCAAAACAAAAACATAAAACCACAGCAACCCAACTCACTGCAGAATTAAATGCGCACCTTGACTCTCCTGTTCACCAAAACTGTTCGTCGGGAGCTCTACTGAGTCAATATTCATGGTCGGGCTGCTATATGTTGGTTTCATTTGTTCCAACAGTGCAAATCTTGGGCTGTGGACAATGTGAGACATGTATTGTTCTTTGAGTTCAGCTTCACTGGTGTGGAGAAGCCCCAAAAAGGTTTAACCCCCGGACTGTTGCTGGCCAGAGTAAAGCATGGGGTGGATCAGTGATATTTGGGCTAAAATATATATTGGCATTACCTACTATGTTTGATGGGCGCGTGTGTCACTGCCAAAGAATACCGTACCATGGACCATGTGCACCTAATAGTTCAAACATTATACCCTAAATGGAGTGAAGTTGCGCATCTCCCATGGCATGTACAGCCACCATATCTAAAGGGTTTGAACATGGAGATGGCAATACCAACAAAACACATACTGGGAAAATATATAGCTTGAAAATACATCACTGTGGATAAAAGCATCTGCTTTTATAAAAGTAAGTAAGTGTCAATGTAGTGATTCTCAAGAAACACTGGGGGTACTGATAAAATGCATATGGTGAATGAACTGTAAATTGCTTCCAAGCGTCTGTCAAATGAATAAATGTAAAGGTAAACATCACATGCATCTTATCTAGTTTAAAATGAGAATGATAAGGTGAAGACTCAATTACCCGCCAATGAGTTGAACAGATGAGGTCAAAGACAAGGCAATCAATGAGCCAACATTGAGATCACAGACAAGGTCATCTGTGAGGTAACTGATGAAGTATGGCTCTTGAGATATGTTAATCAACAGTGCTTTATAACTACACAAAGTGCATATATGTTAATTAGATTAGGTAGTTAGTTGAAATATGTGACAGCTAACCATTTTCATTTAAATGTAAACGTGTAGGAATGCTTTCTGTATATTATATACTATCTTATATTATATAAAGATCTGACTTTAAGATTAATTTTGGAACACATAAATACACCAAGACATAGTTATGTTATAATACTTGAATTTGTTTGCATCAATTATTTTTTGTACTAAAATGTCTTTTATGAAAAGTTTCTCCCTCCAGCTTTCCAAGGAAGTTGTCAACAACTGATGCCACCATTGTGAGACAACTTATAAAATAGTTTTTAGTGCACGTCTTACAGGACAGCAAGTCTTTGTGGTGTATTGAGAGCTACACCCATACTGGCTCACAATAGCAATGTATATTTACAATACTGAGTGTTCTGAGACATGTTTAAGATGATTGAGAATGAAAACCAATACACTACTGTAAAGGGGCAGCACCAGGAGTCCTCAATGGGCCCATTATTCTCCTCTGCCCTTTGCTCTCATGGCTGAATTGAGTCTCTCAGCTCACACCATCTCTATTTCTAGGGGTCACATTTTTGCGGTTAACAGGCTTATAAAGTCACAATGCAATGGTCCAAACATGCTCTGTATTTCAAAACTGACATATCTGATGGATAGATATGAAAATGGACAGTCTGGGGTCTGAAAGGTCTGAAAGGAGTGATGTTCAGCATGTGCTTCTATTTTCACTTAACTTCAGGATGAGTTACAACAGGACGACTCCAGACCAATTACAATTGGTTTCGTTCATTTACTGTGGAACATGGATAGATTTTTTCTATCTCTCTGATATGAAATTAAAAGGATATGTTGTTTGTCTGATCGCACATGCTAACCTTGAAGTATCACTGTGTCTCTATGGTTTTAAAAGGATATTCTGCTAATGTGTGTGTGTGGAAGATTGAAAAACTGTTTTCAAGGGACTTGCAGTTCAAAAACTTTTTTTTTTCAAGTGTCACATTGATTTCTAAATATTCTGTGTGAGACATCTTTCTTTGTAAAATTGTCTGTTATCTTGCTCTTTTATGACAATGGGAATAATCCATTTAAATGTGTATTTTCCCTTTTTTTGCCCCATTCTTATCGTTGTGTGCTTTATGTCTAATTTTTCTTTTTTAGATGCATGTTTGAATGCTATTTTGTGGTCTTTGCAGAGAAAAAGCAAGACAATGTTACCCTTTTAAACCATGGGGAGGAATTACACAGATGAGTTATTGAAGCTAAATATTACTGTTAAAGGGCAGATCACAGAATAAAAATGAAACCGCCTTCTTACTTTTGAATAGGTCAGTGGTTGAATGATGTAAAAGGAATCACCTCCACAACAGCTGTTACAGGCAGATTGTTTCTATTATATATTATATATATTGAACATTAAGAAAATATCTTTGCATTTGCATTCATTACTGTGGTCGTCCTTTGCATATTTATTCATACAATTTACTTCCACTGTTCCCTAAGTTCAAACAAATGGCAGATCCACAACTTCTGAAGGCAGAAAGTGAAAGTTGTGACAAATATATTTCTATTTACATATAAATAATACAAAATGTGTACAATAACCACATTTCATTATCTAAAATGTGTTTTTCACATTTCTGAAGGGTCTATGGTATTCCCATTAAAGGGAAGCAGTTCAAATAATGAATGTCCTCATTATTAGGTTTGTTTTATTATTTGTGAGGACTTTTTAAAAAAAAATTGGCCTTCAAAACACTATGGTTAATCAAATATTAACCAGATGTAGCGATAAAAAAAAAAAAAAAAGTAGTGATTCTTTAAAAAAAAGTAGTAGTGATTCTCTTTGAAAATGTAGCGATTCTTTTTTGAAAAGTAATGATTCTTTTTGAAAATGTAGCGATTTGGTAAAAAGTAGTGATTCTTTTTTTAAAAATGTAGCGATTCTTTTTTGAAAAGTAGCGATTCTTTTTGAAAAGTAGCGATTCTTTTCGGGAAAAGTAGTGATTCTTTTTGAAAATGTAGCGATTTTTTTTTAAAAGTAGCGATTCTTTTTGCAAAAGTAGTGATTCTTTTTGAAAATGAAGCGATTCTTTTTTGAAAATACAGCAATTCTTTTGAATTTATTTTGAATAAAAGTAGTGATTCTTTTTTAAAATGTAGCAATTTTTTTCGAAAATGTAGCCATAGTTTTAGAAAATGTAGCAATTTAATGATTGTATTGATTGATTATATGTATTGATGCATTTTGAATAAATGTATAAATGCATTTTGCATTTTTGATTCTTTTTTAAAATGTAGCGATTCTTTTCTAAATTTAGCGATTCTTTTCAAAAAGTAGTGATTCTTTTCGAAAATGTAGCCATAGTTTTAGAAAATGTAGGAATTTAATGATTGTATTGATTGATTGTATGTATTGATGCATTTTGAATAAATGTATAAATGCATTTTGAATAAATGCAGCGAATCTTTTTGAAAGTGCATCGATTCCTTTTTGAAAAGTAGTGATTCTTTTTTGAAAATGTAGCGATTGTATTGATTGGTTGTATGTATTGAAGCATTTTGAATACATTTATTTAGAAAAAAAGTAGCGATTCTTTTTGAAAATGTAGCGATTCTTTTTTGAAAATAGAACAATTCTTTGTTTAAAAGCAGCGATTTTTTTTGAAAATGTAGCGATTCTTTTTTAAAAATGTTGTGATTGTATTGATTGATTGTGTGTGAATTAAATTGAAAGTGAATCGAATCAAATATTCAAATTTAATATTAATCAAATAACATAGCCGAATCGAAGCGAATATTAATCAAATCGAATATTATTCACATAACATATTAAAATTGCACCTGAATCGAACCTGAATCAAATTAAATATTCAAATCGAATCTGAATCCAATCGAATCTGAATCTAATCGAATATTAGAATCTGAATCTAATTGAATATTAATCGAATCTGGGTCGAATCGTAATTGAGTCAAATGTGAATCGAATCTACTCAAATCTGAATCAAATCACATTCGATTCACTTTTGATTTAATTCACATTCGATTCACTTTCAATTCAATTCACATTCGATTCACATTCACTTAACATTTGTACATTTGATTCAATTCATACACAATTCACATTCGATTCACATTCTAATCAATACATAATTGATTCAACATTAGTTTCACATTCGATTTAATGCACAAATGCTAGTTTTTTTTTAACCCAAATGCTTTTTTTAATTACTTTTTTAACCCAAGTGCTGGGTTATTTTTTGTAACCCAAATGCAGGTTTTTTTTATTACTTTTTTAACCCAAATGCTTTTGTGGTGCTTTTTTTTCAAAACCAAATGCTGGGTTATTTATTTATTTTTTGTTAATTTTTTTTTTTTTTTTACCCAAATGCTGTTTTTTTAATACACAAAATAAACTCTATTTAGTTTCAAGTAAGTGCTGTTTTGGGGTGTTAAAAGTTATATTAAGTATATTGTTATGCATTAATTGTCTAAAGATAGCTTGGTCTTCATGTTGAATAAAAGGCAATTTAGTCAATGTTTTCTTCATTTAAAAATGGTTGCACAGCAGCATGCATGCTACTGTATGTCTTGAGTGGTAGAAACAATGTGTGTAGTGTTGATTTACAAACATTAGTAATAATAGGCCTGTGTACTTGTTTTAATATAGGCTATTGTTTTAAATATCATCTGATGATGCTAATTATATGTTATACTAATATATTTTTTTTACCTCCCTTTTCCTTACAGATGGTGAGTGAGGTGAGTGAGAAAGACTGGTGGGCATGCTAAAAATAGCAGTTATTGTAAATGAATGATTTGACACTTCCAACATTACTACCAACATCAGCACACTTTTTATGTTTCAGATGCTGTATTTAATAAAAAATAAAAAATGCCTGGATCAATTTTCGTGTTTAAGAATGTTTGATTTACTGTTTGATGGGAATTTAAAATTTTAAAAATAGCTAAATGTGGTCTGTAAAAGTGTCAGCCACATGTGGGCCATGTCAGGGCCATCAGCCCTTTACAGAACTCATCCATAATTACATATGAGGTTCACCTGTGGGCCACATTTGCTTTTATTATTTACTACGGGTGAAATTATGGCAATGTTTTGGTTCAGCTCTGGCTAAAAAGAAGTGGACCAGATCTGGGCCAAACCTCAGTCAGCTGTTTATTTGGGCCAAATCTATGCCAAGGGAAATTTGCTGACTGATATTCTGGTGACGAAATTTGCATCACACACACTGTACGCAGACCCATGAATACGCGTAAAAACCAAAGTATATTTTGCAAACGCGGTCCAGTTTGATTACCGCATTTAGCCAGGAAGTAAAGTTGCATGCGAAATACAACATGACATGAAAAACAGTGATGTTGCATTTCCTTGCGCTGCACCGCAATTCGTTGGATAAAAAAATTTGTTACTGAAAAAACACTATTATGAAAGTAGTTGAACTAGTGTGAAGCTACTTAAAATGCGGTTAAGTTAGTAGCTTTGTTGCCTTTTAGTTATTACTCTCCAGCATGGCAACGTATGTGCATGGGAGTAAATGCACATATAAACCTACCCCAACATTTAAACCAGCTGCGATAGTCTGTGATGTGCCGCATCAAAATATTGAATCTAGAGCACATAGCCACCGCCTTTCAAGTGTCTTTGGTCAGCCAGGCGCACAAACTCAATTTAGAGGTAATGATTACTTTATTGACAAGCCTGTGGCTTGCTCACTGTGGTATTGGAAACCAAGACTCTGCAGCTCCAGCTATGAAAGGAGAAGTTAAAGACGGACAGAGATGAGCAGAAAGTGGAACATAAATCACAGCTCTCTCAGATGACGAGCTGTATGGTGAAACTAGCCAAAGCATTTGTCAGACATTTGTTTACAAAAAAGCAATTGCTTTTCTACAGAGACAAACATGGACATCCTGTTTGTATGTGAGAACACACATTAAATATACTAAAGCTACATCATGATTTATTATCAGTGAGAGTAGGGTTATACATGAAAATTTACAATTGGCTTTTTACAGCAATATGTGTGTTGCAATAAAACAAACTGTACATTTGATCGAAATATTAGTACACTCTAAAAAATGCTGGGTTGTTTCAACCCATATTTGAGTCAAATATGGACAAACATTGGTTTAACTTAAATTACATTTTAAGTAAACAACTTTCATAAACCTCTTTTTTTCAAGTACTGTATTAGTCTTAAAATATAACAATTGCAATGTCTTTAAATAAACTATGAGGTGTTTGTATTTGTCATGCTTATGTTTGCACTGTGAAAAAAATTGTCACCATCCACACTAAAATCACATCTAAAGTGTGTCAAGTTGAAATAAGACGGTGATCTATAAGTGTTTTCCTTTTTTTGGAGCATGCAGAAGTGATTGTTTAGGATTCACGACAGTCAAGCGGGTGAAGGTTTCACGTTCGGTCTTTTTTCAGTGTGGCAAAGCAGTTTAATTACAATTAAACTTTTATCTGACTCCATTTTATCACAGCCTCAAATTTAGGTTATCATTTTTTTAAACTCTTTATTAGGCTCTCCCCTGTGAACATCCTCAACAAACTGTATCCATACCGGCGTGATGACTCTAATCTTTAACCAGATGAAACTGGATAAATATTCTAAATGTTCCGATCCAATCTGACTTCTGACCTGTAATGCCTGAATCATTATCATACACTGTTCGTTCGTTTGCCAGAGGAGAACTGGCCCCCCGACTGAGCCTGGTTTCTCCCAAGAAGTTTCTTTATTCTGTCACCTGATGGATTTTTGGTTCCTTAACCAAAAATCACTTAACATTCAACAATATTATTGATCTGCCTGCATTGACACCATTATATGAGAACTGAACTGAGCTGGATGCTGACCTAACTGTTTTCTCCAGAGTGGCTGTATAGATAAATGAACTAAATTAATTAAACATTTTACAACAAAAATGAACCATCACTGAACTTACTTAAGCTGGACAATGGCACTATTTTCTTCTAGATCTGCTGTACTGCCAAAACAAACTTTGTTGCATTATTTTCCTATTATCACTGTAAAGCTGCTTTAAAACAATCTGTATTGTAAAAAGCGACATATAAATAAATGTGACTTGACTTTATTGAAATTACACCCATTCATCCAGATTCCTATAACACTTTGAGTCTCGCACCAGCCGGGTATACAATCTCATAATCACAAACTCGTCAGACTTTGTCATTAGACAGAGGCGATTGACTGATAGTTTGGACGGCTGTACTCTACTTGCTCATTCTAGAATATATTATTTAGTCCCCATAGATCTGAACACATTTGAGACTATATCTAAGACTACATCTAATCAGAGGTCATGACCATTTCCATACCAAGCTGACCAACTTAACTTCCTCTAATGGTAACTATAAGCATGCCATGGTTTCCCAATGTACACTTAGTTAGAATAATATTACAATAATAAGAGGTTGAGGGTCACCCTATTTAGAACAACACACAGTTGCTCTAAACGGAAAACCAATTATTAGCCTCTACTGTCTAAGTATACATGACTAACGCCAATGTGTCAGTCGGAGCTCTAAAATATCAGCATTAAGTCAAATGTTACAATTTATTACTAGTCAGGTAAATGTGTCATGCCAATTACATAATCAATCTAAAGATAATCAATACATAACATCAAATGCTCTGAGTGTCTGCATTACGGGCTGATCTGATTACAAATCGCACCAAACCATTTCTTGAAACATTTCTTTAAATACTCAGATCAAGACAGAAACCTCTTTCAAATAGAAACATGAGCTAACAATGGGAACTTGCATGAATCAAGGTCCCAGACTTGGGTAGTTTACACCTTACGGAGGACAGAAGGTAATTTGCATTATCCACTCACCACAGTAAGCAAAATATCTTTAAACTATTAAAACCTTTATTACCTTTTAGTTTACTTCTGTGGGGATGAGACCATTGTAACAGTCGCACTGAGACATTTCAAATTATATCAAACATGTAAAGTGTGTGATAATTGTTCACATTAAACCACATAGATTTTTGGGTGAATTTCCGATTCACCCAAAGAGAGAGAGAGGAGATGGGGGAAGAGAGGGTGAAGGGAAATAAATGTTAGTTAAGACAATACTGAGGCGAATGACTCAATAGTTTTTGGGGAATTTTGCAAGAGAGAGTTCAAATGTTAATTTCCAGAATGGTCCTTTTTTTCTCATAGAGTATGCAGACTAGTCGGCATCTTCCAGTTTTTCCAGTCTTGCACAAGCTTTTGAAATCTCACTTTTTTTAAGTATTGCTGCTTTTGTATGATGCCTTGGCAGCTGTAAATCCTAGATTGGTTTGGAAACAAAAGAAAAAACCATTTACATAGCCTTACCAGAGCCTTACTAGAGTGTGTGAGAACATTAATTAGAGAGTACTGATGCATTTTTGGACTTGACAAAAGGCTTATAGTTTGGAACGACATAAGGGTGAGCAATTAATGACAGAATAAAATTTTTGGGTGAACTATTCCTTTAAAGGTATAGCCTAGTTCACCCAAACTATTGGTTGGACCTCAACATTCATCAAAATATCTTCTTTTGTGTTCTGAAGAAGATTAATCACATTTAAACCATAAAAACTCACCGGACTGACCTGCATGGCAATAGGATGGTTTAAAGTCATTCAGAAGTACTTCCGAAGGCTAATGGAAAACAAGCCAAAATGTATAATTTTTTCTTGATAATCAATTTATATTTTACAAATATCAATGAACATATTGAGGTGAATGATTTTATATAACTGCCAAACAATCACTTTAACTTCTTTTGAAGGACAAAGGACCTTTTTTCGCTCAGCAGCCACATTATCTCAGCATACCAAAGCAAAGCAACATGCTAATGCTAATCAAGAAAAGCAGTGGGATCGATCCTGTCACAATGAATCTTAAATGAAAGAAGGATGAATAAAAGGCATAGAGGGAGGAGAGGGGAACTGATGTTGTGTTCCTTCTTAAATATTTGATAGCATCTGTTTGTTGCATTTAAATATGCTGTAGCTATTGTTCTCCTGGTCTAATCAGTATTGTAGGCATCACAGGAAGGTAATTGTGATTGAGAGAGTCTGAGTGGGTTTGTGTCACTATGCTGCTCAGAGCTACATGGGCCGCTCACATCTGATTTGCATAACTGTGTTTTAATCAAGTTTATAATTGGCAGCTGCTTTTGCCCCATGAACTGTAAAATAAACGCAATCTTTTGGAAAGTGATGGAGGGAGATTTTTGGGGAGGGGAGGGAAATGGAGGGTAATGCGTGTTTATAAATTTGTCTACATTTACTACACATTGTTTTGCTCCGCAGGTACTGCAGGCAGCACACCTGTGTAAATGGAATAATAATGATGCACATGATTGTGTGCTAAAGGCAGACACAGCTCCCACAAGGACAGTAACAGGGAGGAGAAGATGACTGATGGCAGCCACGGTGGAGTTCTGCCTGCATTTTAACTGTCTTAGTTAAGGATTAGAACACCACCCAAGGGCTGTCACTACCTGATTAAGCTGGCAGGAAACAAAATAATCTTAAAATAGCTTGGTGAGAACATGCAACAAGATTTTGCTTTAGTGTTTTTGTCTGTTTTTTCCAGTCCTGGGTTGCGTTGAAAAATAAACTCTTCGGCCTTAATGTGTGTGTGAGTTTATTTAAAGAGATAAAGTACCTCATCCAAAATCACCAGCCGTTCAAATTATAACATTTTTATCTGCAGGCTTCATAGGGCTCAGAAAATAAATTAAATTTATGTATACACTACCATTCAAAAGTCAAAAGTTTTAGGCAAGATTAAAAAAAAAAAGTTATGCTCAACAAGGCTGCATTTATTTGATGAAAAATACAGTAAAAACAGTAATCCCTAAACATTGTATGATACATGTATAATTTTTGTAGTTTGAACATTTAAGTACAATATTCAACATCCGTGTATTCCATGGAAGCAAGTGAACTATCCCTTTAAGAGAACTGTCTAGAAATGCTCTGTAGAAAGACAGCTGGCTTCAGGAATGGTCAAATCCCTCAAACATGACCAGTGTGCGTATGTGTAGATGCTGATGATAAATTGAGGTCAATTTCCTAAAGAATTCACAGAGCAGGCTCTGTGATAGAATAAGTACCCCACAGCTTAAACCCTGACCTTGTGATAACACCGACAATATATCTCCTTTCTCCTGTGTCTCTCTCCATTCATCTATGTCTCCCAATGTTTGTCATTAGCTCTCTGCTTTTTTATATCATTCCCTGTCTCTTTCTCACTCTGTTTTTCTATCTTTCATGCTGTGTGCATGCTGTTTCTCCTCTCTTTTCCATGTGACCTCGAATCTAAGGCCTTGGTCAGACCTCTGTGCACAGCTATCTCTCTCCAACTGAACACATTATACGCTCTACAACCTCTCTAAGCTACTTTTTCACTCTCCAGCCCAGCTACAATTTAACTCATGTATGATATTAGCTATGAAGACCTAAGGACATGCAATTTTTATAATCATTGTGGGACATTGTTTTGCAGTGAAGCCTACAATGTTTTGCCAGTGGGGTCAAAACTCTTTTAAGTGGAACAGACTACAGTGAACTTTTGAACAGAATGTTTGAGCTGAATTTTAATCAGTATCATCCCGTTGAAGGGCAGAGAAAAATATAAGGTAACACTTTAAAATACTGTTCTATCATTAATGAATAACTACACAGGAACAATATATTAACATTCTAGAAACTGCTATTCCCTAACAAGAAACTCAGATTAATAAATTAGTAAGTAATAGCGCTCAGTTGAATGAGGTAGTTCACTAGCTAATCAATTCTAATGTGAAGATCATGGTAACCCACTCAAGTATTACCAAAGTATTACTAACAGTATTCTAAAGTGAAAAGTATGTTAACTCCCTAGTAATGACTGAAGTCACTGTACGCTTTTGATGTTTTTGTAAGGCTTTTTTGTAAGGTATAGTTTCTTGTTAGTTATATACTAGAATGTTAATATTGCGTTACTCATTTGCTCCTGTGTAGTTATTAATTAATGATGGAACCGTATTCTTAAGTGTTACCCAATACAGAATCTTCACCGTCCTAAGTCCGATGCACGAAGTACAGTTTTTCAGTCTTTTAAAATAGTTGCTTTTCAGATATGTACAATGAGCCTGGGGAAAGTTTGAGCAGGAGCCAAAGCAAGACTGTACGATTGTCAGATTGTACGATATACACCTTTGTAGAGACGTTAGTCATGATTGGTAGTGTTGACTGGGCATTTTCTATCATCTTTTGCGTTACTTTGTGACACGCAACATTGAAGTAGTACCGTACAAACGCCCTTTGTTCGAGGCTAGTATTTGTCACAAGGCAATTAAGTGTCACTGTTGATTTTGCCCTAGAATGAAATCTTTTACAATTCCATTATTTCTCAGAGGGAAAATGACTCATGCAGTGGAAGCACTATGAAATGTGGTGGAAATATCTCCAATCAATGTAGGTTAATGGCAATGATACATAGCTAAAAAATAATTTAAGTAAACTATAAAAAATTATGTGACGCTCTTATTTTGATTAATATTAAAATTAATAAAGAAACACGATTTTAAGCAACTGTCTTCTGCTATTTATAATTGTTTTACTTTACTTTTATAAAACAAAGTCTCAGGTTTCAAATTAAAGTCACCATGAAATCAAAACAGACTTTTTTATTTTTTACGGAATACTGCAGTATTTATTATAAATGATTTAACTGTGCACATCATTTTTTGTTTTCATGTGCCCTCATATTCTTTAATCAAAATAACTTCTCCTTCTTGCAGCTACATCTCTTCTCTTCTCTGATGACGTGTTTTCCGGCATGAGGGCCATCACTCCTGTCACTCACAATGACATCACAGCAATAGCAAACCACAATGATCCAATTGATTCTCGATAGACAAAATCATGTCCCACCCTACATTTTCTAGTTCGAGAAGCAATTTCTCTCAAATGTATATCACAATAGGGAAAAAAAGACTATCGCTAATTCCATTTCATACCGACTTTTGTTTTTTTATCACAGAATTAAAAAAATAACTCTCACTTTGACACTGTTAAATTTCTGTACGATTTACTGAAAGTGTCCATCTCTCATTCAATGTCTGTAGCTCATTATTTAGTGAGAACAAAATACTTCAGAGAAGAGCATATAGCTAAAATCATAATTGTTAAACATATACAGTACACTATATTATAAATGAATTGTATTCATTATATTTTAACGGGTATTTAATTGCCCCGGTTTCACAGACGAGGCTTAAACTAATCCCAGACTAAAATGCACGTTTAAACTGTTTTAACTGAAAGCAATTTGCACTGAAACATCTTCATATATGCCAGTGCCATTGTTTTTCCTCAAGATGAACACTAGTAATGTTTTTAGGCACATTTTAAAAAGTTACTTAAAATGTCTTAATTGAACAATGGCCTTAATCTAAGCCCCGTCTATGAAACGGACAATGGACATGTATGTTATAATAAAGCTCTAAATTCAGAAATGTCTGAACATTGTTTAAAATCTTGTCAGTAAATAATTACTCTATGCATAATGTTGATGATTAAGTTATTTTACTTATTCAGATATAGTACTTGGTGATGTTTTCAGTTTGCATCATTAATAAGTGACAAAGTTGAAATGTGCTTTTTCTATTTTGTCTAACTTTCAGAGAACAAAGGCAGTGAGAGTATTCTCAAAGAGTACTCAAAGTTAAACAATTGTTTAATGTCTCCAGGCACCAGATATAGAGAAACAGTCAATGGAATGAAAACAGGCAGGCCAATGACATTTCAGAGCATGACGAGTCGCAGAATGTGCCAAAAGCACAAATAACAGATGTCACGTCACTGGCCAAGAAATATGCAACAAAGCCATACATATGCAAGCACAATCTGGCACTATAGTAGATGAGACATCCCTCCCTATATAGACCTGACACACAGGATGATGAGGCCCATCTCTTTTCATTAAGATTTTGTTTTTAGCTTCATAAATTGCATTAGGCACTGCATCTCTCAGTACAGTGCGTTACTCTTATTAATGACTCAAGCCAAGAGCAGGGACGCCGTCTTCTGATTCGCTGTCTCCTCGAGGCACGACGCCCAAAGAGCAGGCAAAGCAAATTAATTGGATGAGCAGAAATGCAGACAGTGGAAAATTGGAGCTCTCGATCTCGTAATGCATTCATCATTTCTTTTTCTTGTTTTTGTGCCACTGTTGGATGCTCACTAGTTCTTAAAAGTACGCTCACTGCAGTCTGCTCACAACTGCATTTCAATTTGTCTTCATTTGGACGTTGTTGCTTTTACATTCAAGGTTGTCTTTAAACTATTAAACTTTAAACGATCTAACACTTTTTCTATGTACACAAAAGGCCTATTTCTCTCAAATATTGTTCACAAATCAGTCTAAATCCGATCCAGAGCATCCCAAACATGCTCAATGGGTGACATGTCTGGTGAGTATGCTGGCCATGCAAGAACTGGGATGTTTTCAGCTTCCAGGAATTGTGTACAGATCCTTGTAACATGGGGCTGTGCATTATCATGCTGCAACATGAGGTGATGGTCGTGGTTGAATGGCACAACTATGGGCCTCAGGATCTCGTCACGAGGATCTCGTCCGTGCATTCAAAATGTCATCAATAAAATGCACCTGTGTTCGTTGTCCATAACATACGCCAGCCCATACCATAACCCCACCGCCACCATGGGCCACTCGATCCACAACGTTGACATCAGCAAACCGCTCACCCACACGACGCCATACACGCTGTCTGCCATCTGGCCTGTACAGTGTAAACCGTGAAGAGAACACCTCTCCAAAGTCCCAGATGCCATCGAATGTGAGCATTTGCCCACTCAAGTCGGTTACGACGTCGAACTGCAGTCAGGTTGAGACCCTGATGAGGATGACGAACATGCAGATGAGCTTCCCTGAGACGGTTTCTGACAGTTTTTGCAGAAATTATTTGGTTATGCAAACCGATTGTTGCAGCAGCTTGGTGGCTGGTCTCAGAAGATCTTGGAGGTGAAGATGCTGGATGTGAAGGTCCTGGGCTGGTGTGGTCTGCGGTTGTGAGGCCGGTTGGATGTACTGCCAAATTCTCTGAAACGCCTTCGGAGGCGGCTTATGGTAGACAAATGAACATTCAATTCACGGGCAACCGCTCTGGTGGACATTCCTGCAGTCAGCATGCCAATTGCACGCTCACTCAAATCTTGCGACATCTGTGGCATTGTGCTGTGTGATAAAACTGCACATTTTAGAGTGGCCTTTTATTGTGGCCGGACTTGTGCAATGCTCACTTGTGCAATTATCATACTGTCTAATCAGCATCTTGATATGCCACACCTGTGAGGTGGATGGATTATCTCAGCAAAGGGGAAGTGCTCACTAACACAGATTTAGACAGATCTGTGAACAATATTTGAGAGAAATAGGCCTCTATCTTGCAGCCAGTGCAATTGACTTTGTACACCGACGCATATATTATTCCTATTTTGCACCCGTCGCACAGCGGACTTTTCCCTCCAGATGCACGTCGGTAAATTAGGGAATGAACTTGCGCTCCCGGGGGCAGTTCAGCGAAAAGGGGAGGCGTGTTCCGGCGCAAACGTTCCATGGTGCTATTTTGCAGTTTCAGAAAACAATTCCGCCACAGACCAGGAAAAACCTAGTCTAAGTCAGTGGCGCTTTAGATGCTATTTTAAGGGCGCATGCTTGGCCATAAGCGTGTTCACAACACACATACACTTTGCTTCTCTCGTTTACACAGATGCAGCAGTTCCCATTTTTGCAAATCATACATAATTACAAGGAAAAATATTACCACACGAGGGAAATCATTGTGGTGTCCATGAAGCTTACACATTTACCCAAATTATTACACGACTGTTTAACCTAAGCTAATTTGGGTGGGTTTCTCCCATCCTCATACAATGTCACTTCTCTGTCTTTTACGGCCCTGACGAGAACGTCGGTCTCCTCGGCAGTGAACCGCTCCTGGCGTGTGCCTGGCAAATCCGCCATCATAATAGCAATCCGGCATGAAACAAGCACACCTGCTTTTAAAGGGAATGTGAGATGACGCTCTGATTGTTTTTTTTCACGTTACGCCCAAACCACACCAATGAGTAATGGAGCTACATTACTCATAGGTGTGGTTTATTTCACGTTACGCCCAAACCACACCTATGAGTATTGGAGCTACTTCAGACCAACCCATTTTAGATTTGCATCGGGCGCAAGAGTAATTTATCCCGCCGGTATAATAGCAACAGCGCCTGAGATCCGCCCACAAAGTTACTTGCGTTTGATACTTGCATTTCAGATTGTTAAAATAGGGCCCATAGGCTTTTTGTGTACATAGAAAAAGTTTTAGATCTTTGAGGTCAGCTCATGAAAAATGGGGGCAAAAACAAAAGTGTTGCGTTTATAATTTTGTTCAGTGTATATAAAATGCACTGACATTTTACTGACATATCTTAAAATATATAAAAAGTGTATGTGTGCGTGTGTGTATATATATATATATACATATAGATTATGTTTTTGTGTAAATGCTTCCATGAAGCTCTCAAAAAATAAGAGATGAGCAAAGCATATCAAAGATGCTGTTGAAAAATGTCCAATAGTTAAAATCATATGGTATAATAATAATAATAATAATGAAAATGCATTTAGTAATGTAGTGATATTAAGTTGTCTCATATATGCACCTGTGTGAAGGACTCTAAGCATCAAACAAAGCCCCTGGTGTACAACAATTCTTCAGGTGCTATAAGATCCTTAGGTTCTTGTACCAGCTGATTGTGTGCAATAACAACAGCCTGATTGGGGCAAATTATGTTTGGCTTTTCAATAATGTGCAGTAGCTCACCTCTGGCATTTAAGTTGCTCTTTCAAGATCTGCCACAGATGTGGGGCATCTGTATCCACCATGAGAACATACAATATTTAAAACACACTCTTGCCTGAGCATAATGACACAAAGACAAATAAGACTATGGAAGTATTCATGTTCTGCAGAAAGGATTTTGATAAGGTCGAGCTGAAAATGACCACGAGAAGTAATGTGTGATTCCGCAGGTGTCTTGAAGCCATTGCAGATTTCTTTTTCGGTGGAAAAACAGAGATTTGCAATTATGCTTTGTCTGAAGTGCAAACACACACAATGAATTGTAGGCATGTTTTTCTTTCCAAAAATCCCCCACTGGAAAAGTATCTTTATTATTCTCATAAAAATTAACTGGGAACTTTGGTAACTTGAATTGGTAAAACATTAGTTTGCGTCAAATTCTCACTATTATCTAGTTGCTTATTAGCATGTATGTTACCAAAATATTGGCTGTTGATTAGTACATATGCCTTATTCTGCATGATCATATTCTACATCCCTTAATCCTACCCAATACCTAAACTTAACTTAACTTTACTATTAATAAGCAGTACTTAGACTTTTATTGAGGCAAAAGTCTTAGTTTACTAGTTAGTTAATAATGAGAATTGGACCCTAAACTAAAGTGTGACCCTTGAATTTGTTTATCCCTACACTAAACCACACATCTGTATCTGTCATGCTTAAAATAATGAGTCCTCAAGTGTTAGTAAATTGTCATGTCAACTGCACTGATCATGATCTTTTTTTCAAATCTCGCAAGATAGAAGCATTTATCATGGCTGAAAACATTAACTATTGCAACGGGTTACTCTCAGCAACAGTCTCTGTATGTATTAGGCTACTTCAATGTAATCATATAACCACTATTGAATATCATGTTTGACAGATACTGTATAGCCTAACAAGCTAAACTTGCTTCGACTGATGGAGAACACAGCAGTGAAAAAACAGAAATGCAAATTAATTTCTTAATGCAAATAAAGGGAATCTGCTAAATGAAATCAATAAAGGGGAAGCGATATGATCATCATCAAGGGTGAATAAAGAGGACGTGAATGCGCCATAATGGTCTGAATAGCGAACAAGAGACAGATAGTGCCTCTATTTGAGTTGTTGTCAGGATAATTACAAACTTCCTTTTGCCCAGTGAGGCTTAGCACAAGTCCTCCTGACGTGCATTTCTCTCTTCCCGTGTCTCTCCATGACAGAGTGAGCACTCTCATCTCTCGTTCTGTTTTCATTCTGCCTGCATCCTTTTTCATCAGCAGCATCAATTCATTATCAGATAAACAAAAACAGTCATTACATTACGATCCAGGATCTTTTGGGATGATTGTTCAATTGAAAGTTTAAATATTATTATAATGGCAATTCCATGAGGGATTACAATACAATCAGAAGCATTTTTAGGAGAGAAGCAAAATTATTGTATTTATATACATCCTTTCTTCTTACAGCAAATCACACAGCAGAGAGGGAAACGCCATTCAATGCTGTTTTTCACACACACAAGCACACACACAAAATTACACACTATGACAATGTTGGCAAGCTAACAACAGAAATTTCTTACTGCTTGAAAAGGCTCATCATCATATTAATGGTAACAGATAAAATATGCCATTTATTCAGCTGGGGCCCAAATTCCCAATGCGAAGTATTCAAACACAGAGAGAAATGACAAAAAGAAAATCTCAGTTTTTCATTACATGTTTTTTTTTCCTGATTCTTTTAAAATGCGCTATTCAGTCCTTTCCTCTTCTGACACACGGTAATATATCCGAGGCAAGTGCTGAATATAAATCAAGTTTTTCTTCTGTGAAATATAATAATCTGTAAATTAGTAATAATTGGAACTGAGAAAATGTGGGCTGCTAAATGACTTGTCTAAATCATATGTGCATTAACAGAAAGAAGTACACTGACTTCACCTTGACGCACACACACTCACAAACACACAATGGGCCCATCTGTACCACAGATAGGGTATTAGAAATATAATGAACATCTGACAAAATATTTCATTTAAATATTGCCAGCATGCCTTAAAATGAAGGAGATCGTATCTCTCCCACTCTTGACATGAATGTAGCTAGATGCTTGCATTACTGTAACTCAGTATGCTATCTTACATTTTGAAGCACTTGGCACACTTTTACTTGTGAGATATTTCTATGGGCTAAATTCTAAGAATTCTAATCAGAATAGGCAGTTCTCTGATTCTCTCTCTCTCTCTCTCTCACACACACACACACACACACACACACACACACACACACACACACACACACACACACACACACACACACACACACACACACACTCTTTCTGTACATGTGACTGGTGATGGAAATCAGTACTTGCCATGCAAATAGCCCTTTATCAGGAAACTGTGCCATTTATGCCTGAAATCTTCAGGAATTTTAAATCATTTCATATGAAAAGGTTACTGCTGAACATCCAAGCAAACATATTTTCCCACATAAAGTACCAGGACCATAACCAGCATATATATACAGTACACTGTCAGAAAATAAATATGTGCAAAAATTATACATTTTTAGGGGTACAACAGCTTGTCACCCTTAAAGGTAAAAAGATGTCCCTTATCTACACTGAATTCATAGTAATATGGACCCTTAAGGTAATACTATCAATCAATTTACTGTAGGAGTAAACAAGGTACAAAGTTGTTCCTTTAAAGGTACTGCTTAAGTGATAAGCTGTACCACCCCTAAAGGTAACATTTTTGCACATTATTTTCGAGTGTATATTGAGGAACCATCAAAGTTTCACTCAGTTTATATAAAATAAATAAATATGATTCACTCATTTATACTTCATGTGAATGCCAACCCTGTAAATGAGTGGTTGAATGTTGAGGGACTGAGGGCAGTTCAAAATAAAAAATAAACAAATAAATAAATAAATAAAGGCTTATTAGCTAATATCATCACAACACACAAGATTATCTAGTCAATATTCTTGGCCAGGCCAATATGACAAGTTACTTCTAGTCAGCATCATAAAGTGTTAGAAGATATTAAGCAGACAGTAATACTCTGACTGCTAGTTGGCATGTCGTGGCAAAGTTACTTATAGTTAGTAGAATGTCTAAAATGTTACCAAACTTGTTTCTGTTTGAAGTCTGTAAAAAATCAAAATCAAAATTATAACGTTAACAAATATGATGTCAGAAAGATCAAACAATTTCTATACCGGAACATGTCACAACAGATTATTCAGATGATTTTCAGAATTATAATTGTATAAAATTCATTAAAATGTGTTGGTGATGAATGAGGACATGCTGACTGCTCAAATCAAATTATCGCTTTATTTGTACATTTCTTTAACCTTTCACACTTAATCTAACAGCTAAGAGTTAAATATATCCAAGAATGTGACTAAGTTCACTACATGAGATTTCTTGAGTAGCATAATTTCTGGAGAATAAACCAAATCGCACACCTTTTTGAACGATCAACTCTGATGGGAAATGTTGCTAGAATGTTTACTTGTATCTTACCTTACAAAACAAATTAGCTGATGTTGAGGTGGTAATGATTATGTGTAAAATATTTTTTTTTAACAGTTGTCCAAGTTTTTTTTTTTTTTTTACATATTTACTGTATTTACATATTATTTATCATTATATTCACCTGTCCAAGGTATTCAGTGCCTTCAGCCTGAGGCTTGGTGGGATAGGCTCCAGCCCTCCCCATGACCCGAAGGAGGATAAAGAAGGTATAGAAGATGGATAGCTGGAAATATTATATTTTGCTCACGCAAATACTAGTGTAATATGGATCTCACGCTCACTGAGTGGAAGCTAAACAAATGTTTGAATAATAAAGCTTTATGAGCAGTAAAATGCAATACTTTACACATAATACAGCATCAAGCATCAACTCAATATGAATTTTTGTCGCCAACATATAATTTAATATCAATTCATTCAAAGCAATATTGCACTCATGTAATCTAAAAAGGATCAAATATGAGTTTCCATCAAAATGAAACTGGGAGCTAATCTAACTAAACTGTAATCGTAGATTCATTCTGAAAAATGGAAGGCAGCTTTTGGATAATTGTTTGACAGGCATCTTTTTACCCAAACAGAAGTGGCTTTAGTATCCGTGGAAACATATTCTCTGAAAAGGACTGATTAAATGTCAGCAATTTGAGTTAGCCATTTAACCGCATTGCTTTGTCTGTCTTTTTTGTCCCAGTTAATCTCGTTTTCCATCCTAAAATACACCACTAGCCTGCTTTATTAGATATGCTTATGAGTAACTAATAAAAAGAATGGAAAAGGAAGAGGAAAATATTAAAATGAAAATGGCAATGGCATGCTATTGAGGGTTCAACGGGACTAAATCCAAATAAAGATCTTCAAATTACTATGACGTTTTAATCTGTTATTATTTTTCATGTCCCATCTCACAATGACTGTGCAGTGCTTCAGTGAATTAACAGTTTATAAATATGTTATTGTTGTTCTAAGAAGATGTAGGAGGAGGATACTGGAGGAAAGTAAAGGTATTTGTTAATTGTGTGTAATACGTGCAAGGCACGCTTAACATGGCTTTAGTGCTGGCACAGTGGATTAAGACTTAAAACTGAAGCTTGATTTCACTCTGTGCAGTTTTCTTAATTAGAGCAGCATGTCAAAAAAAAAATAAAAAAAAATTCATAAACAAACTGCAACACTCTAATTTGTGTTACAGAGATTGATCTAGTGATTTGGATTGTTCTGCATCACACATTATCTCAATAAAAGGATGCTGAATGTCATCACATTTGGCATTCGAGTCAATATATTTTCTCTTTAGTCAGGTTTTAAAATCTGATTACAGTAATTTAATTCACTGCGAGTGTGTCATCATATGTATTGGGGGAATATTTTCAGTCTAGAATACAACGACAACTGTTTTGAAATCAATATTTGTAACAAAAGATGTATTTTACAGGTGCACTCTAGGTGTCCCCCGGTGGTGAACGTGATTTTACAGAGTACAACATTTTCCTGGATCAACATCTTTGTTGGAACATTGCAATCAACCAATCAGATTAGAGGGACAGTTTACAGTTTGTCAAGCATATGTTTTCAACTAGGGCTGCAACAACTAATCGATAAAATCGATAATAATCGATTATGAAAATCGTTGTCAACGAATGTCATTATCGATTAGTTGGTCTGCTTACGTCACGGGGAGCGTTTACTGATGACGTCACTTTCATGACAACACAGTCGATCGCGAAATGGCAGTGAGTACCTACAGATCAATCGACGGCAGAAAAAAAGTGTGCACCCCAAGCCGGGGCTGTTTACACCTGGCCACTTCATGCGTTTTCTCAGATCGGATAGCTCTGATTTATCAAAACGATTCCATTTACACCTGGTCACATAAATGTGTTTTCGCTCTTCAATTCCCGCGCTATATGCAGATTTAATGGAGTTCACGTCACCGAAAGCAACAGATATGAGCTGCATTTTATTGATTAGCAGTTAAAATCAAAATCAAACACCGCAATAAGAGAGAGCGGCAACAGCACTGGTAAGATCATTTCGTTTCTTTACTTTTAATGATGATGATTGTGCGTTAAGCGTCTGCGACTTACTTTCACTTTGATTTGCGATAGTTTGCTCGTTGGCTTGATGAATAGATCGCTCATCTGCGGTAATGCGTGTTGCAGTAGCGTCGTCATATCCGGCTATAACATTACATTGCCTATAACACACTCTCACATGTTTATTTTTTTTTTTTTTAGCATTTTTGGGAGGAGTAAAATGTACACATGTGGTTTCAACAACTAGGCTAGATGCATTTACACTTTTCCAGTTTCGTATGGAATGAGTCTCAGATCTCCTCCTGAAGTGGTTTGAGCGCGATTAGAAGGGCTTTTACACCTGGTCTTTTCACGATCCGGTAGCTATCTGATCTGAGAAAACAATGCTACTGTGTAAACAGCTTTGTTTACTAACTTCGGAACAGGCACACTAGATCTATTTTGTCTCGAGCATCAGGTTGCGCAATCAGTTCGCTCGCAACATAAGTGATGGATTAAAATAGCGCTACCGCAGAAATAGGTTAAATTAAAACGGTGTTTACAAAGTGAAGCACTAAATATAAAGGCAGTTAATAACAGCAGCAGTAAAAGATTTTTTTTTTTAGTCACTGTAGTCAGTGGTTTTCAGCGAATGCTTGTGCACTAATGCATAATTTTTCCTGTCTTTTTAATCAAGCCTGTTAGCTTGCTGTGTACCTCCATTCCGTTCTCTTTTTATAGCATTTGTCTACTATTAAGTTTTAATTGTTTTTCAAACGCGATCTACTGCGGCTCTACTACAATCACACGTTTGTTTTCAGTCTTTCTATATTTAAATTATCAATATATTAAGGTTTAAAATGTCAAAAATAAAGATTATATTAGTAAAACTCAATGTGTGGCTTTTGCACTTTTTAAAGTACACTTTTACACATGAATACCCTGATTTAAGGTTTTATTTAATTATAATAAACAAAAAATCTAATAAAATAAAAAAAAAACTTTATCCGATTAATCGATTAATCGAAAAAATAATCGTCCGATTAATCGATTATCAAAATAATCGTTAGTTGCAGCCCTATTTTCAACCAAGTGCTTCTACATCAGTGTTATTAACCAATCACTTCCCTCTAATTTCAGGGATAAGTTATGGGTATAGGGTTAAGTTTAGGGGTAGTGGTAGCGATAGGACAATTTTCAGACAGGAATGTTGCTCCACAAAATATGTTGATTCAGGGACATGCCTTACTTGGCAAAATCACAGTGACCGTGAGCTGGTCTACCACGAGAACAGGTAACTTTGTGCAGAGGTGAGAAATTCATTTATTTTCAGTTGTTCGAAAGTCATAAAGCCTGAATTTACATGTAGGCATGCCTTTTAATATTCACAATAGTTATGACAGAGAGAGAGAGACAGACCAAAAGAAAGGTATAAACAGACATACTGAAATACACATGCAACCTAATCATTTCATTTTCAAATTTTTCTTTAGAAATCAGAATATCAGCAATATCAAGTTGAACTGAAAAAAAAAAAATAGTATTTAGCTTGGTCTCCTTTGCTTCATTGATAACAGCATGTAAGGATGGTCCACTGAAGGCAAGTTTGTAGAGAACCCAAGTGCAGTTTATTTACAGAATGTGATAAAACATAAAACAAAGGCATGGCAAGGCATGGAATAGTGATGTTACATTTGACACTGAAGCTTCAAAGCGCGTATCGAGTACATAATGCAATTTCTCATGAAGATCCGTGCCAGAGCGCGTATTGTTTTCAAAGAAACACGTGATCAACCAAAAACGAAGCCTCACTTTCTTTCCAGTCACGTGAATGCTTCACTTTGCGTGTCGGAATGTTTGAACCCAGACCACTACTCTACAGGTTTTTGGAAGTTTATAGGACAAGTTCGGTATTTTACACTTAACACCCCGTTTTAAGATCGTTTCTGATGAAATAGAACGGTTAAGATTGAAATTTGGACACATGCTGCTGTCCCGAGAATTTTCGGTTTCTGTGTTAGCACTCCCCACCTCCACAATGGTTACATAGGGGCACTGGAACAATCATTCATAAAACGCATTAAACTTTAGTTTACAAAGACGTGAAACTCACCGAGTGGTCTGGGGTGTTCACTGATATGCTCACACAAAAATCGCTGCAAAAGATGCTTTCCAACAGGTGTTTTACCATTCGTTGTAAAACTGTGGACCTATTTTTCCAAACGCCTCACAACCGGACATTCTTCCATTGAGAGCTTGAATAATAGACACTCCAGCCCAGTTGGTGGCGATAATGCACCTTTGCCAATGTTTGGATAGCGTAGCCTATGATACCGCGACTGCATAAGACTGCAGAAAGAATACAAACAACCCCATTTCCGTTTCCGGCGGCGGAGTAATACCGTACTTCACAGAACATCCAATACAAGTCAATGGAGTTGGACAAAAACTACGATAAAACCTGTTGGAAAGCATCTTTTGCAGCGATTTTTGTGTGAGCTTATCAGTGAACACCCCAGAACCACTCGGTGAGTTTCATGTCTTTGTAAACTAAAGTTTAATGCGTTTTATGAATGATTGGGGGGGGGGGGGGGGGGGGACACAGCGAGTGTGTTCCCTGTGTTAGCACGGAACACACTCGCTGTGTTCCGTGCTAACACAGAAACCGAAAATTCTCGGGACAGCAGCATTTGTCCAAATTTCAATCTTAACCGTTCTATTTCATCAGAAACGATCTTAAAACAGGGCTTTAAGTGTAAAATACCGAACTTGTCCTTTTAGTCCATTAACTAACATTTTATTTTATTTTATAAATTAAGCCTATGTTAGCCTACATGATCATATATTCTGAGTCAGAATATATGATCATGTAGGCTAACATAGGCTTAATTTATAAAATAAAATAAAATGTTAGGGCTTAATTATTTTATGGTTTCTATTCTGTTTATGTGTCAGAATTTCTGACACATAAACAGAATAGAAACCATAAAATAATTAGACCAACATTTACTTGCATCAAGCAACTCTGTTTTATTAATATAATTGTTACATTTAATTTATTGTCACACTTTAATATGTGAATTATATTACCAGAAAACGGGTTGTCAGGCTTTTATTTGTGCTTATTGGATAAAACAACGGCGCTGCGCACTCAGCTGCTCATAAATTTGACCTGCCACAAGATGGCACTGTTTTTGACATTCTTGATGCTTTGAATCTTTTCCCCAAACATTCAGGGGAAAGCCTCAGTGCTTCATGAGGCTCCATTTACCCATCCCTAGCATGCAACTCAAAACATAACCGTGGACATGATGCTTATCAACAGATGTTACAGGACACAATACTTGACCAGGACAAATGACAAACATGAGGGCTTAAATACACAAGGACTAATGACTAGACAAGGGACACCTGTGAACAATGAAACAATGAGCCAATGACAAAATGACACATCAGACAAGGGAACAAATGGCAGGATCACATGACTAACAGGGAATCACATGACAAAGACATGAAACATGACTGACCAAAACAAGACGTGACATAGCACTCAAGACATGAACTCACAGCACCATGAACTCAAATATTTACTGAACATCACAAGGTAATTTATTTAATTAGTGACCTAGAAATACAGCAGAATCTAAAATATTCCTTATTCATTTCATGTCACTCTTTGTTTGAACTTTTTTATAATCCAAAAAACAACCCTTCGTGTTGTGATTTTTGGACCTTGCTGTATGTCTTCTCAAGGTTATCTTTACACTTCTTGTAAATCACAATGAGAAAAAACAAATCTACAGAAACACTATTATTCCACATCATATATGAATGAATACCATATTTCCCCTGGAAATTTTATGTTGATACATTAACTAAAAAGTGCTGAGAATATATATTGTATGCTGCCAGCTGCCATACAGTACATGCAGCTCAAACTCTCTCCAACATACAAAGACCCTCATTCCCCTCCAACACACGTTTACAAGAAATTAAACTGTTAATTTTTTCCGGCTCCATGGGAGGAAAAAAGCTGATTTCCTTTTCCACTCCTGAACTTGCAGGATAGCACGGCGACAAGCAGAATATGTTATGAGCCAACTTCAATAGGGAATGGGGTTACGGCGCTGTGAAATTGCGTGAGCTTCCAGTTTATAAAAATGGTCTGCGTCTGATAAACCCTGCCAGCATTCCAAATAGCATATTGGACATTAACTGCTTTTAGAGATTGTAGACATTTTGACACATTATCCACTCTGGCAATAGCGGAAAAAAGCAGCATGACTAGATCAGATGTTTAAATTCATGTCTTGCCTAACGTTGCTCAAGTAGAGGCAGTACTCTTTCCAGACACATCAGATAGCAATGCGAGTTTGAAACTAGTGAAAGCCTGGAGGTGAACCATTGGCTCAGTTTGTCTAATCTAATTTCCTGTCACACCAGAACAGCATGTAAAGAGAAACATGGCAAGCAATAAATTATGGGGATAGTACCACTATCCTTGCAGTGTTATGATACTTTGCATGTAAATACTGTAGGGCAGTAGTATTGCTATGCAGTTAGCAAATCCATAAACTACAAACACAAGTCTGAAATTCCACATTCTGAGAAATAAGGATGGAAAATCCTGTTATGAAGATACGCTACTGTCAAAATGCCAGCAAGTTTTTTTTTTTCCAATTCTGAGTGTTTGGTTGAGCAGTTATCTTACACCTACGGAATAGTGCATATGTTCAAAAAAACTTTCCAACTTTTCTCTTGAGTTTGATGTGCAGGGCTTATGAGGTAAACCTATAGTCCTATGTGTGATCTGTTTGCAAAGCTTCACCACAACCCACTTTAATGTTCCTCTTCCATAAGTTTGCCTGACCATTAATACTTTAAAATATAGTTTAATATTACATGCAATGTGTGCAAGAAATAATCGATCACACAGAAAACATCATGACAGCTGCTATATATACCAAGGTACTTTTTTTTGAGCCTGCAAATTTTATTTGTACAGGTCTAACACAGTTTCCATTCCCCTGGATCCCAGACAGTGTGACAACAATGTCAAATATGAACAGGAGCAAGTATCTTTGGTTGGAGTGAGTGTCAAAGCACCTAAAGAAATCAAACTTCTTTATCTGGTAAGTAATACCTGTTACATTATTTTACATGTACATAAAAATTTGAATCAAAGGCCAGCTGGTATCAGTTCAACAGTACAATTGCGTTTCTGATATTGACAACAATTCAAAAAGAGTAACATACATTTTAGACACAATAGTCCTTTCAACTTTACATTTAACATTACATTAAACTGACTTAAAAAATTTGTTGAATCTTGTATAATATGAAGGTTGAAATTGCTTAATTTATTTCGATGAACTAATGCAACGTTAAAACTTATGTTATACCTGTATGTACCGTATGTCATATTATGTTGTCATAACTTATTGATTTTTTTACAGTGTTGTTTTGACTACTTTTGGGACTTTTATTAGTTAGTTATTTTATTAGTTAGTTTATTCGTTTGTAACTATTACAGACCAAAAGTAAACAAAATACCTGGCAAAACAGTTGCTTGAATTGTCAACATTGATTGCCATTGCCTCAGTATCTACTTCACACGCATGAACCATGACAGCACATTAGCAGGTTATTGATTATGCTTTAGCTACAGTATTTGCTTACACATGGTTTATCTAAATGCCCTGAAGCAACACTGTAAAAGGTCACAGAGGGTCATGAGTACTGTTTGTACAGGTGTTTACACATTATTTTTATCACTGTATCCTCTCTTCCTTTTCTTCTTGAAATGCAATTTCTCAGGCTGTTTTTTCTTTTTCCCGGTTTTGTCCCCAATTCTTAGATTTTTCAACTCAAATGGTGTCATACCAAGAAGGTTTGCAAATGGAGCACCAAGCCAAGCAGGAGGCATGGAGGTGGCTGAAAATGTACTCTGTGTTTCTATTTTATATCATATTTTGTCTTAATCGATGGTCCCTGAAGAGGGATTGCTATCTTTTCTGGAGAGATCTTGGCAGCCATGCTTGCAAACCCATTTGAGGATTTTAAAGGTGTAAGCGGAGGGCCATTAGGGGTAATGCAGCAACAATTGCTTAACAACTAAAATGCTCTCCCGTCTATGTGGACTGTTTGTATGTTTTCAAACGCAGAACTTTTTTGCCTGTAATTGATAAATGCTAATGGAGCCATTGTGTACTGTACCTAAGGACATGCTGCAGGAATTGTGATCTGTGCGTATAATATCTGTGAGTTTTGTGACTTGTTTGGCTCTTTAATATAGGACTTGAATAATTTTTCACTTCTTTCGACAACGTCAGGCACTATCTGACGTTGAACAGACAAGCGTTTTATCCTCATAGGTGATCGATTCAAAAAGAAATGTTGTTTTTCTTCAGCTCCTTTTTCCTTCTCTGTTCCTGTGTCAGCACTTAGCCAGTAGAAGCAAAGGGTCTCCTATACGGCACTTTCATTAAATTATGAAAAAGTCAAATGATTGGGGGGGGGGATTAGCTTTAAATAAATAATTGGATTCTCAAATTGTAGATGATGTTCAAATTTAAATGGAAAGATTCCTTATTCCCTTAGGGAGGGTATGGAATTCATTTGACATTTTTTTACGCTGACAGAAAAAGACCGAAGCACTCTGTCCACACTGCTGGTACGACTCTTCTTCAGTGCTCAAACAGCCTTACGGGAACACTAAATTAAAGGAACAGTTGACAGATAAAGGACAATTCTGTCATTATTTAGCCAACCACATGCCGTTCCAAACCCACATGTTGTTATTTTTTTCTTCCATGAAACACAAAAGAGGGACTATTAAAAGAATTTTAACAGCAATTTTCCATAGTAGAACGGATCACAGGCTGACAAGCTCCAAAAAGGTCAAACATAATATAAAATCAGTTCATATGACTCATGCAACATATTGCAAGTCTTCTGAAGCAGGCAGATATTTCTGCACAGTTTCTGATCGATGTAGTGCAAACCTAACCAAAATCAACACTTCTTTCAGGTTTGAAACCAACGTCCTTGTAGCAATTTATTATATATGAATTAATACAATTAAAAGCTGAACCAAAGATTGAATCAGCTTGCAATATGACAAGGCTGTAAATAATAAGCAGCACAAAAGAGCTGAAAAAAGACCACAAATTAATGTGCTGATGGTAAGATAACTGCCAGATACTGAGAGCTGAGGACAACCAACATGACACTCTCTCTGATTCAGCTTTAGTCATGTGGAAAATTAAACAAAGAAAAGAGCAGCAGTCAATGCAAATGGCGCTAGGGGATATTTCAACTTTAAAGGAGGCAGAATCAAATTCTCATTTACTGCAGATTTTCGAGCTTAACAGTTCCTCCGTTCTCTTTCTCATATTTGCTCTGGTTTATCATTTACCCTCACTTTTATTCTTCATAAATTTAGAAACTAAAAATGTATTAGCTATGTTTATGTTACCAGTACATTTCCCATACCCTAATAAAATAGCCCATAACAACATATAAAAATCAAAATAGCAACAAGACGAACACTGTGACCATATTCATCCATCCATCCATCCATCTTCATCCGCTTATCCGGGGTCGGGTCGCGGGGGCAGCAGCTCCAGCAGGGGACCCCAAACTTCTCTTTCCCGAGCCAGCTCTGACTGGGGGATCCCGAGGCGTTCCCAGGCCAGTGTGGAGATATAATCTCTCCACCTAGTCCTGGGTCTTCCCGGAGGTCTCCTCCCAGCTAGACGTGCCTGGAACACCTCCCTAGGGAGGCGTCCAGGAGGCATCCTTACCAGATGCCCAAAACCACCTCAACTGGCTCGTTTCAACGCAAAGGAGCAGCGGCTCTACTCTGAGCTCCTCGCGGATGGCTGAGCTTCTCACCCTATCTCTAACGGAGACACCAGCCACCCGCCTGAGGAAACCCATTTCGGCCGCTTGTACCCGCGGTCTCGTTCTTTCAGTCATGACCCAACTGTGACAATATTATTAAGTTGTAAGTCCTCTGAGGTCTTAGGTTTTCACTACAATCGCTAAATTCTTCACTTACTATAATAATACTTAAATAATTGTGTTTATTTGTGTGAGAAACTATATGATCTCCACCAATCAGAGAATCAAAACAAGCAAATCCCACCAAAATAATATGTTGTGCTAAAGCCCTCCTGCTCCCATGAAGCACTGCAAATGATGTAACAGAGTCAGTCTCCCTACAATCTCAACCTACTTCAGGGCCGGCTCTAGCCCTTTGGTTGCCCTAGGCGAGATTGAGTTTTGCACCCCCCCCCCCCCCCCCTTATTAAAAATACTTACAAATGATAAAAACTAAACAAAAATTCTCTTATAGTCTCTCCAAAACTTCAACAAGCAAATTATGACTTCAACTGTATAATAAATTGTTCATACAAATGCTACAAAGAACGTTCAATGATATTTCTATCATCCTACATAGTTGCATTGTACAAATACATTTTGTCTGACCATGTAACTTGTAGTATATAAATTACAATTACTACCACCACTACTATTATTACTAATCTATTAGGCTGCTACAAGACTAAGGGGGTTTCGGGGGTATGCCCCCCGTAAGAAAATTTTGTGTATTTTAATGTTAAATTCATCAATCTGGTGCACTTTGAGAGTTCAAAATGAAAAGCTCCAACCCATATTCAGTGTGCAAATTGAACAAAGAAAAATTCAAACCTCTTTTAGTTACAGTGTCTGTCTACATTACACTACTACATAATAATAGTTATAATATTAATCCCATGACAGTAATAGCCATAGGCTATATTGTAAAACAAATTCACTGAAAAATAAAGGAAACTTCCATAATTAATTTTGTTACTTGGAAGTAACCCAGCGCCACCAATTAAACAAAACAAAACAAAACAAAACGAATGGGCCGATGTACGAGTTTTATGGGCCACTAAGACAAAAAAAAAAAAACAAAAAAAAAGTACGACGTATCGGCCCAAAAAGCACGTCGGCCCACCGGGAATCTCTACCATCCTGGGGGAAAATAATTCGCTCCCGGTAGTCCCGATGGCCAGCATGCCTGTGCACAATACTAAGTAAATTTATTTCGTTTGACACCTTAATGGCTGAGATGAGAAGACTTACCTCTGTACTGGGCTTTCTTTTTATCTGGTTGCTTTCTCCGTTTTCGTCCCTGTGCACCAGAGGGTTTCGATCAACGCGCCAGCAGCTGAGCACTTGCCTAACGTAACGTAACGTAACCCCCAACCCCCCCGTTAGGAAATGATCGACAATAATCATCAATTCAATCTAATAATCAGGTTGACAAGTAATTAAACGTGTGGCTGAGGGGGCGCCTTAGGATGATCATGTTTAATAAACATGTTTTTGTTTCGCTTGTCATTCTAATTCTGTGATTAATGGGAAGTAGGCCAAGGGCGACATTAGAGGGCGCCGGCGCACCACGCCCCCAGCATATTTGTCGCCCTAGGCAACCGCCTAGTTCGCCTATAGCAATCGCCGGCCCTGACCTACTTACATATTTGAAAGCAATAAATATATAAAATAACATTGCTATACAGTATATGTTTATAAAATCAACATCTTTAAATCCTTCATTTTATATTTTTCCATCATTTTTATTTTGATTGTTGTTTGCGATGCTTCATGGGATTGTAGTTCATTAAAGTCTTGTAACTTTGTCTTTTTGAATACTTTGCTTCAAATCAAAGTTTGTAATGTTGTGATTCACAGCTGGATGGTTTGACTCATGCTGTATACTCTTAAACAAAGACTTTTAAAATCGGTTTAAAAAGAATAAAAAAAAAACAATGGAAAAAAATACTTTCGGAACCAAGGCTGCTGAAAAAGTGGACAGATAATGTTGCACTCTAAAAAATTAAATAAACTATTTATATTGCATTGTAGGATGCACATTCTAACTATAATAAATAGGCTAGTTTGAATGTGAATACCAATGATATGGGACACAGTCCTAAACTTGGACTTTATGAAGGCTGTCTGAAGTTATGAAAATCTAGGACAAGCATTCCAGGAGCGTAGAGGGATGACCCCAGACAGGAAGTGACTCTGCACACATATAAATACATACACTCACTTATATACTTAAGGGGACAGATGAGAATAATATCTTTATCAAAGCTTCAAAGTGTCAAGCTATCCGTTTCCTTTTGTCTGAAATGTTCTCTCTGGTGCGATTAAGTGAAAGCCTATAAAGTATGGATGCTGAGTGGGAGCTGATGGGTTTGTGTAATGATGCTGTATACTCATGTGCGTGGGTTTGTGAGCGATCGTACACTGTGTCTGCAAGCGAGAGTCTATGTTAAATTTGTAGTAGTTGTTTGGATGCTCGTTGGTGTGCCTTTTTTCCTGTCAGTGTGTTTGCGTGCGTGTGTGTAATGATGCTTCTCTTTAAATTGTCTTTTATGAGGCGAAGTGAAGTCTGCGCTGCCCTGCTGCTCGGCGTTCAGTGTAAATGAGGGGTTAAGGCCGGTAATGGTGGGGACACTCAGCATGGAGGACGGAGCTTTGATGGTAAACCTCCTCCTGATTTTAATCTCCTTTCTCTTTATTTTCGTCATCCTTTGATAACAGTCTTTGTTGTTGACTGCATGTCTCACACTACAAAACAGTGGTTAAACAAGTGTATTTATACATTTTATACGGACAACAGAATTCAAGCAAGACTTGTTAGAGACAGTCATTTGAAATAATTGCTTTGTGTATGTGAATGTGTTTAGCTCATCTATATAAAATCTATATAAAAACAATAGAAGTCTATGCATGTAGCATGCATATGTTTGTGCAATATTAAAGGGTATGAAATGATCAATTTAAAGTGGCCATTTGAAGGCCATTGACTTGTTTTACAGCCCAAATGCAATCACCAATACCAACCCAATACCACCATTACTAATACGAGTATGTGCGCACACATACCTCAACAGCAGCTAAAAGACAAACTAATTTCCCCACTGAACTGGGGCTGAGCGAAGTGCTAACGCTGCAAAACACAGTGAAGTGTAGATATAGAGGCTATAAATTAAACCTTAGGCATGGAAATCTCGTTTAAAACCAAATGGCCTTTCAACCACAGACATACGCATACACACACCTGCACATACTATCACACACATCTCAGAGTCTGTTGTTCTTGTGCATTACCTGTACAGTATTCATCCAATCTCTGGTCACCAGTTTTGATGAAGGGTTCTGGCCCACATGAGACACACAATCCTCCCCCCCCCTTCCTCCACACCACAATTTGGTACAACTGTTCTCTAAATAAACCAATTTTCCTTTTAAGTAAGGAAAATAATAATCCCCAAAAATAGTTTTTTAGAGAAGTTCTGGAATTGTTTTACAGCAGCTGTTTGGTTTTAGCTGAGAAACAAATATACAAATGAGCGTATACACTACCATTCAAAAGTTTGGGGTCAGAAAGATTTATTTTTTCAGTAAGACTTTTATTCATAAAGGATGCATTAAATTGATCAAAAAATCTTTTGAACTTTGTATTCATCAAAGAAAAATAGATCATGGTTTAAACTAAAATATTAAGCAGCACAACCATTTTCAATATTGATAATAAGAAGAAATGTTACTTGAGCAGAAAATATTAGAATGATTTCTGAAGGATCATGTGACACTGAAGACGGGAGTAAAGGATGTTAAAAATTCAGCTTTGCCATCATGGGGATAAATTCCATTCTAAAATATATTAAAACAGAAAACAGTTATTTTAAATTGCAATAATAATATTTCTGTTTTACTGTATTTTTGATCAATAAATGGAGTCTTTGTGATCTTAAGAGACTTCTTTTAAAAACATTAACACAATTTTGAAACAGAACTTGTCAGTTCAACAAGATATCAACACATAAATGTTTGCCTTTACAGTAGCCTGAGGATACACTGAATACATTATAAATTATTTCATGATGCCACTTTTTAACATTTACAATCATTTACGTAAGATGTGTACCGTACCAGCATGCATTAAGAACTGTAATTTTCTTTCATAACATGGTTTTATTTTTTATAAAAAGCATTTGATGTTATTCAGAAAGCTTTAGAACATGTGTTTTCTATATATACAGTAGAATGAATGTCAGGCAGCACTCCTTACACTATTCTCTAAGAAAGATTCCAGCTATAAAACAAATCCATCAACTATTGATTTTCACCCTTTACAATACAGTTTTAAAAGGTTTATAAGTAAAGCTCTACTAAGCTGCATTCAATTACAGCATGTTATTAAGGCAGAGACTGAAGAAATTGGCCTCTCTAGGTAAACACACCATTCTAACTGCATGCCTAAAGAGATTTTTTTTCTTTTTCTGGCACAATTTTGCTATCTATCCATATATCCATCTATCCCTCCATCTGTTCGCCTATATACATACAGATCTCATCAATCCATCAAATGCTAGCACATGTGATTTCTGTCAGCAGTCCTTTGATTACAAAACTCTCCCTCTTTTCACCCCCTGCTCCTTTCTTCTCTTTCTACAGCACACAGTAATTTATGTCATTGAAAATGCATTGGGTGAAGCAGAATCTGTTTCTGCATGTCTGCAGTCGCCTCAAGGAACGTGTGTTGCTTAGAGAAAGGAGTTGCACAAACACATGCACACGTACACATAGTGCAAGAAGGGCATTTGAATTTGTAATCATTTGTGTAAGAGACTCAAAAACAGGAAGTTGCAGTCGTAATGCTCGCAGTAAATAGCTGGAATTGGACAACAGCAGTGTTGGGAAAGTTCACTTTCTACATGAACTAGTTCAAAGTTCAGTTTACAAATTTTAAAATGAACTAGTTCAGTTCATAGTTCATACTTCACAATTTTGAACTAAGTTCACGTTCCAAAAAATGAACTAGTTCATAGTTCTTTTTTTCCATATGTTGCTGCGAGCTATTTTTTTTTTAAATTATTGCCACAACCCATATACAACCACAGACAGCGATTATTTTATCGGCGGGCAAAGTTTGCACAGAAATGTAAGATTTTTCCCATCCTCACCGACCTTGCCTTAAAACTGATCATACGATATGACGCCTCCTCGCTGCTTTTTGTTTTGATGACGCATGCGGCGGCCGCGGTGCAACACTGGTGGCTTGTGTTGCCAGATTGGGTGTTTTTTTCGCAACATATTAAGGCCTGTTTACGTGTGTTTTAGCCGGGTTTTCGCCTGGAAGACTCTTTAGAAATCTGGCACCCTATTGAACGAAGTTAAACTGAGAGAGCGTGCGTTCACAGACACCAGAATGAACGCGTTCACAGTAACGTTCATCAGGCAGTAATACAGTACGTTCAGTTCATGTTTGCCCCAAAATATGAACGAGTTCATGAACTATCGTTCAATGAACGCGTTCAGGGCAGGCACAAAACTGGGCATGTCTGGAAGCAGCCGTCATGCTCTAATAAAAAGGAAGAGCGGATGCCTTTATTTAGGTCTTGTAAAGGTTGAACTTTTGTACTCAATGTACTGAATCACACAGCATAAAGCTAGTGGCGATTTGGTCATCAGCACACATCTCACGGTTAAAAGCACATGCACTGGGAAAACCATTTAATCATCAAGACTTGATTTACTAGCATCAAAACATTAGTATCAGTAAGCTTATGTACAGAAGATTGGAATGCCTAAAATAAATCTTTTATTTTCATTTTATTCATACAGAAATCTGTTTGCCCCATAATGATGTTTTTTTTTTCACGAATGAAACTGTATATTATATTTTTTTTATTTAAATGATTCCTTTATTAAAATTTTTTTTAAACAAAAACAGTTAAATTTTTTTTTTTAATATATATTATTGAATTATTATATTTTTTTTCCTAGTGACAAACCCTCAGCATCATAGGCTATACGATGAGCATAATATTCTTCTTCACAAAAATATAAACAGACATTAAGATTTTGTTGTAATATGTTCATTTTGGTTGATTAATGCAAAAACATTTCACATATGTGTTGCCACATGGAGTTTGGGAAAAAAATTTAGGCATTCAAAATACATTTGGCGCTCATTTGGAGCTTGACGAGTATTCATTTTGGCATTTCTACTTTGTCACAAATTGATCATTTCAATGGCTATAACAGCCAGATACTCAATGCCAAATTCGGCAGTGAGAGAAGACCTTGCTACATTGCATCACATTGCAGGTTATAAAAGTACAAGAGCAAAGGTATTTGTCCTGTGTAAGAAAACAAAACTGCCAGTCATTAAAACAGTTTGATGTAATCGAGGTGAAGATCACCATATTTTACAGGTCTCTACACCTTGCATCCTTCTTTCAAGACAAAGGTTCAAGACTAAGCAAATTTTGACATTTATTGTGGAGTAAATAATTTGGTACAATTTCCCCATCCATGCAAATAAAAATGAAATATTCTGATTGTACCTTTCCTTTTTACATACAGCATGTTCAATTGTTTTTACAGTGTTTTCTGTACATCTGTTCACAAAGACTGCCCGACCATTATTTGAATGACTTATTTTATTGTGTTATCTTCTATTTCACATATAACCACCCCAATAACACACACTGTAAAAACACTCTACATGTGGTCAAATGGTCTTTTCTTATCCAAGTTGGTGGTTTTTGACTAGAACAAGCTGCAATGTGGAGTCTGGCTATGAGAGATCTGCTGAAGACTTTGGTCGGCACCGGAAACTGCTGTCAGCACAAAGTGATCCAGTCACACAGGGACACATCTGTTTGAAGCTCGGCAGCCATCCAATATGCCGAGCGGCTCTCTATCCATCCTAAACCTAGTAATGTCTTATGACTGAAAAAGAACTTCCTCTTCCCTTATGAGGGGAAGAGAAAGCGAGAGAGAGAGAGAGAGAGGGGGGGTACAACACTAGCTTGGGGCAAATGAGATGTTGAGACGTTTCCTGGCTAATTAAATCATTCTAATAAAATACCTCTGGACACAACACAAGAGAGAAGGCATTATTAAATCATAGCCCATGGTGTCAGCATGGAAACTTAAAAAGCACTGTCCTGCGGATGGGATGAAGTTAGATTTCCAATGTAACTAATATGAAAAATTAATTATGGCTTCAGTGTTATTGGTATCTCCTATTAAAAAGTGAGCGCTGTCTTAAAAAAGGAAGCTCAAAGGAACCTTATCATAGCCCGGCCTCACAGACAGCGCCATCAATCTATTTTAAAAGCAATGTTAATCATTACAAACCAGTTGTGTGGCCTCCACCAGTGTAAAAGGTCGGGAGGGCAAAGGGACACATTATGCAACGCTAATGATAAAACTTCAAACCAAGTCAAACTTTTTTTTTTTGCCCCTTTCAGCTTAACTACTTTTGTGCATGATGTTAGATAAATTTGATGTGTGCATAAATACATGGCTTTATTCCTAATGCTTTTCATATTATGAAGCTTTAAATAAATAGATTAACAGTTTTGTCGTGGCTATCACAGCCTGAGATGAATTATGAGTACGTGTTTTGTATCCGAATACTGGGGGACGCACAATATTTTGGTACCATTGGTCGATATTAGAGATGCATTTGTATTAAAGTTGTTCATTGAAATAAAATAAAAGTTTTACTAATTTTATTATTATATAAATATTAAATGAGGAACTTAAAAAAAAAAGAAATGTTGGTTTGGAAATAGACCGAAATAAATAAGCTGATGTTGAAGTACTAAAGTGACAAAAAGGTAATTTAATTCAAAAAATATATATTTATAAAAAAAATTAAAAGGACACAAGAAAATTACTGAAGCTCAAATTAAAATATTAATAAAAACTATAATATATATATTTTTTAAAACCCACTGATTTAATGCTGCATGCTCAGTTTATCTATTTTTCATATAGATTACCTTTGCAGTCATCTAACCCTCACTAAAGTTAATATTGAACATTGCTAATCATTTAATGACTATTTCTAATCTCTGACTAATCTCTAACAAAAATCATCTCAAAATTATTACACATTCTCATACTGTACATTATTATAATGTTGTGATTTGCCTAGTGATTTATATAGACTGAAATTTAAGGATATTTTTCCAATTTTTGAATATCATCACGACAAGAGGAATATTCCAGTCATGAGAGAACTATTTTTCATTGTAGATCTGTAAGTTCTTGACTTCAAGGACAGCCTCGTGTTTATAATAGCTTGTCGATGGGAGCCTCAGCTTAGAATTATGTGCTCACAAAGTCCTTCTGCAGAGAAGCATTGCACCATCAGCAGGGATTTTGCCCACAATCTTATACTGCTGTGACCTCCCTTCCACACAAGGACAGAAAACAATCACTATAATGACTATGTTTGACATCCACCTTAATGTAAGCTCTCAACGTACACTGCCCTTGTAATGTCCCTGTACAATGGAGATTTCTTTCTTTGTTTTACAGCTGTCTTTAATTATTTTGTTTCTTTGTGTCGAAGCAAATTCAGCGTGAAGTGTGACCTTACAGTGGGCAGAGTGCGAGAGAGAGAGAGAGAGAGAGAGAGAGAACATAAAGGCCTCAGATTCCCTTTCAACTTCAGCTTTCAGCACACAGCTAGTGACAGATTCGGCAAACCAAAGGCTTGTAATGTGAAAATACACGAGTCACTCTACGATGTCCCCAAGAACAACGAGACGGGAGGGGAGAGAAAAGGTGAGTGAGTGCAGAGCTGAAGGGGTGAGCACTCGACTCTGAGCTCGAGAAAGAGGGTACCAAGAATTCAGCCCTGCACGCTTAATGGCTTTTCACTGTTGAGGTACAAAAACAAATGTTGCATCTTCCCCTGAAAATACGCACCAACACTAAAATGTTGGACCCGCAATAATTAGCACAACAAAAATCACACCAGGATGCTGCTAATGGAAAACGCTTCATATGGTCCTTCATATAGTCAGACAGTAATTAAAACCGCTCTGTGTTCATAATTATGTGGGGCGCTGAGATGGTACTGTATTGATCTGGGATTAAACATAATGCATGTCCTAATGAAACACCTACATTACTGTCATCAGTGCTATGATAGCTCATTAATATACTAATATCCGTTCGTCTGAGAGTTGTGAGGTTGTATGTATATTAGAGAGAGAGAGAGAGAGAGAGAGAGAGAGAGACAGAGACACTAAAAACTCCTCACAGCCATTAATGCAGAGCAATTGCAAAAGACATTTCATATCCTAGGTGAATAATTTCCATACGTTTCCTCATTTTATGTCTTACTCATAGTGCATGAGTAAATTGTGCTGCACGTGAAAGGTACGCAAAGATCACAACGTTTTTGGATGTATTTGGAAACTTAAAACAGGGTTACTAGTTTCTGTTGTCAGCAAACCTGGACACAAAATAATTCACAAGCAGAGAATGTTTTTGATTGGCTAATGGACCTTAAGCTGTTGTCCTGTGCTGTGTTATTTTTGTATTATTTCAATACTATTATAGTATTTATATATATATTTTAATAATTTTTTAGGTTTAGTTTTTATTTGAATTTAATTTAATTTATTTCTTTTTAGTTCAGTTTTTGTCATTTTAGCGCTTCAACTTAAAATTCTTTATTTCAAGTAGTTGCCAGTGCAGCTTTTCTCATTTTTAAGTTTCTTTAATTTTCTCATTTTAAATTGTTTTCTATTATTTATTTTTTATGTTATTTCAGCTTCATTTCAATTAACGAAAACAATTTTGAGTTTTAGTCAACAATAAAAACACTGTTGATAATCATTTAAAATTAAACATGCATTCTGACAAAACCAAATTTTTTATATATATGAATGCCAAAGATTTCATTATATTATGTATATTATGTACTAGCACACACACACACACACGCAAACGCACGCACGCACACACACGCACGCACACACACATGTACACGCACACAAATGTCTGCATCATTATGCATCTATTAGGATTATGTCTTTTATTTGCCCATATTTTTTATATGGGCAAATAATCAAGATCATAAGGAGTGTTTAATGTGGGTCCCATTACATTTCAAACAAGGACTCTTCATGCAGCTTAAGGAATTGACAGTTACATCAGCATGCGTGCAACATCACCATAACTACGCTATTACAACAAAATGATCAATGCTAATTGGTCTCTTTGGAAGGCGTTACATTTAAAAATGAGATGCGAGTCACCACAGAGCAGTAATGAAGAATTCATGCTGCGTCTTTGTGGCAAAAGGTCAGCCGCTAACGTTTGCAGCCACTCTCGCTCGCCTCCATTACCTCTGTCTGGACTGATGCTAGTTTTTCCTCCATCTCTCATAAATACTTAACCTGCCCCCTCCCTGGATAGCTCAATGGAGGACAGAGGGCTCAGATGGACAATGCCCATAAAGCCAGTAGGACTTGGGACCTGAATCTAAAATCGCTCTTGACACTGGAGACAGTGTATATTTTAGTGTTAATTCACCTACTGTGTCATCCAAGGCATCTGCACTGCAGCACCAGTGCAAAGATAGCACTGCTAGGTCACTTAGCTTCAACCCCAGCCATCTTAAAGTGAAATTAATGTACTATTTTTGCTTTCAAGTCAACAAGAACAAGGCCACTTATTTTGGATGCATCTTTAAAGGACAGAGTATGGCTAAGAAAGCATTCAGGAGAAGCAATGGCTCATGCACTGCACATTAATACCCCAAATTGTTGGTAGCTATAAAAGTGTTTTGGGGACCAAAAAAAAAAAGCACTTATAAGAGACTTGCACAAAGAGAGTAGTAAGAATAACTCATCTCTCCCCTAGAGACAAATGGATTTGCATGAGAGAACTCCCTTTGGAGATGGGAATGAAAATAGCAGACCTTGAGTGTTTTAAGACCTTGAACCTTATGTGAAGTAGGGTTGAAAAGCATCAAAAAGAGGCACTCTGATGGGTTATTTGCAAAACCAAATATTCATATTTATATATTTTTAAAAGAGGTTCTACATTTTTTTAATATTAAACATAAAATGTATATTTAAAAGTATACATATAATTTATATATATGAAATATACATTTACAATTATAATTGAAATAAGTTTAATTTATTGAATTTAATTTAACATTTATATTTACAATTATATATAGATAGTTATTTATTTATAGTTCATATTTTATTTAATTTTAATTTTAACTTTTACTATTTTATATTTTAAAGTTTTTGAAACAATATTAACATTTTATATATTATATTGCAAAACTGTACTTTAAAACATTACATTGCACACCATGAATATTAAAGAAACTCCATCTATGTCAAACAATTCATGCAGTCTTGGCCATTAATCAAACAAACGGTAGGCAATATTATTAAACAAATCACTATTTTGCAGATAATTGAGAAGGGAGGGTTACAATTTTAATTTTAACCAAACAATGGAGAATATACAAGTGTTTTAAAATATACATTTGTATAATATATTCATTTTCACCAGACCCCTAAACCCTCTCACCACTTTCCTTATGCAGAGTAAACAAACAAGCGAGAAACAAACTAGAGCTATACAGAGTAAGCAACTGAATAATGCAAGTAAAGAAGAGTGTGGTTTCATTGTGGCATCATTCAAGATTTAGTTGGCTTTTCTGTATGCTTAAGATAAAGAAAGACAACTTTGAGCTCATAAAATCATTTAACTTTGAATGTAGCCGCAGTAAGACCTAACCATGTTTGAATAAACAGAGGGGAAAACATCTACAGTAGTTATTTGCATTCATGAAGAAATTTTGTACTTTAAGACACAATCAGTCACAGACATTTATAGATGATACTTGTACCAGCTGCCTCACACTCTCAGCTTCCAGCTCAATCATGTTCAAAAAGGTCACGAAAAGTATGAGGTAAAGTGAAATACTATCATATAACGGGAAGCTGAAGTACACAGTGTTGTTCTCAGGGATCCAAGTGTACTGTGAGTGCTTTTTGAGGACATCAGTCTGTTCCTTTGTAATTATTTGTTGAAAAAAATATCAAATGAAGAAACATTCCATTTCTCCAACAAGACACATTTGGGAATAACCTGAAACAACAGCCTCTGGATGCTTGCATGTGCTCTGAATTTGTTTATTTTGGAACATGATTGCGTCAAGAGTTGTTATTCATTCAATTTAATTTGATTTAGAGATACAGTCAAGGGATTTTTTTCTGAACATGTGTTCAAAAATGTGTTCATTGATGTGAGATTTCTAATTTCAGGAAACTTATAAGTTAGGGGCTGTCATTAAAGACAATGAAAAAAGAGGGAGAGAAAGAGAGAGAGAGAGAGAGAGAGAGTATTATCTACTAACCCCCCTGAGAAGTTCTCGGACATACCGCTGCTCTCTATTAATCTCTTTCCCTCTTTCCTTTCCATCACTCTCCTTCTGTGAGCCTCTGTTTCTGCCTCTTCATCTGTGAGTAATGAGTGTACACTCTTCCACACTACACCTCACTCATAATTAGTGCTAATAGCCTCTCTCTGGCCAAATGAATAACCTCTTTCTCTGATTAAGAGTGGTAAAGGGGAAAAAAGAAAACTCGTAAGACTGGAAATTGCAGTGCTTTGTTATGATTTTATGATTTTTGAAGGGAGAAGGGGCCAATTTGCATGGAGAGGTTAAAAAGTGGCTTATTAAAAAGAAAACCACTCCAAATTTTCACCCAAGATTTTGATTGGATGCACAACCTTTGACGTCAATAACAAAATGTATGGGAAGTGTTTTCTCCTCACTTTAAAAGTTAATAAGCCTTTTTCTTTTTGTATCCTACTACAGTATGCATGATTATAGAGTTGCATTTTACTGTTTACCATAAATATAGTGGCCATAAAGTGATGTCTGGAGGGGATACTTGTGTTTAATGGTTTGATTTGACAGGTTTGATTAAACCATTTTCTATTGTTATTTAATATATTTTAATGTTTCATTTATTCCTGTGATGGCAAAGTTGGAGAAAGCGATCACTCCAAAAATTAGGTTCAGAAGTTGAAACAATGGTATGGGAAGAGAAAAGTGGAAAGATGATAGGAAAGAAGGTTAAGTTTCCAATCCGAATCACCAACATGCCACACTAGCACAAGGTAACGCTGTGCTTTAATCACATGACAAATTTCCTGTCAACGCAGAACATTGGATTGAAATGGATTACTAGAATACTTGCAAATCCCTTCAGCATTTGACAAGAACTCTCGCTCCTAGATCCATGAGAAGAGGCGACTGAGAGGTGGCGATGGTGATGGTGGTGGTGGGGGGGTATGTTTGAAGTGTTTAAAGCCTGTTTTTCATCCCCGATCCTTCATTATACCTCTCCCATATATATTGCCTCTGACTGAATCTATTTACATTTCAAAATGGCGAGATAGACTATCAAATGCTGCTTCAATATTGACGCCAACACCTTCACGGCATCACACGCAAGCTCCAAAAATCCTACGGCGCCAAACAGAATGTGCTGTCAATTATTTGATAGAGGAAATAAATAAATAAATATCATGGCACAAAGCTGTGTGTTACAGAGTGTGATTGAATCAGGCTGCTTTTGATACAAGCAAATGGATTTGTCTCGTTTTGTTCCTAAACCTTGCTAACTGAGGGAGAGTTCTGAGAGAGAAGCAGAAGCACAGAGAAATATCTACATGCTCCAGATGCAACGCGCATGCAGACCTTTTGCAAGCCTTCAGACTGACGTTAAAAGCTTCAGAAACTGTTCCAAACTTTGCCTTCAGCTTCCACACGCAGACACACACTTCTGTGAGTCCTCTCTGTCTCATGCTTCTCTCGCTTGGAGACTAGAAAATAAATAAATTAAACCATTTCAGAGTCAGAGATAGTCGTTTCGCCTCAGTGGATCATCTGTAATTGTCACAAATGACAGAATCATTCAGACTTTTTCTTTTTTGCATGCATGAACAACTCAAAAATGAAAAAGAGAAGGGGAAATGGATACTGGTAATTGACTGTAATTGTCTTGTTTTTGAGATGGGGAACGGTGCTTTTGCAGGTCAGATGGATTTAAATGCAAATGTGCACTGTTTTTCGCTTCACTCTAACTTTAAACCTGCTTCGTATAGCCACAGCCCATTGGTCTGGACTGGGAAGATTATTTCTCATCTCTCTCTCTCTCTCTCTCTCTCTCTCTCTCTCTCTCTCTCTCTCTCTCTCTCTCTCTCTCTCTCTCTCTCTCACTCAGATAAATTGCCCTCTCTCTAAAGGAGAAAGAGAGTGACATAGGAAGACAACTTGTGTGCCCAAGGTATCTATAATTCTCATTTGTCATGGGATATTTCACAGTCCATTTTTAATTTCTGCACCCTGCACACATACATGCATGAATTAATTAACGATCTCTCGCACATGACCACGTACATTTTCAATCCATGCTTGTTGTTTCATAGCCACTGTCAGGTTTAGGATAGACAATATCCTTCAATATGTCAAACTCCTGAAGGCTTCACAAGCAGCCACTTAATTTGCTATATTATTTTATTCATCTTTGTCATCTTTATTTTTTTCATAGCCTCTTTATTTTCCTTTAAATGTAATATTATTGAATTCTAAAAAGTATTAGCCTCAAATGGCATGTAAAGACATCACCCAAAGTCAATTCAATTATCATATGATGCATATTGTGCACAAAACGAGCAAACACTATATACGCTTATTTCACGCAGCAGTTATTTTGAAATCGAAAGCGAGGCTCCGGTGGGAAGAAAACCGGAAGTGTCGCCTTTAATCATAGGAGAGTCGCGAATGCGATGGCGTATTGTTGTGTTTAATGTAGAAATTAGTTATTCTAAAATTGTACATACATTTCTTACATACTTTAGACTATATACAGTGAAATTCATTTATAATTTTTTTTTCAGAAAGTAAAAAAAAAAGCAGGAATGAACTATATCTACATATCCTATATTGGATATTAACATCCAATAGTGTAAATCGCGGCAGCAGCGTCAGGTTGGTAGTCCAAGGCATAGACATAATAAATACATAGACACGCCCTATTGGCCGCTGGAGCGCATCTATATATCGCTGCAGATTGCGGAGGGCAACTTTCCCATACCTCTCATACCGGGAATAGAGAAAAATTCCTGTGCTGCACAAATCGCCAAACAACTGAAAACAGGTCTCGAGGAATTACCTTTCAGAAGCAAGACTGAACATTTGTTTCTGGTTGTATTTGGTCATGATATAATTAGTAATAGTATAACGTTCAGAGGAGAAAGGCCGCGAAATTTAAAAATACTACTGTTATTGTGTCACGAAATGTGGTCTTAATAGTTTTTCAGTCGACAATGTAGTTGTTTAAAGCTCAGATCTGTGGTTTATTTAAAAATATAGCGCCTATTTAAAAATTTGATCGAACGTTTTCGGAGTTGTGAGATACAGGCGATCACCGGGCGCTCAGCGCTCATGTACCCCGCCTGGAACAGGCTTACCTCGGCTAGTGCTTCTGACGTTTGCCGCTGGCTCTGATGTATTCGTCTTGTGTATATCTAACGGGTGATCTTTGGTCTCATTAATCTATCTGTTCGTTTTGGCTGAGGGCAAAGTGAAGTTTCATAACTTTATATTTAGGCTATTTAACGTTGTATCCTGCTGTATGTTTGACTGAATCGTTTACTTTATTTCTTGTCTTGTAGCTTTTTATACCTTTTAGGCTACTTATACTGTTATGATGGCTATTACTGATCAATAAAACTGAAATTTAACAAAAAAGAGACAGGGTTGTGTCATTTTATTTTATATAGCCTATGTAGGAATATTTTAAAATATATAAATTATATTTGCATATTTATACATTATCTTCACTGTATGTAGGCCTATATAAAATTAAATGACAAATCTCTTTTTGTTAAATGTCAGTTTAATGATCAATATTATAATGTTTCATATTTTTTTCATATTGTCTATATTATTCTGCAATTGATATTACATTGTATTTGCTGTTCTTATTATTATTGTTATTTTAATATTATACCACTTGCGATTATCAATCTATTATAGTTATGCTATCATAGTCACTAACTTATTATTTTTATTGTCTGTATACTGTAATTGATATTTATTATTATATTGCTATTATTATTATAGTATTATACATAAACTATATGCTATTATCAATATTTTTATGATTGTTTTATTGTACTTATGATATTATATAATTATACTATCCATTACTATTTTATTTGCTGTATACTGTTTATTTTATTGACTAAACTATTTACTATTACTTCTCACTTTATCTTATATTTACTATTTGCATTTCACTGTAGTTGTACCATATCATATGTATTACCATAAAGGATCCATCCGTTATCTTTGTTATTGCTAAAATCGGGTCAATCACAGAAAATGTTTTTTCCACAATAAGAAAACTTTATTTCATTTAATGTGAACATTAAATTAAATCTCAGTATGGGGGTCTTCACAATTCTTATCCAAGAATAAAAAGCCAGATAGCCTACATGACAAGCCTGAGCTTTGACAATTCCTATCGAGATTTTAAATAACTGAAGATGAAACTTTTTGTACACCACATACAAACTACTGAAATCAGCTGATAAATGTAAAAACATTTTTTGTTTTTATCCAGAAAAACCGCAGCTCACCCGTTTACTTGCATTTGTTTACAGCGCAGTCTTGCCCTCCGCAAAATGGCGGACGCGTTGACGTATCGCAGCAACGTTCCAAAGCGGCCAATAGGGCGTCTATGTATTTATTATGTCTATGGTCCAAGGCATTGTTGTTTATCTGTATTTCCGGGGTTCTTCCCCCCGGAGCCTCGCTTTCGAATTTAAAATAACGGCTGCGTGAAATAAGCGTATTATATTAAGAAGTTCAGGTCTGATTGGCTGAGTTCTGTGCAATTTCACCATAAACCCATCCTAAAGAACCAACAACAACAAATGTTCTGGTTAAGATGTCGATCAGACAGACCATCATGCAATTCACCCAGGATGCGTTTTATGTTCAAAAGCAGCATTACGCAGCACAGCATAATGGAAAAGAACAAAAGGCAATAGCCGTTATTTTTTTAGCTATACACCCGATATAGTCCGACTGAGTAACGCACTTCTAGTCAAAATAACCTTGAATTTGGTGACGTCGTTCTCGCCAAATAACTTGCGAGATGTATGATATTCCATCATGTAAGCAAAGTCAACAGTGATTACAAGGTGTTTGGTTTCAATTCTCTGACTTGTTATCTAATTGATGACTAGTCTATTTTTGGGCTATGGTTAGACGTCTATTACTTTTTTACTGACAGCCCAAATTTTGCCTTGTTTTAGCCTAGACATCAGGGCTGTGTTTGAACGTCTATGAGATGTCTTTTAAACGCAAAATTGCTTGCTGGGTATTAACATGGCATTTAAAAAAAGCCACTCACACATAAGACATGTTGCAATGGTCAAAGACATCTACCACAAATGTACATAGAAAAACAATTAAAAGGCAGAGCAGTGGAACACAAACATTTCTTCATTTCAAACTGTAAAAAGCAGCATTGAGGAATAGTAAAAACAACAACAACACTCTTTTATGATAGTCTGGAAATAACACAAACAGCTAGAAAGTTATGCACGGTTTGGTACTGTAAGCACACTGTGGATTAGGGCTGGATGATTAATCAAAAAATAATCGAAACCGAAATTCAGAGCCTATAACCGACGTAATTTTACCTTGTCGGTTATTTCGGTTTTTTAATCCTATTAATATTTCCGCCCACTGTGTGTTAATGTACTTTCCCCTTAAAACATATTACCGCGTGTGTAGTCACGTAACTCCGCCCCGTCCAGTCTGCGACATTGAAGCAACATGAGCCCCTTTCACACAGCGCGTTGATCCCGGGAAATTGCCAGAACAAACACCTTCTGTGTGAACGCAAACACGACCCGGGATTGATGCCAGGTTGGGGACATAGTAACATTGCCGTTTTCAGTCCCGGAACGCGCGCTGTGTGAACAAAAGCCGTAATCAATGCAGTGTCGAGCCGGGATCGTTCGCCAGCGTGAAACGGTTCGTAATGCGCTAGTTTATGATCGAATCAGAGAAAAAAAAAATGCACAAGCGTGGTTTCTCGAGAGAGAAATCGCAGCTCATAAGCAAACTATAGACGCCGTTGGGACATGTCACGTGTCTTTGCGGGTTGTGTGTGTCTGTGTGAACGCACTCTCTTGATTCCGGAAAATCACTGGCAGTGTGAATGAACCAAAGTCAAACAAACCCGGGTCAAATCCCGGGCCACTTTATCCGTGTATTTTCCGGAATCTCTGTGTGAAAGGGAACCTCAAACACTGAGTCAACTCAGCAACAGGAGCCGCTTGTACCAAAGAAAAACGCGAAAAAAGAGAGAGACTGACAAACGCCCAGCAACAAGTGCCTCCACTCCACAAAGCAGGTTTCGATAACACAAGCATTTACAAATGCTACACAATATGAAAAGGATTAGTTTTTTTTAGTTTTATACAAGTTATATTTTACTTTTAAGATGTCAATATTTACAATAATTTATTTTGTTTACAAAAAGAACTATTTTCTAAATTTTTAGGAAACTTTCTTTTTACATTAAAACTTAATTACTTTTTTATAAGACGTTTTTATTTCAAGCATTGTATGCTTTGTTTGATACAATTGTTTGAAATATTTAATAAGCATTAAAAGCTATCTGTGTGTTTCCTTATTTTAGAATCACAAAGATAGGATTATGCATTCTTTCATTAAAAAAAATAACCGTGAACATTTACAGTATAAGCCTTGCCAGTGACACATGAGAAAGAATTTTTTTTAAATAATCGTTCAATAATCGTAATCGAGGTAACTTGTTCGATTAATCGCGATTATGATTTTAGCCAAAATCGTCCAGCCCTACTGTGGATGCTTTTTTATAGGTTTCCTTGTGGAACTTGAGGGATTTGCAAATAGTATTTGACATTAAACTGTCACAATCTCTTTCTACTCATCCATGTTTGATGTGAATTATACATGAAGAGCAGTGCTTCAATCCAATGAGATTTCATTGTGGGCGGGGCTACTTGTCTTGAAGCCATAAACTAAGCGACATGGTTTAAGTATTCAGTTCTTAGTCAGAATAGGCTGCAAGACTAGATTCAGAATGGATGAGCAAATTTGTATTAAACTGTCCATCCAATTTGTAGCTGCATATTGCTATTAACCAAACAATACAGACTTAACATTTGTGCTAAATCCTTATTTAGTGAAATCAAATTCGGAATACACAACTTCAATGTGTTCATATGTGGAAAGAGTTCCAAACCTGCTTTTTGTCTTTGTTCTTTTGAATGTGCTTAAGAAACTTTTCCAACTGTGAGCGTACACTTCTGCCTAAAGGACCATTTTTCACCTTTTACTGCAAAGCATCTCATTTCACATTTCTTCCACCATATTTTTACTAATTAAAAGGAGAGAGATATGAGAAGAGAGGAGAGAGGTATGAGACGAGATACACTAAGACAGCAAGAGCAAGGCAAGTTAGAAAATGTTTGACAGTGCTGCTTTGTGATTCAAAGCATGCCGTTATCTCCAGATTATTGACTGCAAATGTCAGAGGGGATAAAGGGGGTTTGTAAGCAGGTAAGACCCAGTGTGCTGTCGTGCAAGTGGGCATGTGTTGTATGTGCGTTTAAGTATAGAAAGGTTTACAGTGGGAAGTTGTCCCAAGGGCTTCTTAAAGATATAACACTCGCTGTGAGGTACCAACTTCAACAAACATTTTTAAACCGTAATGACACATCAAGGTCAGGGGACTAAATGCGTCAACATGCCATTTCGGCCAAAACGCACTCCCACAAACTGAATTAAGGCCAATCCACTAAATGTCACAATGTGGCATTAAATCTAAAAGCCCATGCTTCTAGTCACCTCTGTTGTGTTGGTCATGAATCTTGGCCTGGTCTAATTCAAAACCTTAAATAAAAGCTTAAGATTTCTCAGAACTTGACTTTCCCATAGACCTTTCGCTCTCACTGCGCTCTTGGTGGAGGACTTTTAGGGTGAGTGCTCACTTTTATAAGAGTGTTGCCAGGGGAAATCACTACGATTGTCATGCATTGAGAGCTGCTCTGGCATTTAAACGGAGCTCCTGAGACCGGCGACAGTAACTTGGAATTTTCAATCAGTTTCTGAAATAAACTCTCCTCATGGCAACAGAGTCAAGAACTCAGCTTTCACCCTGTGCCGACCTCACACGTGCACACACACACACACACACACTCACACACATCTCACCCTCCTGTTCTCCAGAGGAAAGACAATCAGGGCCGGATTTACCCCATATTGTGACATAAAGGCAAATGTGTGACATATTGTGTGACATATGTGACATATTGTGACATATATGCAAATTTTGGGCTACCCCACACTGTATGACCCAAACCGCTACTTTTAAAGGAAATAAAAAAACAAAACATTTTTTTAAAAATAATTTAACACAGTAATGTCAAATTTTATATTGTGGCTTTATATGTGATCATATACTTGCATGTGTCATTATATTATTAACACTTCACCAAAATCAAGCTCAAATGAATTTAGGAAGTTTTTGTCCAGTGAATGTCCTGTTTCTCTGTCATTAGAATGGCTGCATCTTAGGGCAGTCGATCATCACATCTCGTTTTCATCATCCTAAAGGTTATGAAGATTATTGAAGCTATGTGGGCGCTCGTTTTTTCTGTTTTTGTTTTTTTCTGTCATTTGGCATTCCAAAAAAGCTGAGTTCCTTACACAAAAGACACTCTTCACCGCTCCTCAGTGTTTCTTAAGTTAAGAAAATGCTGTACTTATTCAAAGAAACAGTTCTTTATTTACCCTTGCATAAACTGCTTGTGGAACTTCTTTCACAATAGAGATGGGGCGGAGTTATGAGGTTTGACGGACAGTTTGAGGAGGCAATGGAGTTACGAGATTTGGTCACAAGCTCTTTTTAACACTTCTCATTGGTTAAATATTTGCAAAACCCACAGACAGACGTAAAGAGTGACCATAGTAATGATTTATGTTAAAACTTGTTGAGCAAAGTTATTGAAAATCACTCTAATAGGTATTTTGGGAATGATTGTGGAGGGCTTTTATCCAGGTAATCCAGTGAGCATCAGGACAACTATGTCCAATGATTTCATCATGTGAAATGCCACCCTGATGGCTTTGCCAAATTCCCTTTTGAACATGATTTTGCATGATTCACCAAATGAATGTTTGACCTGGAGTCCATAAATTGATCACCCAACCCATTTTTGCTATGGGTTAAAAAAAATTATATTTCACCCATGCTCTGGTTTAATAATATGCCAAATGTATGTTAAAATTGCACAGACATTGCATCAGTGTTGTCATTGCATCCTGAACAGGATCAGAAATTAAGCTGAGGATGAGGCCCTACACAGAGAAACAAAAAAAGTAAGCGTGCTTTTAATTGAGAAAATGTGCTAGATATTAAAAAAAAAGAAGTTGACAGATTGGCAGAATTGAAAATGTTTAAATCTGTCAAAGCACAGGGGCTGAATACTTATGCCATGTTATTTTGAATAGATAGATTTCTTAAAATATAGTCAAATGAAAACAGTTAACCTTGAACTTCAGAGCACTGAACCAAAATCCCAGAGAACAAAAGGTCAACACACTGTAGGACCGGCAGTTGGTAAGGGTCTGAAAACGTTTACAAGAAACTGCAGGCTATTTCTTTGTTGGTGCATCTTAAACTTTCAAACACTGAAAAGTTTAAAAAATGGCTAATATCTATTAGTAAGCAGCACAGAAAGCCTCGTTCTCTGAGGTCAGACTTTCACAGTGGGTCTATAGAGCCAACAATCATCACCATCATAATGTAATATCCACCCATAGTACATCAGCAGAGCTAGGGAGTCTCATTCTAGTAAATAAACAGCTTACTTTTCCATCTTGGTGTCCTCAGATGATTCCTTTAAATAACAGGGGGGTTTCTCGATGACTCTAGCACCCTGCTGACACCATAATACTCCAAAGTGGTGCTCTGCCCCATCCATGACCCCTCTAAATCACCACAAGGCCTGACAACCCTTTTAGAACACATGGGGGACAGAAAGGAAAGAATGGAATAAATTATTAGACTCGGCATCAATACCCAGATACTCAACTACTGTACACCAGAAATGGAGAATGACAGAGATTGCTAACACATTTGTTAAATTGATAGTTCACCAAAAACGAAAACTGTCTTTATTTGTTGTTGTGTGACTTGTTATTCTTGCCCATTTTTCACACAAAGCTACTGTATGATACAAATTCAGAAGTCTTGTAGATTTTTTTCTCCACATTTCTATGGTATACTGGGAAACAATGATAAGCATTTCATAACTTTTAAAGGCTTTTAGTGTCAAAAACATTCAATATATGCAAAGAGTCTATATTTAGAGTTGACCCTAACCTTTGCAGCTTCTGGGCCAAATCCTGACTGATGGTGATCCATTCTTTTCCTATTATGCTCACAATTTGCCTTTTGATAATTGACCACAGATTCTCTATGGGATTGGGATCTGGGGAGTTGCCTGGCCGCATAAAAATATGTCAATGTAATGATCTCCAAGCCACTTCATTATCACTTTTACCTTGTGACATGGTGCTCCATCATGCTGAAAAATGCAGAGATCATCACCAAATTGCTCCTGGATCATTGGAAGAAGTTTTGATTTCATTCTTATTCATGGCAGTGTTTTGGGCAGAATGCAACACCACAAATGGATGGTCTCAGAATGCTTCACAGTTGCCATGACAGGACTCACGGTAGCGTTCACCTTTTCTTCTGCAGTTGAACATCTCTCCTTGAAGTTCTTGGTGATCCGGTAAATGGTTCTTTCAGGTGCAGTATTCTTAGCAACCATTGCTAACACAAGAACACATTGATTGGAAGAACATGGTAAAAAAAAGTTGTTGCCTTTTTTAAGTTCAGTCAACTTGGATGTTTAAGTTACTTCAACTTAAATTACATTAAACCGACTAGTTGAAAAAAAAACTAGTTGAATCTTGTAAAGTGAAAAGTTGAAAAGTTGAAAATTGCTTAACTTATTTTGATGAGTTAAAGCAATGTAAAAACATATGTTGTCATAACTTATTAATCATATAATTTTTCTTCCCTCCGTTTATAACAATCAGACTGCACTTATAATCCAATCGGAATTACTGAATGATAATGAATGGTCAATTAAGCGTTTTGAAATTAATTAAAATGAATCTGATCACTCTGCCAAATAATCAACAACACCACAACAACAACTGAAGCAGCAAACTTTAAGAAACAAAATTTATGTTACACCCAAAACGTTTGGCCATGACTGTATACGAGTCACATGGACTATTTTCTTGATACTTTTATGATGCTTTTGTGTCCTACATGTAATACAGGTTTGGAACAACATTAGTTATAGCACAAACATTTTTACATTTTTGGTTGAACTATTCCTTTAAGGAATCATTTCAGATTTTACCTAAAAAAAGCACATGCATGGCCACCTCTCAGCCCAATGTGGCAGAAACGGGAGAAGTTGCTGATTAGATCAGAGAGTTACTCTCTCCAGAATGAGTCACTCAGACCACATGGCAAGTGTGCAGACACGTCACATGCCTTTCACTCTCCACTGCCCCTAATCAAGAGCTCTGTTCAGCAGATGGGAGGAGGCAGGGTGCTTCCCACGAATAAAGAAGGGGAATCGCTTAAACGAGATAAGCAACAGCATGGAGGCCCTCTGCATCACTCTCTAATGAGGGAGAATTGAGTCCTGCAGACTTTATAGGACTCAATTCTCCGAAAACAGCTTGAGGAAGACTGAACAGAGAGCTTCTTCCAAGACTGTTCTTAATGAATTGAGGGCGAAATACTAAAGGTGAATTAACTTTACAACCTTAGTTTAAAAAATAACAGCTATAGTTTATTCCAAAAGCGTGTTTAAAACTATAAAGAATAATGTTTTTAAAATTGTGATTAATGTAACAAAAAATACAACACAACTCTAACAGAATGATAAGTAATGATTAGTCAAGCTGATCAGGTCTCTCTCAAAACAGGGAAAATAATCTGACTGCGGGACGATGCAATTGACCAATTAGAATCGAGTATTTGTAAAGAGCCAATTTTAAGTGAAAACTTTAGGCAAAAAAAAAAAAAAAGCTTTTAAAAAGTTCTGAACACTGCAAAGAACAACACTTTTGGAGCAGAAATATCAGCTAAATTGAAATCTGCCAAGAAATGAGCTGTATCGCTAAAAAGCAAATCAGAAACAATTTTCTCTATTTCAGTAATACATTATTTATGCCCTACATAAGTTTTACTTGCTTTAAGTTACCAATTTATTTGAAAATGGTTAAAAAAAAAATGATTGAATAATATACTTAGTGGATTTTTGTGGGGTTTAGAACTGTATGAATAGAGGTATATTTAAAAAAAAAAAATAGGCTAAAATATATATTTTTTTAAATCATGCATTCAACCAGCTGTATGGGCAAAACTTTAATGAGGATTTTTTAAATAACGTATTCAGTATCACTGTGCCAACTCCGAAATGAACTAGACATGATTGTCTGATAGCTTTGCAGGGACGTGCACAGGAATTTTGAGGGGCAGTTGCTCTGACCTGAAAAAAGGGCCGCCACCCCCCCCCCTCCCCCCAAAAAGAAAAAAAAAAACTATATCAGTGGTTCTCAACCTCTCCTGCAGGGACCCCCTGACAGGACATGTTTTTGTTTTAACCCTGAAAAGACACACCTGATTCAATTAATTAAAGGCTCAAAGGCTTAATGTGTAGCTGACTAATTGAATCAGGTGTGCCATTTCAGGGTTAAAACAAAAACATGTCCTGTCAGGGGGTCCCTGCAGGAGAGGTTGAGAAACACTGGGCTATATGAAGGACTGAGAATAACAGGGTCTTTATTACTCACACTCCAGTAATATTTCTGTGAATTGAATTAATCTTGCACTTGTTCATGGTTTTTGTATTATGTCTAAATAAATTCAGTTGAATTTTGCCCATACAAATTGCCTTATCTGACCGTGTTTATGTCCAAACTCAATGCCTCATATTATGGTATTATTATTATTTACTAAGATTGCAAAATGTCAGAGATGACAGGTTTATGATATACAACTGTGTAAACAGTATACAAAATGCATTAACAATATTGTTAAATGTCACCAAAATACACCTGAGAAAAAGAGTTCCTCATATTATTGTTTATTGTTTTTTAATTATTATTATTATTATTATTATTTTTTTTTAGAATTGAAAAGAAATAATCTGGATTGAATTGACAGATGGGGAAAAATTCGCTTTTAATAAAAGAATAAAAAAAAAACGCTTTGATTTCGGGAAAAAATACAATCCTTTTTTAACCCTTTGGCTTCCCGTACATTCAGTTGTGCTTCTTGCTCGTATTCAGTTATGATGGTACGTATGGTAACTGGGCAACTACGCATGATTTGTAGTATGATTGCGTAAAGGGAACAGGAATTCCGGTAGGGAACATAATTGATTACTACACCGGTCGCGTGCAGCGCTGCAGCCACGTAAACAGAGTTTGCCCTTCCCCTACTGGCTTAAGCCTGTTTTATGCTTCTGCGTCAAATCGACGGCGTACCCCCGCAGACCCCTCTGCGTCGACGCGAACCCCTCTCCGACCCCTCCGCCGTAGCTCGACGTGCACCTCCAAAAAATTGTAACTACACGTCGAGGCGACGCAGACCGCAAGGGGTGTGATTGGTCAGATGCACTGCGATGCAACGCAACCTGATGCAGAACCATAAAACGGCCACGACGCCGTAGGAGTGACGGCGTAGCTACGCCGTGGAGTTGACGCAGAAGCATAATGAGGCCTTTAGGTGCCCTAATGGAAGTGAATGACGCTTTGCGATTTTTTTTATCTAGGCCTACGTGAAATTCTGCATCCATTGTACGATTTTTTTTTTTTTTTTTTTTTCGGAAGGGCAACGTGAGTCGAGAAGGGCATATGGGCAGTTGCCCGGGCAACCTGAGCAACCCCCCTGTGCACGTCCCTGTTTAGTTACCAATTTATCTTAGCCACGGAGACATAGACCTGTTTACAGAAAATGCAGACACTATTGCAGACTGCAAAGAAATGCAACGATAAAGAATAAATCAACTAAGGGACCGTTCCGTATTTATGGAAAGGGCCACCGGAGGAAAATAGGGGAGGGTCATGTCTTTTTATTCTTTGTTGAGGGGAGGGTCATTCAACTTTTTTTAGTCTAGGGGGAGGGTCACCCAACTTTTGTATTCATGAAAACAGCAACATTTCAAAGTGGCTTGTTTGGTGCATATTTTTTCCATGTAGCTTTATGTAGCTCTCTCGGTCTTGGTCCCCCATCGCTATCAGATGGGTCTGACCCAACAAAAATCCAGTTTGGCGCTGCCTGAAAGTGCGCGAGCACTTCAGTATGCGCTCAGAAAAAGTGCATCATGTACAGAACGCCAATTAAATGTTTACCCGGCATAGCTTTAAAGCACGAGCAAATAATGAACTTTTGTGAATGCGAATAAGTGCAGTGTCCTGTGAATGTAACTCTACCGCGGCATTAACATGTGATATGAATGTATGTTGAGTGTATTGGGACTGAGGCGCCAGAACTGCAGCTGATAGAATGTGCGCTGTACAATATAGCCTACCATATTTTAGTTTCCATTCTTATTGGGTTTCCACAACAATGTTAGTGAGTAAATATACTGAAATTGCCAACATAACAGTGGAGTGTGATGTGTTAGACGTAGAGCTACCACATTTTTAAATTAGGCTACTATTAGAATTATTTGAAGCTAACATAATACAATAGGCAGACCTACGCCAAAAAACTAGTTGAGGATAAATTCTTTCAAATTGGGCAATTCCAGCGTTATGGATGTGACATTTGCAGTCAAAACTTGAAATATAAATTATCAGAAAATGCTGAAACGTCTGTTTATATATCCATACCCCCTTAATAAAGGAGTCAAGACATTAGAAAAATATCAGTCTACACCAGTGGCGGAGCCAGAGGGCTAGTTGCCACCCCAGACGAAGTCCTTGCCACCCCTGTTGCCACCTCACTGAAAACATTACACTGTTTGATTTTTACGAACATTTCCCAAATCTCAATGCATCTTACGCACAAGCGTGCAGCGCGTGCTGTTGCTGCTACACTTTTCATTGGTTAAGCTGACACGCAGCTCCTCCTTCGTGCTCCAAACGGCTCCAAAACAAAACATAACGCGGCAGCACACACATGATCGATGAAGAGCGTTTTGCTGGTATGTACGGGTTTTATTGGTATTAAAGTAAACGAAGTAGCAGCCTACTGTTTTAACGGGACGTAAGGGAGACTTTGCACTGTAGTGCTTAGCATTAATACTTAAATGAGCATTACTAGTCTCGTGAAACTGACTGACTGTCACGCCTGCGTGAAGATGCTTAAAACATATCGCTAGCAAATGTTCAGCAAGTTGCAACAATCACAGACATTAGGTAGGCTTATTCATATTGGCACGTGTAATGCAGCATATTTAACTAATAAAACCGCAGTGGAGATAGTAGATGTGACTATAGTATAGAGATGTACAGAAGTACTGAAGTAAGTTTGTGTAGACATACAATGTCTTAGCACTTAACATAACACAGTGTTTCCCCTACCATTATATAAGGGGGGCGCCCCGCCTTCCTAACGCTTAGGAATTTAGATTTTTGAACTTTGATTTTCTTTATAGCGCCAGAGTACAATTTGTTATTTCATTAAACAAACTAAATAGCCCTTAAGTAATATGTTATTTATCTTATTTCCACGATGGCATGTCTTTTCTGTCTGTGTTTGCGCGTTTACAATTATCCCAATGAGTGCGCACACGCTCACACACAAACAAACACTTGTGCGAGTGCGAGTGCGAGCTCGGGCGGTAATGCACTCACTCTGTGTGTGCGCGTTGCGGGAGAATAAAACGATTCGCGGGACTCCCGCAAACTAGAAATATCTATGAATAAAACATATAAAAACTAATAAATTTTTATTCATCTGTTGCAGAAAAGCAACAAGAACAACTAAAACAAAATAGAAACGATTTACAGGCCAGAGTTTTTTTTGCAGCGTTGAACGATGTAGCCAATCAGACATAATATGTTGATTTCTTGAACGCAGTGGCCAATCACAAGCATTTAAGATAGACTCCCCTCACTGCTCAAAACTGACTTTTTTTCAGAGCTGTATGCTGGCAAATCCTCTAATTATAATAAACAAAGTGTATATATTATGAAAGATTCATTGTGCAGTCAGCTTCATTGATAATAACAGAGATGTGTGAGATCGCGATGAACTGATGTCAGCTTTTTTCAGGAATTATTAAGGGAGCGCACTTTGCGCGCAGTCATGCCAAACCATGCACGTAGTATCTGCTTTCTTTTATGTTATTGTTATAACACAAACGGTGGTTTGTGTGTTAATGCTTTAATAATTTAAATTTTTTAATTATAATTTTAAATAATTTATAAAATGCAGTTAATATATTCACTGCAGCCATTAAAAGAAACAAATGAACACCATGACTCCTTTAAGTGTTTGTGTATGTCAATTTTCCCCAACCAACCAACCCAAACAACCTATATACATTTTGTGGAAAATAATACATTTTTAGTGTAATTGAACACTTTGTATATTGACCCCCAAAAATAATACCTTGCCACCCCTTTTTTAAAAGTCTAGCTCCGCCACTGGTCTACACATGCGTTTTATATGTAATATGAGCGAAATACACATGTGACGTGACACAACAAATCTTTAACTTTTAGGTGGCAAAATATTTTTTAATAATTCTATGAATTACACTGCGCAAAACAAAAGTAGGCTAATAACCAGATGAAGAAGGGTCGGCCTCCACAGAACATAAAATATTATTTTTTATTTTATTTTTCGTGTTCGCATTTATGAGGAAAAAAACAATGTTATGGACGTGACAGACAGTTCTCCGTTACGGACATGACCGCTCTGAAAGCGACTTTAAAACTTTCACAGAGACTTCAGAAAGCACAAAGCCTTTCTTTAAAGTAAATTTCTTTTTTTATTAATTGTATCTTAATTTTAATTAATGTTTCATCAACCAATTACCTGGATTTAATAAATAAGAAGTAAATATAGTAGAAAATAGATCATCATGACACGGAGTCGCCGGCGCGTTAACTGGACTCTCGTTTCATAAATGAACCGAAACTCAGCGTAATGTACTTGCCTCACAGACTTGAGAAATATAGAAAGCTTGATGTCTACTTTTAAACAGAACATTTAAAAACGAAAAACAGACTGCTCTCTGTTTATGTAATCCGTATGAAATCTGCACTTCTCTCTGGCGCGTTACTGTGAAGATCGCGAGTCAGCATCGTCAACTTCATCTTGAAGCCGACACACTGACACAGAAAAACCTTGTTTATTAATAAACAATTAAAATCTCTTGCTATATTTGACATATTCATAATCATTACTTTTGCCGGTTCTTTGTGGCAGCTTTTAGATACTTTATTGGAAGCACCACCCTTGTTAGGCTACATGAACGCATCACCACTGCATCAGCAACGAAAACATGATTATTATTTTTTTTTAAATCTAAAATAAAAAAATCATGATACGAACCGAATTGTAGGTTTGGTCTATCGTTACTGTTACGTGGCAGCAAGGATGAAACGGAGAGTGAATCCAATCGCAAGCACATTTAATTAAACAAATACAAACAGGAAATCCAGGGAACTCAGAAAAAGACAGAAATAACATTAAACAACAACCGACAGCCAACAACTGAAACACAGGGGTTTAAATACACAGACAAACAAGCTAAACAAGATAACAAGGGGGCGTGGTTAATAAGAAACACCTGGGGAGACTAATAAACATGGACAAGGAACACCTGTGTACACTGAGCAACAACAAACAAAGGACAAGACACATGGCAGGGTCACATGACAAACAAGGAATCACGTGATATACAAGACACAACAAAAACCCACACGTAACATAGCCTATGGGTAACCCCTATGGGCGGCTCCCGACGCCCCTTGAAACAAAAACACTAAAGTTCAGGGGGGTGGTGAAGTGGAGGCGGTCTTGGGGGAGGGACGGAGGGCCAGGTTCGTACAGGGGACCAGGGCAGAGACGACCCCTCGGGCGGCCATGGCGGAGAAGACAGTCCATCGGGCGGCCAGGGCGGAGACGACCCCTCGGGCGGCCAGGGCGGAGCAGACACCGGCTCAGGAACAGCAGACACCGGCTCAGGAACAGCAGACACCGGCTCTGGAACAGACGACACCGGCTCTGGAACAGACGACACCGGCTCTGGAACAGACGACACCGGCTCTGGAACAGACGACACCGGCTCTGGAACAGACGACACAGACTCCGGCTCTGGAACAGACGACACAGACTCCGTCTCAGGAACAGCAGACAACACACACACTGGCTCGGGAACAGACGACAACACACACACTGGCTCGGGAACAGACAACACACACACTGGCTCGGGAACAGACATCACACACACTGGCTCGGGAACAGACATCACACACACTGGCTCGGGAACAGACATCACACACACTGGCTCGGGAACAGACAACACAGACTCTGGCTCGGGAACAGACATCACACACACTGGCTCGGGAACAGCCAACACACACACTGGCTCGGGAACAGACATCACACACTCTGGCTCGGGAAAAGACATCACACACACTGGCTCGGGAACAGACATCACACACACTGGCTCGGGAACAGACAACACAGACTCTGGCTCGGGAACAGACAACACAGACTCTGGCTCGGGAACAGACATCACAGACTCTGGCTCGGGAACAGACATCACAGACTCTGGCTCGGGAACAGACATCACAGACTCTGGCTCGGGAACAGGAACAGACTCTGGCTCGGGAACAGGAACAGACTCTGGCTCGGGAACAGGAACAGACTCTGGCTCGGGAACAGGAACAGACTCTGGCTCGGGAACAGGAACAGACTCTGGCTCGGGAACAGGAACAGACTCTGGGCCAGCCATCTTGTCCGTAGGCACTGGCTCGGAGGAGGCCATCTTGTCCGTAGGCACTGGCTCGGAGGCGGCCATCTTGTCCGTATACACTGGCTCGGAGGCGGCCATCTTGTCCGTAGACACTGGCTCGGAGGCGGCCATCTTGTCCGTAGACACTGGCTCGGAGGCGGCCATCTTGTCCGTAGACACTGGCTTGGAGGTGGCCATCTTGTCCGTAGACACTGGCTCGGAGGAAGTGACGTGAACAGTCTCTGGATCAGCAGAAGTGACGTGAACAGTCTCTGGTTTGGCCATCTTGTCCGTAGACACTGGCTCGGAGGAAGTGACGTGAACAGTCTCTGGATCAGCAGAAGTGACGTGAACAGTCTCTGGTTCGGCCATCTTGTCCGTAGACACTGGCTCGGAGGAAGTTACGTGAACAGTCTCTGGATCGGCCATCTTGTCCGTAGACACTGGCTCGAAGGCGGCCATCTTGTCCGTAGACACTGGCTCGAAGGTGGCCATCTTGTCCGTAGACACTGGCTCGGAGGAAGAAACGTGAACCGACTCTGGATTGGCCATCTTGTCTGTAGACACTGGCTCTGTAGAAGTGATGTGAAGCGTCTCTGGCTCGGAGGAAGTGACATGAACAGTCTCTGGATCGGCAGACGTGACTTGAACAGTCTCTGGAACGGCAGACGTGACTTGAACAGTCTCTGGAACGGCAGACGTGACTTGAACAGTCTCTGGATCGGCAGACGTGACTTGAACAGTCTCTGGATCGGCAGACGTGACTTGAACAGTCTCTGGATCGGCAGACGTGACTTGAACAGTCTCTGGATCGGCCGGGACCAGCGGCGAGGACTCTGGGCTGACAGGAAGTACAGGAAGGACTTCCAGGTATTGCGGGACGCGTGAAGTCCTCTTCCTCCTCCGTCTCCGAGAGCGAGAGGGCGCTGGGCTGGACGGGACCAGAGGGCTCTGGCTCTTGCTCGAAGACTGGCTCTGGCTCTTGCTCGAAGACTGGCTCTGGCTCTTGCTCGAAGACTGGCTCTGGCTCTTGCTCGAAGACTGGCTCTGGCTCTTGCTCGAAGATTGGCTCTGGCTCTTGCTCGAAGACTGGCTCTGGCTCTTGCTCGAGGACTGGCTCTGGCTCTTGCTCGAGGACTGGCTCTGGCTCTGGCTGGACGTGGCTGACATGAAGCTCTGGCTGGACGTGGCTGACTTGAAGCTCTGGCTGGACGTGGCTGACTTGAAGCTCTGGCTGGACGTGGCTGACTTGAAGCTCTGGCTGGACGTGGCTGACTTGAAGCTCTGGCTGCACGTGGCTGACGTGAAGCTCTGGCTGCACGTGGCTGACGTGAAGCTCTGGCTGGACGTGGCTGACGTGAAGCTCTGGCTGACGTGGCTGACAAGAAGCTCTGGCTGGACGTGGCTGACGTGAAGCTCTGGCTGGATGGTCTCTGGCTGGATGCGGAGATCAGGTGATGACCTGGCGTACCGCGGAAGGAAGCTCTCCAGACATCGGCCGAGTGCCTCTCTCCAGTTCAGACCCTAGAGATCGGGGAGCTCCCTCGGATCGACCTCCTTAGCCCCTAGCCGGTAACACAGCTTAACCGCCTCGTCACCGAGAGAGCAGGAGGCAGCGAGAGGGGCAAACCCCCAGGTATAGATCGCAGCTATCCAGAGCCAAGGCCGCGATCTGACCGGCGAACTCCCGGCTCATGCTGGGAAGATCAGGTGAGATCTGTGCTGCTGGATTCATATTGGTCGGTTGTTCTGTTACGTGGCAGCAAGGATGAAACGGAGAGTGAATCATTTGCTTCGACTGTTTCATTGCTTCACGAAGCCTCGATCTGCCCAGCACTACAGGAAATCCAGGGAACTCAGAACAAGACAGAAATAACATTAAACAACAACCAACAGCCAACAACTGAAACACAGGGGTTTAAATACACAGACAAACAAGCTAAACAAGATAACAAGGGGGCGTGGTTAATAAGAAACAACTGGGGAGACTAATAAACATGGACGAGGAACACCTGTGGACACTGAGCAACAACAAACAAAAGACAAGACACATGGCAGGGTCACATGACAAACAAGGAATCACGTGATATACAAGACACAACAAAAACCCACACGTAACAGTTACAGCCTTAGTAAGATGAGAAAGCAGTAGTTTAGTCGTTTATCATGGTTGTAAAAAAACAATGGCTATCTGAACATCTTTGACAAGCGCAAACCAGTAGCCTACGTAATCAATAAATTATCGGGGAGGGTCATGCCTTTTTTCTCAATCATTTTGGAGGGTCATAGAAAAATTTATTACTGGCGAAGGGAGGGTCAAGTCTTTTTTGACTATAGATCTCAAAACTCCTCCGGTGGCCCCTTAAATAAATAACGAACAGTCCCTAAGAAGTGATTCCTTAAAACACATGTATTGTTGCATCTAGACTTGTATTTAGCAGTCAAGAGGGATTTTACTCATTTATATGAATGGCTGGTACACTTCTGTTCATGGTTAGCTATTTTGAATATCAGCTTTCTTAGTCTTCAAATCCATACACGTCTTTACTATAAATCTGAGTGAGCTGATTCGGTTTACTTGTAGATTATGTTTGTCATGGACTTCCCAAGAGTACTTCAAGCATGGAGCTTCTAAGAACGCATTAGGAGATTTTTTTGGTCAAGTCAAGTCAAGTCATCCTCATTTATATAGCGCCTTTAACAACGCAGATTGTTTCAAAGCAGCTGTACAGAGATAAACATATAATTTAAGGTAACAGAGATTGGTTTAGTTTAATAGTGGTTCTTGTGGTTCCACAATAGTGGTTCTTAATAGTGGTTCTCAGTATAGAGTTAAAATACACTGTCCCCCCCCAACCCCCCCCCCCCCCCCCCCCCGATAAGACTTCAGCAATGATATAATCTCAACCTCTAAATTTCAAAATATATGGTAAGAAGCACAGACTAGTCTTCACAGTCACAGTGCAATGCATCTGCATTATGACAAATCAGTCACAAGTATTTTCCAAAGCATGCTTAATTAACCACCTGTGCAGGATATTGACAAAAAAGAGAATACATCACAAAGAGTTATTAATCATTGACTTTAAACATATGGTACCTTTAATTGCATTCCGTTGTAATTATGGTGCAGATTATTTTTCATTAGGCATCGCTCCCATCACAGATGGAACAAGCACATATTTGGAGCATTATGAAGCTATCTCACCAAAAATAACTCGGGAAAAGGATTTGCCGTCTTTGCAAATGGAATTACAAAGATCTAAAGTTAAAAATTGCTCATAAAACATATTTTTTCAACCATATTTTAGGCCAGGAGGTTTTTACAATGTTTAAATCCATTTTTTTTTTAATGTTGTTCAGCCCAGGCTGTCTCAATATACTGCAAGAAACCATGGATAACAGCTTTTTTTCTGTGGTTTTATGGCTATAGCAAATGCTGGCTGCTATGAATTCAGAGTCACAGCGTGATACCTACTTTCCTGCTTGAGGTTTGAGCCAATGTTCCTAGAGCACAGTCCTCTGCCTGCATGACTGACCTCTACATGACCCCAGTTCCTTTCTAAGCATGTTTTCTCCCCCTTTGTTTAAATTAACCAAATTGGTTCAAAGCTGGTGATCACTATGCAGAGATAGATAGAGATAGATAGATTAGATAGATATATTAGATAGATAGTGTAACCAATGTTACTAATGCTCATATCAAACCTACGAAGAAGAAAAAAAGAAAAAGAAAATTCAGATCTACATATAAATATTTTATTACTTTATTTTAATGTTTAAGATATTAAATATTGCTGAAGAAATATCAGTAAATGTAACGAACTAGAAAAATAAATAAGTTGAACATTTTGGATTAGCTCTGCCCTTAATGGGTTGCGTCATTACTAAAGCGTTAGAGAAGTGAAAGGCCCAGTCCCAATTCGCTTTCTTATACTACGACCTAAGAGTATGTACTCTTTTTGTGAAGAAAAAGTACATACTTTTGAGTGTGTAGCAAAAGAGTAGGCAAGCTTTGGGACATACTATCACGTCACCTTTAACAGACAGCTCTGTCGCGTGTTCCTGTCACCGTAAACTGCCCTCAATCATCTTGTCGCAGTTAAAATCCTCCATTCAATCTAATTTTATTTCCTACCGTTTCGGAGAGCACGTTCATCTGCCAGTCGTGGGTCTTTCATGCGGAGACTCTCCTCATGTGTTTGCAATTTGAATATAATGATACATTTAAAAGGTAAGTTAATGGCTAAACGTATCTTTACAAAAGTTCACAATGCTGCTGCAGATGCAATATAATGTAGACAACGTTAAATAAATAACTTTTCGTCAGGTTAGATACTGATAATTAATCACTCAACCCCCTTATCTAATGCCTGGTTCAGATTACACGATTTTTTTTGTCTGTTAAGATGGTCACTGTGTCAGATTATGCGATTTTGACTCCTAAAATGGACACGTTCCTGGATTGCTCGAAGAGGACAGTATGGGCTGTCAATCCTCCAAAGAGAGCTTGAGGTAAAATATTGTTTTCTTCCGAACCTTTCCTCCATGTCATAACTCCACCTAGAAGCACCATCGTCTCTCTTTCGTTTCGCCATTTTTGAAAGTTGTGTGCGGAAAAGCTTCTGTGCTCCTATTGGTCAACCTCATACATGTGACGGAACCGTCGTGGACGACCGTTAAAAAAATTAAACATGCTAGTCTTTTTGTCGTGATGTCGTGAAGCATCGCAGACGCGACGTAGGTTGTCGCCCACTATGACACACTATACGAGATGATACGATCGAATCTTGCGTCCCGACGCCCGTTGTCGTTTACGAATCCCCACGACACCCTACGTCAAACGGATCGTGCCAAAATCGGGCTAAAATCGTGTAATCTGAACCAGGCATAAATCTCTCTACATAACCGACGGACTCGCGCGTCCTCCATGTCTGTAGTTTTTTAACACTTTTCACTCGTGTTTGTAGTTCTAACCGAATCCTCGTCCAACGCGCAATGGGTTGTGGGCAATATTAGCCGTTAGAGTGTGCATCGATCTGCACTTCGGATTCTGACCGGAAATAGTAGACCATCCGGGTATCTTTGGAACACTTATTTCAACATACTACGATTTGGGACGTACTAATTCTATTTTCGAATACTATTTAGGACGGATAGTATGCGAATTGGGAATGGGCCGGAGTCTCTTGTCACGGAGTGAAGTGAAATGACTGCTGGAGCATTTGCAGTTGTAAAGTTAAGAAAATAAGTGAGAAAAATTTGATTTATAACTGAAACCAGGACAATATTGAAATCGTTGACAGGAAAGAGTTGTTTAAATAGTTGTCATAGCATTTGTATTGAAACCAAGGATTAAACGAGAAGTTGAGCTGATTCATCCATTCAGAACTGCGTTAAAAAGATTTTCCTTGATTCATTAGAGATTATTCCTCATCATAATTAATTTATTCTTGGTTAAGTTTTTTTTCACCCCCTCTCTCTATTTTGTGCGTTTCCTGTCCTTGATATTTCTCTTTGAAAGTGAACGAGGAGTTCTGAGTTACTGTTTCTGCCATCAACGAGTGCTCAACATTGGTGGAAACTGGCTGGCCAACCTGTTTTTTTTCCTGAACTTGGACAACATTTCTTGTTTCATCGAAGTGGTAGGACCATACGTATGCATTTTCCCCCCTTCCTTGGACATTATCACAACTGTGAACAGGAACCTTTTTTTTCTTTTTTTTTTTCCTTTTCCCTTTTCCCCTGTCATCTTGGAGCTGCATATCTGCAATTCTTTAACTGAACATTGAAACAGGACGAACACTGAACTGAGCTATTTCTGTTTATTTTCATCAAGGACAATTAATTGAAAGGAACTCTGATTTGGTGTGTCATTGGACATTTTACCTGAAATTCACTGCCCCTATTGCTGTTTTATTTTTGTTTGGTTTTCCATCTTTTATTGAAATTGTTCTGAAAAGAGAGAATACAGAGGTTATTGAGTTAAATAAAATGGCGCTGCCTTGCGGTGGCGACATACCACGTGTGTGAGTATTTGTTTAAGTGTTTTTGTATCTCGTCTATCATGTTTGAACTAGCTGCGAGAATGTAAGAGTATCCCAATATCTAGGAATTAACATGGAATTGTTCAACACGTTGCTTATGAGCATGCTTACTCTTGGAACTGTTGTGAACCATCGTCAAACCAACTCGTCTCATAGACTGCAGTACAGTCGGGACTTCCTCATCCAATGCAATAGTTCAGCCCGTGGACATTTTGCGATGAAATTCCACCAGAGATTCGCAGGTGCGGGTCTGCTTGCCTCGATCGACAAATAAAGCTGGGGGTGAGGATCCGCGGACGAGGCAGTGGAGCATGCGGAAGACGGCCTGGGCCTGTCGTCGGATTGCGGGTGACAGCAGCGGGTCGGGTGAGAAAGCTTGGCCGGAGGGGAGGAGTGCGACGGAGGCTACGCAGAGTTGGATTGGTCCGCCTGCCAGTTCCCTCGGTCATCCTTGGAAACGTGCAGTCATTAAGGAACAAAGTGGACGAACTGCAGGCAAATGTTAAATGCATACCGAAGTTTAAGAATGCCTGTGTCATAGCTTTGACTGAGACTTGGTTAAAAGAACGAGACTTGGTTAAAAGAACATGACTTGGGCCAGGATCTTGAAATCGATGGCTTTGGCCAGCCTATTCGGTTAGACAGAGATGCACAGCTAACTAGCAAAATACAAGGAGGGGGCGTGTGACTATACGTCAACTCCCGCGGGTGCAAAACTATCATAGTAAGGGAATCTATCTGTAGCCCACATATCAAACTTTTATCTCACTGGGTCCGTTTTATTTGCCACGAGAAATTCCCCAACTTTTCATTACACTGGTCTATATCCACCCAAGAGCCAATCCGGCAGATGCCGTAGCTGAAATCACCAAAATTGTTCACCGTTTACAAAATATGCTCCACATTCTATACTTGGTGATAATAAGTGTAGTCTTAGGGCGTTTTCACACCTGAAAGTCCGCACCAAGGTCCGAACCAAAGTTCACGTTTTGATACATTTTATACTTTCAGAAAGTTTTAGTTTGGTTTCACACTGAAATTATGCGAGCGCACTAAAGAACTTTACGTGACATATTTGCGTCCTGTCGTCATCATCTATGTGGGCTGCATCTCGACATTGATTGGTTTGTAAATGGACGTGTGTCTGACGTCAGCGTGTTGTCAATTTGGCGGGTAACTTTGACAACATGAATGAACAGACGCATAGCCTATCGTTGCAACTGTATTGTTTTTTTTTCGTCGTGCGAACATTTTATCGTCGCCGGCAGGAAAGGAGGAGTAGACTGCAAGCAATCATGCGATTATTATTATTATGTCATCAGACCATACTTCAATTAAAAACCTCGTCTCCTCCTCTCCCCATGAGATACCACGGCTCATTTTTCCTTTCCGGCTATGCGGGAACCACCGGAACTTCCTGTCAAAGGTCTGAAAGTCCGAACCATACAGAAATGCTTTCACACTAGAAACGAACCAAACCTTTGTTCAGTTTGATCCGGACCGAGACTACCTCTTTTCGTCTGACCAAATTTCATCTGTTTGGTCCGGACCGTGGTCCGGGGTAGGTTTCACACCTGTCATTTTGATTCGGACCAAACTGAAAAGTCCGAAAGTCCGGACCAAACAAGGTAGGTGTGAAAGGGCCCTTAAAGAAACACCTCGGGCACTTTCATCAATATGTAAGCTGTCCTTCTAGACATGGCAAAATTCTAGATCTGTGCTACGGTACAGTTAAAGATGCCTATAAATCTTATGCAATGTCACCCCTGGGGTCTTCTGACCTTTGCTGTGTCTTTCTGATCCCGATCTATCCATCAGCCCTTAAGAAAGGCAAAGTTGAGCGTAAAGAGGTCTCAGTTGGGATGTCTTTAAGGACTCACTGATTATGCACTGATCTAGATGAACTAACTTTCACTGCGTCAAGTTACATCAGATTTTGTGACCTAATGATTATTCCCACAAAGATGATTACATTATACCCCGATAATAAACCCTGGGTGAGTAGATCACTTAAGCACGTTCTTAATAAGAAAAATAGCTTTTCAACAGAATGACATACATAAAAAAAAGAGACTCAAAGGTTGGTGAAGAATGAAATAAAATTGGCCAAAATCCAGTTTAAGGACAAGGTGGAAGATCAGCTGAAGAATGGCAATGCTTTAATGTGCTTGGAGAGGGATTAAGGCTATGGTGGGAATGACTCTGACTTGGTGGAGGAGTTGAATCAGTTTTATCTAAGATTTGACTCCCATGAATTTAGTGATGATCTAGCTGAATTCAAAATTGAGTCTGAGGGAAGTCAGATTTTTATTGATGAGACGCATGTCTGGAAGACTCTTGAGCAGACAAGCATAAGGAAGAGCCAGGGGCCTGACTGCATTAGCGGCCGATTGCTTAAAAATTGTGCTCTGTTCCTGAGCAGTATTTTTACATTTATTTTCCAACTCTCGCTATCACAAAGGAAAATCCCAGGGATATGGAAAGAATCAGTAGTGGTTCCAGTGGCAAAAGTTCCCTCTCCAATGGTGCTGAATGATTATCGTCCCGTGGCTCTGACCTCTCTGGTGATGAAGGGTTTTGAGTGTATTGTAAGTAGGAGTTTATTTTGCATGACTCAGGGCATGATTGATCCACTCTAATTTGCATATCTACCAAGTAAGGGGGTTGAGGATGCAATAGCAACACAGCTGGACTTTGTTACTGGACATTTAGAGGGCAAGAACACACATGTATGCTTGTGTTTTGTTGATTTTTCATCAGCGTTCAACTGTATGCAGCCCCATATTCTTGCTCACAGACTATTGCAATTTCCTGATATTGACTTTGGTACAATATGCTGGCTAGTTGATTTCCTAACTATGAGGTCACAGAGGACCCGGGTAAATAACACTATCTAAGGCCGTCATGTGTTCAACAGGGTCACCTCAAGGGTGTGTTTTGTCACCACTTTTATTTGTGCTCTACACCAATGACTGTCAGAGTACGTTTGAATGATTCTGTGATAATTAGTCTTCTGCAGGATCACGTGGTGGGCCATGGACCAGTTTTGGACAATTTTATCTCATGATGCAAGGACTCATATCTACAACTACAACGTCTCTAAAAACAAAGATATGTGTATTGACTTTCGCCGTAATCCTCCAACCATAGCTTCAACTTTGATTAATGGCATAGCTTTAGATGTGGTAAGCCAATACAAGTATTTGGGCACCATTAAAGACATTTCAATTCAATTCAAATAATTGTAATTTGGGTTTTGAGTGTGAACTGGGTAACCTGTGGTACAACACATTCATTTACATGAAAAGGAAAGAAACAAAGTTAATTAAGAGTAAATAGCTATAACTAAAGCAAGCTACAAACTAATTTAGTTAAACCAAATAAACAAGGAATTATCTAAATCAAATTGGTTTATTTCAAGAAGTTAATTTGAAGGTTTTTGTGAATTGTTTCATTGAAGCTGTCATTTGTTTTTTTGTTTTTTCCCCCTCAAACTGAAAAGTTAATACAAAGGAATATAAAAAATAAATACTTACCTTTTCAACTAAAATCCTGTCTTCTGTGATTATTTCCCTTGTCTTGCCGCAACGCTGGCTCCAGAGCGAACGTAGATAGATAGATAGATAGATGGATAGATAGATAGATAGATAGATAGATAGATAGATAGATAGATAGATAAATAGATCACATATTTCATACAACATACTGTATAGAGTAATCAATGAGGTATAAAGCAAAACTACTGATGCAACAGACCTTGAGAAATACTCAGGGACATCCTGTAAATAGAGCAATAACAATGTCGAATTTATGTGGAGAACCACCAAGGATGATTTACATCTCAAGGATCAATTTTATTGGCAGTCAAAACAGTTTCAAAACATCACATCTGAATGACATTTTTTTCTGCCATGTCTTGATGGATTAGACATGCTGTTAACAGATCTCCTAGGCCCTCATCAAAGAAATGGCCTACACATAATGAGATCCCTTAGGTACTGCATACACATTTATGAGGGTCTAGAGGGTGTTGGGAGCACCAGAAGATACAACAATGATACATGACTTACCCCTATTTAAGTCATGTATCCCCTAATTTATACACACTTCCAATTAAACATAATCATCCCACGGTCAAATTGTTTTAAGAACCATTTCTTTCTGTCAAACAGCAAAATCATGAACAAACCTCAGGGTGCTGATGTTAGGCTGAATGCACAACTTTTGAGTCTTTTGTTTAACCAGACACAAGTTAAGCATTCATTTTGAGGAACATGAGAACGCGTTACAAACAAACCCAGAATAACAAAGAACCACATTCAACAGCATTTAATAGTTAACTTTGCTAGTCTCTAAGCATGTCACAAGGCTGACACTTTAACAAACACTAACTGCTTTCCCTCCAGAGAGAACAGCACAGACGCTCTCTGATCTTAGAACAGGGGATCAACGCGTCTGTCAGGGGTTGTGGAAGAATAAACAACAGGAGCAAACTGGTTTTGAATGAGGAAGGGTGGGGGCAAGGGCTGTTAAGTTGTCAGAGGAAATGGAATGTGCCGATCTGCCCGCGTTTCCTCCTGCACGTTCAGCTGACAACAAAATATCACCCTAGTCTGGGAAAAGTCACGGTGCTCATTTTAAACACACAGATAAAAGTGTGGAAGAACATGGCCCCTTCTTGCCTTTTCTGAGATAAGGAACTGTTGAATCATGAGGTGGAATTTAAATTGGCCACCCCCCACATGTTGAATTGGAATTGGACAGGATGAGGAATTGACTGAATAGTAATTCAAAGAAATTTAAAACCAATAATGCATTCTAGGAAATAATTGTTTTCCCATCCTGGTTCAGAAAAGTTAATCAATTAAAAATAATGAAATTCATGAACTAGCATCCGCTACCTCAATTCAAATTCCATTGCAATTCAAGAATTTTATTAAAATTTTAAATTTTGAATGGGGAACAACCCTGCAAGATTTATGGAAGAAGAGGCTGTTTCACGATCCACTTCGACCAGAACTTGCAGGTCAGCATGTTAAAAATTCAGACAGGTGTCAGAGAAAAACTCAGTATAGCGATTGAAGGTAAACAAGAGCAATGACCAACGACTGGCAATATAATTATTGCTGAAAAGCCAAACAGAAAACACCAATTACCAGTTTCTGTCAGTGCTTAGTCAAGTTGTTCACTCTTCAACATCCAAAAAGCCACAGCTCAGCTGGATCGCTTAAAATGCCATATTGCTGTTTTTCCTCAGACACTTTCCATTTGGCAGATGACATGAAAATGTATTTAATCATCAGACCGGCCTAAACCCGAAGCTTATAATTTATCAGCCTTTCTTAGTCTGCCATACTTTCTCAGAAGAAAACGTCCATCTGCTAAACCTCCTCGCACCACCTCAGCCTCTGCATTAACCCTTCTGTCTGACAGCTAGTTATTAGCTCATTCTCTCCAAATGACCAGACATTTTGAACTCTTGTTTTTCATTAGTTCCTCGCCAGGCTTTCTAATGGGTCTGGTGGCAGATGAGCACACAACACTGGATTCAAAGCACAGGAGGACAGAATATAACAGTGCGTGGTTGGGGCCCTATAAAGTTTCAGTGATGTTAAAACATCTCATATGAAATGCCACAGAAGGCAGCTGGCCCATAACAGGAAACCGGTGCTGATAATAGTTATTTGTGCAGTGATAGGGCGTGGGGCTGAGAATACAGTCCTCTCAGATAAAGGCCCGGCCTACTAATAGTATCGAAGTGTGGAAAAAAAGAGGGGGTGAGTAAGGATGACAGCGCTGAAAGCAGAGAAGAGGAGAATGAACTGTCAGTGAGCTGCTCCATCAATAGCACATTGTGGTCGGATTCTACAAAAGGGCCATAAGGGAAATGTGTGAAAGAATTGTCAATACCCTCTCTCCACCCAATGAGGGAACACAATCTATAATGCCATCTCAGAAGCATAACTCTTTCTTGAGGGTCTAAAAAAAGTATCTGTGGTGTCCTGTGAGAGTGAGGATTAAATTGTCATTTTGGCATGGAAGCTGAACTCGCTCTATGGTCTAAAGCAGGGTCAAGGCCTTTAAAACAGGCATGTTTTGGAACGCTCACCCACTGCACTCAGAACCTGTGACTCACTCTGACTGAAACAGACTGACTGGGAGCGCTATTGTTGTGTGTGACAGCGAATTTAAGAGCGGGGGATATTTTTAGGTCAAGCCAGATAAATCAGATACATCTCATCCTTTCCAGATAGTAACACCATTCCTCGTAGAATCCTAATTAATATTTCCTCTTGAGAGCTTTTGAGAAACCACTTGAAGTAGGCCTATAAAAAAATACCTGTGATAGTCACTGAGCTGAGCACACGATGATGAAAGAGTGCTTTTTTGAACATGGAAAAAATATAAGGGCTTTTGGCAGGATGGGATGTATTGTTTGGAATTCCCAATCCTCTGCAGCAATATTGAAGTAATTTTTTCTTTGAATTGCTATAGTGGGATCCAAAAGTCTAGAATCATTGGCAAAACATTAATTTTCCTAATTTAATAAACTGAGTTTAACAAGAAAAAAATAGATTTTCTACATCAAAATTTCAAGTTTAATTCAATGTCATATGCCGTTTCTTTATTCAAATTATTTGTGGAATTTGCTAGCAATTTCTGAGAGTAAATTGTTTTAAAGTAAATCCTTTTACAATTTGAGTAAAAAGTAAAAATTGTGGTTTGGTACAAAGTTGGTGGTTGTTGGTGCACTTCCAAACAAAACATAATCATGTGTCAGGGCAGGGGTCATTCGCACAGAACTTGTTTTTTGCATTTAAAAATGGAATAAAAAAAACATTAAGGTATAGCAACTTGTTTTATAAAGTTGACCGATTAACTTTGAACTAAAATAACCAACTCATAAGAGTTTGTTTGTGAATCAGGCCACACTTAGCAGCAAAAAAAAAAAAAAAACTACACGTGAGACATTTCTTGACATTATTTCGCATTACACTGTTATTGCTTTACATTCGATACAGACCATAAAACTCACATTTACAGCCCAGGTGAAACATGAGTTCTTTTGGCCTTGAAGGTGAATGCTGTGCAGGAAACACTGTAGGCCTATGTCTGTTTTTTTGTTGTAATGACAGCACTTGAACTCAGTGAGTTCAATGAAAGGGAAGGAATACATCTGACCATCTGTAATCATATGATCATTGTCACAAATGTGAGTATTTGACCTATAAAATAATATAGAATTCGAAATATTTCGATTTTATGCGTAACCTTTCTTTGTTTTAACTTTTTTATTTATTTTTTATTTCAAAGTTTGAATGAAGAACAAAATTCCAGATTTTCAATATAGTCTCAAGCTTTTGGACCCCACTGTATACAGGTCCTTCTCAAAAAATTAGCATATTGTGATAAAGTTCATTATTTTCCATAATGTAATGATAAAAATTAAACTTTCATATATTTTAGATTCATTGCACACCAACTGAAATATTTCAGGTCTTTTATTGTTTTAATACTGATGATTTTGGCATACAGCTCATGAAAACCCAAAATTCCTATCTCAAAAAATTAGTATATCATGAAAAGGTTCTCTAAACGAGCTATTAACCTAATCATCTGAATCAACTAATTAACTCTAAACACCTGCAAAAGATTCCTGAGGCTTTTAAAAACTCCCACCCTGTTTCATTACTCAAAACCGCAATCATGGGTAAGACTGCCGACCGGACTGCTGTCCAGAAGGCCATCATTGACACCCTCAAGCAAGAGGGTAAGACACAGAAAGAAATTGCGGCGTGGCATGGAGGCAATCAGCCTGTGGCACTGCTGAGTTGTTATGGAGGCCCAGGATGCTTCGATAGCGGCCTTAAGCTCATCCAGAGTGTTGGGTCTTGCGTCTCTCAACTTTCTCTTCACAATATCCCACAGATTCTCTATGGGGTTCAGGTCAGGAGAGTTGGCAGGCCAATTGAGCACAGTAATTCCATGGTCAGTAAACCATTTACCAGTGGTTTTGGCACTGTGAGCAGGTGCCAGGTCGTGCTGAAAAATGAAATCTCCATCTCCATAAAGCTTTTCAGCAGATGAAAGCATGAAGTGCTCCAAAATCTCCTGATAGCTAGCTGCATTGACCCTGCCCTTGATAAAACACAGTGGACCAACACCAGCAGCTGACATGGCACCCCAGACCATCACTGACTGTGGGTACTCCAGTGCTGCTTCTCTGTAGCCCAGGTCAGGCGCTTCTGCCGCTGTTTCTGGTTCAAAAGTGGCTTGACCTGGGGAATGCGGCACCTGTAGCCCATTTCCTGCACACGCCTGTGCACGGTGGCTCTGGATGTTTCTACTCCAGACTCAGTCCACTGCTTCCGCAGGTCCCCCAAGGTCTGGAATCGGTCCTTCTCCACAATCTTCCTCAGGGTCCGGTCAACTCTTCTCGTTGTGCAGCGTTTTTTGCCACACTTTTTCCTTCCCACAGACTTCCCACTGAGGTGCCTTGATACAGCACTCTGGGAACAGCCTATTTGTTCAGAAATTTCTTTCTGTGTCTTACCCTCTTGCTTGAGGATGTCAATGATGGCCTTCTGGACAGCAGTCAGGTCGGCAGTCTTACCCATGATTGCGGTTTTGAGTAATGAAACAGGCTGGGAGTTTTTAAAAGCCTCAGGAATCTTTTGCAGGTTTTTAGAGTTAATTAGTTGATTCAGATGATTAGGTTAATAGCTCGTTTAGAGAACCTTTTCATGATATGCTAATTTTTTGAGACAGGAATTTTGGGTTTTCATGAGCTGTATGCCAAAATCATCAGTATTAAAACAATAAAAGACCTGAAATATTTCAGTTGGTGTGCAATGAATCTAAAATATATGAAAGTTTAATTTTTATCATTACATTATGGAAAATAATGAACTTTATCACAATATGCAAATTTTTTTAGAAGGACCTGTATATGACTATGTTTGCACTTTTCTATGGAATAATAACAACAAAAGAAGATCTTTTAGGTAAAAACTCTATACCTGCTAGAGCAGAAGATAGATTTAAGCCTGTTTATCTGTATTCATGCAAAAGGGGTTCACATACACCAACTGCTAAACTCATAACATTATAGAGGGAATGATTAGTTATCTTGGCAGCGTTTTATATGAAGCCCATAAAATACTGCTTTCTCAAAGCCTAAGCCTTCAGCTGGATATATTGAATGCAAGACTGCCACATGGTCATTGTTACCAAAAGCCATTTTTCTCCTGGTTTCCATTCCTCCACTCCTCTCATCCCTCTTTCCTCCTCTCCTTTGTTTGTGCTTGACTTGTTTTCCCTGGTGTTCTTATATGATTACAGCGTGCTTGTTTACTGCAAATACGGCCCATCTCAATATTTCGAGGAAAAGTGCAGAACCCTGTGGATATTGTGTGCTGTCCCTTTATTTCCCTCACATCCTTCTCTTCCATTTCTTTTCTGTCACTCTCTCGCACATGCACCGCAAGTATTCACACACTTGTAAGTCTCCTGACATACGCTGTGAAAGTGTGTATGTATGTTCGTGTGTGTGTGCCAAAGCATCAGGATTATTTTAAGGGTCCTCTGCATCTGCCTTTCAAATAGATTATCTTTCTCTTTCTCACCGTCACACACACAAGTATAGAGCATCTATACATTTTATACACGCATGCAGACACAGATGGGTGTATTACTGAGACACAAGGGCTATTCATTTCATAGGTGGATAATTGGATCTGTCTTTGCAGAATAATTATAATCTAAATCATTCCAACTTCAAGCCTGCCACTGGAGTGCCTTGTTTGTGTGGAAATTTGTGTGTGGCATATGGCCTATTTTGGTAGTCAGAATGGCTTGTGTGTCAATACTGTAAATGTGCGTGTGCATAAGGGCTGAAATTTCATTTCAGCACACCCTTGATTATGAATGGCTGGAAGATGCCGCAAGGAATTACTCAGTCACTTGACTGTCCGAGTCTCATGACAGCTAGAGTGTGTGTGTGTGTGTGTGTGTTATATATATGTCCCTGTGTGTGAGGGAGTGAAATGGAGGATTCAGAGGTCCACACCAGATCTGACAGGAAAACAGCATATATCTATCCTATCATATATATTCAAGTCATCAATACTTGTACATCAGTACAGCTGACAGCATTTGTGGCATAATCCTGATTACCATAAAAATAATTTTCGACTAGTCCCTCCTTTTATTTAAAAATAGCAAAAACCTGGGTCACAGTTAGATACTTACAATAGAAGTGAATGGGGTCAATTTGTGAATGGCTAACATAAGGTTTAGTTTGTTAATATTGGATAACTACATTAGTTAAACTAACAATGAAAAATACTTTAAAAGCATTTATTAATCTTAGTCAATTAGTTAACTTATTAACTTAATGCATTAACATTAAGTAATGATACCTTATTGTAAAAGTGTTACCCACAAATGCATAAAAATGTTTCTAACCTTTTCTGTGTATTGTTATAGCCTACCTAATTTTACAAGTTTGTTGCCATGACAAAATGAGAGACCACTCAAAATTATTTTTTTGTGGTGATCAACTTTATGCCAACATTATGTAGGCCTACCTGAACCCAAATACTGCTTTAATAAAGTGTTCTCCCAGCAAACATAAGCTGTAACTTGTTTTGACAGAGCTAATCAATAATTCAGAAACCAAATGTCCTCATAATGAATCTCTAACCTTTCTTAGCTCAATTTCAAGCCTATTTACTATTGTAATATTTGACAAATCTGCCAAGCCGTTTGGTTATTGAAGTCTGTGAACAACACAAACATCTGTAATATGGACCCTGAGCAAAGGTTTAAGTTTTTCATGAGGGCTCTGAACCAATCGGCATCAGGAGGGCAGGTTTTGCTGGTCGGGGCGGAGTTTTCTAGACTATTTAAAGTGCGGCGGTGCAAAGTGTTGGAGAAGCCAGTGTACCTTGGAGGACACGAAAGGGGGAGGTAACGCGTTTGTTTTGGAGACCTCTCGGGATACACACAGCACCAGCACCGATGGAGAGAAAGGACCATTAGCCATAGTCCTGGGGAAATACGCAGGTATGCGTCCGTTCGAGGTGTTGTGAACTTATTAACATGAGCCTCGTGAACAGTTCAATATTGACTCGCCCTTTTCCTCTTTGTGCCGCGCTCTGCGCGACTGGCTTGTTTACGCACCCAGGTGCGCGTGGTGGTTTATTGTGTAGTGAGGTGACTACTATGGCTCTGTACCTAGACAGCATTTCGGGCGCGTCAGAATAATTCTAGTACGCCTCTCCAGTATAACACTCACATAACCCTTTTGTATTTCAGAAGCAGTATTCCATGTCTCTCCTCTGCCCTGTTATTGATGGGAAACCAACTGGACCGGATCACCCACCTGAACTACAGCGAGCTACCCACCGGGGATCCATCGGGCATCGAGAAGGACGAGTTACGTGTTGGTGTGGCGTATTTCTTTTCCGATGAGGAGGAAGAGCTGGACGATCGATCGCAGTCGGACAGCTTTAAAGACAACAACAGCCCGAGCAAAGACGGTCCGATTGCAGTTAACGAGATCGAGTACTCGGCGTTCTGCTGCCAGGAATGTATATACTCCAAACTGCGAGAGAACGAGGACCTGAATGTTTATTCTGTGAAAACTTTATTGACCATGTGCAAACCCGGGGATCTACTGGAGTTAGTGGCCAACGCACAACCCCCGCACTGGGCGATCTTTGAAGGGGAGGACCAGGTTATTCACCTCTACAAGGGGGAGATCCGCAAGGACAGCTTGTTTGAGATCAGTTGCGGTCGACAGGGCAGGATAGTGAACAATCGGTACCGCTACCGGCCGCTACCCGCTGATTTGGTGATGCAGAACGCGAGCGGGCACGTGGGGCTCAGCAGTGGCGAGATTTGCTGGACGAACTCGGAAAGTTTCGCATCCTGGTGCCGTTTCGGCAAGCGGGAGTTTAAAGCGGGCGGGGAGGCGCACTCGGTCGAGCAGCGCTACTTTCTGAAGGTGCACCTGTCCGAGAGCACCGCGCACACGCTCATGTTCCGCAGCCTGGAGGAGATGATTCGCGAAAGACGGCGCGTGGACGCCAGCGGCATTCTGAAGGAGCTGTCGCTGGTGACCGGGAAGGAATGAGCGCATTGGGACTCTCTGCATGCCTTGAGCAAGGGCTGCTTACCTTTATTTCAGGACTTTGGCAGGGTTGTGGGTATTTGTGTGAACATGTTTTGGCAAAGACGACACCCCTTTTGGTTGTGCTGTGAGAACCGATGGCCCCACTAAAGTCACCCTGTACCTTTAAAAAAAGGAAAAAGATAAAACATAAGGTGAGCCCTCATCACAGTTCGCCCATGACAGTCCCTTCAAATTCGCACCCGAGCTCTGCTGCGGCAGATGGTGACCACGATGCGTTCATATTTCTGTGGCAAGCCGTTTTGACCTGTATTCCTTAAGACTAACTATAGTTGGCTAATTGTTTTTGTTACTAACATTCATTATTCACCAGTAACTATTCAAATAGTTACTAATATATTTTCTCTTTGTCCTAGCAGCAGGTGAATAAATACTAGTAGGCTAGTGTGTATTCCAATTGTTACTTTGAGATCAACATCAATAGCTACTACAATCTAATTAGTAGCTGAAAACAGGTACTAGTTCCTAAGGCATGTCTATATTGGAAGTGAATAGTTCATATCTGAACCACCTAGAATTAAATGGCTAAAAATGAAGTCTGTATCATGGGATAGTTGCTTGTCATTATCAGAATAGTGACTTGAAGAAAAGTAGGCTACTATTGGAAGGAATAGGCTACTGGTGAAACAAAATGATAGGCTACTAGCCACTATTGGACTACTTGCTGCTAATTAAAAATATGTAGCTACTGGTAACCTTATAACAAATAGGTAGTTTAAAGGAATACTTGTTATACAGCTTGCCACATTGTCTCTTATTTGACTGAACTCTAGCTTTACCATGAAACGTGGAGCTCGGTTATTGGCATCTGTGCAGCTGCATTCGTTCTTCTAACCCCCTACAGGCGACAACACACGAGCCTTTGTTTTCATTCTCTTACCAACAAATGCAGCGAACATTCTTGTTTTTGGAGTCCATATTTTTGTATTTCAGTTAGTGCGTTTAAAGGAAACTGTTTTTATTCAAATAAACGTAGATTGCCCTATGAAAATTGCGTTGGTCTCTAGCTCTTTTTCATACTGTTTTGCCTGCATACAAATGCAATAAGTGAGCACGTGCTTGGTTGAGGTAGCCTCGCGAGTGCCTAACAGATGCACTATAATTCATACATGGACCTTCTGTATTGTTCACAGTATCGACTATTTTTCTCATTTGGTTTTGGGGGATTTATTTCCGTTAGCAGGCAGTCGTTTGTTATCATTGCTGCATTAGTATGCCTTATAGGCAGCTGTTGATGCATGGAGACACTGTCCTTTTGTTCCTGGCTTGTTACTGTTGATGATCATTAGCCTGTTTCTAATCTTGAATGAGAAATTGAGTGGAAAAAAAAGTCCTTTAAAAACCATGCAGCCACTGAAGCACTTCATTCTGTTACTTGTCTATGCTACTTTAATTATACATATCAAGTTTATGGCCGCACTGCTTGTGGTCCAGAAACCATACATTCAAATTAACTGCAGTCTCCATTTTTTTTGGCTGCAAGGTTTGCAGTAAGTAATGGGAGAGCTGTGTATAAGTGTGTCTGCACATAGACACTCTCAAGCACCAGTAAATATGGTCATGCTCTGTTTGTTTTCCTATTAGATGCTGTAGGCTGCAGCTGGGATCATTTATGCTTTATGTTCAGTGGGGCTTGATTGGCCCGCAGGTCTGTGTGGCTGGACCCTTTACAGAGCGTGTGCTGCTGGCCAACACTAACAAGTCATTCTGAAAATCAGTTTACCTGAAGCAAGGCTGAAGTCCAGGTTCTCTTTGCAGGTTTACCTTTGTGCTGCAGGTTACGAGTTTATATCAAGCACAACGTAACTGTTTGAGCTGTGTGTTTATGGATTTATACATTGAAGACACATTCATTTATAAAATTCCTGTCCTGTTTTAATCTAGTTGAAATATTTTCTAGATGCCTGTTCACTGTTCAACATTTGTATTCATTTCACACACACCCATTACTGCTTATTCTCTTTGTGTGTCTATTCCAGGTCATAATGGTAATCACGAGTCATCGTCATGAACAACATGTTATGTCAGGTGTGCCCGTTTGAGCCGTTAATATGGAAAGCTGGGGATTGTACAAATGAATGAAGACAAGTGGGACAGGTTTCTAAAGGCTTGGGAAAGGTTGCTCACCAACTTTCTGATGAGTTCATCGTAAATGTTACAGTTGAATTCATTGAACGTCTGCACTGCAGCACTTTTTACATCTTACAAACCTTCCACAATCAAGTTTAACCAGACATTTAATGTGTTGCATTATGAGTATTTCAATGAAATGTCATTCTTTCTAGTGCAAATATGCCTTTTTTCTGTCTAAATTGGGCACATTGTTATTTGCTTGACACAATAAATAATGTGCTTTTACCACCCATGGAAAGCAGGCATTGAACGATTTTAAAACTAGATTTATGTACATTATTCTCTTGAATGTGACAAACGTTATTCATCAGATTAAAGAGAAAAACATTTTAACCAGGCACACTCATATTGGTGGAATGATGCTGTACAATCGTAGTAAAGTATGTCCGATCTTGGTATTCTGAGGCATCTTCCACCATTTACACCTTAGAACTGAGATTTGTAGTATATACTCTGACATTGTACTGACACATATTAACACTCACACACTCATTTTATTTGGCCCAGAGTGTGTCATCACCATTGTCTCTTTAGTGTGGTCTCTACCACATTGTTGTTCACCTATCCCAGCAGCCCCAGTAACCCACTTTTTTACTATATGATTTAAGGGATCCCCTACCTTGACATTATCCCACCCCCACCTCATTTCCCCTTTCTCTAAGGCCTGACAATCTGTCACCTGTACTGATTCCTTTTTTACTGAAGCTCGAAATTTAGGATAGTGGGGCAGCGGGCTATATGTGGTGAATGAGGACAGGAGTGAAGGCGCAATGGGCCGAGGGAGAAGATGTTGCCAACATGAGCTGAACAGAATATCTTTAGCCTGAAACAAAGTCTGCCTCTCAGTGATATGCCATATGTGTGCCGTCCTGTTTGTGTGTATGTGTTTCTCTGTCACACTTTGTAACCTGTTACTGGGGAAACCTCAGCCAGTCATTTAGCCTACGTCTTCTGAATATTGTTTTACTTGAAGGCTGGAGAGGATGAATGCATATCCAGCCTCTTTAACGGAAAGCTTGTTGTTTTTGTGTTGATTAAAGAACTAACGATAATGCATTTGCTTCTGCTGAGGGAGAATTATGCATAGCATCTGTGCTCCACAGAAATCCTGCCTCCCTTTCAGACTCGATCGGATATTCATTTAAACCAGCAGTCTAGCTGGTAATCTGGCCTCAGGAGGAGAGGAGGAATTTAGGAACTCAGCCTCATTTGTTATCTTTTTGTCAATTACATCTCACAGCAATTTTAAAGAATTTGTCTTTATCATCTTATTTTGGCGCACTACAAAAAAACTACCATGGTGGTTTTGGACATGATATACAAATATTTTTTCAAAGTGGTGAATAAAACGGATGTTTTACAAGAAAAGTTAGTTTTTCAACTTAAAAATTTCAGGTATAATTCAATGTTACTTGCAGTTTCTTTGTAATTATTTGTGAAATTGTTAGCATTATTTCTGAGTGAAAATTTCTACACCCTTTTTTTTCCAGTTTATCATTATATCACAATATTCAGGTCCCAATACTGAGATTTTTTTTATTTATTGTTTTCGTTTTCATTTGTCTCATAGCATGTAATCTAAATAAGAGTTGCGGTACTCACTTCTACTGGACAAAAATGAATGGAAAAGTGAAATGAAAGAAAGACTGAAACTGATGCTGCTGATTTAGTCTCTAACAGGTTTACAAGCAGTTTCAGTATGATTAAATGATAATATTGTGATATATTGTAACATTTGCCTATCTGAAACACTTTTTTGTACCTTCTTTGAAGTACCTTGAAATACACTAGGGGTGTAATGGTGCAAAATTCTTATAGTTTAGTTTGCCTGTATCATTATGCTACTTTACATCCGGTGGTTAACAGTATGGTTATTTTATTTATTTTTTTGCGAGAAACCTTTTTTTGTAAGGCACATTATTCTAAGGCACATCACCATATTTCTACAGCATACTGAAAAAGATAAATCACAATCATTTGTTAATCTATATGGCGTAATGATTCTGTACTACTATGGGTTCATTGAGATGGACTCACTGTAACATGACATACTGAATTGGTCAGAGGAACAGTGTAGGGAATCCTTAGAGAGTAGATTAGACTCTACTGTAGCTCATAACATATTATAGGCTCTTTTTATAATGCTACAGCATAATGCGCCACATTGCAGAATTCAGCAAATTCTGTTTCACGCTTATAAACTAGAGACCGCTGCTGGCTGTGAAAGAGTGCTGTCTGATAAAAATTCAAGCAAAGTTCCAGAAAGCATCTACAACGACTCAACAAAATCAACATATGCGAGGCGAGCAGCCAGCTTGCATTTTAAAATGCAGAAAACATTATTTTTCTCTATCGATCAACACATCAGAGTGTGTGCAGACCTGTTTAGAATGAATAGAACCAGGGCTGGACCCTGTTGGAGATGTTGTGGCACCTGTAGAACAATAAGGTGGATTGTTTACGCAACCCCCAACAGTCACATTATGTTAATGCTTTGTGTTCTTGTGAGAGTCCCTGCGGACCCAGACAGTCTCCCTTGCTCCCCTCCTCTCTATGTTTACTCTGCTCCTACTAGGCTCACATCAGCTTACGCTGGGTCACGCCAAAGTTCTTGGTCTGTATCCAATTACTGCAGAAGTATTTGCTCCTCATACTGTCTCCCTCTGAACCGTGCTATGAACATGGACAGAGATGGCAGGGGGAAAACAACCTGCCTCATGAAAAATGACAGCTCTCCTTTAAAAAAAAAGAAACAAGCAATCTCTGACCAATTTCTCTAAAATGTGGATCAGAGGAGGCCCGTTTCTTTTGTGAGGTGACATGAGACTCAGTGTAGTTGTGGCTGGGGGAAAATAGAGATTTCATAGCTGTTGGTGATGGTGGAGAGAACGGGTTCATGTGAGACACTGTAGCATTGTAGATTCTCATCCAATAGGAAAGAAACATCACAAATTAGATCTCTTTAACATCTTAATTGTTTCTTCTAGGCAGTAATGAGATTGAATGAAGAGCAAATGGAGACTTTTGGTCATGCTTCTCTGTTGTTCACTTTTTATTGTATTGAGAAAAACATTTTCTTTCGTGTTTCACAGAAGAAAGAAAGTCATAAAGGTTTGGAATGACATTTCTGATGTACTTAACAACTACTTCTGTACTGTAGCTGGTTCTGTAAAGACCACACAGATTTTAGGAAAAAAACAGTTGTCCCTATCTTAATTTTCAGGGGGGTCAGAAGTATTTAATGTAGGCTATGTAGTGGATGAGCACAGCCAATATTAACTTAATTTATCATCTGTTTCTTTTAGATTATCTAAATTATCTGAGCTGTGTTATCCAAATCAATTTTTATAACTCTACTCTATTGCATTTCATTTTGTTAGGAGACATGTTTCCATTTGGATGGCTCCTAAAGAATTCTAGGAGAAACATCTGGGACAGTTGAAGTTGATACTTCAAGGGACAGTTCACCAAAATTTAAAATAATAATAATGTACTCCCCCTTATGTTGTCTCTAACTTGTGTGACTTACTTTCTTCTGTGGAACAGAAAATGTGATTTTTTTTTTTTTAAATAATAGCTTGGCCACTCTTTCAATATACAGTATGAAATTTCAATACAATAAAAAGTGAATGTGGACTGGGGCTGCCAAGCTCCAAAATGACAAAAGAAAAAAATCAAAAGACTTCACATGAACCACTTTTATGATATTTTTATGGTGCTTTTTTATCATTTTTTCAGCTTCAACCTATTCACTTTGATTAAATGGAAAATAATAGGATTCCAATCGTGATGTCAAACTAATTTCGGATGACATAAGATATTAGTAATGACAATTAAGTAATGGCAATTTCCTTGTTTGGATAAGCTATCTCTCCATTTAAATCTCCAATGAAGCAGCAAGGTCTGACTGCTTAAATTCTTCTCTATAGTGTATCTGTGTTTATTTACATTTATATTGAGCATAGCACTGCAGCTAATATAATACAGTTTTAATTGGTTGTGTCACACTCAAAATGTGAGCAAAACAAATCAAGAGGAAACTTAATTCAGCAGTTGGGACACCAGCACTCGCAGACACACGCAGTCATGCCCATAACTTTCCATTCCCTTATCTCATATTTTACCTGCTTTATCTGTCTCTTAGTTAATGAGGGAGTCAGAGATACAGGATTAGATGCACTGCTCTCTCTGCTGGACCGAGCACAATTCCATACCTTTGTTTGTCCTCTTCTATCTCACGCTTTCCCAGAATGTGTTACATTTCACACACTGGCACATATTTATTCTGCAATTATTAGCACTGCTGCCTTTAAATATATGCATATTTGCCCCCCACCCATTTCAATTCTTCTATTTCTCCATGCTTAGGCTTGTTTGCCCTTTCTGCTAAAGCCAATCACTCACGCTACTGCCGCAGCTGTGATATAACACATATCTCATACCTGCCATCTAATGCTTGCACAAACACTAATGCTAGCGAACATCAGTTTGCCTTTCTCTTGCTTTCATTTTCCCTGTTTTTCCTCTCTTCCTCTCACATGCTCAGCTCAACCTTTCTCTCCTCATTCAGTGTCTCGCTTCATCGTCCTCCTCCTCCTTGGTTAAGCACTGCATGTACTTCTCAGCTTGACCTTTCTTTGACCGGGACAACTTTCCCCCCTACATTTTATCAGTTGCTCCTCCATAACAGCAATCACACACCCCACAGGTGTCCCCTGCACACCCTGCCTCCATTTTTCTCTCAGCACTAAATCACCAAAGTCACAGAGACAATGTCACGGGGATGACAGAGCCTGATTGGAGATAGACACAGCGAGGGAGAGAAATATATAGAGAGAAATGAGTGCATTCACAAATTAAAGGCAAATTACACTATATCTACACTATTTGTGTACAGCATTGACAAATGACGTTCAGTTCTGTTAACAGCTCTCGCATGACAAACAGCGTAAAATAGATTCGCGCACAAATAACTTGTATTAGTCGGTTCATTTTAGTGAATCAGACTAATACAGCGCAACCTGCTTAGTCCAATTCCGGAACGAATGTTATTTTTAGTGAATCAAACACATACAGCACAACTATCCATTCATTTATTCTCCAAACTAGAGACAGCACAACCAGTTTAATCCAATTCCTGAATAAATGACTCTAATGAGTTGTTTTCAGTGAATCAAACAAATATAGCGCAACCAATGTAGATTGATTCCTGAAATTGCATTGGAATTGTTTTGAATGTATTTATTACTGAAATAGTCAAATAATGTGATAAGTAAATGTATTTTTTCCAAATATCTATTTTGTACAAATTTAAGTATCGTTCATGAATGGGAAACGTTATGAGGAACTTTACACTTCCCAGGCATACTCAGGAAGCATTTGTTATTATTATAAAGGCTGCGTAAGTGATAACATTTTTGACAGGGGACATGATTAATTGCATTCCTTTTTTAATGTGGTTATTTTTGTTATTGCAATCACAATACAATAATCTATTTAATTGACAGCCTCAGTTACTATATGTTTTTAATTTTGTTGATTAAAAATCTGTTGCTATGATTTCCATTATTAATGTTCTGGCCTACTTTGCAGAGTTATGGATTGATTATGACCCTACTGTATTTATGGGCTTAGGATGAACTCTGACAAATGAACAAATGGTTCATTAAACAAGATTTTACATCAAGGTATAGTGCATGGACCAGGTAGGAAGCAATGATCACTTTGGGAAAAAGTCAGACTAGGACGCTGTTTGCAAATGCAGTGTGTCATATAAGCAATAGCACCATTTGAAACTGAATTGCCATTTTGCATAGTGGACAAAAGAGGTGTAACATCAGTGAAGATCTTCAGGACCCTTACTTTGTGACGAGGCGGAGTTCAAATTGCCTCTGTTATGGTGGTTTTCTCAATTACCATGGGCTGAACGGTTGGATGCCTCCCACTTTGAGCAACAAGTGTGATTCTGTAATACTGGGTCTGGCACTAAGTAATAATATGGACTGTGCTACGGTTGGTTATCAAAGGAAGCTGTAGGGAGTCTGATTGCAGAGGTTTGAGATGAATGTATCTAGTGATCTAACCCAAGAGCCTGGCTTTGAATTATACATGACTGTAAGACTGAAACCTTCACAAGAGAAGACCATAGACAGTCACACAAACAGAACACAGCTGCATAGCAAGCCTGTTTAACAGTATACTCTGGCCATTTCTTATATTACAGATCTTGTGGGTATCTATCTATCTATCTATCTATCTATCTATCTATCTATCTATCTATCTATCTATCTATCTATCTATCTATCTATCTATCTATCTATCTATCTATCTATCTATCTATCTATCTATCTATCTATCTATCTATCTATCTATCTGTTTACAGAATGCGGTTTAAAAATGGTTTACAGAACTGAAACGGAAAACCTTCAGACAACAACTCTGGTTGTCAAGAAATTTTATAGGAGACATGCAGCAAAAGTGTTCTTGATAAAAGAGAGTGACTTGCAGCATGCTTTGCCACAAATCCAAAGAAAGAGTGAAATATTCATGAAGCAACAAAATGAATCTAAAATAGAGCCCTCATACATTCTGTAAGCAATGGACTGCATGGTGAGACAACACGGCTAAATCAAAATCAGGCTCTCAGGCCCTCTGCTCTGTAGTCATGGCCTCGTGTATGTTTACCACATTATGCCACAATTCAATATTTCTCTCAACAGTCTGCTGCTGAATATTATAATAGTTGAATTTCAGGTAGCCTGATGCATCTGTGAACTGAATGCCTAACCAAATGTTGACCATGTGATGTATGAATCACCTGCGGTATAAATTGTGGCACCTCCCTGGCAGCTGTATCAGCATGCTAGGTTTCTCTTAAGATATTTTCTATGAATTAAACTAAAAACATACACACCTGATAACCAATGTTTTCAGATTGCTATGCATCTTATCATAGGCATAATTAGTCCAACAAAGCTGTGAATGGCATGCTGTTTTTGTTTTCTGGTTCTTACAAGCAAATATTGTATACAATGTTGTCTTTGACTATGTACTAAGCTTTCATCACTGCCTTTTACATACAGTATAAAAGCTTCCCTATACACAAAAACACACTCTCACGGCCGCTCTCGCACACACGTCCAAACACACAGACACGTTACACCAAGCATATTGAATTTCCTACGATGAAGACAAGAGCATCACCATGGCAACGTCACAGTACCTCTCTCTTTCACTGCCTGTTTTAAAAGATGAGAGGACGGAAGACAACAAGATGAATAGAGTTTAAAGGGATGAGGGCGGTCAGAGGGTGATAACTGCTGGCTGGAGGCTTCTGTGGATTAGGAGTAAAGGTAGATCTTACGTACATGAAACCTACTCAAATATGTGCTACTCTCTGAAGCACAGCAAGCCTGAAGCATTTTGAATGCAAGCACAAGCATATAGAGTTTAAAGGGATAGCTTACCCCCAAAATAAAAAATTCTGTCATCATTTATTCTGTCATCTGTCATGTTGTTCCAAACCACAATGCCATTCACTTTATTGCATGGTTTGTAAAGAAAAACACAAACTTACAACGTTAGAACTTACATCTGTCCAACATACTTTTGTGTTCCAGAAGAAAGAAAGTCATATAGGCTTGGAACTAAATTAGGGTGAGAAAACAGAATTGGCATTTTTGGGTCAGCTGTCCTTCCTAACATAAATCAATAGACTACTTCCACCTTAAAAGTTAAATGTAACAATGTGGAAAATATTTAAACATGCATAAATGTGTACACAGAGGCTGTATTTGAATGCATAATGATGGCTGGAGGGCAACAGACAGTGAAAGTGGTAGAGAAATAAAGCTCTCGAGGCAAATGTCTGCATGCAGCTGAGGGATTTTATCCCACTCAGTAACAGACAATAAACATTCCAATGCACAGTAAGAGCGGGAACGTGTCAATAGATGCAAAAACCTGTGAGACTGGAATGACACGGGTTTTCATTTTAGCCAAACTACACCTTTGACAAATTAACATCAGTGCTTTAAAGAGACTTTTTGTGCAGGTTACATAATTATGCCAGTAGGTGGCGACAAATGACTGTCTTTATGAATTAATCATTGAATCCTACATTGAACTGATTTTTTCAACAACAAATTTGGGAAAGAAACAAATGACTGTCTTTTTGAGTGAATCATTGGATCATTCACCCAACTTATTTGTTAAAGATTCATTCATCAACTAACTAAAAATTCTCAGAAAGTTACTCAATTATTAATTCATGTTTATCGAACTGCTGCATAAAAACAATATCACACTTGAAATCATACTCAATATCTACACGACTGTTAATAACTATGTCATTGTGTTAATGGTTTTCGAAACAACAACACCCCTGCTGATGTGATGTTGCTTAATAATAAAACATCTCTCCTATAACTAACTATTATAAAACAACACGGCAATCTAAATCTTCTTAAACGCAAGCACTCTCTGAATTACCAGTATGTGTGTGAAACTGCAGCCTACCATTGAACTTCATTGAAGATTTATTTTTAAAAAAAAAACAGCATAACAGACTTTAAATGTGTGTGTGTGTGTGTGTGTGTGTGTGTGTGTGTGTGTGTGTGTGTGTGTGTGTGTGAGAGTGAGTGAGTGAGTGAGTGAGTGAGTGAGAGAGAGAGAGAGAGAGAGAGAGAGAGAGAGAGAGAGAGAGAGAGAGAGAGAGAGAGAGAGAACAATGGCTGCCCAGAGACTGTGAAATCTTTTGGCTTTGTGTATTGCACCTTCTGTCTCTCTCTCTGCACACAAACAGCTCACTTAAGCATTGATTACATCTCATTCTGCCTCTTTAAAGCAACTCCTTTACAAGCATAATTAACACTCTCAAAGGGGGACACTAGGATAAAACATCTGCTGTATAAGGCCAGAAGAGTGAACGACCAATTCATCTTCTCCATGCTGTCAGCCTGTCAGTAACATCCCCTAAATACAGCCACTCAATGGATATAATAATCACCAAGCGATCTGTATCTGTTGAGTTTAAGAAAGACCCCAGAGAGCTCAAAGAGGAATTATGACTTCAATATCTCTGTGCACTGCAGGGTTGTTGCATATACACGTTTCTGCAAGCTTTTTTGCCTTATGCATCCCCACAGCCCCATTAGTAAGGCTCTCCATCAACAACAAACCAGAAATGTGTTCCTTTTCACACTATACTGGATTTAATGTTTTATTAAGACACCTGAGAAGGTGTGTCTCTCACAAGGATTAAGGACAACTGTATTTGATATTATATTGGTGTGAAGAGGAGAGGCAAAATAAACCTGGACAAATGAATCAGGAGCTCTGTGTGATGTGACCATCAAAATGCTTAAAAAATTCAATTTAAATCCAATTAAGCCATTATATTTGCACACATGTTGGGTTTTCATGTTATATGGGGACTTTCCATAGACATAATTATTTTTCTACTGTATAAACTAAATTCTATACCCTAACCCTACCCATCACAGAAAACTTTCTGCAACTTTACATTTTCAAAAAACACCATTCTGTATTATTTATAAGCTGTTTTCCTCATTGGGACCCAACATGTCCCCACAAGGACAAGGATTTTGGATATTACCATCTTTATGGAGACATTTTGTTCTAATAATGTTGGGTATACCTGCCCCCCCCCCACCCTCACAACCCCCACCCGCACCCCCACCACCTCACACACACGGTCTGATGGATAATGGATAGAGAATGATGATGAGAGGTAGAGAGAAAGAACTGTTCACTTGTTTGTATGCTTACATCACACATGACTCACTGCCATCCTCACAGACTGCAATGATGCACTTGGAGCTGAAATGGATTATGAAGAATTAAGATACACCAGGAGAAAACCATCTGTGGAAATATGAAAACATTGTAAATCATGTCAGTCTCATTGAATTATGTAGTATAGGGCAAATGTCTTTTTAACTTGGTGGAATAGAGGCCAGGAGTGAAATACTGAAGTCAAACAAAGAGCAAAAGGAGGACATTTTTTCTGTGATGGAAGTACCAGGAAGTAAAAGAAAATGAAAGGAGAGACCCCTTATCTGCCCTGACCTTGAGTAAGTGTGTATTTGGGTAAATAAGCCGTCCGGGCCTAATCAGTGTGTAATTGTATTTGCGTGTGTGTCAGGCTGCTGTGTGTGGAAGGCTGGAAGGTGTCCATGTCACTGTTTCCATTAGCAACCTGTCACTGAGGGTCCCTCATTGTGTGTTGTTGCTGCTTCCGATGGGCAAGATGTAGAAAGTGTCTGGGTCGCTATAGCTACGCCGTCTGTCGCTGAATCATCAACCTCTCCCCTGCTGGAACCAATTTGCATACAGAACTGCCAACCTTCACTTTTTCCACAGCAATCAGGAATATCCACGAGTGCAATAATCCCATCATTCGGCATGACTTTGACTGCTCCCAGCATCAAACAACATTCTACTTTATTTTGCCCCGGCGAGTCAATTTAGCCAACGAAATGATGCAAAGACGGCTCAGTAACACATCTAGAGGGGGAGATTTGAGGGAAAGAACATATTTGTAAACGTTAAAAGCCCCAATTTCCAGAAAATGAAGTTAAACAAGACACCAGTCTAATCTTTATTGAGAAAACTCATTACATTGACAAATTTAACAGCAGTCTCAGCACAGCAAGCGGGCACATGGACATTTCAAAACCCATTAATAAATAATAAAACTTTAATTAATAAAAACTTTAATTAGTCTGACCTCTACCCTCACAGACAGGCTAAGAAAAAGTGAGGAAGAGGAGATACCACGAAAGAGAACGCGGGAATATTCATCAGTTAAAAAAGGAACAAGGACAGGAATGTTCTTACTAAAATAGCTGAACTGATTTTGTCATGAATGACCTGATGGAGAGAATGAGGGATGAGTGCATGTACATGTCTTGCGTGTGTTTAACGAGGGATATGATTCTCCACGGCTGTGATCTACTCCACCAGAGGTGCTTTTAGCCTTTCATCAGCACTGGGGCAGTTTTTCCATTTAAGTAATAAAGTGTATACTCTTATTTTCTTGGGAGTTCTGGGAAGATTTTTGCAAAAATGGCAAAATGTGATTTTGGGAGCAGCATGGCAGACTCAGTCCATTTTTAAATCCCACACGTTATAATAATTATACAGTAATAAAGTGCTTACAAATCATGTGCAAACAGCCATATGAAGTGTTCCTTGAAATATTGAAATGCAATTAATGTCCAATAAAGGTCAGTTTAAAGCACTTAATGACATTTTCTGATTTTCCGTGAACTTATCTAAAATGAGAACTATTTACGGTTAATAAGTCGGTTAATAAGTAAATAAAGCATAAAAAACATGGTTACACTTTATTTTACAATACTTGCACTTACAGTGTACTTACCCAAGAAAGTACTAGTAATATAAGGTAACTAAGGTTAGGTTTAGGTGTTAGGGTTAGTAGCTAGTTATAACCCAGTTATTGTAATTGCTATAATAAATACATAGTATGTACATGCGGAACAGGACTGTAAAATAAAGTGCTACCAAAAAAAAATATTTAACTCTTTACATATGAGCTAATTAAACAATAATTGTGTTAATTACAATGACAATGAATGAAGAACTTGTATATTAATATATTAACAATTAAGATACTTTATAAACTATGACCTAGAAATTAATAGTTTGCAAATGATTTGTAAGTACTGTATATTCATCATAAAGTATTACCCAAAAGGTATTTTTTATTTTCAGTAATGTAATGTTCTATCAGGATTATCCATAGAAAAAAATAAATAAAAATAATGATAATAATAATATTTGTAAATAATGTTAAAATAAATAAATAATAAATGTTTTCCAAAAATGCAACATGTTGGAATATAGTACAGCTATAACTTCTGCACCCGAGTTCGAGTCCTGGCTTGAGGTCCCCTCCTGATCCTGTTCCTCTCTCCTCCTTTGAAATAAAGACAACATTTATATAAATATATATATATATATAAAAAAAAAAAAAAAAAAAATATATATATATATATATATATATATATATATATATATATATATATATATATATATAACATTAATTAATTTGGCTGGAAAACAATGGGATATAATGCAAAACTGATTGGTTTACAGTTTTCAACATTATTTATGCTTTTAGGACTATGTCCTAGATGGTGATCATCAAATCCAATGAATAAAGCCCTGTTCACAGCACCCGAGACAAACAGCAACATTATCCTCTTCATTTCAATGGAGAGCTGGCGACTTCCGGTGACACGAGCAACAGTGACCGTTGGTGGCAGGATATGTGCATGTCCAGTGACATGACAAAATTGAGAAATGTTTAACTTTATGCAAATGGGGCGGTGCGGACGGTCAGAGTACAGGCAACATGTGGGAAGGGCCGGTACGCAAGAAAAAGTGAGGGTACGCTACAGATTATAATATAGAAGAGCCGGTACTGCTTACCGGTGCATACCGGCCCACTTCGAGCATTTCTTATCACATAATGATTTATCAGTAAAATGTTACTAGGGCACAGCAAAACTTTACTGGGGCAAAAAAAGTCTAGCCCACTATACTTCACTTGCAGTTTCTTGGCTGACTAAAGGAAGAAGATATATGCTGTTGAAGGTTCATATTTCCATAGTTTATCTCTATTTAGCTATCTGAGAACAGCGATCACACACACAAAACATGCAAACCATCTACCGGTGGGCTCTATAATTGAATCAATTGCCTCTTTTGGTCCTCAGATTCGAGTGTCGTCGCTGGTGATAAAGTCACAGGTGATTTCAAGGTGGAATAGGCCTATCTGTTGAGTATTATAGTTAAAGCCTGTTACCAAGGTTTATCAAGTACCCCACAACACACACCTGGAGTGACGCCAAGTGTGAAGTGTGTGAACTAGGCTATATACTAATACTGGGCAAGGGTTCAATTATCCACTTGAAGCAAGGATTCAATTGGGCTCTTGAAAAGGGAAACAATCCAAGCCTCAAATCTTCGTCTTTCTCCTTCTCCCCCGAGGCCAATCCACTGGCCAGGATTAAAACCCCTGCTTGTCTCTTCCCACTGGTGTGGACATCTGAGCAGTTTCTTGCCAGGATGTGACTGAATGTTAAGCTACCGAGATTAAGTCTCTCACAGCACATGTTCGAGGAGGTTTGTAGGGACTGTTTTGCCATCTTGTACGAGCAGCTTGCCGAAACAGCTACTTTACACTAGGGGTCAAGTCAGAGTCACCACAATCCAGTTTAACCCCTGGGCTAATTTCACTTCATTAGCTCAGTAAGTGTTTTCAGTGGCAGATCTCTGGCAGAAGTTCGAGAGTCCAATGTATAAGTGTACTCCAAAGCATACGATGACAGCTGGATGCTTCTTTTTCGACAATTATTCGACTGGAGTCACTAATTAAAAGTAAACATGCAATTGCATTAGCTAAACTGAATCACCACATCTAATTATTGCCACATTACAGAATGAGGCACAGGGTCCATGCATGCTAAAAAGGCATGATGCCAAATCAATATAGCTGGAAAATTTCATGGCTTTGTCACCATTCTTTACAGTAATATGATGAGCAAATCACTGCCATTATCACTCAAAAATTACTTAATGTGTAATTAGACAAATTTCAAAGGTCTCTTGGTGCCTTTCTACCATTATGTGTCCAATGCATGCTTTGATTAGATGCTTCCAGGCATGATTTCTACAATCCTCAACAGGTCTTTACCAGAAGGTCAACTCACAGCCAGCGTCCACTGCCCGAACAATGTCTTTTTGCGAGAGCAGAAAATCACGCAGCCCCAATGTTTAAATGCCCTCAGAAGTTTAAGGCAAGATAATGTTTGTACGGCACTGTAGTGCTCAATTTGCATGTTTCCTGGATTTAAAGAGCATGCAAGGTCTTATTCAACTCAATCGAGGGGCTTTTTTTTTTTGCTGCTTTACATTTCAGATGTGGATAATTATCTACTCAGAGATTTTTCCTGGTGCAATTTATTAAAAAGCTAATTTGACCCAGAACACAGGCAATCTGGATCGGAAGTTAGAAATAGCTTTTATATTAGTCTGTCAGTTTCCATACCAGCAAAATCCCTGCAGCCAATGCGCGCCTAATTCCGAGATAAATATTGTCTCACGTAATATTAATGAAAGCAAACACGTGAAAAAAAGAATGTTTCTCGCAAACAAACACACAAAAAGTGTTCGCCAGTGCGAATCAGTTAGAAGCCAAGTGCTTTTACCTCATCAAGTGAGAAGTGGCTGCTCTCTGCCTGATAAGAATTTAATTAATTTAATTTGTGAGGCCACTCTGAGTCAGCGCAAATCTCCAAATAACTTCTGAATGACAATAAAAACGTATGAATGGTGATTGAACGCTCTAATTTGTGTTTGTAAAGCTTTCAATGCAAGAGGGGAGTGCAATATCTTGGGTTCAACTTGGATTTGAAAGCTGATAAGGAAAGACAAGAAAACATTACATTAGGGTCAGCTTTACAGTGTAATTTAATACAAGTTTGTTTAAACTTTAATTGCACGCATTATGGACACAATGTAAAAAAAAGAGGTACATTTTCTTGACTTGCATAAAATGGAACTCTCAAAAAGATTACAAAATGATTTTGAGGGTACTGTAAATTAGCTGGATGAAATAAAAGTATTTGTTGTCAAAAACTGTCTACTACATGACAGATACTAATATAATTGGCCCCATGTTAAGATTGTTTACATTTTAATTAAATGTTAAATACATACAAAAAAGGTAGATATTTAGCAAATGAGAATACAAAAATCTAGGAATAATAGTTACTTTTTAATTGAATGTTAGGTAAATACTAAAAAGTAGATATTTAATAATGGAAAATAGAAATACATCTGTGGTGGCTCCATCATATTTTTGAAAAAGCTCTTGTCTGACAAAACAGAAATTTGACAAAAACAAAACAAAAAACTTCATAATTGATTGTATTGCCATTGTGTGTTTGGAAAATAGGTTTGTTTTCTTATGGTAACAGCATGTAGTTTTTATTGTAGTAAAGGCAGTCTAGAAATACTTCAGATAATTAAGCAATATCACACAAGCAAGTGTGCTGTAGTACTAAATATCAGTATGACTGCAGGCACAAGGCTGAAAATGTATGGTTGTGCATCTAAAACACCTGGCTAGTTTTTAAAGAGCTGTTTTGATATAAACGGACAGGTGCAGAGCCTCAGGATAGCGACGTACAGGAGTTCACAGTCCAAATCTGGGAGAGGGAGAGGGAGAGGGAGAGAGAGAGAGAGAGAGAGAGAGAGAGAGAGAGAGAGAGAGAGAGAGAGAGAGAGAGAGAGAGAGAGAGAGAGAGAGAGAGAGAGAGAGAGAGAGAGAGAGAGAGAGAGAGAGAGAGAGAGAGAGAGAGAGAAAATCGGCTTCTAACTTTTTTTAGGATTCATGGGTTTATCAGTTAATTAGTGTAAGAACACAAACACTCATACTCTCACCAATCCACACACCCCGAATACAGCAATTATTCTACAAATTTTCTACCACATCTAAACTCTGAACTACACAAACACTCTTTCTCAGTCCATCTCATACACACATGCACACTTAATACAGTAAATACTTCAGTTCTTGTCCGATTTGTCTTGGAAAACTTTTCTGTTCTTGTTCTCTCTTTCTCAACTAATTTAATGGTGCCATATCATATTCACGCAAATACAAAAGAAAACTTTCACCTCTGATCAGTGTTAAGCACGTTACATACTGCATTTCTCGCCATTGTTAAACTGTTCGTAACTCTTGATCAGAATCTATTTTATTCACCAATACTGAATCTGCTTCACACTCTGCAACCATAGACACCATTACAATATAGGCCTACATCACAATGTAGGATATAGAAAAGCAATATCGAGTATGCAAAGTGTATGTTGGTCATGTTCAAGGTGGAAGGGATATTCAATAGTCTTTGTATGTGTTCACTGCCTTGGACGAGAAAATCTCAGCAAGGGACAGAAGCTTGCAACCAATTACTTTTTCAGCACACTTGATAATGCGCCGTAGCGGTTTCATTAGTACAGCCACATCAGACGATGACAGAAGACGTGATTACACTTTCGCTTTCGATTAAACTTTTGATTAATCGCCTGTGTTTGTATTGTTCCTTGGATAAAAGCATCCGGGAAAATTAATAAATATAAATGCAAAATGTAAATGTGCTCAGTTGTGATGCTATAAACAAGTGTATCTCATTCCTTCCAGTCTACCACCTATTACCATTTTCTGACGCTATATTCATCTACCCACAAATCCCTGGGAGTGACGGTACGGCAGAAAGTGCTGTAACTGAACGAGCTCACCCCAGGGTCACTCACTTACACATTCAGAGATCCCCATCACACTCTTTCATGTCTCTTCCTCTCTCTCTCACAGCGACTTTAATTACCCTTCCACACTCATGTCTCATTTCAAAACTTAGCTTACAGACATACAGGAACCCAAACTCCAGCAGCAATCAGTCTAAACTGCCTAAATATATATTGTATGTGCTTTCAGCTAAGATTATGTTTTTGTACTTTTATTATATAAATACATTTACACATTTGCTGTCGGCAGATGCTTTAATACACAGTGATTTGCATAGCATTTAAGGTATACATTTAATCAGTTCATGCATTTCCTGGGATTCGACCAATCCTGATTGAGATCAACTGACCTTGGCGTTTCTTCACCTTGCTCAACTGTTTTAGCTAGATGAATTCTGCTATGATAATCATAATAGTAACAATAACAACAACAACGGCAGGTTACAAATAATAATATTAACAACATTAAATGGATAGTTAATTTACTCACCCTCATGATGTTCCAAACCTGTATGAATTTCTTTCCTCTGTTGAACACAAAGGAAGATATTTTGAGGAATATGAGTAACTAAACAGTTTCTGGTCCCTACTGACTTCCATTGTAGGAAAAAAAATACTATGGAAGTCAATTGTGCCCCACAACTGTTTGCTTACCGATATTCTTCAAAATATATATATTTTTTGTGTTCAACAGAAGAAAAGAGACTCATACAGGTTTGGAACAACATGAGGGTGAGTAAAAGATGACAGAATTTTCATTTTTGGGTGAACTATCCCTTTAACAATAATAGAAAAATTAATTTTCCAGGAACAAATATTTGAGAAGCACTTGTTTGAAGTTGTGAGAGGTGCTAAATCCTGATCCGGTGTATGGCATATATTTTCTCATTTCCTCTTACAAATCATCTATTTCATTGTGCTTTCTTTCTATTGGTCACATGGTGTTAGTCTAATTTATATCTTGAACTGTTAAAGGGCATATGGTGGAGCTCGTGTGATAGCAGACGCTTCCTTAAGTGGATTTGGATACCTCAGTGTTCCTCACAGTCTCTGGGTCATCAGGGAGATAGTCGAGCTGCAATAACAAGGTAACAAGATGACACCTGTGTTGCCTGCCATAGACACAAACCATAATGCATACACTCATGCTAACGCATTTATATACCACAACTCCAACTGGTCACTCTAATGGCAGCACTGGGAATCACTTCACACATCTCTCAACCCAGTACTTGCAGGGGAAAAAATAGTGTAGCCATGGCAACTGATCAGAGATTCAGCTGTGGCTGTAAGTACCTGGACAGCTAGGAGAGTACTATGAGGAAAAAAGTCTCTCTCATGAAGAAATATACATGCAGTGCTGGGCTGAGAACAGGTCACAGGCTTACTGACATAACAGGCCCTCTTGGGCCACTGGTGTGAATAAGACCCATATATACTATCAGTGGTGGACCTTCAGGGCCAGCAAGGCCTTCTCTGCTGGCCTAAACATTAACAGAATCATTGACTAGTGCTTTAATATATTTTTCCATTAATGTGTATTAAATTATTCCCAATAGTACATTCTCTTAATTCCATAGCTTTTATCTTGGTTACGCTGCTTCCCGTAGTGTTTATGTTAGAGCTTTTATCCAATCAGATTTCAGCCATCATGTGTTGCCAGGGTCAAAGAAATCTGCCTTAAGGCCTTCAGAATCGATAGTGCGGGTGTCTGTAGCTTAAAATGACTGGCAATGAAACTGTTGCTTTAACCAATCAGATAATCAGTCAGATTTAATCAGCCAATCAGATTTCGATTAGACTGCACAGGGCCATCTAGCAGGTGTACAATAACGTCGGCATTTTCATATCCTTTGATTGGATGGTCAGAGCGCGTAGCCTACTAGTAGGCCTACTAGAAGTCAGAGCTAGCTAACCCCCAGGAGTTTCAAACCGGAAAAAATCCCTTATCCAGCTTAACGTAGAGTCACGGAACTCTATTCGATCTGTCCGGGTAAAAACAGAATTATCTGACTAATGTATGCCATGTCTGATTTTGAAGGCAAAAGTCCTGCTGATCTCATTGATTTCCTTCAAAAATCTGTGAAAGCATGGGGCAGCTGTACACATCGTCATGTTTTACGTTGACTGTCCCTGTGTCCACTGGTTCTGTCAAGCAGACACTCTCAGTCTCAGCCCTAAAGCAAATTTAAATTTATGCCAGAAATACGACAGGACAGACTCGACTTTCAGCATTAGCCTTGGTAGAAAAGACTCATTGTTGGAACTGAAACGTACAGATAACGTACAACAGAGTATAATCGAAGTCTTCTTGAGGAAAGAAATAAGGATGGATTTTGTGTAAAAATAATCAGTAGTTTTGAGTATAATGCTTATTTTTGTCCCCGTTTTTTCCGTGCTGAATATGATTTTCTTAATTTTTCTTGTAAATTTATGATCGAAACTTTTTTTTTTTCAAACATTCATACTTTTGTAACGTCTGAAGAACGACAGACAAGGGAGGCTCCGTTTCTGAACTTTTTAACTGGAATGCAGACAACATGAATGCACCAGCCTAACTTACTCGCTCGTTTCTCTCTACCCGACCTTTTCCGAAATCACCGCATTAACTCTACACATTAACTGCCGGTGCAAAATAAAACCGCAATTTCACAACAATTATAAAGAGTCTGTGTGCTATTAAAAGCATATTAAGAGGTAGATTAATTCAGGTACGACACCACTGAAGGCCTAGGTGTGAAATGCACCGCCCGCCACAGTATTCTATACATCCCCATATAGCCTATCTCTGTATACAACTTAAAGCACTTTTTAGCTCAGTTTTTCACTACATGTAATACAAATACAGATAGACTGAATGATACAATGAATGACAGGGACGGACGGACGGCAAATATTCTATGCATGGACAGAAAAGTGTAAAGTTGAAGTTTTTGGGAGTAAAAAAACTAAATGTGAAGAAAAAAAACACAGAGCACACCAACATCTAAACCTCTGAAAGTGTCCAGGGTCTGAGCAGCTTGCAGTCATTGGTGAAAAACAGTTAATTCCCAAGTACTTAATCATGCCAGGTCTGAGAATTTAAGGCAAGCATTGTTGGTTGGCATAATGACCCACAGAACAGAATTAAATTAACAACAAAACTGCTTTAACAGAAGAAAACCTGTTCTGACCCCAACCTGATTGATGCTTTAGCATGACCTCAAGAAAGTGATCCACTGCAGACAACTCAAGAAAGATGCTGAAGTGATCAGAGGAATAGTGCAGAATTCTTCCTGACTATTTTTTGTGTAGACATGATCAGCAATGACAATAAACACTTGTGCTGCCAAAGTCATTAAATTCAAGGGTTCACATACTTTTTCCACCCTGCACTTGAATCTCCAGCAGAGTCAGAATGGAAACAAAAGCACATAATTGTAATAATGGTCCACTGAAGGCAAGTTTGTAGAGAACCCAAGTGCAGTTTATTTACAGAACGTGATCAGTCATAAAACAAAGGCATGGCATGAATTCAAAACATAACGTGGACATGACGCTTACCAACAGTGGTAACAGAAAACAATACTTGACAAAGACACATGACAAACATGAGGTCTTAAACACACAAGGACTAATGACTAGACAAGGGACACCTGTGAACAATGAAACAATGAACCAATGACATCAGACAAGGGAACACATGGCAGAATCACGTGACTAACAGGGAATCACATAACAAAGACATGAAACAAAACCAAAACAAGATGTTACATATCCCACCCTCTATGGGTGGCTCCAGACACCCAACATGAAACAAAACAAAACAAAACATGATGAAGTTTTGGCAGTCTTGAGGGAGGGATGGGAGGCCAGGCCCGTGCAGGGGAACAAGGCTAGAACTGTGGCATGGTGGGCATGGAGCATTGGTTGAACCTGGGCCGTGGAGTGTGGGTGGACCTGGCAGTGCAGGAAGCCAGGGTGCAGCCAGCATTACAATGGGCCAGGGCGGAGCCGGCAGTACAGGGGGCCATGGAGGCACGACCTTAATCAGGTACCTACCTTCATTCGGACTTTGGAGTGGCTACAGAAAAAAGAGACTGCAACCGTGCCCATGCGAAAAGAAGGATAAATATCAGAAGGGCATTAAATGTAGTCACGCAATGATGTTGTTGACATTAACAATTTGAGAACAAAGTATAATTTGCACGGTTTGACGTGATATGATAAGCGATCGTTAGATTTAATTAGCATGATTTACTGAAATGCTTTTTTCCCCTTAGTTGGTCAGAACAAAAGTGGATATTACTTACTTGTTCAGGTGACATTTTCCAGTGAAAATTCTTATGTTGGTCATACTACCAAAAAGTAGAATCTGTGATTCCGAATGACAGTATCCACACCAGCGCTGTGCGTGCCGGGGCACAACCCACGTAAAGTTGATAATTCTGCGAATAATTGCAATTGCAGATTTCGAACAGAGATGGCGACAAAGAGGAAAAACTACGGACTGCAGCTTTAAGTAATTCCAAAGGTAATTAAGTAAATTCTGAAAGATGCCCCTTGAGGGCAGCATCATTAAAGTCCACCTCATAAAGTTCACAAAAATCCATCATATAATTCTCTACGGAACGATCACCTTGGCGTAGACATAGTAGGGTGACTGCTGGGTTCATTGTTGTGGGTCAAGTATTCTGTAATAACGGTCCATTGAAGGCAAGTTTGTAGAGAACCCAAGTGCAATTTATTTACAAAACGTGATCAAACATAAAACAAAGGCATGGCATGGCATGGCATGAACTCAAAACACAACCACGGACATGACGCTTACCAACAGTGGTAACAGGAAACAATACTTGCCAAAGACACATGGCAAACATGAGGGCTTAGGCTACGTTCACACGCTAACATTTCACCCTCTCCGTTTTCAAAAATAATATTGTGCATACCTGTCAGTTTTCAGAAAAGTGTTCGTTTACACGGACCCATGTATACTGTATATGCTGTCAAGAGCACGCCAAACCTGTAGCTGGCAGTGCAACGAGAAGCTCAAGCCCACGTTAGCCAATCAGAATCCCGAAAATAGCAACAACAGCAACGAATCACTTCCTCCTTCTCTTTTGAGCAAAGAGGTTGCACTTTTGACGCAGGAGCAAGTTCTGTCGCATACTGTGACATCGGCTGCCTAAAACTCTCTGTTTTTCTCAGTTTAAATGCAAACGTGCAAATTAAGTTTTCCAAAATCTCCATTCTGGCTTGAGTTTTTAGAAAGAACCGTTTTCAGAGGCGAATTCTCCGTTTGCGTGTAAACGAAGGGAAATGTCTCGGTTTTTCAAAATAACCATGTACGTAAAGGGGCCTGAAATACACAAGGACTAATGACTAGACAAGGGACACCTGTGAACAATGAAACAATGAACCAATGACAACATGACACATCAGACAAGGGAACACATGGCAGGGTCACATGACTAACAGGGAATCACATGACAAAGACAAGAAACATGACTGACATGAAACAAAACCAAAACAAGACAAGACGTTACAATGTTTTTTTTTTGTTTGTTTTTTGTCTCTCTCAATAGCAAAAGCAGAACTGGAAAAGAGTATGATTTATTTTTACATCCGACTCAAATAAATTGATTATTTTCCATCACAGTCCATCTGCTGGTCCATACTATTCCTGTGAGTCATACTGATTGATAAATATTTAAATATTCTGTATACCACATTTGCAATCACGGTAAACAATGATTAAGCACTTGGATAGAGGATCCTAGAGGAAACATTTCTTGAAACATACTTTCCTGCCAAGGTTGCAGTATCGTCAATACAGCTACATAACTTATTAGAATCTCTTCTAAAAGGGAATAATCTCTGTAAATAAACTATACTGAATCTAAAGTATCTCGTTATAGTGCTTGTGTAAATTTCTGTGAAATGTGTGTATCTGTGTATTAGCTTCTGAAGACCTGCTGTGCTCTCTCTAAGCCTCTCTAATCTCCACTGTTTCATGTCTTGTCAAGTGGTTTCCCTCTCATCCCATGAGCTCTTTCTCACTCTCTCACCCTTATCTTGGTCTCTCTCATCTCTCTTCTCCTGTACTCTAGTGCAACGACGTCTCTCATCCTTTCATTCTCTTTCTTTGTCTCTGGAGGGGGTCAACAGTCTGACAGCAAATGTGTGTAGAAAGGAATTTAAACAAACCCTTGCAGAAAAAGACGTAGCTACCCCCACAGAGAACACGAGGGCATCTGTGTAAACTAACAAGATTTTCCAGTATTCACCAGCTTTTCGAGGAATTTACTTGTTTCAGTCACAGTAGCCTAATGATGTCAAAAATCAAAAATGATCAAAAACCTTCTTTCTGGCAGTGTTAATTTTGACAGCAAATTTTGATTTAGTTTTAGTCTTAGTCTTTTGACTAAAATGCCATTTAGTTTTAGTCATATTTTAGTCATCTAAATTATTTTAGTTTTAGTCTAGTTTTAGTAGACGAAATACTATAAGATTTTAGTAGACTAAATCTACAATAGATTTAGTCGACTAAAATATTATGGGTTTAGTTAAATTGTAATGCATTAATTAAGAATTCCTCTAAAATGTCCAAACCCATATACTCCCGGAGAAAACATTTATTAACCTATTAATATGAATGATTTTTAGGTTTGAACATGCAATACAGATACAGATTTAACTATTGTGACTTAAAAAATATCTTAAAATTAAATAAAACCACTTTTCCTAAAGTAAAACACAGTCTTCTTTTCAATGAATGATATATGCATTCTTTATAACTACTTGCATACATCATTATTTATTCTTTCAAGCAGACATATTTATTTGTATGAATTAAATAGAATTAATCCTTATTAAAGCTATTAACAAACAGTGAATGCTTTTCTTTTGTTGCTTGAATATTAAGGACACAGACCGCATTAGGTTTATTGCCACTGTCACTTTAAGACATCAGATCATGTCCAATGACATGCGGATACAATTGCACTGATACACATCCGATACACTCACTGTTTAAGTGTTAATTACCTTTACGGGCAAAATGCTTTTTCTCTCCATGTTTTTTTTTCTCCATTTTTCTCTCCACCTTCAAAACTCTGAATATCTCACAATCTAAAATTCACAGTCATTCAAACGGCCTCTCATCGTACCTCATTTATTGATGCAAAGGAATGCGTGAATGGACAGTAATGACGACGACTGTTAAACGGAAAAATGTCTTAACTGTTAAAGACATAACCAACATAGATTACATGAATACTCTCCAAAACGGACATTTAGACATAATGCTGTGTGTATTTGTCCATTCAGACACGAAAGAGAGCTCAATTCAGTCCTCGCGCGCTGTATAGGTGTCTGCATGGCTGCACGCTTCAGGTCGGGTGTGTGCCGTACGGAATAGAGCTCTTTTTTTTTTTTTTTTTTAGCTCTTATTCAGATCTATATGTCATTATGTCTGCTCTACTCATTCTCCCAGACGTTTAAATTTTTTAAAGTTTTGAGACCGCTGCGTAGATCAGCACGTTACAGTACAAATGTGCGCATCTATCACACACGCAGGACATCTGACTGGATCGCTTCCCAGATCGTCATTATCTAACATTTTCGTCTAGTTTTTATTCGTTGACGAAAATTTCAATAGATTTTCGTCATAGTTTTTGTCATTCAAAACTAGGTTTTATTTAGTTATTGTCTCGTTTTCGTCTGTGAAACAATGTCGTTGACGAATAATTTTCGTCATTATTTTCGTCAACGAAATTAACACTGCTTTCTGGAATAACCAGTGACTACCAGGAACAGTCTGGTTGACCACCAAGTACAGAATGGTGACAGCTGGAGAGACAGCGGACAGCCCGGAAAGACGGCATCGGGGCAGTGAGGGGTAGCATCCCAAGCTGCACCTTCTGAGAAGAAGGAACCCACAAAAGCTACGAATCGACCTACAGGAGATATACCCCTAGGGATTCCCGAGAGGGGGGGCGGAAGAGAATCCCACAGAACGGATCAAAGGATGAAGACACATGGCAATGAAAATACGACGACGATAATGGAATGCATATGTGGCAAGATATGTAAGAACCGACATGGCCTGCGGATCCAACAGGCCAAGATGAAGTGTATGCAGAAGGAGGTAGAGTCACAGCGCACAGGAACTACGCCTGGTGAGACGCAGGAGGAGCCAGGCCCGGAGTCACCCCACAGTGCACTGAGCCTCCAGGTGATGCAATCACCTGACGCACACAGGACATCAGAACATCGTCGGGTGAAGTGGCCCCAAGCTAGCAAGGAGAAGGAGTGGCGCCAGTTTGATGGAGATGCAGATACCATCATGGAGGCAACTGCCAAAGGGAGAGCTGATCGACGCCTCAAAACGATGACTACAATCATTATCAGCCTAGCTGCAGAGAGGTATGGACTTGAGGAGAAGCGAGTAGCGAAGCCCCCTTATACCATGAACAACAGAGCAAGTAAAATCCATCAGCTCAGGCAGGAGCTGAAGAACTTGAGGCAGCAGTTCAAGGCTGCAAGCGAAGAGGAGAGGGGACCGCTTGCGGAGCTACGCAGCATAATCCGCAAAAAGCTCATGACCCTGAGGAGAGCGGAGTGGCATAGGAGGAGGAGGAAGGAGAGGTCCAGGAGGAGAGCTGCCTTTCTAGTGAACCCATTTGGATTTACGAAACAGCTGCTAGGACAGAAGCGCAGCGGCCAACTCACCTGCTCTAAAGCTCAGGTTGACCACCACCTCAAGCAGTCCTACAGTGATGAGTACAGAAAGCAAGACCTAGGCCCCTGCAGGTTCCTGATTAATCCACCTGCACCGGCTATGGACTTTGACGGGAAAGAGCCAGGCTGGAAGGAGATCCAGGAGGTGGTTAGAAGGGCAAGTGCAAACTCCGCTCCAGGGCCCAGTGGAGTACCGTATAAGGTTTATAAGAACTGTCCAAGACTACTCCACAGACTCTGGAAGATCCTGAAGGTGATTTGGAGGAGGGGAAAGGTAGTAGACCAGTGGAGACAGGCAGAGGGTGTTTGGATCCCGAAGGAGGAGAAGTCTCAGAAGATCGAGCAGTTCCGGACCATCTCACTGCTGAGCGTTGAAGGAAAGATTTTCTTCAGCCTCATTTCCAGGCGACTGACAGACTACCTCCTGAAGAATTCCTACATCGATACAGCAGTCCAGAAGGGAGGAATCCCAGAGGTACCTGGATGTCTGGAGCATACAGGTGTGGTCACTCAGCTTATCAGGGAAGCCAGGGAGAACAAGGGGGACCTGGCTGTGCTGTGGCTGGACCTCGCAAATGCCTATGGATCCATACCCCATAAACTGGTCGAAGAGGCCCTGAACCGGCATCATACCCCGAAGAAGTTCAGAGACCTCATCCTGGACTACTATACCAACTTCCATGTGAGAGTCTCCTCCGGAACAACAACCTCAGACTGGCACAAGCTTGAGAAGGGAATCATCACTGGCTGTACAATCTCAGTCATCCTTTTTGCACTCGCCATGAACATGCTAGTGAAATCTGCGGAGATGCAGTGTAGGGGGCCCCTCTCGAAGTCTGGAGTTAGACAGCCACCCATCCGAGCCTTCATGGATGACCTGACAGTGACCACAAAATCTGTCCCAGGCTGCAGGTGGATCCTGAATGGCCTTCAGGAGCTGATGTCCTGGGCTCACATGAACTTCAAGCCGGCTAAGTCAAGGTCCCTCGTGCTGAAGAAAGGGAAGGTCACTGACAAGTTCCACTTCTCACTTGGCACCACCAAGATACCATCACTGACAGAGGAACCTGTGAAGAGCTTGGGGAAGGTGTTCAATTGTAGCCTGAGAGACGCAGCTTCCACAAAAGCGACCAACCAAGACCTGGAGACCTGGCTGGCCGCGGTGGACAAGTCTGGCCTTCCTGGCAAGTTCAAGGCCTGGATTTACCAGCACGGCATCCTCCATCGGATCCTCTGGCCCCTCCTGGTATATGAAGTCCCCATTTCAATGGTGGAAGGCTTTGAGATGAGGATTAGCAGGTTTCTACGCAGGTGGCTGGGACTGCCTCGAAGCCTGAGCAGCATCGCACTATATGGACAGAACAACAAGCTGAAGCTTCCCATGAGCAGCCTGAGCGAGGAGTTCATGGTGACGCGGTCCAGGGAGGTCCTACAGTATCGGGATTCCAGTGATCCAAAGGTTGCCCAGGCAGGGATTAAGGTCAGGACAGGGAGGAAGTGGCGGGCTACCGTGGCAGTGGACGACGCAGAGTCAAGGCTACGGCAAAGGGTGTTGGTGGGCTCAGTGGCACATGGGAGAGCTGCCCTGGGAAGCAGAAGAACTCCTCGTTACGACAAGGCAGAAGGGAAAGAGAGGAGGTCCCTGATCCTGGAGGAGGTGCGTGCAGGAGTTGAGGAGAAGCGAGCTTGCCAGATAGCTGGGATGCGGCAACAGGGCGCCTGGACAAGATGGGAGCGAACAGTGGAACGCAAAGTCACATGGACTGAGCTTTGGAAGGCTGAACCCTACAGGATAAAATTCCTGATCCAGGCGGTCTATGACGTGTTGCCAAGTCCATCCAACCTCTTCTCCTGGGGAAAGGTGGAGACACCAGCATACCCCCTCTGCCAGAGGTGAGGAACGTTGGAACACATCCTGAGCTGCTGTCCAAAAGCCCTGGGCGAAGGGCGTTACCGCTGGCGGCATGACCAGGTCCTAAAAGCCGTAGCGGATTCTATCTGCAGTGGAATTAGCCACAGCAAGAGCCTTCGCCCACTGAAGACCACAGCCTTTGTCAGAGCTGGGGAGAAGTCAACACCAGCTGCCCGGGGCACCTCCTCTGGCCTGTTGGCAACGGCGTGCGGCTGGGAGCTGGCAGTTGATCTGGGCAAGCAGCTGAAGTTTCCTGAAGCAGTTGCCATAACAACGTGGTGATGGCGTGATGGCGCAGTGGCGCAGGGGTGGTGATGGCGCAGTGGATAAGACACATGCCTTTGGTGTGAGAGACCCGGGTTCGAATCCACTGTGAGACACCAATGTGTCCCTGAGCAAGACACTTAACCCCTAATTGCTCCAGAGGCGTGCGACCTCTGAAATATAGCAATTGTAAGTCGCTTTGGATAAAAGCGTCAGCTAAATGAATAAATGTAAATGTAAATGTAAACAACATTAAGGCCTGACATTGTGCTCACCTCAGAGGCCTCCAAGCAGGTAATCCTCTTAGAGTTAACAGTGCCTTGGGAGGACCGTATGGAGGAGGCCAACGAAAGAAAGAGGGCAAAGTACTCCCAGCTTGTGGAGGGTTGCCGGAGCAATGGGTGGCGGGCAATATGCCAACCTGTCGAAGTGGGATGTCGAGGGTTTGTGGGCCATTCCCTTTGCAGGGCCTACAAAATGCTTGGCATCACAGGGGCGAGTCAGCGAAGGGCCATCAAGTTGGCCACTGATGCTGCAGAAGTAGCATCAAGGTGGCTGTGGATCAGGAGAGGAGAGGCATGGCGTGTAGGGTAGTAGCGCTACCTGTACATAAGCTGGGACTTGATCACCCCCGCTGGGTCGCCTAGGGGAGGGGGTCTGATTGTTGAAAGAGCCGAAACCCCCCGTGATCCTAGGGTACATCACTGATGATATGTCCAGGTGCACCAGACGGTGTATCAAAAACCTGTAAATGAAATTACCAAAAAAAAAAAAGTGTTTTAATGTATGCATTCAATGATTTGGTCTGTTGTTTAACAAACATTTTCTTCTCAGTTTTATACAGCTGTTCCAGTGCTTTCGTTTTCAGTGACACTTTCTGCAGGTTACGTTATGCCAGTAGGTAGCGGCAAAAGATTGTTTTTATGAGTCTTTGAATCACTGACTCTTTCAAAAATGTTGATTTATTTAGCAACAACTGAATCACTAAGACTAAATCATTCACTCAAATGATTCGTTCAACAACACTGCTAGGTAACGCGTGCGCGCCGCAAAGGTTGGCATTTTTTTTTTGGTCACGTAGCTTACATTAAATTTTATCAATAGAATATTTCACCATGAATAGGCTAATTATCACGGCTGTGAAAACTTAACCCTATGCACGATTCAGTCGGATTAAATGGACAAAAATGAATAGGTCCTGGCTATCACATGACAAAATATTGATTAAATGTAATGGCATTTTCGTCAATAGTCAAACAAAGCTATCAAATTAATGCTATTCAGTCACAAGTCTTTTTTTCCAGTCCATATACCTTTCTGTTTATTTCCTCTCTCACTCTTGTTTCCCTTGTTAAATGCACAGCGGCCCTGTAGAGAGGAGTTAAATGGTTTGAGAGATGATAACCTTACTACAGACCCATTATTAGTAGCATTCTTAGCTTAGTTCTTCTCATCCGACTCTGACTCAAGCTGAAAACCTCCATTTATTTCCCTGGCTCACCTCTGACATGACAATTAAACCATTTTGTGTTCCCTCTGAATCCTGACGCTGGCTTCTGAGTGAATAATTTGACTAAGAAAGCAATTGTAAAATAATTCTTGAGTACATGGAATGGAGATAGAGGCAATTCTAAAGATAAGCTAATCTTGCTGTCAAAGCCCACTCTGTGCAATAGCCTACTTGCATGAACATTCTCGTTTCAAGCTGGTATAATAAAATGCGGAAGAATGTACCTGAAAAGTGGCCTCCTCCTCAAAATTCAGTATGAAAGAGAGAATCTGACACATTTAAAGATCAAAAGTAGAACGCATCTGAAGTTAAAGGATTGTTCCGGATTCAAAACAAGTTAAACTATCTACAGAATCTGTGACGTGCTGTCGATTAGCACAGACAAATATATTTCATCCCTCAGTTTGTAAATTTTAAGACTACAGGGAAGTACTTTAAAAGCAGACATGTGAAAGTGTTTATCTTCTATATTAAAATGTATTTTATTGTGATAGAGACGCAGTTGCTGTGGGTGGAGTTTCCATGGGTTACACTTTATTTTTGACTTAAATTATGCTGTTGACTTAAATTAAATTATGTTATGCTGTTTGATATTGCAAACTGGTAATTTTTTTACATAATTTTATTATTGTAATCATAAACACACTGGCAAATAGTTTTCCGTTTACTGCACTTTCGTATTCTTCTAGTTATTTACTAATGCATCAAAAATCTTGCACATTCACATGAAATAGCTTACTTCCGCAATGAAAAATAAGGTGGATAGTCTGTGACACTGTCTACAGTGGATATGGTGCAACAAGTCACTACTGACAGTTGAAATGATACATCTGTGATACAACCTGTGTGCAGGTTGGACGGACTGGGGAGGACGTCATAGACTTCCCTGACCAGGAACTTGATGCGGTGTGGCTCTGCCCGTCAGAGGTCAGTCCACGTGATCTTCCTCTCTCCACAGCCTGTTCCCATCTAGTCCAGGCACCTTGACGTGCCATTCCCACTGCTTTGATGGACCTCTCCTCCTCCACCTTCCCACTGCTTTGATGGACCTCTCCTCCTCCACCGCTGCCCTCACCTTGCTTTGAACTAGCTGCCTCCGCTCCTTCCCCAGAGCCTTGTCGAACTGGGGCCCTTGAAAGGTTCCTAGCCCAGCCCTTCCTCTGGCCACTGCTCCCACTAGGACATCATGGCGTGACCCTGCCTAGTCTACTGCCGCCTCAGCCCCCATTTCCTGCCTGTCTTGACCTCTACTCCTGCCCCGGAGACTTTGGGGTCCTTAGACTCACGGAGCTGCAGCACCTCTCTTGCTCTCAAGACTTTGAACTCCTTTTCGATGGATTTTAGGGGGAGCTGCAGCTTGCAGGTGTTTCCATAAAGGGCGATGCTGCTTAAGCTCCTCGGGAATCCCAGCCATCTCCTTAGGTAGTGGCTGAGTCTCCTTTCTAGTTCTGAGATGGTGGAAATCGGCCACAGTATCCTTGGCAGAATCCCATGTTGGTACACCCATGCCTTCAATTTTCCAGGGAGCCCAGTTTTGTCAACATTCTTCAGCCACCACTCCAGTTCCTCGCAGGTGTTTTTGATGGATGTTGTATCCCTGAGGTTGCTGTCAAAGATCTTTCCCAAGATTTTTACTGGTTTTTAAGACAGGGTCGGGATTTGAGTTCCTGAGATGATAAAACGTAACTTCTCCACCTTCCTGCCCTTCTTTAGCACTAAAGATCTGGATTTGGTTGGCTTGAATGACATCCTGGCCCATTCAATCACCCTCTCCAGACCCTTCAGGATCCATCCGGCTCCAGGTACTGACTCCGTTGTCACTGTGAGGTCATCCATAAAGGCACGGATTGGTGGTTGCCACTTTCCAGTCTTGGATTTGTCCCCTCTGCACTCCGGTTCAGCAGATTTCACCAACATGTTCATTGCCAGAGCGAACAGGATCACTGAAATGATGCAGCCTATGATGATTCCTAGCTCCAGCCTGTGCCACTCTGATGTTGTTGACCCAGATGACACTCTCAGCTTGAAATCACTGTAGTAATCCTGGATAAGGTCTCTCACTATGGCAGGAACATGGTGCCTCTCCAGAGCCTCCTGTACCAGTTTATGGGGCATAGAGCCATAGGCATTGGCCAGGTCTAACCACAGCACCACCAGATCACCCCTATTCTCCTTTGCTTCTCTGAGGAGCTGTGTAACCACACCTGTGTGCTCTAGGCAGCTTGGAACACCTGGGGCCTCATGTATCAATCTTGCGTACGCACAAAAACTTTGCGTAAGCCAGCTTTCACGCTCACGGTCGGATGTACTAACAGTGAAATTAATGTGAGAATGTGCGTTCCTCCACGCCAATTTCATGTCTGGCGTACGTACATTTCTCATAGTTTTTGTCCGTTGGCAACTCTTACAGGCAATGAAGTTAAGTTTCAAACATTACACAACGAATTGTTCTACAAGTCTATCGCACTACCACCTGTGGGAAGCATTGCTATTAATTTGCAATTTATAAAATAATTTACATATATTGTCACACGAGCCTTATGGGAATATTCTATCAATTATGCAATTAAGTAAGAACATATAAAAGCATTTGCAAATTGATACAACCCTTAGTCTATGGCAATGGCAGCTTTGGCCTTATTAGAGGACATTGCTAATGGCAGAATCCGAAGAGAACGAGTTTTTAGGGACCACAATGATTTTCTGGCTCAGGATGATGACTGGCTTATCAGCCGTTTCAGATTTCCAAGGGCTATCCTCTTGGAGCTCTGTGCTGAGTTGGGTCCGAATCTAGAGAAAGAGAGACAGCGAGGAGCCACGCAATACCCGTTCCCTTGCAGGTGATGACAACACTTGGTTTCCTGGCAACTGGTTCTTTCCAAAGGGAACTGGCAGACCGCTCAGGAATAAGCCAGTCGTCTTTGAGCCGCGCAATGCCAGCGGTATGGGTCAGGATCATCCGCATGTCTACCAGGTATATAAGGTTCCCATATGATGCAGTTGACCAGCCAAACATTAAAACGCAATTTGCAGCGATAGCCGGTTTTCCTAATGTAATTGGAGCGATCGACTGCACACACATTGCTATAAAGGCGCCATCTGAAGAAGAAGTTGCATATGTGAATCGGAAACATTTCCATTCAATAAATGTGCAGATAATATTGGTTACCTTCGTGGCAGTCCTGTAGTAAATCCGAGTCTCCCACAGCAGCAGATACTACTCCAGAGAGTAAAGTGTCATCCATAATTGAGGCAACTCTCTGCTCAAAGGGTGTAAGTTCATCGACCCCTTTACCACTGCCTGTTCTGCCCACACTTTGTCGGTGCGCAGCAGTTCTCCATTTAACGTCCACCTTTATATCAGACCATTTCTTTTTAAGGTCATTTACAGTGCGACTTTCAGATCCCACCGCATTGACGGCATCAACCAAACTCTCCCACTCATATTTTTTCCTTTGTTATTAATTCCGGAGGACAAAGTTCCAAATATTTTTTTTTTCTCGTTTCTACCTCCGATAGTAGCACCTTCACTTTCTGTAAAGTTTCGCTTCTTGCCGCTTGCTTTAGCCATTTTCTTACTCCTTTCTTTTGCTAAAGTGGACTCATTACCATATTTAAATGTATTTAATTAAGGGAGGAGACTGGGTGGGGCGTTGTGCTCGTGCATGTGCGCTCATTTTTACGTTAATTGGGATGTACAAAGAGAATATGCGTGGGATCCTTCGTACGCAGAGATTCATACATCTGTTTTTTTTTGTGCGTACGCACATTTACAGCTTTGTCCGTACGCAATGTTTTAGAATGAATTCAACTCAAGTCTTTGTACATGAGGCCCCTGGTATGCCGCCTTTCTGCTCTATGTATCAATTTTTGAGGAAAAACTCTGCCAACCGCTTCGCAACTATGCTGAAGAAGATCTTTTCTTCAACACTTAAAAGCGAGATGATTCTGAACTGGCTGATGGTCTTGGAGTCTTCTTCTTTTGGGATCCACACACCGCCACTGTTTTAGAGTTTTTCCTTTCCTCCAGATGACTCTCAGGATCCTCCACAGACGATGTAGCAGCTTGGGGCAGTACTTATACACCTTGTACGATGTTCCGCTTGGTTCTGGAGCATACCTAGACCTTGCCTTCCTTACCACTTCCTGTACTTCTTTCATGAGTGGCTCCCACAGGTAGAATGCCTCTACAGGCTCTGGTAGTGTTATCAAGGCATCACACTGCCCCAACTCTTGTTCTCTGGAGGGGTCGCTAAAGGTATCTGAAAGGTGATGGTCGATTTCCCCCTTAGAAGAGACTAAGCGTCCACCTTTCTTCTGCCCGAGGAGCTGCTTGGTGAACTTGAATGGGTTTCTAATGAAGGGTGCTCTCCTCCTAGGCCTCTTCCTTTGCCGCCTCCTGTGTAGCTCGGCTCTGCGCAGGGTAACAAGCTTCTTCCTTAAGATGCAGCGCAGCTCTGCCAGTGGCCCACGCTCCTCTTCACCAGCTTCCTTGTACTGCTTCTTTAGGGTTTTCAGCTCTATTCTGATGTTATGGATTTCGACTGCCCTCTGGATTTTGGTGTACGGCTTCGTTACTCCTTTCACCTCCTCCACACCAAACCTCTCAACCGCTATGCTCACTATGATGGTCATCATAGTTTGCAGCCTCCTCTCCGCATCACCTTTGGCCGTTGCTTCCAGCACATTATCCACATCTTCATCAAACATCTGCCACTTGGCTGTTTTACATGCTTGAGGCCACCTGATCCTCCTCTTCTCGGGCTGCATGACTGGGGGGACAGTTTGCACCACATGGAGGCTCTGGGCTCTATGGGGTGCTTCCGGGCCCTGCACCTCCTCTGACTCACCAGGCACTAGGCCTGTGCATTGTGGTGCTTTCCGTTGCTCCAGACATTTCATCCGTGACTGATGGATCTTCAAGCCTCTCGCATTTTGAAAATATTTCCACACAGACAAACCGTGCTCGTAGTCCTTTTTCCTTTGTTCTTGGTCGATAACCTTAGGTCCGTCCGACTGGGGTTCTCTTTCTCCCCCCCTCTCGGGCTCCCCTGGGGGTATTGTTCATTTAATTTTCCCGTAGCTAGCTTTGGGTTCCTCTTCACAGATGCTGCGGCTAGGGGTGCTAGTAAACTGTAAACAGTTCTTGCAGTATTGACAAATGATGGCTTTGGAAAGTACACTATGCTTTGACGTGTCCAGTTTAGACAGCCTCAAGCTGTTGTCATGTAGACAGTATTACCTTTGGATGGTGAAACTCTGTGGGTGAAATGTGGGTCATCTCAATGAACTTTGCACATAATTTGCCGCTTTTACCAATATAAAGCTGCTTAGTTTGGAAGTAACCCTTTTTAATAAGTGGTACTTTAATGAATTGCTACACTATAAATAATTGATAATAAACCTTATTATCCAAAGTTTGCTAATGTGATGATTCCTTAAAGGTACAGTAAGCGCTTTCTTAGAATCATTGCTGAACACTCTTGATACTTGAAGTCAACTTAAACAAACACACTCATCCCTTCACACGCAACGGAAGAGTGCATATCTCTTTATCATAGCAGACGCGAAGCAAAATATAGCTTTGCGAAAAATAAAGTGAAGATGATGAATGAACGACAAGGAAGAACAAAAAAATAAACATACAGTACATGAGTAAATACCAGCAAGAGTTCATTGTTAGTCACCAGCAGTACAGCAGCTCCAGACATGACACTCATAACCAATGTTACTCGCGTATGGAGCAGGATCAACGCAACCTTGGCGTCCATTTTCAAGCCTTTCCGCTTAGGTCTCTCCAGAGCTGGAAAGCTTTTCTAAAATCAATGCATGTCCTAAAGCTCTTGCCTGATCATAATCCTTATTTTTCCAGTGATATTCCACCCTTTTCTCTTTCTGTTGTGGTGCACAGTCTGATTCACTTTCAACAGCGTTATTCAGAAATCGCTTACTGCACCTTTAAGCGTGTTTCTTAACAAACTGATGGAGAAGTTGAAATAGTTTGGTGCGGTTATCGGCAGCATGCCATAGACATTTTGTGTAACTTAGTACAAATAGGCGGACACATTAGTAATCCTTAATTCCTTCTGTATCTTCTAATACTTTCACAGGCATGCTAATATCGATTGAGCCATATTACACCTCACAGTCAGTTAAAAGGATTAAAACCTGCTTACCTTTTTGGATTGCTTCAACAGATACATCACACTTCAGAGCTGATGGCAGGTAGTCTTTAACTGCAAAAAAACAACCCCTCCTGAAATATGTGTCTAAGTTAAAAAAATGGCAGTTGAGGTTATAATTCTCTTCGCTAACCCTAATGAGGTTCACAAACAAATAGTGGTTGTTTCCAGTGAGCTAATGCTTTCAATTGCAGCCCATTATTCAATCAGCTCTGTTGGGACTGTAAGTCACAAGCAATGTCATATTTATGCAAAACATGGATGTCAGCCTCATCGTCTCATAGGGTGTTATTATCATTATGTGAGGCGTAAGTGTGCCAAATTAATGAACGCTGCCTCTTGCCGTCTAGAACGTTGACAGCCACCTAATGATGAGGTGCTGTCTACCTGTAAGCTATGGTGTAATTATTATCTCCAACAGAGCACACTCTCACGGTCACACACTGTGGAGAATGATGGTGTAGAAACCTATTCGCAAAAACACAATCACACAGCTTCTGTTCCCCTTCTCTGGTTTTATTTGCTGATGTGTAAAAAGGTCCACAGGGCAACTCTGAGTTTTATTCTGCGTGGATCCACAGTGGAGCAGAGTTCAGAAGTTCAGAGAAACGGGGACTATTCAGGATTAGGTTAGCAAATACTGTACTAAACTCCTCAAACAGGATTGTGTGTATTTTGCAGTCTTGGCAGTTTCTCGGATGCACTTTGCTGTAGTAGTGGAGCGATATTTTAATTGTTTATACCTACTTACAATTAACGCAATGTCCTAGACCAAGATGTCTTAGAAACACTGTAATGAATGATTGCTGTATAAAACAGTTTTATGTAGACAATGTTCTTTGGGTTTAAAAGATACCCATTGCTAATTGTTTCCCACTTAAACCTCTGAATACATTCAGCCAATTAAAGCTGTCTCACACCATCACATGCATTTGGTACAGGGAATTAATCTGTGCTATAACTCAAACAGTGGAAGAAACAACATCAGTTACAATTATCATGATATAGTCATGATAAGGAGAGATAATGACTTTGCGGGTGTTTATGGTGCATATTTGCTAATCATAACATGCGTTATGAATCTTTCTCCCTTGACAAAGACTCTCTTGGGGAGTGAGATTCCAATTTACAGCCTGCAAATAAAGCTGAGCTCAGACAGGACAGTAGCAGCAGCCCTTTGGATTCGGTGTAGAACTAGATTTCTACACTGAATCAATGTCAATTTAGACAATGCTTTCTGAAGAAAATTTGAGTAGTGCTGGCCTGTGTAAAAGCAAATGCTCTTTCAAGGAAAGTTAGTTACCTCGGCAGCCATATTTGCAACGCCTCCAGACAGCTATTTCGGGCAATATCAGCTCCTATCTAATTGAATGAGGAAATAGCGCAATCTCAAAAACCACAAGCCAAACTCACTTTTAAATAACATTTCATATCAGCAACAAAATACTGTCCCATAAAAAAAAAAAAAAAAAAACACATTTCAGGTTTGTCCAGCCAATGCGCATGTGCAGTCCTAAGTGAGCATCTCAAGACACTGCATTTCCATCGCAGAAGTGAAATAGAGTGGTGCAGGTGTGACATCACTTTGTAGGCCAAAACGTGGAAATGAGTTAGCATTTTAGCACTTCCGGTTCCATCGTCCCGAAGTCCATGGGTTTTTGGTTAAATGGCTGAAATTAGGTCGGTGGTGAAGTTCAAGACACTTTCACATTTTATTCTACGACATAAAATACATCAATATTACTCCACTCTTGAAAAAGGCGGTTGCTAACAAGTGGCTTAATGGGACTACAGAGGCTTAGGCACTAATTATGCCTCATTATGCTTATAATTGTGCTCTTATAAACGATTCTAGCTTAAACGTTCTGGGAAATTTTTTTTTAGATAAAAACTGAAAGAGTTGTCGGAAGCTTAGTGATGGTGACGTTGAAGTCGAGTGACCGTGGTGTAGTTCATTTACAGCCTTACAGTTCAATGCAGGTGACTGCATTTAGGCTTTATTCATTAAAGTTGTGTTCATCTGTGATAATTATCTTGATGGACAAAACATGTAAGTATCAAACTTTTGTTGATCCCAGAGCTTGTTTTTTTTGCAATAATCAAAAAGTCAATGGAAAAATCCTATTGGGTTTTTTTCTTGAGGGAACCAGTGTGATGCTAACTGCAGGTTGGCCTACAAAGTGACGTCATACCTGTACCACTTGACGATTCACTTTTATTTAAAAGGCAGGACTTATTCCACCATATTGGGTTATTGCAGTTTCTCCCATTCATAGTAATACGAGTGAACCGTCTTAGTATAGTCTTTGGCTATGGAGGTTGCCAGGATGTTGCTAAAAAAGTGGGGTTTTATAGCATGTAAAAATAACAGTTAAAGTAATCTCTTTTTAACAAGCCGCACAGATTCAGGTCTGATGAAGAACATTTACTCTATTTATTCACTTAGCAGACACCAAAATTAGCAGAATGCATTTAGTAGAAACAACACCACCACCACACAAATAATGTTTTCTCTTGAGTAAGTTTGTATCTGTATTTGGTGTAATCTGGCACAATTTGAGGTACCAATTCATGTTTGTTGGACAAACGGTGCAGGTCAAGTCGGGTACCAGAGTTTAACACTTTATTAGGATTAGGAGTTTGGTCAAATGAGCATAAACAGGATCAGTTATACTTGCCTTAGCAAGCACCACTAATAATAATACTGGTGTTCTAAAAAGTCTGAAAACAAATGTTTTGTCTTTTTTCTTTAATTATAGCACATTTGCACGCTCAGAGTATCAGGTGAGATATTACAGCCAAGTACAATAATATATTAAAAACAGATGCTGTACTATTTGTATTAAACCCATGGATGGCTTCTCACATATTACCCATTCACATCACATTTATCTTAAGAATCTTTTTTTACTGTTGGGCCTAATACTTCATTGCCCAAAATGTGCAGTACACCAAACTTGTTATATAAAAAACAGGTTTTGTGAGATAAAGCAAAATACTTTTTTATTGAGCACTGCTGATACATTTGCTTAAAACCCACATTTTTTTACAACACATGTTATAGTACGTTCGTGTGTGCGCGTTAAAACTTAATCACACGGCAAGAGTGTGCCTGAAGGCCTAATCTGTGTTCTTCAAAAATAATTAATACCCCTACAAAAGAAAAGAGCAAAAAGTTGTGTGTGGAAACCATCAACCGTGAGGCCGCACATACATACACGTGCAAAACACTCTGTCAGCACACATGCAACGTTTTCAATTCAGACTAAGGCCCGTAATGATTATTAGCGCAGGCTAGCGTGACCAAACAGCCAAAGTAATGTAATTACACCCGTGTCACCGAGCTTCACTCAGGAGAGAGAAACGGACAGCGAGAGAGAGAGAGAGAGAGAAATGGGAAGGTGATTTGAGTCTTTTGCCAACGGGAAGAAATCCTAAACAAACAATGTCTGAATAGGCTAATTATAACTAATATTTGTGATCTGGATTTGGTGCCAATGTCCCTTTAATATTCCATTTTATTCAGCTAAGATTGACTACTTTCATTTGTTGACTGATTTGTCTCCAAAACACAGACGGACACACATGACCCCTTCGTGTCAGTCTGTGCTCACACGTACTCCTCAAAGCCATTTTCTAACGACAGCTAGGGCGCTGTTGAAGGTCAACTGTCCTGGGTGTGATCCTCGGAAGGACAGGAGCAAGGACCCGGCCTGAGCACTGTGGCCGGCCTGGTGGAGGTCACGAGCGGCCTTCTCCACATCCCAAACTCCCTGAGCCAGCATGTGAGAGACCACTGAAGAATACAGAGCTGTGTCCACACAACCGATCAACATCCCAGCATTCAACAGCAGAGACAGGAGCTCAGAGTCACACACCTCCTCAGTCACCTACAGAGACAGAAATATAGGAGAAAGAGATAGAAAGAGCAGAGAGAGAAATAAGCCAGGAGGGAGGAAAAAAATCAATTTCAATAAACACTTTAGTGCAACAAACAATCTGTGTGCTAGCAAACCTCCCACTTCACACAAACACCACACAAAATATTGTATTTTCCACCACATATAAACAAGTAATTGTTATAAATATACTTTACTTTTACCAAGTGTTAATATGGACATTATCCCAACACAACAAAAGTCCTATTACTTTATTACTGTTACTTTGTTTTCACCCGTTTTTACAACTTCCTCTTACTGAATTGGAAAATACATACATTTCAAATTATGCATTATATATATATATATATATATATAAATATAAACACTTGCACTCAAAAGTGTCAGTAAAGACTTACATTGTTACAAAAAAATGCAGTTCTTTTGAACTTTAGTCATTCATCAAATGCATAAAAAAATGCATTACGGTTTCCAAAAAAAAAAACAGTTTGGATTCCACTAAATCAGCATATTAGAATGATTTCTAAAGGATCATGTGACTGAAGACTGGAGTAATGATGCAGAAAATTCAGCTTTGCATCACAGGAATAAATTACAATTTAAAATATATTGAAGTAGAGAAAAGTCATTTTAAGCTGTAATAATATTTCACAATATTACTAGTTTTTCTGTATTTTTGATCAAATAAATGCAGCCTTAGTGAGCACAAAATTCCTCTTGCAAAAATATCACACAATCTAATCGATTGTGTCAACCTTGTTACTAAATATTTTACCAATTTATGTCATAAACTTTTCTATGAAATCTTAAAATGCCAACCATGTAACCACAATTTATTGATGATTCAAATGTGGATAATTGTAGAAATAGGAGCATTAAATTCTTTTTATAATAAAATAGAATTTGAGCAAGAAACTTGCAATGTCCAATTAAACTGTACAATAGAGATGCGCGGATGGGCTATTATTTCATCCGCAACCGCATCATAAAACTCATCATCCATCCGCACCAAAATTTTTGACCAATTTTCAAAACCGCACCCGGCCGCCATCCGCTGATTGGGCGATACAAGGCGCTGCTGATGACAGCCGCGAGACTAGAAAGCTCTCAGAATATCAGCAGAGAACTCCGTCTCCGATCGGCGAGCAGGGACAAAAATACATAAAATAGCCTAAATTAAACGCACTTCGGCAAACCTGACCTTATCTGATCAATACTGTACAATGTACAATATTGTATAATGTAATATATCTGTACAATATTTTCATTGTAGCCTAATAGAAAACGCATTTTGGCACATAATTTCAACATGCTGCTATTGTATGGGGCGCCGTTTGTAAAGCGGCTCATGCTGAAAATAACAGCAACATTTTGTCACATTCAGCTTCAAACAATGTTTAAAAAAACTGGTATGAATTTTTGACGGTCACTTTTTAGCACATTTACAACAATATTTGTCAACTTAGAAATATTTTAAATAGTTAAATCTAAATATTAAATGTTACACGTAAATGTTAAATCTAAATGTTAAATCTAAATCTTAAATCTAATGTTAAATCTAAATGTTAAATCTAAATGTTGAATCTAAATGTTAAATCTAAATCTAAATGTTGAATCTAAATGTTAAATCTAAATGTAAATCAGATAACTCAGATAACAATATTTAACAATGTATACATATATTTTTCATTTAATTGGTTCAACCGCACACCACCAGCCCGAATTTAATAAAAATATTTTTTTTCGTCACGTCATCCGCCCGATCCGCGGTTTATCCGCGGAGTCCGCAGCTGTAACCGCCAACCGCGCATCTCTACTGTACAACTCTTTACAGTTTGAGTTCTAAAAGCATAATTATATTCCAAAGCATATACAAATATAAATTTCCCTATAATTAATTAATGAACCCTACTCTATTATGTACACATCTGAGACAATATTACAAAAACCACAGTAAAAATCACCTTATCAAACCAATAACCCTATAGTAAAGTTGTTTGACTAATAAACGGACTAAATCTTTCCACCTCAGATTAGAGTTTATAGACTCGCGCTTTGCCTTTCGCCTGGGAACACTACTGTATATTCTCTTTATCCGTGTTATCTAGTGGTCATGTTGCACTTGCATGTCTGAAGGAGGTCACATGCGATATAAATGAGCTCAGAGAGAGATGTCCCACCCCTTCTGCGACCCCCAGCCTGCTCAAAGAGACCAGGAGCACCTCTCGAGTCTTTTCAGCATAAATTATTCAACTGCCGGTTTTAGAGGTAGAGAACACAGAGGAGCGGTACTGTAAGAGTCAGCACACTGGAAAATCAATTATGTGCTAAATTTGATTAAAGGCAAGCGCAAGCCAAGAGATATGATGCCCTTTGACTGCGTGTGTGCATGCTTCCTCATATTAAATGTGACGTGACATTAATAGTGGATATAAAATACTCAAATGCAGTTTATATGTACTGTTCTGACCTCACACAAAGATTTCTAATGCCTATGGAAAGAGTTCAGGTTGACATACATACACAGACAGTAAGGATGTAACTACATTTATGTCACAAAAATGTTCTAATGTTGTCATTTAGGTCTATAAATGAAAGGAAAGAGTAGAGTAACCGAGAGAGAAAGAGAGAAGGTAGGTAACCAGAGCTGTTGGAGGGATATGGACACTACAATTACACACAATATCAATGAGCTCAGCTACTTTTATCCACACACGCCTGGTTATCATTTACGTGCGTTTCTGTGAAAAAGCCAGTCCACTTTCATTATTAACTTTGGGATACATGAAGCACATTACACTGGTCAGATCTTTAAAAGCTGCTTTTAATCATTCATGTGTGATGGATTGATTGACCCTGTTCAAAATGATCTACAACTGTCCTCGTATCACTCCAGTGTTGTAGCCGAGTCCAGTCAACTCGAGTCTAAGTGAGTCAGAGTCCACATGCTCCCAATTCCAAGACAAGACCAACACCATGAAAACACAATTTCCATGATTATAGTCTTGACCCTCTTCTGGTCTCTTTCTTCACTCATAATAAAATAATTTCATATCAAATCAATGTTTCAGGTCTCTTTATTTATTTACTGGCTTTGCTGTTGGGTTTCAATTTTTGACAATGACTGATTATTCATTATCCCTTATCTATATTTTATAGCATTAGAAAGATGTGTGACTCCCTCATGAACACAATTTTCAGAAAATCTATTCAGAATGGATATAATAATATTTTGAAGTAAAAAGCACATTTTAATAGGGACTATACATCTGAAAGTAAAACCGCTTTGAGGGCCTTACTTGAGCTATTAGTGGTCCTTTTATTAGCACAAGTAAATGAGTTTGAAATGAGCATCATCTGGAGAGAGTGAATTACACAGACATGGTTAACGTTGGTAAGCAAGCTTCTCGGAACAGTCTGTAAGACTTCTGCCACACAAGGGATCTGCACTGGTTTATCATCCAAAACCCACAGCCTTAACAAGCAATAGAGCTGCAAGACAACTCAAATGGCTCACTCAACTCATTCAGACTCAAAGGTGCATTTTACCCAGAGTGCAACATGTTCAGACCACAGCAATGAAAAGAACCTTCTAATGCATGATCAGCTAGAGTATGTCAATTGATCATTTTTTACATATTTAGTCTTATTTTGACTCCTTTTTCTTGTGTATGTGAGGGTGAATTTCTCCTCCACCCCCTCAAAGCCTCATGCAGTTTTTCACTCTTATTTCTTCTTTCCAGCCATGATGTCTGTGGAGAGCCGTCAGAGACAGCACAGACGGAGCTAAAAGGTCGAAGAACAGCAAGTGCAATGTGTGTGTGTGTGTGTGAGAGAGAGAGAGAGAGAGAGAGAGAGAGAGAGAAACAGAGAGAAAGTGTGTTGGAGAAATTGAGAGAGGATGATAAAAGGAGGGAGGGAGGAAAATAAGAGGATGAAGAAAAAAAAAAAAGAAGAGCACGGAGAGAGTCGGAGCTAAAATGTCGAGCGTTGAACTGTGAAGAAAGATCGGCCAGCTGTAGAAACCACTTCATAAAGAGGGAGAAAAACAAAGAGAAAAAGAAAAACAGCATGATGGCGGAGAGAAAGAGAGAGAGAGAGAGAGAGAGAGAGAAAGAGAAAAAGAGAGAGAGAGAGAGAGAGAGAGAGAGAGCTGGCACAGGGCACACTATAATGTTTCAAATGCATGCTGATGATAAAAATGATGTGGCTTGTGAAAAATCATTTGAATTTTTCATCATTCGAAAGGAATGAAGATGTGAATATGAGAGTGCAGTAATGTGCTGTTAAGATATTCTACTCATCACCTCCTTCCAACAGATAGACGAGAGCAATCCCTCGTTCTCCTTGATTGGAACTCCATTTCTGATCATTGCAAGGTGAAAAATATGAGAGAGAGAGAGAGAGAGAGAGAGAGAGAGAGAGAGCGAGAGAGAGAGAGAGAGAGAGAGAGAGAGAGAAAAGATTCGCAAATAGCAATCACTTATAAAGTCTCATATACCGTATTTTCAAGATATGTCAAAATTCCATTGAGAGAGAAAAAAAGATAAGTTGTAAAATACAGGTAAATAAAACAAAATGTTTACAAACGTTCTAAGCGTTATAAATGTTTTTTAATTGCCCTCACTACACAAATTCATTTAAATTTAATCATACACAGAACAAGAATGAAAATTGCAAATATAAAATATAAATGCATTCTTTATAAGCAACATTTATTATAAACAACAAGCCTAAACGAATTTTAACTCAATTACTGGAGTGCTGTAAATGTGCTATACATATAAAGTTGACGTGCCTTAATTTGCAGAAAAAGCACTTATTGTTTTAAAATTGAATGTGAGGAGAGATAAAACCTGAAACACACAAGATAAAACATTTATGTACGAACACATAGACCAGTTACCAGTAACCAGTAATTTTCCAATGTTGACCAATATTTACCATCGTTTACCAAATTCAAAAACAAATATAATTATTGATTTCTGTTGCTTTGACAAGTAAAAATATATTTGATCTGCAGCGTTTTTCTACTTTAGGGGGAAGGAATGAAGTGACGAAGGAATAAATTAAGTAAAGAAGGAAGTAGGGAAAGAAAGAAGTAAGTGGGATGGATGGATCAATGCATGTACGGATGAATGGATGGATGACAGAATACAGGCCAGTCAGGAGTTTTTGGCATACTGTAGCAGCGAGTGCGTGTCAGAAAGGGAGAATGAAAAAGACAGCAGATCTGTGAAATTCCTCTCCTCAGGACAGACCAGCACAGGGAGAGAGATAAATGAACAGAATGAGGAGACGGCATACAGATGGCATCAAAGCGTTTACTATATACAGCTACAGGTGTGAGAGCAGACATGTATCTCCACCTTCTTTCATGGCAATTCTTCAAAAATTTGGTGTTGCATTATTAATACATACTTCAAGCAGTGCTTACTGAACCACTACAGCTGGCAACAATACAGCATTATTTAGTACACTACATTTTTTTTGCAGTAGCACTTTCTTCAGTCGCCCCCCTGCACTAAGAGGAGCACCAGTGGAAGCGTGAGGAGGTCCACCTGAACAAATGCTATCTCGTCACTGACAGAAACTTCAACAGTGCGGATTTCCTCAGGAGACCATTCTCTTTGTGCTATATTAATAAATAAAATATTAATAATAATAATAATAATTATTATTATATCAAATACAAATTCATTAAAGAATGAAGAATAACTGAATAATTATCATCATCTTCAACAGAATAATTTGTTTTAGAATATATTTTCTTACATTTTTACTAAAGAATGACAAATAACTGAATAATACTCATACTATTTTAATTATTATTATCAATAATAATAATAAATGTGTACTTTATATAATACAATTGTATTGAAGAATGAAGAAAATGTAATGATATAATCATCATGGTTTTATTAATAATATTTTTATTTTATTTTAGAATATATTTTTATCTAACCATTTTATTGAAGAGAATAATAAATAGAATAACAACACTATTTAAAAATAAAATAAAAATAATAATAATACTATTTTTTTATAAAAAATAATAATAATATAGTGTAAACTAACGAATTAATACTAGGGATAGTTCACGCAATAGTGAAAATTATTTACATTATTTACTCACCCTCAAGTCATTCCAAACCTGTAAAGCCTTTTCTCTTTTTCAGAACAGAAAAGATGATTTAATAAATAAAATAAAAAAAACTAGTGATTTATTTGTTGAAACAAAGTCAATGGGATCCAATGCTGTTTGGACACTCTGTAAATTCTTCAAAATATCTCTTTCTATATATTTTCTGCAGAAGAAAGAAAGTCAAACAGGTTTGGACCAACATCATCATTATTAGGAACTGACATCACTAGGAAAGAAGAAAGAGTAAGTCAATTTACCTCTGCCTTTAAAAATGCCAAAAGTGAACTTGTCAAGCTGAACAAACAATATTTGATTGAGGCTGAATATATTGCTGCACAACAATCAGTGGTCCGAAACATCAATTGCTGTCAACAAATGAAAATAAAATGTTTTGATTTTTGTTATGGGGAAATGTCCTTTAAAGGCCCCAGCGGTGAGGTTAATGAAGCGACTTTGATCACACTGGAAGTCAGAAACACACACACACACGCACAGCACCATAAATATTTCAGACCATAATCGTATAAAATCCCAGATAAAGGTAAACCCATCAATCCAGAATAAAATGCCTGTGCTCTCTAGGGGTGTATGTCGTTTACATCCAAGTGCGTGTGTGTGTGTGTGGTTGCATGTGAAGACTAAAATTTTACTGTTTCATGTCATTTCTTAGTACTATTTTTCTTTATTCATTTTCATAATTTCATGATGTATTTTGTGAAGTCAGAGTCTGTTGTACATGTGTGCTGAGCAGAGATATGGGATGAGCTATATTTTGCTTAGAGGTATGTGTGCAATGTAACACGTTCACCGAGCAGAGATGTTCCAATGATGATGATACATTACATGTGTACATGTTCTTTACAAGGAAAGGAATGTTTCAACTGATGCAAATGTACCACTAATGTATACACAGAGGGATAGTGGATTGTACCATGTGTAAGCATGAGGTATACATTCCATTTTTAAACATAAGCAACATGTTTTTGTACCTTACAAGGAAGTTGAAAGTCGCTCAGTGGTGTATATAAGCTCAATCTTACTGTACCACCCCAGAGAAACAAAGGCATGATGGGGTGAGGGAGGAGAAACCATTTACAGCTGGCATGATGGGGTGAGAGAATAGAGACATGGGGAACAGAGAAATCTGGAATGAAGACCTCTCATATAGCCTTATTCTAATATGTCTGTTTCTCTATGTCTGTCACATGATACATATTAAATAAGAGATCTCTTGGGAAAAGTAACTGGTGTAGCTTCCGTGATTCAACAATAATGGGAAAAGCATGATTTTCAAATCTACACGTTTGTTAGTGGCACTGTATCTGAGCGAGATGAACTGAATAAAACCATAAATGTGCACACAAACATGTTTGTTTTTATATTTACTACTGTTTTTATATTGATCAAATGATATATTCTATCCACTAACCCAACCCTCTTTTCATTAAGACATTATTTATTTAGTTGTTTAATAAGGCATTTGATGTGGGGACTGCTGGTAAGTGATTTCAGTTTTGTTTGGACATTTGGTTCACACACAAATAAAAAAAGCACATTAGCACAGTCTATTTACAAATCCACATAATGTTCACTAATATCTGCTAATGCACACATGGAATGCGGGAAGAGCTTGTAGAAAATGGATGTTTTTCTTTTCTTTTTGTGCTGGTTCTCAGTTGCAGTGCAGTTTTAATTTGAATAACGGAGGGTGTTTGCCATCTCATAAATGATGCATGCTTGGCTTTTCTTTTATCATTTAAATCATAAAGCTGGTTTGCATCAGGACAGAGTGGGACGAGGAGCAGGTCCAAAACACCGCTGGATCTCTGCAGTCCCTCTCAGAGAGGCCCTGCTGAATACGCCAAGCAGTTTTATTTTTACAGAGGAGGAGGTGGATGAGAAATATATAACCACACACTATTACCCACATATTGGAGTTCAGCAACAATCTAATAAGATGTAAATCAGAAAAGGTAAAACTGAGGGGAGGTAGAAAAGAGATTCACACTCACAGAGACCAGAGGATCACTGTTTTTTGATCCTAAAATCGCCTACTTATGAGGAGACCATCTGACAGAGAAAAATCAAGTTTATTTTGAGTTCACCTGTTTAATTGACTGAGGAGTTGCGCTACAAATAATCTCGCACTTTGAAGGACAACTTTTCAATTTTGCTGTCATGTGCTATTTTTATCTGTCAGTAAAATACTGTAACACTTGATATTTTAATTTGTCATTACTCTAACATGAACATATGTAGCAAAAGCTTTTTTTAGTTCTACCAAGCACTGAGTTGCAGCTTCTTGGACTTATTTTATTTTGCTCTCAGTGAATTACCAAGGATCAATAATTTTACAGCATTTATGAATCTAGAATGTTTATTTCTACAGACATACATTTTTTTAGCATCTGTTAATGTATTATGAACAAACATGAATTAACAATGAACAACTGTTTCATGAATATAATGAAGGTATTGTTTATTGTTAATGATACCTAATGCATTAACTAATTTGAACAAATTGCAATTTATTCTTTCCAATTCCTATTAAAATCTCTTTACATTGGTAATGTTGCTGAAGTAAATATACCACCATTCAAAATTTTGGGGTCTGTAAAATTTTTGAATATTTTTGAAAGTCTCATATGCTTTCCAAGGCTGCATTTATTTGATCAAAAATACAGTAAAAACTGTAATATTGTGAAATATTATTACAATAATTATTTTTTTCATTACATTTTAAAATGTAATTTATTCCTGTGAAGGCAAAGCTGAATTTTCAGCATCATTACTCAATATTTCAGCGTCACATGATCCTTCACAAATCATTCTGATATGCTGATTTAGTGCTCAACTTTTATTATCATCACAGTTGAAAACAGTTGTGCTGCTTTATATATTTGTGGAAACCGTGATGTGTTTTTTTTCTAATTCTTTGATGAAACCATGATATCGTCGCTGTCCGATGAAAACCGCGTATGTCCATTTTGCCGATTTTTTAGATTTTTCGACGGATAGAATGTCCAGGTTCATTTCCGTATACAGTATGCTTCACATGTCTAAATGACCAATGAAAAGTTGTGAAATCATGTCATCTGATTTTCACGTATATCCATTTGGTGTCAAAGCTGTCAATCACGCCGCGTATCTCCCGCCCTGAGGCATCTCGCAGGTCTAAGCGTCTCTAGAAGCTCAGCATTGTATAGCCGAATAACTCTGTGAGGTAAAGTATCAGCAAATGTTTCTTGACAACTGTTCAAGTTTATTATATATTCGCAATATATTCACAACTTTTATTTACCGGTAAATGGTCTAGACGAAGTAATTGTCACTGTTTATTGTGGAGATGTTAACGCACGGGTCTGTTAACTTAATAGTCTACTTTTAAGGTAGTCTAATATTTTTCTGACTAATAAATTACTGACACAGTAAAGGGTAGATTTAAATATAGAATAACGAATTTTAAATAAAGAAAAAACTAAAATTAAATAATGAAAAAAAAAACCCCGAAATTTAAATAAAGAAAAACGAGATTAATTTAGATTGATAACATTACGGGTAAAAAGGCTAATACATGTTGGGTCGGTGTACTTTTTCGTTCATTTCGGAATGAAAGATGAAATGTAAAAAAAGGGTGCAGCTTGTTTTTTTGTTTAAAATAAAAAAACAGAAATGGCTGTATTTTTTTGTAGGCTACATAGCACGCGCCGTCCTGGGTTCAGCAATAAGTGTATTGATTCATTGTCCCTTCATAGTTTGCAAGAGACATTTAATAAACTAAGCGTATTTAATAAACTGAGACGTAGGCTATTTAATAAACTGAGCGTAGCCTATTCATCTGTCAATATGAAACGCGACTTGGCCATTCTAATTAATGATCGGAAGAACGCGTATCGACCACCGTTACTGTAAAATATGCACGTATGTCCATTTAAACTCGATTTTGGTCAAATGTGGATTATATCATTACACTGGCAAGAATATGGTTACATTTAAAGATGCCGTACCAAGTATGACAACGCTACGTTCAACTGCTTTTGAATTACGGTGTTTTTTTCACTTCCTGAAAAGTAACCGTTTTGGACATACGTGAGATCATCGGGCAGCGACGATATATTTTTTATATTCTTTGATAAATAGAATGTTGAAAAGAACAGCATTTATTTGAAATAGAAATCTTTCGTAATAATATAAGTCTTTAGTGCCATATAAGTCTTTGTGCAGTAATTTATTTAAAAATAATAATTTCTTTTAAAAACTAATCTTACGGACCCCAAATTTTCGAATGGTTGTGTAGATACCTTAAAAGATAAATCTTCATTTTTAAATCAATTCTTTATATTTTATCTGTCAAATATGGTCAAATCCTGTAAATGACAGAAAAATGTATGGTCCAGGCAACCTCTGAATAGATAGATACCACGAGATAACACAATAATAGGCTACCCTTATACCTGTGCTGAGTCGACAGAATTTTCCTAAATCAATAATGACAAAAACATGTTTTTTAAAAAAAAAATCAGAAATTGTTCTAAAGTAGGGGTAATGGACTGAAAACTAAAGATATATGAAGCTTCAAGTGTTGAAGCGCCTACAATTTCCAGTGAAATAGCTGCTGGGAGATTTTGCTGAATGTTGGCATTACCTGAGATGGAAAGAGGAAAAGAAAGGCCGTTTTAAAAATACCACCTATACCAAAGTCATTCGGCAGAACTGTCGACTACTGTCCCTTTCTTTCATGTCCTCTTACTTCACATTACAGGCCCATTCATTCACATTTCCTGAACTGTGATTTCTTGAAAAGACCAGGTCTATCCACACAATGGAGCGAGCCAACTCCAGCAGAGAAGAAAATGAAGGAGTGATTGTCTTAATAGTGGACTCTTTACAGCTCGGGTCAAACAGTCTGACCAATTCTGACATGCGCACTTGTTGACGCTGGAGCCATGCTAATCCACACGCATTCTCACAACAATAAACATTTTATTTCTGAGTATTCTTCTGCTTCTTATTCTTTTTTTTCCTCCTTCTTCTGTTTGAGTCTATGGACGTAGAACCACTTGCGGGAAAATGATGCAGTTTGGAACACAGAACGAGAACAGTCTGAACTATAACCACAGCAAATTTGGAGTCTCTTACTCATTGTCTCTAGCGGCACCAACTGTCCAAGGTTGCACTTACGTTTATGCTAATAACTTTTAAACCATCATTTTCCATCATGAAAATCTTTCCTACTTTTTCAAACTCGTCCTAGATGGGAAGTCCTATTATCACCAAAATTGGCTCAGATCATCTGCAGACCGTGCTGGCAAATAGTTATTAAAAGCTTTTTGATAAACCCAACCTTTTTCAAATTATGCCGGAACGGATTTGAAAAAGAGCATGTCGAGATGGATCCAAGGCTATATCTCCACAACGCTTTAGCATATTGAGACACATCTTGGTACATGTCATCACAAGCATGACCTAAAACTCAGATACTCAGATATGAAAAATGTATTATCTGAGTTGAAACTTATTCAGTGCAGCATACAGTGTCAAATTATATAACATTTTATCATGTCAACCATTTTGGTAATTGGACATTTAAAATTTTGTCATAAAATGCTTCATTGTACGAACGCATTAGCGTATTGTCACGAAACTCAAAATGTGTCATCAGCATCATGCCCTGAAGGTACTCAGTGCCACTTTGTAGTCAAAGATTACAATGAAATTAATCAAAAAAGGCTAATAGCCAATCATACCAATTATGACATACTTGGTCGAAATTGCTGTCATACATTTTGAACTTCTTTGAAAACCTATTTTTTTAAACTCCTTCAAGACCACTGGTCAAATTATTATAATTTTTTTTTACCAAAATCGTCTCAGATCATATTCCTGGCAACAGCGCAACCTATTGGTCAAAGGTCATAAGCAATCAAATCATATTTCAAGTGATTCTATTTATGTTTTTTTTTACCCATTTTGGCTAAAAAGTTCTAAAAATGTTTAATTATTTATTGTTACAGTTGGTCTAAGCCATGCTTGCATAACTTATGACTTTTTTGTGCCCCTTAATTACTACTTGCAGCTATATTTGAAGCTTTTGTTTTGTCAATTAAACAGCGTTGTCTGTGCGAATGTTTTACAAGATATTTCTTGCATGATAACATGTCAATAACATGACTGACATTGTTGTCACAAACAAATAGATACATGCAGCACATGATTAGCAAAATTAATAGCGGACCACTCAATTATTGAGGAAAAAATATATAATAAAACACAATAACTTACATAATCACTTAATAATTTCCCTCTTATTTTTGACTGTTGTTCTTAATTAAACAAAATAATCTCCATAAAAAACAACCTCATCACAGAGAAAAATAAAAGCCATGCTTATTCAACATGATTTATATTCTGGAGCAATAAGTCCATTATAAAACACAAGCTTATTATGAGCAGGAACAATGCACATCAGATCGTCCAATACAAACAAAGACAGAGCGGGCGGTATGTAATTGCTCTCGGTACAGAAAGCCAATTGAATGGCACTGATGAGTCTATTCAGAAATAATTGGTGAGGAAAAAGGAATAACCGGTGGTGAGGTGTGCCCAAAGACGCCTGGAGAAGACTGAGCTGGAGGAGTCAAAGATGAATGACACTTGATTACTTTTGTGAAGATGACACATGCTGCCACTCATTCCTGTGTAATGACATCACTGGCTGGAGGTCCTTGCTCAAACACGTACGCAACACAAGCAGGAAAGGGTTGAAAAGAATTAAGATTTTGTTTGAAATGAATTATTCAGCAAGTTAATGTGGTTGAACATCGGCTGTGGTTTTAAGCTTGCCAGAGGAAAGCGTAAATGAATTAAGGCCAAAACAATAATAAAAAAATCTAACATAACGACAGCGTGAAATGATCTTTCGAGAATGCAGCAAAATGTCAAGCATTCATAAGCAACAGTTTGGAAGGGGAAACGAGGACACAGTGTGTGTCCACGTGTGTGTGTGTGTGTGTGTGTGTGTGTGTGGAGGCTGGAGTATGGCAGAAGGGTTACTAAATAAATCAATGTCTGGAGCGTTCAGAGGGGACTGCCTATGTGAAGCAAACTCTCTCTACGACTGAATCCAGATTGTGTTGATAGATTACAACATGATACACTTACTGGTTAAAATACAGATACAAGAAATACAAATGAGATTTAGTTTGATTAATTAATTGTCATACAAATAAATGTGATTAATGGTACATTCATCAAATATTATACAACAAATTAATAATAAAAAATATTTAATATAAGGATTTTCAAACTAATAATGCACAGAAATAGAATGATAAACAATAGTTTATATAAAAAACACTTTAGTCCTAATAATATTTTAAATAATAAGTAATATTTTAATTCTTTGCATACATATTTTTAATATTTCTTTTGGGGGACCACTTTGGTCTTAGTAATACTTTAAGAAATATTTTTTATATCTACAAATATTTCAAATATTTTTCTTGGGAGTCTGCTTTAGTATTATCAGTATTTAAAAGAATAAGTAATATTTTAAATATTTACAAATGCTTAAAATATTTCTATAGGGTCCACTTTAATCTTAGTCTTTCCATTCATACTAATGTTTTTTGGGACCCAGAAAACCTGAATATTATATTGCAGTAAAATATCATTGTCGCAAAAAATTATGTACTAGTAATATATATCTGTCCCAAACTTTGGTGCATTATTTTAAGGCAGTCACTACTATAGCAGTCAAATAATACTAAATTGTTTATAAATGTTTTTAAAAATGGTAAAAAAGTGAAACCTTGAGTGCTATCGATTACTTCATAATGCACCACTGCACTGTAAAGAAACAAAAAAAAGCTAATTTCATTGCATTTGCAAGAAAATTCAACTTTTCCTTATGGGGACCAAAAAATGTTCCCACAAGACCAAAAATGGGGTATTTTTAGGGGAAAAAAAGCATACGCACACACACCTTGTTGCCAAAAAAAGCCAACAACATACTCAAATTCACCTATTTCTTTCTTTCTGGCTTTTCTCCATCTCTCTGCCAGGTTTGTAGATGAAAGAACATCACCCTTGCCCCGAGAGAAGGAGATTACCCTCATTTTAAGTGAGATTCTCTCAGTTTCATGGCTTTATCTGATCTAGAGTCAGTGAGAATGTGAGCTCTAATTGATCCTTCTGAGACTCAGCTTATCCAGTCGGTTCCCTAGTCAGTTTTTGGGTTCTGATGAATTTTTAGGTGAACTCTAACAGCATCGCGGTGAGCTGTGGTGGTAGCGTAGCAGTTCAAGCTGTGCTCTATGATCAGGCTATGATAAGGGACCTTGTTAAAAACAAACTTCCGTCACTCATTCTGAACAGTGAGATCCTTCCGAGAGATATGCAAGTGCACTCAGCCACAAGTTTTGGCAGAATTTCGCATATTTTCTGTACGTTCCATTCATTTCCTATGGGAGGTCATTTTTGACGACGAAGAGTGTGACCATTTAGACCATTTTTGTGTTTGCATAGCCAGTGCCACAAAAGTCAACAAATTTCATACTATTCCAATGAAGTTATAATTTTTAAATATTCAAAATGTAATTTTTTTCTGTCAAAGGTGAACAAAGAGCACCAGAGGGTTAAATGCAATAGTAACTGACCTGGCTTGGTCCAATTTGCTGAATACTTACACTTGATGATGTGTAAATGAAGGCTATCCTTTTAAGCTCTGAAAGACTGTTTTAGCATCATACTTCTAATAAATGTCATTTTTGGTAAAATTTGATTTCTCATAATATCACCCAGAATAAAATGTAAACAAAAAAAAAACAAAACAAAAAAAGCAGCATTTTTGGTTCGTTTGATAATGGTTTCAGTTAAAGAGTGTAATACTCCCAGCACTTTTACCATATTTAATTTAGCAGATTTTCCTTATGATTACAGCAAAAAAGAAAAGTATGGAGATTCATTATTGAGACTTCCCACTATTGTGCAGCTGAGCAAAGCATTTAACCCTTGGCTGATACCAGGGAATTGCAGAAATTAGTGTGGAGTAAGTTGCTTTAGATTAAAAGCATGTACAAAATGCAAATTAATCAAATCATGTTTCCGAAGGTCTTTGGAAAGAGTCTACGTGTTTGGTTTTAATGTGCAGCCATTGCTTATCTGGCCCTCTAGCAGACCTGAGAGGATAAATTAAGTAATGGTGCTGTGAGGGCTTGGCTTTTATCTGACCTGCAGTCAGTGAGAGATAGAGGTTACGGTCAGATGCAAGCTTGCTCTGATCGCTCCTATCTGATTCACAGTCACTTCTGGTGTCAACACTCAGTTTAGTTTAATTGAACACACATTACTTGTGACAGCGGTGGCTGGCTGACAAGAATACACCCTTGACCGCTAGATTCGTCCTGCATGAATGACCTCCTTTTTTAATTATTGCTATTAACACAGGAATAGTTAAATCATTTAACCTGGGGGTCACCTTTAGAAAATGCAGGGTGACCATGGGCCAATAAATAAAAATGGCCTGGTCAGACTTTAAAAGACTCTCCAATCTGTGGACTTCTCAACTATGTTCACTTCACTAAAACCTTTTATAATTAAATCTGATTAATTTATCGATTAATTCTATTTAAAATAGATTTACACCACACTGCAAGTGAACAATGTGGCTACATCGCTCTCATTACAATCAATACAACAGTGTTATTGTTAATTGAAACTAAAAAAATAAATGTTATGGCAGCAACCTGAAATAAGTTTAAGTACTAAAATTACAAACTAAAAATGTAATAAAAATAGTTACATAGTAATATATATATTTAAAAAATTCATAAAATGACAAACTTAAACTAAACTAATATATAAAAATAAAAGCTCATTCAAAATATAAGTACTATAACAGCCTCAGTTGATTAAAACAGGGTTCTGCTTTAACTGGTAAGAGTGTGGAAGTCACAACGCCATGGTTTAGATTCCCAGAAAACATAGGAAAATTTATGAAGCTATTCTATCGAATTCTCAAAAAAAGTCCACATTGTGGTTCCTGGGCCATCTGCAACATTGTGGGGCATACGAGAGAGAACACAGTCAGAATGAGACTTACATCAGTAATGTTTTTGATCTGATCCTGGGTATGTTTGCGCAGATGCTCATCCTCGCTCTCGGTCATCAACTTTAGAGCAGGCAGCTTTAGACCGGCGTCCAACAGCAGAGAGCAAATGTTCCCAATGCACTAAAAGAGAATGGAAGTGAAGTGTGAATGTCACGCCTCAACATAGCAGAGCCAAACTCACTAAACTAACTAACACTGACAGGAAAAGCACATGCCGTCAATGTTTGGTGACGATGACACCCACACTCTTACCTGTGGGTTAAGTTTGTGTTTGGTCAGGTAAAGAGAGCGGCACATGGTTAGAATCTCATTCCCGATGTTGATTTGGGAAAAGCTAGAGGAGTGTGTAATCAGGGCGGATGTGAGACACATCCAGGGGTTCTGCTCTGTCCCAAGCCTGTGTAGAGAGACAAATGTGTTTAAAGGTGTTCAGAAGACCACACACACACACGACGAGTGCTAAACATGCAATGACATGGAAAGCGAATCATAAAAGTTCATGTGGTACTGTGAAACTTTTAATAGAAAAGGATCTGTATAATGAAAAAGAAATCCAATCATAATTATCATGGCATATTACATGCGTGCAGCCATAAAACAGCGCATATGCTTATCTCCTGACTTCTTATGAGAGATGAGAGGAGCTTTCTAACAAACTCCACTGCCGACTGAGATAAACACATATAATCATAATCAATCGCACACACACTAATTCGTCTTATAATTGAAGTTGGCCTTTCATACACTGAATGCTTTCCACAGTTTTTGTAGATAATTACAAAATTCACAGTTACAGTGAAAATGAGGAACCTGGGAACCTAAATTACATTCATTACAGTAGTTAACGGATACATGGATTGGTCATGAAAACTTCCTTAAATGAACATTTTATTAAAAAATCATAATATCCTCATTCTCATGTTGTTTTTAAACCCATATGGTGCCATTTTTCCCTGAGTAACACAAAAGGAGAATTTTGAAGAATCCTCACATAGATCTTCTCTATAAAACAACCATTTTAACTATAAAAGCACAATAAAAGTTGCCATAAAATGGTCTATATAACTCATGCAGCGTATTCCGAGTCTTCTGAAGCCATAAACCGAAATTTAAGTTGAGCTGCCAAAGCTCTCAAATCTCACAGGCACTGGCGGATGTGGTGTTTGGTTACGAGAAATGCAAAAAGCCAATTATGTTTGATATTAGTGACTCAGATCCAATCTGTGCCATTACCATATTTGATTTTGATGACTTAAAATCACACAAAAATATCGTATGACTTCAGAAGATTTGGATCATATCATATGAGTCATATAGACCACTTTTTTGTCATTTTTTTGGAACTCAACAGCTCGTGGTCACTGTAAAAAAATAAATGAGATGATTTGACAAAATTCTTTTATATTTCATGGAAAAACAGCATTCAAGTTAAGAACGATATTAGTGTGAGTGAATAATGACATAATTTTCTGTATTTTACTACATGAATATAGATGCAATCAGAACTTCAATATCAGTTCTTGTTAAGAGAATAATTAAATTAAAAAATAATTAATGTATGAAGTTTTCATTTAGCAGAACCTTTGCTTGCAGTCTTAAAGGGATAGTTCACCAAAAAATACAAATTCTGTCATCATGTACTCATCCTTGTTTCTTTCTAAACCAGTATGATCTTCTGCAGAACACGAAAAAAGATATTTTGAAGATTGTTGATGACCAAACAGTTTTGGTGACCACTGTTTTCCATTGTATAAACTAAAAAATATATTCTTCTTTCAAATTTCACAGAATAAAGAAAGTCATACAGGGTTGAAACAACATGAGAGGGAGTAAATTATTATATAATTTGTATTTGTTGGTGAACTATCCCTTTAAGACTTTGCAAGCAAAGGTTCTGCTAAATGAAAACTCTAAAGCATTAGAGATAGTTTAAAACGATCATGGTGTGGCCAGTATCATGTATCCTCTAAGAAAGAGCTGCCACCCAGAGCTCTGTGGTGTCGATTTTTCCATTAGGATGGCCTTTTCTGGGACTTACTAAAGCAAGACAGAATGAAGAGCGACAACACAGGTGTTCAGGAGACAGCAAATGTGCGAATCTTAAGTGAAGATACACACTGTGTGATCACAAATGGTACACATGGTCACACGTGAATGTCTGTGAACCATGAATAAATGAATGTATAGTCAATCTCCCCTTTATCCCTTCTACATTTGGCCTTTATCCCACTCACATTTTGTTTAAATGCCAAAGAGCATAATGACAAACACAAACAAACTCACACGGACACATTAACACACACACACAAACGCTCTGTATTCTTCTCTGAGAATGTTAATTCAAAACACTTCATGAAAACAAAAAGCCTCAAGCTATTTGAAAGTGTGGCACAATGCATAATCAGCCAGCTTATATTCTCTGTTTCTGTCCATTGATCCGGATACGGAACGGCTCTCCGATCATCAGCACACATTCTGGCAGCCTCGACAAACCTCAAAAACTCATTCAGTTATATAATACACAACAATTTCCCTCAATCAAACCTGCGATCCCACTTAATGGTCTAAAAACAGTCCAATTCAAAGACATCTAATGAGAAAACAGCTTGCTTTAAATACCTGTATATATATTGAAGGGAAATAAATGTGCTGAAAGATTTAAAGATTTAAAAAGCATATTATTTTTGGGGAAAAAAGTGTGGTAAATTAATTTCTGTGTACAAGTCTCTTTAAAATACTTGTTGCTGATTGGTCAATCATGGCATTCTGTGGTCAGATATTTAGTATAATGACTGCTAAACTGTATATCTGACAGCTTTCCCTGGCAACCAATCTCTTACATGTTTTTCTTATCACTCTGCAGTCTCTTTCTCAGATAATAAAATATTTAAACTCATCGATTAGTAGGATAATGTACTTTCAGCTGGTTATTATTTTAAAATAAACTCCTGCAGGATAATATGAGGTCTAATCTGGTCCTGATCATCCTGTTAGAGTTTATTAGAAAATTAAGAATCAGCACCAAAGTCTCACCTGCTCTTGTCAGTCATTGGTGGCCATGCCTGTAGGAGGAGAATAAGGTGTTGAAACTCCTCCCATTTATTGCTGGACTCCAACAGCTCCAGAAACAAGGAGTTTCGCTTCTCTTCATTCTCGACATCTTTCATCTCACACTGAGGAGAGAGAGAGAGAGAGAGAGAGAGAGAGAGAGAGAGAGAGAGAGAGAGAGAGAGAGAGAGAGAGAGAGAGAGAGAGAGAGAGAGAGAGAGAGAGAGAGAGAGAGAGAGAGAGAGAGAGAGAGAGAGAGAGAGAGAGAGAGATGTGTTTTGAAGGGGAAACAAAGATGTATATAATTAAAACAAAGGGAAAAAGAATAACAAGCTGGTCAGTCATTTAGTCTATTTGAAGGCCAATTCAGAATGCTAAATTGCAATGGGTTTCCTCTGGAATTTTTTTCTTTTTATTTGAGTAAAATCTGTGGTTAACATTACTTGAGGATACTTTCACATATCATATAATGTTTATACAACACAAGTTACGAACACCCTTACTTCAAATGTAAAAAGAAAAAAAACTAGAAAAAAAAGTTTCATCTCTTCAGTACACCCAACTCATTTTCTATCGGGTTCAGGTCGGGGAACTGGGATGGCCATGACAGAAGCTTAATTTTGTCCTCAGTGACACATTTTTGTGTTGATTTGATGTTTGTTTTGGATCATTGTCCTGATGGAAGACCCAACCACGGCCCATTGTAAGATTTCTAGCAGAAGCCGTCGACACACGTCCTCTAGCAGACAGAATTGAAACCACAACATGGAACTTCTTCATTATTGCTCTGATGGTGGAAATGGGGATTTCCAATGTTTTAGCTATTTTCTTACAGTCACTTTTTATTTTGAGAAGCTCAACAATCGTTTTCTGCACATCAGAACTATTTTCTTTGGTTTTACTCATTGTGATGAACGATTAAGGGAATTTGGCCTTTGTGTTTCCTCATATTTATACTGAAACAAGAAACAAGAAGTAATAACTGAACAATTTAATGCTCCTAGTCACCCTGGTGTGCTAAAATTTTTTAAAATATGAATGGGAATATACTAGGGATAAACGATACTGTGCTCGTGTACTCGTACTTATTAAAATGCTCAGATAACAACAACAACCGATACCACGCAGCATGTGTACAGTGTTTGTGTCCAGACAAAGAAACACTGACAACAGAGAGTATAATGGGGATGAAAAAAAAGGCTGTCTGTGAAGTAAATTTAGTGGAATAAATATTGGAATATTAAAAGAAACATTGTAACGCCTATATAGCTGGTGTGCACAAGCTGAAAAGCAAACACAGAATGGATTGAGCGAGCATCCCTTTTTCATAGACATCAGTCTATGATCAGGAAAGTTTGTAGATCAGACTGACGTCAATGGCAAAAAAAGTAAAACTAGGCATGTATTATTAACGTTAACTGACGGGGGTGGGGGGGCATATACTTCAGAGATATTTTACTCATAAGAATTTCTAGGGGTGCGCCAATAATTGTGGCTAACATGTATTGGAGAAAAAACATTTATTTCATAATGTGAGTTTCCCCCCACTTTCAACTGTTTTACTTAAATGAAAGGTTAGAAATTTGTGAATTTTTTAAGTGAAAGATCAAAAGGATAATGCAATTTACATTTATTTTCACAGCTGCCTTTGCTCATATTTAACAAGGGTGCCAATATTACTGGAGGGCATTGTGCTCATTAAAACTTCCTGAGGAAATCTATGGCTTGAAAACACTAATTCACTCCCTGATTTTTGGACTGCAAACAGCTATATACCAAGTGCAACTCTGAAATGCATGACCATACAGTAAATATGCAAATCTTTGAGACTGAAAGCAGAAGATAAAGTATTTGGCTTATCAGCTAATCATAAGCTAAGACTAAATCTGTGAGAGGCAGAACATCTTTCAGGTTACAGCACTAAAAGGTAAGACATCATGTTTACAGATGGAGAGAGCTGGCAAAAGAACGCACGGATAGCAGAAGGACTAAACATGAAAAGACAAAGAGAGCGAGATGGAAGGAGAAAGAGAGAGGGCTTGAAATGGCTAGACTGGCACTCACACATATAGAATGGAAAGACTTCTATGGCAAAAGGAGTGAATTGTCCCCTGTGGTGACTCTTATGTTCTCCTCCAAAAGAGGGAGGCGGGGAGAGAAAGTAATTAATTTCCCTTCAGTGCAACGGGAGCACAATTTAACAGCTGAGAAAATGTCTGATTTCTGAAGGGGAAACAAAAAAAAAGTCAAAGAGCCATTCCGTGGCATGGTACCAGTACGCTCCAAGAAATGACAGAAAATAGCTAAAAACTCAAGGGGGCAAAACACACATCGCAATGACTGAGGAGAAAAAAAAATTAGTTGGAGTAAAAAACTAAAGGATATGGCAAATGATTTGGTTTGCCATTGTGGAGGTCATAAAACACACAATATGTGTCCATATGTGTCTATACACAGACCAGTAGCATCATGACTATTTGAACTATATATATATATATACATACAGACACACATACACACACCACACGTATGGAATGAATGAACAGATTGCAACAATTTCATCATATTGACATGAATCTCTCCAATTCCCACACTTCCTTTCACTCTCTCGCTGTCTCCAGTCTCACCGTTATTCACTGATGTGAAAATCAATTAAGCTGACACTTCGGCCTGAGTATTTTCAACACCATAATTCCATTCACCCACCATCCTACACATTCAGACGATTAATAACCTGCCTAATAAACTCATTACAGCCAATCATGTTTGACCTACATTTATTCTGAGATCTGAGAATACCCATTGAGACAACACCTAAACGGAGCCTGTATTCCCGAGACCTATCAGTCACTCTTCTAATTGGATAAAATGAGTTGGCAAACCGAGGCCCTTCAGTTCATGAGCCTATGAGGTTCCTCAGTTACCTATTGAAATGTTTTGGTTAGAAAAAACAAACAAACAAACAAACAAACAAACAAACAAACAAACAAACACATAGTAACTAAAGCTGTACAAAATTGGAAAAAACTGACATTGTGATATATTGTTTTTCTGCGCTATATTTTGCGATATGAAATAAACAGTTTTCACCAGATGAATTTGGAAAGAATGAATCGTTCTAGAATGATTGGGGTGATTTTGTAGGGGAGTGATTCTGCATAGAAAATCAAAAATATTAAAAGCACAGATAAATACAACAGCACAAAGATAAATGAAATAAAAAGGCTTCAGCCTATGCTTTTCAGGTAAGTAACAGTATTTATGTACAGACATTGAATTATCAAATGCAAAATAACACTGCATAGTCTTCACTGTATAAGTTTAGAATTATTAATCTTTATAAAAGCTACAAAAGTGATTTTTAGAGCTAACGCATGGATGCAATATAATGATACACATCTTTCTCAATTGTTTACATTCAGTCTGCATGGCTCTGTGTGTTCACACTGAAAACAGTGCGCGAGATCCGAATCGAGTTCTCTTTTGCGTCTTCTTGCACTTGAATGGTTTAAAATCGCTTGAAAGTTTAAACTGACTGGGCAAAAACATGTACAAATGCTAATCTTTCACTCTTTGATGGTTAAACCGTGCAATTAATCCGAGAATCACATGCGTTTCGAACCTGGTGCCTGGTCCGTACAGATCACGTATAAACTACGGTCCCTATACTTGAAACTGCACATCTTGCGATACGACTATCATGGATGCGCACATTGTGATATCGATGCTAAAACGATATATCGTGCAGCCCTATTCTAACTGGCCTAAACGGTGCTTCCCGTCCAAATGACATACTAACCGCAGTAGAGATAGTAAGCAGGGGTTTAAGCGGAGAACACTACACTTCTCTGAGGTTCTGCTGTAAATGCCTAATTACAGTCCTTGACAAAGTTCTCAGTGTAAATGGTGGGTTAAAACCAGTGGCAACTTATATTTGTGTACAAAATTAATTTCAAGCATTTATGCATAAGCCCTTATTTCAATAAACTATATTTAAGTAAGTTGGAAATAAACTAAAAGTATTTGGACCCTTTCTGTAGAGCAAGACATTTCAGTGGAGAGAGCAGGCTGGAGAAATTTGCACTTCTCTGAGGTGTTACTTTAAATGCCTAATCCTCTGCCAAGCTTCATCGATGTCCTTGACAACGTTCTCAGGTGTGGATGGCGGGTCGAAAAACTCATAAGCTAATCAGTGACAAAGTCGAAGGGTTCCTGTGGCCATCTTCACCTTCCAAATGCAAAATTCCCATAGGAGACATTAGTCAGAGCACACTTAGTAGAATATACGCTTAAACCAGAAGCAATGGCAGCTTGTGCTAAAAGCAAAGCCAGACAGATCCACGCTCTAATCACCCACACACACTTCTGAGAGAAAGAACGAGAGAGACAGGCAGGTTAGAAGAGGACAAAGCGCGGAATAAAGCAGGTCTGTTTCACTGAACTACGTCCACGCACATCAGTGCCAGGGCAGAAGGGAAAGATGAGAATAAAATAAAATGACAAATCCTCCGCCCTCCCGTATCCCATCATCCTTTAAAACAGACCCCAGGGGAGAGGAAGAGATCCTGCGCTGGTGCAACCATTCTCCCTGCTTCAGAGCATCTGCCCACGCTGCCAAAAGACAATCTGTGTGTGTGCGTGCGGAGGGGGATCCTTAGACAATTTGAATGAGTTTGCGGCGATACCATCAAACTACGCCACACTTCAAGGCGTCCGCCCACTCCAACTCTCCCCCACCTGCAGAAAATCTCCCTGCCACACGCAGAAACACAACAACTGCACATTTGAGGGTTAGTTCTGTGTGTGGGTCTGTGCATCTGCGCTCGTGTCTGTCAGCGTGTAAATTCTCATATACAATGATTTGTGGTGCTGGTGCAAGTTGCTCCTTTAAACTCGGCTGGGCTCCATCTCAGCCTGTGACCGTTAATTGTTGCCTACCCACACACGCCAACATACCACTCAAACTGTGAGGGGCTTTTAGTTAAATAGCACCAAATAGTAAAAGGCTACCTGTGGAAAGAAATAATATATTGAAGGAAATATAAAGGGCTTCTTCAGCTGTTTTGCCTCATGTATCTAAAAGCAAAAAGAGCAGACAGTTAGCATTGACAGTTGCTGTAAACATCAGAGATGGCTGGCTGGTAATTACCCGTCTTTAACTGGACAAAACAAGAGTGGGTCCCGTTTGTTTTACGGCACGCTTGCACTTCAATGGCCACAAAGCTTCTAATCTGTCAAGCCGGCACTGGGAAGGAGACAGGAAGTAGTTTTGCCAAGGATGAGATGGATCTCTATTGATCAATGTAGTATTTAGACACAATAAGTGCACAGTAACAAGCCAAATCTGCCATTTATATTTAGACGTAGCTAGTCCAAGTGTGCATGTTGGCTCATGAATAGGTCTACACATCAACGCATAAACAGAGAATTGGACATGCACGTGTACACACATTCACAAATTGTTTAAGCTGCCCATGTTGCTGAGAGGCAAATTGATCTGAGAGGCAATAGACAGCTACTCAGGGGGAGGAGAGAAAAAAGAAGAAAAAAGGTGGGCGAAAAAAAAGAAGACTTCCCGGGTATTAACATCAACTCTTTTTCTGAAAGGAAGAGTTCAGAGCAGATCTATCAGTCAGAGAGAAAACAGTTGAAGATGGGCAGCTGCACAGTTAACTCCCACGTTAACCTTTGCCAGTTCCCAGATCCTGGGTGCTTATTGGTCAACAGAGCATTCTAGTGATGCTAAAATACACAATACAGACAATGATGAGTTGAACAACTATGCTGAATTGAAATGATAGATGTACAATAGACAGAATGACAGACAGAAAGATGGACAGAACTACACATAGTTAGGTAAAGAAGAATGATAGATAGAATGACAAACAGAGCAATAGAAAGACAAAATGATAGACAGAATGACAGACAGAACTACAGATAGGTAGAACAATAGATAGACAGAAAAATAGATGATAGAATGACAGTGCGATACACATACATACAGTTAATACAATAGACAGAATGAAAGACAGAACTACAGGTAGATTGGTAGAAAGATAAAAATTCTGTAGACAGACATAAAAATAGAACGACAGACAGACAGAACAAAAGATAGATTGATAAATAGATAGAACAATAGATAAAGATAGAGATTGACAAATAGAATGACAGACAAAAAGATACAACAATAGATGATAGATAGAATGACAGACAGAACAACAGATCGATAGGTAGAACAATAGATAGAATGATAAAGATAGCAATAGACATACAGTCAGACAAAACAATAGACAGAATGACAAACAGAACTATAGATAGGTCGAACAATAGATAGAGAGAAAAATAGATAATGTAATGACAGAGTAATAGACATACAGACAGTAAATACAATAAACAGAATGATAGGCAGAACTACAGCAAAATTGGTAGAATGGAAGTTAACTGAACGATAGAGAGATTAAATAATAGAACGATATAGATAGACAAAAAAATGGAACGACAGAGACAGAACGACAGAGAGATTGATTGATAGAACAATAGATAGAGATACAGACTAACGAATAGAACAATAGATAGAATGACAGACAGACAGACGTATATAAAGACAAATACAACAATAGATAGGACAACATAGGACACAGAGAGACAGAACTATAGATAGGTAGATAGATAGATAGATTATTTTATCATTTACTCACCATCATGTCATTCCAAAAGAGAATAACTTACTTTCTTCTTTTGAACACAAAAACATTTTTTTGACTCAGCATTGCCACTGTTGACATTACTGACACTATAAGACAATGTCCACAACAAGACCAACATTGGACTCAACTATTTTTGGGAGAACTATCCCATTAAGTTCTCTCTCACTCAGTTTCTGTTTCTTGCTGGTTCACTGCTGCAGTTCAACATGTCTGGACCATGTGCACTAACCACATCTGTGTCTTTTTGTTATACAGAATCTCAGAGAAACCTGCAAATGCAAATCATCAGCATACACATATTATGTATTTAGGCAGCTTACATTGGTAAAATACAGGCCGACCCTGGGACTAGATCATAAGTCTTTTTGAGGCATAACTAAAGATGTATAGCACCTCTGGCCTCCAACCTGGCTAAAGTCAATTACAACGCTCAGCAAATTTATGAGTGTGATCTCCGGTCAGTTTTGCCATTGGGCAAAAACCAGCAGAGAAAGAAAGAGAGAGAAAGATATCATAACAACACAAAGAGCTTGACCAAACCAGCCAGACGTGGCTCAAATAAAAAAACAGACATTTCATCTCTCTCTGATTTCCTCTCCATAACACTGCTCTGAAGAGTATGTGCAGACAGAATACCAGAAAATGAATAATAAATAGCTTATGCATAATGACTACATTAAGGCCATCCTGAGCTCAGAGCAGGGAGGAGATGCAGGAAATGAGCCCTTAAAAGGGATTACTCCATAATTTAAATCTTGTTTTTCTATTTATCAAATGAAAGGGATTCGTGGTGGAAATGTAAAACTCAGACTCCTCCGGGTCATGGTCTGAGGGTAAAACATTTAGGAAGAGGACAGACTCAGTTGGGCCTGAACATCAGAAGGGAGGACCATGTGATGACTTCAAACTCATCATATAAGTTCAGTTTGAGGTCTAGAAAATTTTTCAAGCAAAAACAGAGAAATTCTAATGCACCTTTCAAGGGTTCTTCTAACTCCTAAATGTGTTTTGCATCACATCTATGAATAACCTGCAGAAATACCTCTCTTAGACCAGCATGAATTTACACGCTAGGATGGTTTCTTCTGGTTTGTGCTGGTCAGGTGCAGATCTAACTTTTGGACCAGTACAGACAAGGTTTTTAAAAGCAAGGCTGCATCCTGAAGGGAACACCGGCACAAAATAATCCCATTCTGGGGTCCAGCATTCAAAACACAACAACAGATGTACAGATACACTAATAAAAATGTTGCTAATTTAGTGAATTCGTTTTTAAATAAAAATAATAATAATAATAATATTGTTCTTAGTTAGGCATTATATGTTAAAGCTAACCAAATGTTTTTTTTAAATAATACAATTATTAATAATTATTAATAATAATTAAATTAATATGAACTATTACTGTTTATTTAAAAATAAATAAAAACATACATTCCTTTTAATAGTATATAAATATTGAATATTAAGTTGCTTGCACACAGCGTTTTTTCGTATTCGTCATTCGGTGGCTCTGAATTGTCAAAACACCTGTGAAAATTCTTGCTATGGTGATGAAAAATGCAGAAAATCCGAACCCGATCTGAATTTTTTCATGACGGATGAAAGTTTTAAGCCAGTGTGTAAATGTGATTGAAACAACGTGAGGTTGCATTTATTTTTTAACTAGCGAAAATTTCGGAATTTGGGACTCAGTGTGCAAGGACCTTTACTGTTTACTTAAAAATATAATGATCTCATTATTTATAAATTATAATTAATATAATTAACATTATTTATAAATGTATGATTTTCATTTGATTTTCATTTTTATAACGAAATAAATAAGCTGAGCTATTTTCATGTAAAAAAATAAATTAATTTTATATTTATTCATTATATTATGAAATATTTTAAAGGTGGCTGAAATCGTATAATAATAATAATACTAATAATAAATACTTGGGTTGTCTGCTGATAAGAGTGTCAGAGCTGTTTCTGACTGAAAAGTGCTATTTTATGCATTGCTATTAGGCAAAAAAAAAACAACTTGGTTCTGTGGCCTCAAGGGGCCTATAAGGTCAATGTTGAGTACAACTCATTCCTTTCATTCACTGAGGATGGAGTGATGTCACAGGAGGGATGAAAGACAGTGTGGAAAAGGTGAGTAGAAGGAGAGAAATAAAGAGGACTGGGATGGGGGGAAGAAGTGTCGTGCGTGGCCTTTAGAAAAAGAGTAAAATGTCTTATTAATATTCATTGACCTACTGCCTAACTTCCACCGTTTCCCCTGTGCCCTGCACAGAAGTGATAGAGGTCGTTCAGATTAAAAAGACAGGAGAGGAAGGAATGGGGAGGAAAGAATCAAAAGACATAAGAGTAGGAGCCAAAACCGGTGCATAAGAACAAGTGAACTGTATCCATAAGAGGGAGATTTTCAGGTGAGGCTGACACACACCCACATAAACCAAATCCTTTTGGGCTCTATACAAAGACGACTGCTCCGGGCTGGAGGGCCCTTGAGTTTCCAAAGAATGATACTCCAGGGGCGCAATCTCCGTACCTCTTCAGCGGCCTGTGATGTGCGCTCTAGCATGGCGCTGCATGCTTATGTCAGGGAATGCATGATGTGTTTGTCGGTGCAGAAGTGTGTGTCAGCATGACTGCACGTAAAAGCCGAAGGGATCTGACGTCTGTGAATCTGTTATGAGTTTTGGTATAAAGAAGTTCTGGCAGCTGTAATCTATGGGCTCGATCTGGTCATATTCCAAATACAGTGCTTTTAAAAAATATTTATATTTGAATGAAGACACTGCAGATTGCAGTTGCTATTTGTTTTGGATATTGATATTGCCATTTACCCGTTTCAAAGAAATGTTATTTTGCTTGCCACAAAGTTTAACAAGAGGATACACAGGGGTGAAGAGAAAGTTTTAAAATTACTAGCGGAGATAAGAATGACAAAGACTACAGTAAGGAAGGAGAAGAGTGTAAGACAAAGGACAAATAGCGTAGGAGAAGGTGTAAGGACATCCGACTATTGGACATGAGTCACGGAGATTGATATGGAATTGGAATTCCCCAAAAAGAAGTATAAAGAGACTGAGGAGTAAAACACCCAGACGCTGCCTGCATTAAGTGTGAAGGACACCTGACACCCTAACAAAGGACACCTTTTTGCATTAACAGCTTTGTATTGTAACCAAAATAAGTGTATTGTAAGTGTATTGTAAAATAAGTGTTATTATTCTTTATTTACTATTATTACCTGTGAGACTTTACTTACAACTACAAAAAAGAACAACCACCATGGACTGTTCTACGTAATTCCTGAAGAACTTCAACCTGTGGGCGGGTGAGTAATTAAAGGTGTAAGATAAAAAGACACACCAAGTAACATATTGTACTTGGCTTGTATATTTATGCACTTGTCAATAGTCAAAGACAATACAAAAATTCTGTCAAAACAGAAATATAGGGAAATATTACCATTTAAAACAACTCTTTTCTATTTTAATGTTTTAAAATGTTATTTAGTTCATTGAAGGTAAACCTGCATTTTCAGCAGCCATTACTCCAGTCTTCACTGTCACAAGATCCTTCAGAAATCATTCTAATATGCTGTATTTTGCAATAACTGTGTAGAAGCGCTATCAACACAGACAGAAACCACCTCAAATATTGATCTTGTAACATACAAAACAAAGGCAACACATCTACCTGCAAGTGTTAACCCGAAAGTCTTGTTGTAAAGGTACAGCAGGGACTTTATCCAATAATACAAAATCTCAAGATCTGTCTGTCTCTCACCTGATAGAAGAGAAAAAAAAAACTATCCACGTTCACTGTAGCTATAATTTGAAACATGAATATCCATATCACACTGCGAGAAGGCAAGTATTTGAAACTACACTTTTTCCCTTGTATGATAAAGAGAAATGCTAGCTTCACTCCAGAGTATTCTTGACATGCTCCCACCTGGAAAACATGCATAATGGCATTTAATATTTCAATATTTGAATAATAAAAGCCATTTGTGTTGAGATTTCAGTCTCTTCCACATATTTAATAAATTATGCATACATATGGGAGGGGTTCATGAATATTCAGAGGAGAGGGGCTGAGAAGGTGTACCACTTGGGTGCACAAAAAGGTTGAGTGTTTCTGTAAAAAACTATTTGGTTTTCAGCAAACCATTACGTCACCAACGAACACAGCAGGGTAACAATCGACACCTCTGTGATGAGAGTCTTTTATTCCCAGAACAACCTGGATCTTTGGTTAAAAAATAAATAAATAAATAAATAATTAAACAAGGATCCGGAAACATTCTTACACTGTGTTGTTTCTATTTTTGTGCCATCAAGCCTGGTGAAACTCTCCAAAATCTCTTTCCAGATAACTATTAATTATGGTTTGATTGGTTGTTATTGTTCCACGTCACAAATTCACTTCCGGTATGGACAGACAAATTGCTTTCAAACATCATGCCTGATAACCATGACAGTGTAACAGATCCTGGTCCATGCTGACATGTCAGCATGCATTTCTACACATTTATTTCAGAATATGTGCGCTAGTCTTAAAAGTAGACATTAGAAGATCGGGAGATAAACTATAAAATGCATAATGAACAATGAAATATTCCCAACACCATTACACCACCAACACCAGACAAAAATCACTGAAACAAGACAGGATGAATCCATGAATTCATGTTGCATACACTACACTCTGTCTGCACCATCTGTATGTCACAGCAGAAATTGAGATTTGTCAGAACAGGAAGAGTTTTTTTGGAATCTGTCCATCTTTAGTGAGTGCCCAATGTTGCCTGTGAAAGGAGCTGAACCTGCTGTGGTCTACCTCTGCTGCAGCGGACCGATGTATTCAGAGATAGCAGTATTGATGGCCCTGTCGTAACGGCTGGTTGTTTTCCAGTTACCACAGAGCTGCCAATGTTTTTGTTTTTCACACCATTGTCTGTAAGCTCTAGAGACAGTTGTGAATGAAAATCCACATAGATTAGCAGGTTCTGAGACACTCAAACTACCCCAGGGAAAAGAGGCTGAAATGAAATCTGGAAAACGATGCGAGTCAGACTCAGACTGAAACACCTCGACTTGGAGCATGTTAAAAAACCTCCAACAATCTTTAGAAATTTACATACACACATCTATTCATCTATCTACTGTCTGTCTGTCGATCGTCGCCGTCGGGCGGAAACCTCGTATCTCCATATTTCGTACCTCCATCTTTTTTTCCCCCCATAAATCATTACTGTTGGTTTTCCTATAAATTTGTTAGTGGGTTTGGCTGCTCGTCTACTGTTGGCAATTTCAATCATTGCATCTGATAGCCACTGTGGTCCTTTTACTGATTTTTTGTAAGGTATGAATCTTTCCGCTGTGTCCATTATGATTGATTTCCCACATGTATATTTTTACATATATATTTCTATGTATTTGATGAGCGGACAAGTGTCTTAGTCTTAGCATTTGTTGTCAAATTATAACCATAGCCAATACATTCTTAAATAGCCTGTGCAAAGCACTTCATCTTTTATAACCTGAGATTTTGGCCAAATGACAGAAAAAAACAAAACCTGGAGAGCCCACATAGCAAAATAAACTTTGTGTGATGCACTTATTGCCTCAGTCGCTACTGTTCTAATGACCGATAAACACGTCTGACAATTGCTGCTCAAAAACCTCATAACTTATATAGTACATTATATATCCTTGTAATTTATATATTTATATTTAACATAAAAAAAACTGATTACCATGATTTCACAGAAGATGATTGTGAAAGAAAATGGAGAAACACCACTTGTTCTCTTTCTCAGCATGTCTTTAGAACGCCTGCATTTCAGCTCAGTGAAGCAGATTATGGCAATTAAGCAGAGATTAAAATAATTCAAATGCTCTTCAGGGATGGTGAGGAATGTATCATTGCTTCATTCGTTTCCTTTCAACAAATAATAAAAAAGACAGATAAGAGTGATTAGTAAAGCATTGATTTAACATAGAATATTGAAAACTTGTGTCAAGAGTTCTCACTTCAATTTCTGTAGGTTTCAGCTTAATTTAGGACTAATGCACTGTACGGCTCAGTGGAGTGAGAAACTATTCTGCAATGTTGTTAAAAACCATCCTCAAATGTTATTAAGAGCAGTCAAACAGTCATTCACACACTGCTGGAACATATTGACGGAAACTCATTGTGCTCACCCTAAAAGCAGCAAAGGTCATTGAGACAGTGGCAGTGTGTTAGAGAGGTGAAAAGTGCCTTGATCACACACCAAGAACAATAGACCCAATATAGAATCATTGCAGTGCTTTGAAATCAACAAATACTGTGTACACACACACACACACACACACACACACACACACACACACACACACACACACACACACACACACACACACACACACACACACACACACACACTATTTCCCAATGGTCTAGAGACAGATCAATGTTCTAAACGGCCTACTACGTTTTTCCATCAGCAAATGCTGTGAAGTTTTAAGTCTCAGAGTCAATGCTTGAGAGAAGAAGAGAGCCAAATTAAAAGCAAACACCTGTTTCACCACATCCAGTGCACTGCATAGCCATCCTCTTTCTTTCTTTCTTGCTTTTTCCCCGTTTCTTGTCGAGTAGACAGATCAGACTCTTGACCCTTATTTGCTATGCACCAGTTAGCTAGAAAATTATACATTGGAAAGCCCATAAGAATATATGAAAGGAAGAGAGAATAACTGAGCTTGACCTAATCAGAAAACAAACGACCTCTTTTACATATGTTCTACATAAGACTGATTACAGAAATATTCAACAGCTGTTCACTTCTTCACCTTTCCTAGACACACCTGTTTGTTTTTACACAGCATTTCTTTTCACCTTTTAAGTGTCTTTTTTTAATTTAGTCAATATTTTGACTACAATGGCATTCATTTTTCATACATTTTGACATTTCAGACTTTTTTGTCCAGTTTATTGCTATGGTTATCACTATGACAATCAAACAATTTTGGATTTAATCCCGCATTTAAATACGGTTGTCACTCCTGAAACCTGGCCGTGTGTCTTCAGAGCAGTAAAATAAAACTGTTTAAATTGTCAGTGGGTCATATACAGACAGCAAACAAAGAGCGCTCCCTTTATAATCACTGAACCTGTCAATCACTTCAGTTCAGTGCTTGCTCCCTGAGTTCTGCACTCTTGTGAAAACTTCCATTATAATCAATTAAGCTGGCTACACTGCACAATGAATCTCTTATATGGCTATAATGAAAGGATTCGTGAGCGTGAAGAACTCAGCCAATGAGCTTGTGCTGAAAAATCTCTAGCGTTTTGAGTACTATTGAGCAGATTCTGACTAACTCAAATGCCTCTGATTGGCCTTTGCACTCACGCGCTCAACAAACAATTGGCTACAATACTAAACGCTGAAAAAACACATCGTAAACGGAAACATTTGACGCTCTTCACAGAGATTTCAGCGAGAATATGCATGGGAGTAGAATTTGAAAAGAGCCACCTATAAGCAGGTACCGGGTTGAAACAAAATTGAGTACTACCAGTACTGCAGAAAGACTGGTTATTGCAAAATATATACATTTTCAGTATCGACTTGGCAATAAACTTGTTGCAAAAACCCTGAGCTTTTACCGTAAGTTACTGAATTAATGCTAACAAGAGGCAGCTGCTCACCAGTTGACATTCGCTGCAAATATTTGAGCAGTTAATTACAAGCTTACTGCTGAAAGGGACAACACGAGACTAAACGTCATCATTAAAATACTTCTCTCACGTGTCAAAACTCAATGCCCCTGAACATAGCACTTTCTGCTAGTAACATTTATTGTTTTAGGGAGTGATAAACTCTTCATTCTCAGCTAGAGGAAAATACGAACATTTTTAAAATAATTTTCCAGGTCAACAAGATTTTCCAGGACATTTGACATTTTCTCTCACTTTTCATGTGTTTTCCAGGACTGGAAAATTGGTCATCAATTTACCAGGTGTAATGTATGGTGAACTCAAAAACAAGGGAGAGGAGCATCCATTCGGAGTGAGTTTATTAACAAAATAAACTTAACAAAACCAACACAGAAACTAGAAGACCAGAGAACAGAATCGAGCGCACCAAACAAACATCCCTGAAAGGACAAGACTCGACAACGAAAACAAGAAACACTGGGGTATAATTATTAGTAATATTAGTAGAGGTAATAGGCAAACAAGACACACCTGGGAATGAAAAAAAAACTAGAAATACTACAAAAGGACTACAAAAATGGCACACAGGGCAGGAAACAGGAACAGAAACAGGGTAAAATGCAAACTAAAAGTCCAATAAACAAAACACATGAAACACAAAGCTAGGGAATACGTAACACCAGGTTTTCCAGGACGCGCTGAAACCCTATCCACATGTAAATTCAAATAAATAAATAAATAAATAAATGAGCACACAAAGAAGGTTCAGTTTTAGCTTTTTCGAATGTGTAATCTTCAACATACTATAGTATTAATTTCATCTTGTATAATATAATATAATTTTCATTGTCAAGCTTAAAGCATGAAAGTGGCACTGCACTTTTTCTAAAGCATTGACATATATGTGACAAAAAATGTCACAGTATGTGCACATAAGAGTAGTTAAGAGCACAATGTATACTGTCATTGGACAAACTGCACCACCTACATCAGCACCACAGCTCCAACAATCCCAGTGCACATGCACCAACAGCTGCACCACAGCTCCAACGAGACTCCACACCTGTTCATATCCAGAGATGTTGAGTTTTGTTCATTTCTTTTTTCCCCTTCTTTTTTTAATGAAACACCACTTGACTCTGGTAAGCTGGGAGACCTCACTGCTGTTAGCATGATTGTATGTGATTAGCTGTTCATGCAGTCCCTTACAAAGGCAGAATGTGCTCCTCTTAGCTTCAGAGAAAAAGAGAGAGAAAGAGATGAAGAACACAGGCAGAAGCACCTGGAGCATAATTAAATATTAAGTCGGCTCTTTGATTTATGCAGAGCCAGAAGTCAGAGATTACCCTGTGCTCTCAATGTACAGCTGATTCAAATCCCAGCACTGGGGGACTGCGGGATGGGCAACACAGAAGTTTGATATTCTAATCCTGTCTTAAAAGAACAGACGTTCAGATGAAGGACTTTGCAGAGAGGAACACGCACTCAGTTACAGCATAGGAAAAAATGGAGATCTACCTTGATCAAAGGAGGTAGAAAACCAAATGATCTGTCTAGTCTTGTCTAGAGTCAGTGAGTGAAGTTGTAAAGTCAGCTTAGACAGGATCATTTCTAAAATCTAGTAATTTTGCCTTGCTTTTTCACATGATGTAGTATTCAGTGATGACAAGCTACTTTAAAACTGTAGCTCTCCAAACTAAAATCTACTTACAATTAAAAAAAAAACAGTGAGCTACCCTTTTGAAAACATTAGCTACAAGTGTACAAAAAAAGTAACTATTCCAAGAAGATAAGACGATTTTGACATTCTTTGAGCAGTGTTTATCAGGCACGTACATCAGGTTTTCCCAAACTGTGATTTGTAAAAGATCTGCAAGCGGTTCATGAGTTGATGAAAAGCTAATAATTAATTAAATCCTATTATTTTTTTTAAATACAATTAAAAAACTAAATTTTTCAACAAATAGACTCATTTAAATTAATAGTCTAAACAAAATAATTGACTAAAATTATTCAGTATTACATATGAATCTGTGAATCGCTGTTTTGTAACAAACTGATTCTTAAGAGAGCTTGATTGAGAAAGAAGACAGGAGTTAATTGATTACAGCCTCGAGATGTGTTCACATTTATCGCTTTTCTGCTAATTTTCGCAGTCAAAAATGGGTCATTTCAATTGGAATATGTGCGATCAGGAATTTTGCTTGAGGGTCAAAAGATTTCCCTATGCAGATTCTGCAACAGGTTCAAGTTTGTAATACAAATTTTACACGATGACCAACAGAAAGCTCTAATTTCTCTAGTCTTTCTCTACCTTCAATGTGCTTGTTCTGATGTCATAATTTGTATATTCATTTTGCAGCGCATTTTCATAAACCATGAACTGGGGGCGTTTTGAACTCTTTGAAATAACAGTAAGACATAGTACATTGAAACTTCTTTCAAAAGACTAATGAAAATTTAGCCTCTCCTGAAAGCTTCTTGTGTAACCTTTTTCCACTCACTGCAATTGGTTCCATCACACTTTCTTCAACACCTTTCTCTGAACCCTAACCTATCCACCAGATAGCACTTTCCCTTCTAACAGTTTTGTTTCTGAGAAAAAGAGAAAAAAAAGAAATTAAAATTCACTTTCACAATGCTATGGCTAAATTCAGAATTGAATACTAACATAATGCTCTTTGCCATAGCTTAATATGGCAGAAGTAGCACGCTAATATAAGCCGATGTTCTTTTCTTAGAAATACATCTGAAAAAAAAAAAAAAAAAACGGGTTTGTTTAATACCTGGAGTCTAGAATTTTACATGTCAATAGTACACCCACAAAAATAAGTGGCGCCAAATATGTGTAAAACGAGTGTTTCAAGAAATACAATGTGTCAGAGTGTAATGTTAGAAGATGTTAAAAGAACAGTCTAAGAAAAGCTTACTGTCTAACAGCCGCGATACTGTCATGTTCGTGTGCTTCAATGACGGGACCCAACTTCCAACGTACGTGATTTTAAAACGTAAGACGGTACCTAATTTTAAAATAATTTGGTAGGCTACATGGTTTACACTATGAGATGGATAGCCTAATTGTTATTGTTATATAATTCAGATGAGCTACAGGTTATTTTTAAGCTATGGCAAAAAAAATATAAAAAAAAATAAAAAAAATAATTAAATGTGAATGTACATTTTACCAGTATTTACCATACTTTCAATACAAAAATGTTAATATGAAAAATATACAATATGAAAATTATTTTCAAATAAAAGTATTTTCTTTATAAAAGACAAGATTTGGTCTTTAAAAAGGTACATATTGAAAAAGGGGGGTCATCTTGTCATCAGGATCGTCTTATATTCAGAACAATACGGGATGAAGGTTCACTCGTATTACTATAAATGGGAGAAACTGCAGCGCGTAATATATCGGAAAAATCCCACCATCTAAATAACACAGCCAATCGGTAAAGTCATTGCCTCACTGCTGATGAGTGAATGAATGAGGCATTTATATAGCGCTTTCATATGTACTACTGTACACCCAAAGCACTTTACAATCATATCAGGGAATCTCTCCTCAACCACCACCAGTGTGAGCATCCACTGGGATGATGCGACAGCAGCCATAGTACAACGGCGCCAGTGCGCTCGCCACACATCAGCTACAGGTGGAGAGGAGAGAGAGTGATAGAGCAAATTCAGTGAATGGGTATTATTAGGAGGCCATGATTGGTAAGGGCCAATGGAGGGAATGTGGCCAAGACATCAGGGTTACACCCCTACTCTTTACGAGAAGTACCATGGGATTTTTAAATGATCACAGAGAGTCAGGACCTCGGTTTAACGTCTCATCCGAAGGACGGGTGCTGATGCCACTGCTGATGCCAATAGAAGCTCCGGTTCCCATAGAAACAGTTAGTGTCTTGAGACACTCTTTGGACTACACATAGGCTGGATAAACCTGAAATATACACTATTTAATGCTATTTGAGGATAAGAAACAATATTTATGGGAGTGTTATGTTTTGATTTGAAATGTTATTTAAATGTGAATTTGATGAGCAGTTGTTGAGATTTCAGTATTTACCTATTCAAGTAGATAGTAGTTGGTCTTGCATCCCCAAAATAGATGCCCGGAGGCACTGCAAATATGGCTGATGAGTGAACTGACATTTCTTGAAAGTGACTTTGATACAATGTCATAAAAAAAAAAAAGATTAGTTGAAACTAGAGGAATTTCAAGGAATTAGAAGTGGAGAAACTCTCACTAAGACCTTGGGAAGTTAATGCAGCAAAAGTACAGCAAGTGAAACTTACTGACACTTGAAGCCTGTGAAGCGGGAGATGATGTAAGCGTGGCCCCGGGCTGTGCCAGGGAGGCGGGGCTAATGACAGAGGAGAGTGACACGTGTGAAAGACAAGAGTGCTTGTGACAGACCGAAGCTGACACACTGCCAGTGGGTCTGATGTCACATCACGCTGACAATTTTAAGACACATAAATGTGTGAGTGTGTGCATGTGTGTGTGTGAAATTTCTGTAGAGTCAGAAAATCTCACCACACTAAAATGGCACAGGATACAAACACATTTACATGAACAAATATTCCAAAGTGAAAATAACCACAAAAAAAGAGATTTGTATAAAGACAGAAACATGTAAAAAATATATCATATTACATTATATTATATTATTTAAAAGGGTCTATTAATGAAAAAAATCCTTTCTATTCAGGATTCAAAGATTCCTGAAAAAAAATATATCATGGTTTCCACACAAAATATTACATAGCAGAATTTTTTTTAACCTAATAATAATAATAATAAAAACTGTTTCTTGAGCACCAAATCAGCATATTATAATGATTTCTGAAGGATCATGTGACCCTGAAAACTGGAGTAATGATGCTGAAAATTCAGCTTTGCCATCACAGGAATAAATTACATTTTAAAATACAGATTTTAAAATTTTTGATTGAATAAAATTGACAGCCTTGGTGAGATGTCCTTCACAACATTATATAATAATAATATAGAATAAATAATTATATTATATAATAAACTCGGCAACCTCACTGACTAGTAACATTTAGCTCATCCTCTGAAATCAACAAGCAGCCACACACACACACACACACACACACACACACACCCCTCTGGATAAAGAAATTAAAATGGCACTGCTAAGCATGGGCATATTAAAGCATGCACTCCAGGGAAAATGAAGACCTTGTTTTAATGACCACATTAACCCTAGTCATTAAGTTGGTATGCGGCTAAACACACACACAAACACATACACACACACCCTTCTGTTTCACCTAAACACTGACAGCTTCTAAACATGACAAATGAGTCCAGTTAATCAAGTCAAAGGACCATGGCAACGATAACACCTCATGCCTGATCCCAAAAACACACACGCATGCCAACGTACTAATATTAATTTGCACTCATTACATCAATAACTACTTCAGAAACCAAGTAAACAAGGGAGCCTGGGACACGGATAGCTGCCAAATAAAGATTCTCAATTCAGACTGACAAAGCTGCTGTCCTCAGCCAAACGAACAGTAAACGCTCACAGGGACCGTGACATTTTGTTGCTGTTAGGCTAAGACGGACGGCTAAAATTAAGACACAAATATCCACGGCTATAAGCCATCGGGATGAGGATCTGAACAAAAGTCATTGCGATGCAAAAGGGGTAGAGATCGTTTTCAAAACGCAGGCAGAAATTGCCAGAGAAAGAGACATATAATGCAGGTAATTTCAATCAAATTTCTTTTGAAATATCTTTTGGAATATATTTTGGTGACATTTCTCAATAAGAGAATTCGCAACATTACGTTAGTTTGGACAAGTTTTTCAAACAATGTAGCATATAGCAGCTTATTAGACAACACAAATCAATATTGACACTGCAGAAGTCATTAAAAGTTGCATTTTCAATTGAATTTGGGGAAACCACTTGAAAGTTTAAACATTTGTTGTGTTGAGTTATTTCAATTACTTTTGTTTGATTTGTTCATTGCAAACAGCTGAAAGTCTGTAAATTTTGTCAATAAACCTGACTTGCAAGGGAAGTTTAATAATTTCGATTACAACTGTATGTGAAAAAATATGCTTTGATTCGGCACAGCGTAAACAGTAGCAGCAGTTTTAAGGGCACCAAGTTGAAATTTGGATCAACATCTGGATCATGTTGCTTACTTTTTTTTGGCTTGATAATATATAGGTCTAGCCTAAAGCTATAAAAAGTTTGCTTGAAAAAAAAAAAAAAAATGTTATTCACACTTATAAATGCAGAAAATCTATACTTGCATCTTTCCAAAGTTAAGTCTCTATCTAGCAGTTCACTGGAATAAACTCCAATGATCCTATGTATAGGAGTGACCTGTTTTGAGTTTAGGTGGGGAGTTGACTGTCAAGGCAATTTGTGAAAAAGAGGGAAAAAGTGCAACCTCAACAAAGCAGCAACAAAACACAGCTCTACAGAAATTCCTTACAGCTACAGTACGATGATTTCTGTGTCATTTTAGAGGGAATCCCATTAGCAATTAAACCCGCTGAAAGCAAGTGAGAGAGTTATCAAATTCCACTGACAGTAAGTGAATGAGACAAAAAGTCCAACCACTCTCATTCTGTCTATGATCAAAGTCATTTCCTTAATCAGACAACCGTGCAAATAACCGCTTTCCATTGCTCACACACGCTTCTCCATCTTACTATGAGCTTTGACGTTTCCTCTTTGTGAATTTGAAACAACTGCCCCAATTCGGCTTTGATAAAATTCAACAGTACTACCTCATACATCAGGGAGATAAACACCACCGCAACAGCAGAAGTAAACAACAACAGAGAAACATACAGCTCAGCAAAACATGCAACAGAACAAACAGATGCGAGACCTGAAACGCAGCTCCTGCTTGGCAGCAGTGAAGTCATGGTTGCTATGGTGCTGGGGCAGGATGGGCCGGTGCGCGAGTTAGGAGATGATTCGTTTGGGATACAGGGGGTAGAACTGTTATATTAACAGACACACACGCACACAATCCTGTGGGCATGAGCGAGCACACTACAAAAACAGAAAAGCAAAAATACCCAGGTAGCGACATAAATAAAGACACACGTACACCTGGGGCTGCTAGTTGATAACCAGACTCCGTGGCTCATGATATAAAGCAGCATCCGCTCCTCGGCAGACAGACACACGCCGGCAGCGTTCCGTGGCCTGATGCCCACCGCTCAGGGCGCACAGGCCCGGCTCAGCGCTCCCAATCAGGATTTAGGCATCTGAGTATGTGGCCTCCGTTCGAGGACTCCACACCTCAGTGAAAAGGAGCCAATCCCCTTTCCCTTCCCGCAATCTGTTCATTTTAATTACTCCTCCTCCTTCAGGGCATGACTTCTCATTACAACTCCCCTCATTTCCCTTCCTTTTTTAGATCACAATAAAGACACAAATGATTCATTTTGTTGAGGAAAACAAAGCTATTGCCAACACCGGAGACCCATTGTAGCGATACGGCCAAGCAATAGTGGAAGCCACAATTGAGGCAATTTTAAAGAGAAGTGAAGTGATAATCTGTGGAATTAAAGGTTAGACTCCATCATAAATGTTCAACATGCTCTAAACTAGTCAAATCCGTAAACCACGACATGCCAGAAATGGCCCTTTTCAACAACGCTGTTGTTTACCATTGAATAAAGCTAATCAAGGGCTGGCTGGAAACTGGAACTATAACGACAATCTTGAGGGGCTCTTTTGCTTTAAACCCCTGAAGACTGAAAGTTGCCATTAACTATTCTATTAAACAATTGGCAGAGTAATCCTCTTAAAGTGAAACCAAACATCTGATAGCATCTGCTTATATAAATATTCATTTGCATGATTAAAGTTTAGTGAAAGAATGGATTATGTGATTTGGTGGAAAATGGATTAACAGCATGCATTTTTGTGCTGTGGGTTGAGTGAGATGAGGTGACTTTTCCCTTCATGTCAGAAAACGAACTAAAAAACTATTATGGAGGTATTTTAATGAAAAAAAGTAATTGATTCAATTATTAATACACTTCCATAAACCACCAATCATTTGTCCATCCATCCATCCATCCATCCATCCATCCATCCATCCTTTTAGAGATTAATTTATTTTTTACACAAATAGTCTAATTTCTTCTTTTAAACACTAAGGAAATCTGTTTTAATTATCTGTTAATCATTTTTAATTTAGAATTTTGGAACATGTACAAACAAGCTCCCACTATTGTAGGCGGATTAAAAATTGCATTAAACATTATAATTCAATTATGCTCAGCTATATTTATCTGATCTCTTTGACTTCTGTAAACCAAAAGTTTAGCCAGGAAAACCAGAAGGTCATTCTCCAAACATTGACAGACTTGGACAGAAGAGTTTCATAGTTCTTCTATATTTTCAACTCTTGAATTTACTCAGCTGCTCTGGTACATACTACCTGACACAAAACACCACATAAAATGGCAGAATGACATGCTCGCATCCCCAAAGCAACATGAGGTGAGGCCAAAGAGCATGGCTAAGCAGGCAATCAGTAATCCCTGGACCAAATACATCTCACTCCTTCCCACACACACTACTAAATGCATGAGAATAGTCAAGCAATTCCTATAAGCACATGCTAACTCGCGAAGGGCTGCGCTGTAAAATGAGATTACATTCACAGTGCCTCACAGAGGAAATAAGCTAATACTGAGTCACAGATGTGGAAACGTAATAATATTTATGTGTGAAGTGTAAATCGTGTTTTGTGCCAGTGTGGGTATATGCATTTTTTTTCACCTTTCTGTTTGGCCAGCAGGCTTTCAGAACGGCTTGGCTCCTGAAAAACACCAGTAGGTGGATGTCTTGGTCGCTGAGGCTGAATGAACGTTCTAGGATCTGCAGGACCTCAAGTCGGGGTCGGACGGGTTTAGCATCGTCCCCGCAAAAAGGACGTAACCATGCCAACATGTCCTCTGATGTCACCATATTCCCACTAAAATAAATTAATGTAAAATAGTCTTAACATAAAATCAGAAAATAAATCTGCATTTTGATTTCTTTATGTACACATGCAGTATATTACAGATCATCCATGCACTACAAAGTAAGGCTGAAAGAAATTAATACTTTAACTCAGAAAGGATGCATTAAATGGATAGTAAATAAAATAGATAGTAAACGTTTACATTTCAAATAAATGCTGTTCTTTTGTACTTTCTAGTCATTGAAGAATCATGGAAAAATATGCATCACAGTTATCTTAAATATTAAGCAGAGCAGCTGATTTTATCACTGATTTTAATAAGAAATGTTTATTGAACACCTAATAAAAAGCATAATGAAATGATTTCTTATGGATCATGTGACCCTGAAGACTGGAGTAATGATTTTATTATTTTTTATTATTATAATCCCATTTAAAGGGTTATTTCACCCAAACAGGAAAATTATACATAATTTACTCACCCTCAAGCCATCCTAGGTTTATATGACTTTCTTCTTTCAGCCAAACACAACCGGAGTAATATAAAAAAAAAAATATTCAAGCTTTATAATGGGAGTGAATGATACAATAGGCTTTGAAGACCAAAAAAAGCACACCCATCCATCATAAAAATAATCCATACGGCTTCAGGGGGTTAATAAAGGCCTTCTGAAGCAAAGTGATGCGTTTTTTGTAAGAAAAATATCCATATTTATAACTTTATAAACTATAATCACTGGCTTCCGGTAACAGCCGTACACAAATAGAGTTCCGGCGGAAGAGTGACCTCTGACCCGACGCATGACGTAGGATGTAGGAGTAGCGTAAGCTTAGGTGAGAGTAGACAAATAAATCACGGTTCAAACAAATAGAGCTGGGCAACAAACTAAAGTCTTTAAAAATTCTTGTTTTAGACTTCTAATTCCTGACCGGTGTTTTGCTTTGCTCTATCCTCTGCACTTCCGTGTTCGAACAATACGTCATGCGTCGGGTCAGAGGTCACTCTTCCACCAGAACTAGACTCGCGTATACAGTAGCTGTATACAGTAGCTGTATACAGTTATACAGTAGCTTATAAAGTTAGAAATATGGAAATCTTTCTAACAAAAACGCATCGCTTTTGCTTCAGAAGGCTTTTATTAACCCCCTGGAGCCGTATGGATTATTTTTATGATGGATGGATGCACTTTTTTGGGCTTCAAAATCTACGGTTCCCCATAATAAAGCTTGGAAGAGCCAGGATATTTTTTTATATAACTCCCATTGTGTTTGGCTGAAAGAAGAAAGTCATATACACCTAGGTTGGTTTGAAGGTGAGTAAATTATGGGATAATTTAAATTTTTGACCCTTAACTGCAGAAACATCCCTGTAACCCACAACAAACAAACAAACAAACATACATACATACATACATATATACACACATATGTATATACACTGTATTATATGCATATACACTGTATTATATATATATATATATGTATATACACTGTATTATATATATATATATATTTACACTAAAGAGTGTCCTTATACAATCTTATACTTAAACTAGCATCTTATCCCTTCCTTGAGGTCAAATGGATAACATTGTGTTTCAATAATTGTACATGGGATAGGAACATTGCATCAAAGAATACACCTACCCGCTTTCTACATTAGTGTGCACTGCTGCAACAATTCCTTCCAGTACCTTCAAGGGGTCTGAATAATCTTTCAAGGCGTCCTTGTCACCACTGAAACACAGACACACACAGACAGACACACACACACACACACACACACACACACACACACACACACACACACACACACACACACACCTTCAGTTTTGATTCAATGTCTTGAGGCTTTTAAGTGGCTCTATGGCTGCAAATGTTGTGTGTATGTGTGTGTGTGTGTGCATCGAAGGAAGAGATTTTCACACTGAGCAATCTTAATGCTCTTCTGCTGATGTTCTAGCTGCAGGGCTCCTCCCTTCTCTTCTAGCCTTGTCTGTCTCCCTCCATTAAAGGTGTTTGTGTTATGTTTTCATGCATGAGGCTGCACCACCTAATTATGTTTCTATTAATAATTGCTTTGTGTTTTTATGCCAACATTCTCTTATTTCATTTCTACTGCTACAGAAAACACTTCTGTCAGTCTGGCGTTAAATAATCTTTGGCCTCCAGAGACCGTTCTTCAGAGGTGTCCTCTTCTCCATGATGTCAATAAAAGCTCAGTTTCCTTCACTGCTGTTGTATGTTAGACCTTACCATATCTCTTTGGTTAAGAGATATCACAAGTCAATAAAACATGAGCAATGGTTCGGCGGGGATGACAATTTTTATCATGTTGCTTTCAAAACATTCATGTTTCAATATCCTCTGTATAATATATATTATTTACTTCAGCTGTATTCCCACAATCAGCAGAACGCTAGTTGGGACACATTTTTCAGCTTTGGCCTTGCTGTAATCTGCATAGCAGCCCGTTTTATTGCTACAGCATCATTAAAATGTTCATGTAATGTTAAATTCAAAGAATTGCTCTGACATCCCTCTGGTACTCTGGTTATAAGAAGTTTAAAGGGTTTATTTTTAATTCCCACATGAATTAATTATCTTTTAATCGTCTAAAATATTACATTCTGATTGTAGTACTAATATAATAATCATACAAAGATTAAAAAGTTGTCAATGACTTTTCTATGACAATATTACTTAAAATATTCCAAGTCAGTTTGGGGTCAGTAAGATTTTCTCTTAAAGAAATTAATTTTTTTTTTTTTTTAATTAACACACCCTTGCTGATAATTAATCCATTTCAAATAAATGCATCTTTCGAACTTTCTATTCTATCCTGAAAAAATGTATCACAGTTTCCACAAATATATTATGCAGAACAACTCTTTTCAACATTTATAATACAATTTTCTGAGCACCAAATCGTCATATTAGAATGATTTCTGAAAGATCATGTGACACTGAAGACTAGACTAATGGCAGCTGAAAATTCAGCTTGACCATCACAAATTACATTTTAAAATATGTTCAAATAGAAAACGGTAATGTAACATTTTAATAATATTTCACAACATTACATTTTTTGACTGCATTTTTGATCAAATTAATGCAGCCATAGTGCATAAAATACTTAATTCAAAAATATTTAAAAAATCTTACCACGCCCAAACTTTTGAACTATACTAGCCACTTCAAGCCATCTTGAAACAGATTTAAACATTAATAAATCAGAAATCAACCGCAAGCCAAGATTTAGAAGAAGCATTCAAATATTTCAGCATCCCTTCAGTATTTAAGAATTTTAGCATCATCAATTTTATGATGCAGGGAGCAAAATCTTAAAACCTTGCTTTAAACTTCACTGCACCACTGAATGCAACTACACAGCAAATACACCGGTGTCCTTCAATGAAGGAACACTGTGATGCTAAAGGATTATTTATACATGAAACGTAACCGTAATCTTTTACTCTGCAGATATAAACATCAATCATGAGCAGCTTGGTAGACCACAGATTCACACCTCCTTTCAAAGAGAATTTCTATGCCGTTAAAAACAGGGCACAAGAAAGCTGAGTACATCAGAGAATACAGTTCGATGAAATAAACTTTACAAAATAGTTTGACAATTCCCTGCACCCAAATCATTTCATTGTTAACGATTCATTTGCCCACCTCTACAAACCAGTAATTAGCAGCAGAAGACAGGAACACGCTTTCGTTTTAAGCAATTACCTAGAATATGAAGCACTCCAGGAGAGAGAAGAGGGGGAAGGCTGCATCTGAATAAAAGCAACTGTAATCAATCTTCATTTTTCTGACCATCGTTTTCTCTGATTCAAGGGACCTTCACTAATCTTGCTTGATTACAGATCGAGCTGAAACGTCTGATCAACACAGACTCACAAAGCAAAATGACTAATAAGGAGGTGCAGAATGACGATTCCCACTCTTTGATGGTCTAAGGCCGAGTGTCCACCAAAGCGTTTTTAGCCAGCTGAAAACACTGGACGCTCTGCTGAAAACGCCTAGCTGTGGGCGCTTGAGAGCGTTTTGGCAGCGCTGCGTTTTTTCAGTTGAGACGCTTTGTTGCTATGATACAGAATATCCGCAGCACAGTTTACTTGTAACTGATTTCGCAGATAATTTGTTTCATACTAAAAATTTATTTTTCATCCATTTTGTTCAGTTAGCTCTGCTGGTTGACGTCGCTGTACAGAAAGAATGTTGTGAGAGTTGGTCGGTGTGGTATTTGTCCCGCCCCTCCTCCACTGTGATTGGACGGCTGTGTAAAAAGTGACAGTGATGAGCGCTGCGTTTTACCCAAAGTTGAACATTCTTCAATTCTCGGCGACCTGTAAAAAATACCGGGCACTCAGCACTTCAGCGTGAAATAAAAAACGCTCAGCGCCTCGTTACGCTCATGGCATTCTAAAAACGCTGCGCTCCCATTGAAAACAATTGAAAAAATACACCAGCCGCATGAAAAAACGCTTTGGTGGACACACGGTCTTAGAGAATGAATAAAAAAAATAAAAAATAAATAAATAAATAAAAACCTTTACAAAGTATTTGGAATGTAAAGGCCTATTCACAGCACATGCAAAATGAAAACAAGAAACAAATCACTAATAAAAAAGTAGGGATGTGTTGATAAAATTCTGTTTGATTCTGATAAGATAATTTTTTATGGCATATCTGACAATATTAAACTTTTAGATGATATTGAGAAAAAAAAGAGTTTTGAATGTTACAATCAGTTCTGGTAACCAATGTGTGGGATGCAGGAGAAATGGGCAGGAATAAAGATCTGAGCGACTTTATCAAGGGCCAAATTTTTATGGCAAAGCGACTGGGTCAGAGTATCTCTGAAAAGGCTTGTGTGTTGCTCCGGGTTAGCAGCATTATGAATTCAGAGAAAACAGTGGTCCAAGGAGGGACAAACCACAAACCATTGACAAGGTGTTGGGCGCTCAAGGCTCATCGATGCACGAGGGACAGCAAAGGCTATCCCGTCTGGTCCGAGCCAACAGTGTGGCACAAGTCACACAACCTTTTAATGACGGTTATGGGAGGAATGTGTAAACACACAGTGCATCGGAACTGGAGCTTGGAGCAGAGGAAGAAGGTCACCTGGTCCGATTAGTCCCATTTTCTTTTACATCACGTGGACAGCCGTGTACGTGTGCACCATTTACCTCGGGAAGTGATGGCACCAGGATCGACAAGCCGGTGGAGGGAGTGTGATGCTCTGGGAAATGTGCTGCTGGGAAACCCTGTGTCCGGCCATTCAAGTGGATGTAACCTTGACACGTACCACCCACCTAAATATTGTTGCAGACCAGGTACGCCCCTTCATGACAATTGTGTTTCCTGGTGGAAGTGGCCTATTTCAGCAGGATAATGCACCCTGCCACACTGCACACATTGTTCAGGAATGGTTTGAGGAACATGATGCAGAGATCAAGGTGTTACCCTTGCTTCCAAAGTCCTCAAATTTAATTCAGTTGAACATCTGTGGGATGTGCTGGACCAACAAGTTCCACAGCGCCCCGCAGAGGACCAACATCATATTAGGCAGGTGGTCTTAATGTTTTGGGTTATCAGTGTACATTTTGGTCATCCACCCATTCAATATGGTACTGATTCATCATGCATCCCTGATGAGAGTTTTTTTCTTTTTCACAACATGTTCTAAACAGGAATCCTTTGAAAAGTTTTTGGCTGTATGTATGCAAGATTCAGTACTTGAAACTTGCTGAATGGGACATAATCTACCACCAAGGTAAATTATTAAATCACAGTGACAGTCTTTCCAGACTTTTTAGGATCTTAAATGTTGGTTTGAAACCTTAAACAAATAGGTTCACAATATACTGCCTTTTATAAGTTGTGGTGAAAAAAGAGATTGGTTCAAAAATCTACACTGGCTCTACCCTACTCTCTGAACTGATAGTATTACTAAGGATAGTGTTATTAAGAACCAGCCAGCAGGGAAGGTGGTGACCTCCAAAAAGCAGGAGATAAAAGGTAAGAAAAAAAGCGAAAGTGAGCTTTAAAGGAGAGAGATGAGAGTCCAGGGCAGAGGCCAACGTTGTGTTTAACTCAATCAAGCAAAAACACATCCAGCCTGACACAGGTTAATAGAGGGATAGGCCATAAAGACACAGACGGAGAGAAGGAGAAAGAGAGAAAGAGAAGGCATTACGAGAAATGAGCGAGGGTATAAAACAGACAGGGAGAATATGAGGGTGAGATTAAGAAAACAACATCGGTGGAGAGAAATGGGCAGAAGTGCAGATCGCTGTACCTGAGAGCAGTTATGATCAGCTCCACTGCGTCCTGGACGATGCATTTCGGCGATAGGTTACTCGTTCCCACGGCGACTGCGAGCAGCTGCTCGATTCTTTCGAGGGGCTGTCCGTCCATGGCCATTGTGACAGCCAGTTGGCGAACCTTTGATCGCTCGGACCTAGACAGGTCATAAATGCTACTGTACTTCCGCAAGCTCTCCTAAAACAAGAGAAGAATACAAAGACATAAACACTCATGCTCAGGCGACATTGGCCTCTCTATGTCCCTTTTGAGACATCTAGTTGCAAAATACACCCGAAGACAAGTATGAAACAGGACAATTTGTTTGTTCACTGAGAATCATGAGGAACAAGCTTGTCACACACACACACACACACACACACACACACACACGCACGCACGCACGCACGCACGCACGCACGCTTCAAAATCAGGGGAGCCTTTTCAGGTGTCATAAGCGCAGTTCTGGCACAAAGGCAATAACTATGCTTCCCATTATCCTATGCATACACTGCCATTTAGAATTTGGGATCAGTGCATTGTTAGTTTGTTTTAAAGCAAAAAGTAAAAAAAGTAATTTTATTCAGCAAGGATGCATCATATAGATCAGAAGTTGCCGTAAAAAAATATCATGGGTTACACATTTTTTTTCCTCAACATTAATAATAATAATAAAAGATGTTTCTTGTGAACCAAATCAGCATATTAGAATGATTTCTGAAGGATCGTTGAAATTGTTATTTTATTTTTTTAATGAAGGGAAATATCTATTAGTTTTTAATGCGGTTAAGTTTAATTTTTGACTCTATAAGCAATGACTGCACTAATGCCAGTGACAAGCAATATCTTATTTGTTCATTCAATTTACAAGCTAAATAAGTTACATTTAGCATTTGTTATACTAGCTGAGGATTTTAACTGAAATAGATTTTTATTTTATTATTATTATTTTATTTTTTTTTTAGAAATGTATTAGATTTTTTTTAAACTGCAGTCCGTAACTTGGCGCTCTAGCGGTTAATAAACAGAACTTTATATGTCTTGCGAAAGAACATTGTAGCCGAAGCAACTCTGTTTTTGTCTATGACGAGTCACGCAGGTAACTGGGCTACTCCGCAGCGGTGGCGACCCGACCTGTCTAAAATAGACCGAATATAAACACTTATAGGTGTAGCATAGTTATTCAGGATAAGACAAAAACAAGGTTTTGAAAATGGATTCATGATGTACTCGCTTATTATATAAATTTTGAACACAAAAAAAAGTTACAGACTGCAGCTTTAAAGGGTAACTAAACCCTAAAACAACTTTTTTTAGTTAATGATCTGTAAGACTGGGGCTTTATTAGTGCTGTTCATTGATTTGAGTAAATTTTTTGACATTTGGGTATAAAGTTTTAATTCTACAATATATGGTGTAAAAACGTCTGAGTGTTGAACGGTGGCTACTGCAGTTGAATTTTCCTATTGGAAGTTGTGGTGCTGTGTGATGTAAGCAGGCACCAGCTCACCACGCCCTTGCCATAGGCTCAGCCCCTGGTATAAAAACATCTTGTTCCGTCAAATCCACTGGAGCGAGTCAGGAGTTGGAATTGCGAGTATTGAAAACGATAAGGATAGCGTATATTAGCATCTAGTTAGCATAGCATTTATATAGTTATTTAGATTATTTCGTGTAGCCTATGTAGTTAATTAGCATAGTTGTTAGTAGGGCTGGGTAAAATAAATAGATATCCCGATTTTAATCGATTCTCATTTTTACGAACCGATATCGATTCTTAAATCCCAAGAATAGATTAGGCTAGTCATCCTGTTTTCAGTTGATGAATGAATGGAACATTGTAGCGCACATCCCATCCAATAAATCGCAATAATATTTGTGCTTTGTTACTATTGATATGAAACAAAGTCTCAGATTTCAAATTACATCCATTTTCTTACGAAATTCAAAAACATAAATACGGTTTTGGCGCTGTGGCGTGAGATCGCTGTGGCGCAGCTCAGCTCGAGAGAAGCAGCAGTGCGGAGCGCACATGATCTTCTCTTCCACCTTAATAATACCAGTTACAGTGCGAAATAAACATGAATGAGCATCTGAAAGTGTGTTAAAAGATAGAGTATAACTTATCGGAATCCGTGTCATGTCACATGGAATCGCTCAATCAGTGTTTCAACCGAGGAAAGACATCAGTAAAACAGCTTGTAAACAATGTCATGTAACGTCACATTTACATCCAGTGACCATAAACTCGTTAGTCAGCAACAACAATTTACTCAAGAAAGAAGCATTTTGCTAAATATATGCACCATATTACATATTCAATATAATTTTTAATGTTCTTCAATATTTAACGCATGTTTGAATAAATCTGGCAAGTTTTTATAACAGCCCCCGTTTAAATGTTTATATTTCAAATAACTATATTATTATAAAATAAATAAAAGTGTCATTTTTACCTTCAATATTATAGTAGGCTAATGAAGCCTAGTAGGCTACAACTGACTCCCAGAGTTTACAGCATTGGTTAAGAGATTTGTTTTCCTTGAGAAAATTTGCCATGTATTGTACCTGATATCCAAAATAATCCATATTGAATCGAAATCGAATTGCAAGCTTGTGAATCGAAATCAAATCGAATTGTGAAATTTGTGTCAATAATACCCAGCCCTAGTTGTTAGTGTAGTATTGTTAGAAGCATAGTTAGTTAGTAGTATTGCATCAGTTAGGATAGCTTCAAGTTAGCGTAGATTTTTAGCATTAGCTTTATCTGTATTTAGTACAGTAGTTAGGATGGGACGTCTTTATAAACATTTATCATTCGTCTCTGCTATTAAATTATCTAATTCAAAACGAAAACAAATATTCTGTTTATGTAATCTGTATGACAAGATAGAGATGTCAGTTGTCCTCATGGCAACTCATTATCTGCTAATGTGAACATGCCCATAGAGAGTGCGCACTATTGAAACGTGGGTCACAGGTGCAATTCCTTTGTTGAGCTAACACACTGTTTTTTTTTTATCGTATTGCAAATTATTAATTAATGGATGTTTTAATAAAAAAGGGAAAAAAAGGGCACCAAATATAATCATCTAGTAAAGCGACAGGCTCATACCCGCACCTGTAAGCTCACGTTCATCTGCCTCCACTTTTAAGCACAATCTCAAAATCTAATCAATAATCGAAGAATAAAACCAAGTTCTACCCTGCAGTTTTTCTTTTCTAATCTGTTACTCTCAGATGTACTTTAAAATAAGGAAGAAAAAGTATAGAAAATCTGTCTATACTTATGTTTCATTGTGAATTTAAGTTAGTAACTCTCCTAACACTAGCAGGTTGCAGGCAGCAAGGCAACTCCAACAGAGAATTAAACTGCAGTTTCCAAGATCGCGTAAATCCCTATGGGAGCATGTTGTGCGACACGGTGAAGGTGTGCCGGTAATGAGATACGGCAGTATCTGCTCGATAAGTGTGCGCTGTAAAAATGAATCCATATATTTCCATATACAAATGGCTCAATGTGCGCATTAAAGAAACCACAGGCTGACATGGACTGCCTGTTACTATCCTGCAGTCAGGACACCAGCTACACACCTGCCAATCAATCACAGACACTGTTCACAGGTCAGGAAAGGGAGAAATTGTGGAGGAGGAGGAAACAAGCAAGCAGCTTGGATACTTGCAAAACATTTAAGGCTCTGTTTACAGCATCTGTCTTGGATGATAAAATGACAGTTATGTTTAAGTTAAGTTTATGTGTGCGTTGAAGATTACCTCTTGACTTGTCTTGAGTGACAGAGTGAAGGAGTGGCTCAGAGTCTCTAGATGAGCGATAGACTGCTGCACGTGAGTGAGGGCGGAGTCAAAGTTGGAGGCGGAGTTTTCACTTCTGTCATCATTACCCTTTTTTTTACTCTTGTCGCTAATGCCTTTTAGAGCCTTCTGTGCACGCTTGGAGATCTCCAGCCTGGCCTCTACAGACAGCTAAACGCATACAGAAATCACACACAAAAGAAAGACAAGAATAAATATGTTAAAAAGCTGAAGGTTTTTTTCAATATTCAATATGTTTTTCTATTTCAACCAAATATTATGATTCCCTAGCGAGAAAGTCCTACCTAAAATATAAATCCTTTATATCTTTGTATACATTAGGATATATGAAAATAATAATAATATACAACAAATAATATACATAATTCAAATGTTTGGGGTCAATATGTTTTTTTATGTTTTTAAAAGAAGTCATGAAGTCATGAATGAACTGCATTCATTTGATATAAAATACAATAAAATAGTAATACTGAAATATTATTACAATTTGAAATAACTGTTTAAAAAAATCTCTCTCTCTCTCTCTCTCTCTCTCTCTCTCTGTGTTTACATAATATATGTGCGTGCACTGTGTATAATTATTCAGAATCAGAATCAGTAAGAGCTTTATTGCCAAGTGTGCTTGCACACACAAGGAATTTGTTTTGGTGCTGAGGCTTCCAGTGGACATATACAAATACAACAAGAAACATAATACTACAAATTATAAGAATAAAAATATAAAAATATAAATATATGGGAATAAAAGTATCACAGTTGGGTTTAGTCAGAATAGACATTTCCAGATTTACAGATTATGAACTTATTTACAGTGTTTTGAATATTATAAATAAATAAATCTACATATAAGTATCACCTGAGTTGTTGGATATTGCACTAAACAGTGGGAGTATTGCACTTAAGGCATATGCCTTGGGAGGAGTGTTAACTGTTCAGGAGGGAAATGTAATTATTTTGTATATATATATAAATACACACACATGCATGTATATATTTAAGAAATATTTGCATGTACAGGTATATACTTATATATAATTTATATTATATATAAATATTTTATATATAAATAAAAACAATTCTTAAATGTATACATGCATGTGTGTGTATTTATATATACAAAATAATTATACAAAGTGCACACACATATATTATGTAAACACAAACCTTTATTTTGGATGCGATTAATCTTTTGACAGCCCTAATATATATATATATATATATATATATATATATATATATATATATATATATATATATATATATATATATATATATATATATATATATATATATATATATATACAGGTCCTTCTCAAAAAATTAGCATATTGTGATAAAGTTCATTATTTTCCATAATGTAATGATAAAAATTAAACTTTCATATATTTTAGATTCATTGCACACCAACTGAAATATTTCAGGTCTTTTATTGTTTTAATACTGATGATTTTGGCATACAGCTCATGAAAACCCAAAATTCCTGTCTCAAAAAATTAGCATATCATGAAAAGGGTCTCTAAACAAGCTATTAACCTAATCATCTGAATCAACTAATTAACTCTAAACACCTGCAAAAGATTCCTGAGGCTTTTAAAAACTCCCAGCCTGTTTCATTACTCAAAACCGCAATCATGGGTAAGACTGCCGACCTGACTGCTGTCCAGAAGGCCATCATTGACACCCTAAAGCAAGAGGGTAAGACACAGAAAGAAATTTCTGAACAAATAGGCTGTTCCCAGAGTGCTGTATCAAGGCACCTCAGTGGGAAGTCTGTGGGAAGGAAAAAGTGTGGCAAAAAACGCTGCACAACGAGAAGAGGTGACCGGACCCTGAGGAAGATTGTGGAGAAGGACCGATTCCAGACCTTGGGGGACCTGCGGAAGCAGTGGACTGAGTCTGGAGTAGAAACATCCAGAGCCACCGTGCACAGGCGTGTGCAGGAAATGGGCTACAGGTGCCGCATTCCCCAGGTCAAGCCACTTTTGAACCAGAAACAGCGGCAGAAGCGCCTGACCTGGGCTACAGAGAAGCAGCACTGGACTGTTGCTCAGTTTTGCATGTCATTCGGAAATCAAGGTGCCAGAGTCTGGAGGAAGACTGGGGAGAAGGAAATGCCAAAATGCCTGAAGTCCAGTGTCAAGTACCCACAGTCAGTGATGGTCTGGGGTGCCATGTCAGCTGCTGGTGTTGGTGCACTGTGTTTTATCAAGGGCAGGGTCAATGCAGCTAGCTATCAGGAGATTTTGGAGCACTTCATGCTTCCATCTGCTGAAAAGCTTTATGGAGATGAAGATTTCATTTTTCAGCACGACCTGGCACCTGCTCACAGTGCCAAAACCACTGGTAAATGGTTTACTGACCATGGTATTACTGTGCTCAAATGGCCTGCCAACTCTCCTGACCTGAACCCCATAGAGAATCTGTGGGATATTGTGAAGAGAAAGTTGAGAGACGCAAGACCCAACACTCTGGATGAGCTTAAGGCCGCTATCGAAGCATCCTGGGCCTCCATAACATCTCAGCAGTGCCACAGGCTGATTGCCTCCATGCCACGCCGCATTGAAGCAGTCATTTCTGCAAAAGGATTCCCGACCAAGTATTGACTATTGAGTGCATAAGTGAACATAATTATTTGAAGGTTGATTTTTTTTTTTTTTTGTATTAAAAACACTTATTTTATTGGTCGGATGAAATATGCTAATTTTTTGAGACAGGAATTTTGGGTTTTCATGAGCTGTATGCCAAAATCATCAGTATTAAAACAATAAAAGACCTGAAATATTTTAGTTGGTGTGCAATGAATCTAAAATACATGAAAGTTTAATTTTTATCATTACATTATGGAAAATAATGAACTTTATCACAATATGCTAATTTTTTGAGAAGGACCTGTATATATGTATGTGTGTGTGTGTGTGTGTGTGTGTATATAAAAACATTAATTTATTCCTGTGATGGCAAAAGCTGCATTTTCAGCATAATTTCTACCATCATTACAAACAAACAAACATAACAATAGTGAAGGAAATTAAATTCTATCAGTAGTAGTCACCCACAGGTGACCCCATAGAGTGGAAGTTACCCAAAATGTCCTCACATCCTGAAATGGTGAAATGTGCTCAAGCTTTTCCGCTTGAACTAATGCTCAGTCAGCAATGGGCCATTATTCTGCAGCACATCTACTATTATAATCCACAATAGTAATGATGTCGCATAATTCAGTCTCATTCCATTTCTCATTTAGTTTAATCTCAAAGAGAAAACTCCATAAGCCTGGGTTCATCTTATACCGTTTACCTCCAACACTCCCCTCCCACGCTCATATGCTATCACTTATACAAACGTACATAAACTGTATTTACTCACGGTTCGCACTTAATCTACAGCAGAGGCATGGCAAATGTCATTGGCTGCTTCTCCCTGTGGCATTCTTGAGTACCAAATCAATGTCACTCTTACCTTAATGGTGGGAGTGGGTGTTTGTTTATGGGAATGAGAGTTTGTAACTTGCTTTCAACTCTAATCATTACATTATATCAACATAACAATCATTGCAATAACATCATTTGAACACCCCAGGGGCCAACGAGCATTAGCGATTAGCCTTTTGATTACAGAGGCTCATTTAGGATGTTTGCCACAGGCCCGAGTGTGTATGTGACTTTTTTTGTATACAAGTGTGTATGCTCGACTTGCAGGCAGAATAAATAGAAAACGAAGCCTTCTATAAAAGTATGGAAGAGATGAAAGGTGCTAAAACATCACACAGCACTTAGTGTACATGAACATGTCCAAGTCAGTGAACTGAACGCACCACAGACTTATGGCATATACATGTGCATGTGTTGATTTTAATGATTCTTTTTAATTGCAGCAGGCTTTAAACATGTCAGCATGACCACTGTGCTTCGCTAGGAATCTATGAAAGCATTTGCACTGGAGAAAGTATTTGATTTGATCTGCTCTGTGGGCAGCAGGGCTTTTCTTAATGTACAGTAAAGAATTTTGTCCCACCAAAAAAATCCAGGCTTCTCTATATTATCATGGAGGACTGGGAATCAATGTATTAAAAATCACATTTCATACTGTACGTAATTGATGGTTTAAAAATGAAATGCAGTTAAATGTACCAATATATATAAATGATTAGTGTATTATTATATATAGTTGTATTTAAGTAACATTTTTAACATGAATCAAATATTCGTGAATATATACACTTTCAATACCCTTAAAATGGCATTAAAAGAACAGACAATTGTTCTTTACCCTTACATTTTTTTTTATTGATTTGTCATTTCTTGTACTCAATGGCATTTGCAAATATGGTAACAATACAGCTCTGAGCTTAGCCAATTATTTTTTGTTAAATTCATTGTTTTGTTGCAGTTTGAGAGGATTTTGAAAGTAGATGATTGCAAACTTCGAAATGAAAACCCTCAAGACCCACCCCCTTTCTGCATTAGACTCACCTTATTGGCTGCTTCAAGGGAAAAGGTGATAGCATCCAAGAAGTTAACACAATCTACAGGCAGCAGTCGGTCAAAGTATTTGGCACAGGTGTCATAGGCATGAAGGAAGTCGTGATCGCTCTGCGGGGCTTTTTTCAGTATATGCTGATCCCCTTCCCAGAACAGTTTATGAAGCCAGGTGGCATGTACAGCGCTAGAGGTAATCGGTTCTCCTCCCTTCTGGGGGATTCGAGGGGCCAGTTTGGAGATTGACAGGACGTTCTGGCTAGTCAATATCGGCTCCAGAGCTTTCAAAGGAACTGAATCCTGGTCTGTCAGCTTCTTATAGTCCAGACCTAAGGAGCAAAACATTATGATTCCAACATCATACAGAATATACACAGGGAGTAGTTGTCACACTTTTTAATGTAGTGAATATTTCTCAGATTGAAAATCAATATCTGTATAGGCACTTCATTTAAGGCCTTAGCCACAAAAATACATATACATATACATACATACATATATATATATATATATATATATATACACACACATACATATATGTGTATATATATATATTAGGGGTCGACCGATATGTGATTTTCAGGGCCGATGCGGATACCGATTATTACAGATCAAGTAGACCAATAACCGATATTTTGAACCGATATATAGCCTATGTCTGGTGTAAAAATGTAAATTAATGTCAGAATTAAGAATAACAAAGGGTTTTGACAAATACTTTCTTTAAATGATTTTAAACATATCTTTGAATCTGAGAACTGTTATTAATAATAATAATAATAACTTAAAAAGTGCAGGGAGCATCCAGCAGCATTCTGTAAATATTTTGTAAAACTCTATTTTAATGTTTAAATAAAATTTTTGTAATCAAAAAGCATTTCTAATTAATTGAAATCATCAAACTTAATTTATTTAGTTTAACAAAAATTTAATTTTTAGGGCCCTATGAAAAGACGAACTTTTATTTTGACGGGTTGCCGTGGAGATCTTTGAGTTTCTGTGTGTTTATGATATGACGATAGCTTTTCTCAGTTGAAGCATTAAAAAGCTCATGAAGCGGCTCTGGAGATGTTTATGCAATCATGTCCTCATATAATGATGCGGCTGAGGCTGAAAACAGCGCAAGCGTAACGCGTGCTCCAGTGTGTGTGTGTGTGGTAAATGAAATCACGCGTCTGCGCCATAGAGACAAGCAGGATTCATGAACGCGGTTTCAAATTCGATTTGATTTGTACTGACCTGCTTTTTATTAATTCGACAAATTCAGTGACATTCCGCTTTATACAGTAAATTCCGTTTTTATGACTGGATTCCGCGATTCCGTCTGTGTTTTCTGCATCGCGGAAATCACAGGGCCCTATTATATTGAGGTGTTTTGCAACTTCAGTGTAGTAATTTATTGCTTCTTCAGCAAAAGTCTGCTGCTGCCTTAACTCTGAGAGACAACTGATGCGTGATCAGTGAAGCAGCTTCAGTCTGCAAGTGGTTTCGGTGTGAGAGTGCAAAACTTTCAGTGCCTTCAGCTTTCCGCGTTGATTGGCCGGACTCGTGACTCCCACAAATCAGATGTAAGGGGACATTAGTCTAGTCTACAGAGTGGTGAGTTCTGACAGAGGCGGCTGCGTCAGAGCCAAATATAGCGCATTTCAAAATTAAATTATTTTACCGGCAAATCGGTTTTGAAAATGGCCGATACCGATAACCATAAAAATGCTTAATATCGGCACCGATAATCGGCCAGGCCGATAATCGGTCGACCCCTAATATATATTAGAGATGCTCCGATCAGCATTTTTGGGGCCGATCACCGATTACCGATCACCAAAATCATGATCTGCCGATTGCCGATCACAGAATGGCAGCGGAATGGGAATCTTTTATCTATAATCTAGCAGAGTTTGCACCATTTGTAGAAATGTGTTTATTTAATTGTATTTAGAAAATGAGATGTCTTAAGGCTACTGTAGGCCAGCTTTCCCAAATAAGGCAGAGTAACATTACATTATTCCAAACAAAGAGGGGTCAGGCAGACCAACACACATCAGATCAGCCTAATGGGAGGGGATCAAGTTACACTTAGGCATATTTGGAAATTGTAGCCTCTTAATACACCCACTACATTTACTAATTGGCAACAAAATGTACAACTTGTTACACCAAAACTGGCTACTGATAAAAGGACAAAACTATGGCAAGTTTTTTTCTGTTATTATTATGAACGTCTGATGTAGTTGAGCAGAATGCTCTTTTATGAAGTTACTTCATTAAAGGACATATTTAATGAGATTATGCCTGAAAAAGTTTTGGATTTTTTATCATATGTTCATTTAAAAATATATATTGTATAAAATGACAATGTTTATATTTGTTTTGTTTTATTGTATTTATATGATATTTGTATTTTTATAATTGAATTTTTGCCATGAAAATAGCTTTGAATGCAGACATGGCATTAAATAAAATAATCTGAATCTGATGTAGTTGAGGAACCAACTACGTCAGATCAAAAAAAATAAAATACCACCACCACTTTTGAAACATCTCGCGGCACGAATGTACCAATACAAATAAATAAAAACATCTCCAGTTAACTCAGAGCATTCATGTTGTTCATTTGTTAAATAAGAGGCGATCTAGCGCTGAAATGTTTTTTTATTTTTCAAGTGATCAAAGTGCTCGTTGCCGCAGCGATCAGTGGCGCAGATACCGCGTTCTGTTGTGGCTCGCGCGGTGCACGGTCTTCACTCGGACGCGCGCTTCAATCCGTTGGGAGACTCCCTATTCGTTCCGGTGAAGGAGAACTCATGTTGCCACTGCCAAGCTCCACTCTACTGTTGTGTGCCCGTGAGCCACGCATGCAGGTGGGAAAAAGTCGCGCGAGTAATTTACGTCACGTGATCGGCTTTTTTGATCGGCGCTTTTGGGGTTCGCCGATCAATCTATTTTTAGCCAATATCGGCCGATCATGATCGGCGTCCGATCAATCGGAGCATCCCTAATATATATATAAATTGTACATTTCTCCTGTTACATGTTACACTAGAGGAACAAGGACAATGGAATCCACTATTAACAGTGAATGTGGAATTTGAAAATAATCAATCTCAATTAATCTGAAATATGGGACATTTATTGCAGTTTCAAGTTTCGATATGGTTTCTATTTATGTCAATCAATGTGAATTGGCATGCCTCCAGGATATATCACATCAGACAGACATTACACTGACAAACAAGCTTCATCAGGGCATTAAATATTGAAACACCTGCCTCTGAGAATGGGCCCATCTCACGACAGGGGCCAGAAGGGCATTCAACAAACATATACACTCAAACAGATAGAGATGTGGAAAAGAAGGTGCCATCTCTGTCCCTTGGGTTGTGGCAGATGCTAGGAATAGTCTTTACAGGACTGTGTCAGGGAGCATGTATGCGACAGGTGTGTTTTAGGTGCCTACTAAGTGTGAAGGTATCAGTTGAGACAGGAGAGAGTATGGTGCAAAAACTCTGACAAACTCCCTCTTGACCTTTCAATACACTCACTCCAAGACTACCAAGTTGAAAGATTATTCATTAATCATTAGTTCTAGCTCCTTTCAGTACGATATAAGAAGTGGCATAAAGCTACTCAGAATCACAATATTTGAGTATAAGTCTATGAATAATAGATTTACTGTAATAAATAATAGATATGCTTTTCAAAAGTTAAGTGTTTGCAAGAAAAGCCCTTCTATAGTATGTTATTACTAACTGAAAGCACATGCAACCGTATTTAGAACTAATTAACAGACACATGCACTTCTGCACAATCTGGAGAAAAAAAATCCTTGCCTTTTCTCACACATAAGTATACAACTTATATGCAGATATAACTGAATGACATTTATTACGTTTGCATTATCACATGCACTGCCCTCAATGCTGGAAAGAGAGAGAGGTAAGGAGCTAATGAACTCATTTAAACCTCACTCCATGTTTTGTGTGCATTATAATAATCTCTCTTATCAGAAAAGAACAAAAATGTATTGTATGCGGGCTAATTAACATTCCTCTATTACTTTCATTGGCACCCTCATTGCTCAGCGACCCATTTCCTGTCATCTCAGCTGGAGAGAGATGTGTTATTACACGGGAAATTTCTGGTTATGGTGTTGATTGACATGCTTGCAAGCAGGAGCTGATTTACCGCTTCATTTGTGTTGCCAGGTCGGCTATTTATCGATCGAATCCTCCTTTCTTCAAAACGATTTTTACACTCATTTTAATGCCTGCTGCAACCAGCGTTTTTGTTCACACTGTACAAAACACTGATTTGGTTTTCAAACCTGATCATTAAGATTGAATACCCTTTTGGACGTGATGAGTTCTGATCCATTTGTTCAGACTTTGGCTGTTACTCACCGACAGCGACGGCTTTGAGCTTCTTCAGCAGTTTGATGTGCGTGTCGGGCTTCATAGCAGATTGAGGGAAGTAGTTAGCACAGCCGCAGTTCTCCAGAAGAGTGAAGTAGAAGAGGATTCGGAGCTGGTCGGTTCCGGCTATACTGGCATACACATATTTAGTCATGTGTGTGTAGAATGACTCAGGGTCACTCTTTAGAGTCTCGAACAGGCCCAGAGCCTCCATCCGGCCCTCAATGTTTTTGGTGGAGAGGCTGAAGAAATAAATAAATGAGAGATGGATGGAGATGAAAGACTGGAAGGTGACAGAAACAAGACAATGAGCAGTTGTAACCAAGGTCTGTTAAAGCATTGATCACTCAACCTTTGCAAATTGCTTGTAGTGAATCAATTAAGGCAATGCACAGGCATCCCCCCCCCCCCACACACAATTGTCCCCCGAACCAAATGAAGTACATTAAGGTCGAGTTAATATGCTGCGACGGCCCACTTGTGCGAGAGAATTGATTTTGTTTAATCTAAAAGAACTTCTTCAAAGTCCATTAAACTTTATTCACTGTGGTTTGACCACTTTCAGGACCCCATTTTTTTTATATTTTTTTTAAGCAGTGAATTATAGCCTATGGTGAGCAGTTACTGACCCACCATAAATCTGATGTCAGATTCAGATTCTATGGGTGTCATGTTTTATGTTAGCGCTGCCCTGATTTCCATAATTTATCTCCACGGTGACTTCATGAGCAGGCGTGTGGACTGGCCCTCCACCCTGTTCTAATTGAATGGCTTTTCAGTAAAGATAAACAGCTTTACTGCACCAGAGAAATATCCCATAGCAATTCTGATGCATTGAAATGTTTTATAGAGTTGGGTTATCAATAAATTACTATGTGAACCTTCAATGACTGCCAAGTCCATTTATCCAGCAGGTCTGCTGATGCTGTACGTGAGGGTGGACGTGTGAGAAGGAAAGGGGTTGGAGAAAGAGTCGTACACAGTAATAGAGAGAAAAGACGTAAAAAGCATGCTGACTCACAAACAGGACAGGGAATAAATGATTTAGATAAGCGGGTTGTAGACCTCCACGGGGACAGGAAAAAAAGGCCACTTTAAAATTGCCTCTGAATTTCTGAGTTTGCACATTTTTAAATATTGTTATTGTCCGATTTTGATTGTTTTGGACAATGCAAGAAAATGATCTGAAACAAGAAAGTCTATTACAAAATGGTTAAAAAAATAGAAAATTCAAGTTTTCGAATTGCACAGTAGTGCTCACATCAACTCAAATGTGAGAAATGTTTGGTTGCAGTCATTTCTGCTAATAACCACTTACTGACTTTATGGATTTTGTTTTATATATAAATACATGGAAAAAAAATCTTGTGTTTTTGTTCACTCTTTATGCATAGGTTCTCAATGAACATGTAAATGACATTCAGTGTATAAATGCGCAAAAATACACAAAAAAAAAAAAAAAAAAAAATCAGGGGGCAATACTTAATTTCTACATTTTTTGGACACCGTAATATATTTTCTAAGGATTCTTTGAAGAATTTAAAGTTCAAAAGAACACCATTTATGTTAAATAGAAATCTTTTGTAACATTACAGATGTTTACCATCACTTTTGATCAATTTAATGCATCCTTCCTGAATAAAAATTATTTCTTAAATTAAAATAATTACCCAAAACTTATGAACGGTATATTAACTATTATTATCTAACATAAAACTAATCTAGCATTAAAACAACCTGGCTTTCACAATGTTGGCCGATCCCAGTTTAGATCCTCTGGACTGGTCCAATGCTTATTCCAATAAAAATAACTGTTCTTATTTTTTTTAATGACCACAAGGGCACTTTTACATTTCAGAATGAACAAGTTCGAGCCCCTGCGGCATCCCTCTTTGCAAGCCATTGTGCAAGACACAACGTACAGTAACATTCATAGAACACACACAGGTCTCAACATTTGTGAGCACTCAGCATGTGCACATTGTGTTACAGCTAATCATATTCAACGTTAATACAACAAAATGAGCGAGCTGCAGGCTGCATGTGGCCATTTGGACAGAGCCCAACACCTATCCATTGTCTACAGAGCGTAACCCCTATGGACCTTAACACATGTTTAATGGAAATGACTATACTGGTTGGAGGCACGATGTCTCTTGGCCAAAAACAGACACAGAAAGAGCAATGCAGAGAGAAGAATACAAGACAAGCTGGAAAACAACAGCAGTCCAGACCAAAGTAAGGAAAAGAAGATGATAGCAGAGACAAAACAAGACAGAAATTACAGGAAGGAAAGGCAGCAGGGAGAGATAAAGAGTGGGAAAGACGAGCCTCTGACTGCAGTCTGCTTATTAACACAGAATAACTGCTTTTAACAGGATCAATACTTCACTAAACACAGCAGCCATTAATCCTGTCTCCCTGCTGCAATTACAATGCCAAGAACGGATAAAGGGTGTGTGTGTGAGACACTGAATTCTTCACTCAAGGGCAGACTGAAAAACTATCACTGACCCCCTTCGATATACATGTTATTAGTAACAGTCCTGTAATATGATTGGTCATACGGCATTCCAAGGGTGCTGACAGAGTCCAGCAGCACTGGGACATTCCAGACTAGAGTATGCGAGCAGTGCAAAGCAAAGTTGTGTGTGTGTGTGTGTGCGTGTTAAGAGTGAAATGAAAAACCTGATGTGGACCTAGAATGGATAGATGACCCGATTCTTTTAATGAGAATGGGAAAATTGCCTTCTCTCCACTTAGCACACATACTTTCTAATGCATGCTACCAAGTAATACTCAGATCAACTTGTCTGATGTAAAAAATTGATGCTGTGGCTTCTTTTGGAACTATTTTTGATGGAGGAGGAAAAAAAGTAAACAAACTAACTGGTCAAATTTTTTCTGAAATGTGGCTTGAAAAGTTGTCAGGTTTCATATTTGTAGAAATGCTGTAAAATAAATATTACACTGCAATCATGCTGTTGGTCGGAATATTACCACCTGATTATATGTCCCAGTTTCACCTTAGGTAAATCAAAATTAAACATGCAACTACATACAGTGTACAGATAGACTAAAGACACTTGGGGTTTACTTGTGACTGCCTTTAGCCCTGTTGTACCCTATATTTGGTTGAAAATTTGTGCAAACCTCAGCTTAATGAATAACCTGAAAAAGAAAGCCAAAAAGGACATTTGATGCCAACAAAATGTCGGACCAATTTGAAATAGCACTTAAAATCTGGCTCGAAATGCATTCAGCTATAGAAGCTAATGCATTATAATGGCAGTGCAGTGTGAGGTCTTATACTGAATCATGAATTTGAAAATTGGAATAAAAACCCATTTGAAGCCATTCATGAGTTTTGAAAGAGTATCCTCAGGGTATATAATACACCTAACAAAGCATGCTGGGCAGAAAAAAGCCAAAACCCTACAGTGTATTAATCTGAAAAAAAAGGAAACATCTAAAAATAAGTGACCTTACCTACCATTTTCAGTCCCTTATAAAGCATAAAATGAAATCTGAAAAGAACCAATTCATTCTGCTGGTCCAAAAACATGACTAATGTGACCGATTTGACTAAAAAAAATTTGGCTAAGCCAAATGATCAATACACCAAAAATAAAGTCTTGTCGGACTAAAACAATAAAAAAGGAAACAGCAATGTTATTTGGCCCTAAACAGAATATACAACAGAATACCTGAGAAAAACATGACTTGGTGCAGGCTGGCAATAAAGAAAAAAGGATAGACTGTAGACAGAGCAGCTGTTTAGAAAGAGAAAGATAATTTTGGACTGGCCATCTGTCATATGTAGGATTCAGAAAAAAAAAACGATCCCACATTTGAAACAATTTGTCCTGATTTCAGAAAGTTGGAGTATAAAACACAGTTGTAGTTTGTATAAAAAAAAATAAATAAAAATAAAAATAATAAATGCCTCTAGATTTCAAAATATCATGAAACAAACAGTGATGTGCTTATACACATACAAACAGAACTACTGTAACTGGATCTAAACGGAAAGGGACTGAACTATTTATTTGAACTAATTGAACTAAGAATGAAATAGACTGGAACAGAATGGAATGAAACTGAATTAAATGAAAAAGGCAAAATCTGAAGCAACGCTAATTTGAGTGATTTCAATCCAATGCAAAGCCAAAGCAATCATGCCAAAATGAGCAATCATTTCTATGAAGCCCAATTAAATTGTGCTTCAAAGCTCACATTTTACACAATAGTGTAACTATTTCAAAATAACAAGAGAGAATGTACAGTATCAATAAATCTGCACAAAACTGGGGATGATGCTTAAACATGCCAAATTACCCTTTGTAATAAAATAAATCAATGCATTTACTGTACATAACTCAGTTGTGCCTTGTGACATAATAATCAAAATAAACCACCAGGGGGAAAAAACAAACAAAAAAAACCCCTAAAGAACTGGCCCTTTTCAAAGCCTTTGAAAACGCATTATATAACCACATCATATGCAAATCATATAAACTGAGTAAATAGCATAAACGATGCAAAATATGTTTACAACTCCTCATCAGTCAGAAAAGCCCATTTGCTGACAAATTAGCAAACAGAAACTGCAATACAATAAAACTTTTGAGTAATTGCCAAAGTTGTTCAAACTCCCTCTGGTGCCATTCCATTCTCCTTTGATAACTCCTTTGAATGGAGTGGGGAGATCTATTTTTTTTATATATATTTTTAAGAGATTTCATGTTCTACAGAGAGATAAAAAAAAAAAAAGACAACAACAGAAGCCTTGAGTATGGTAATGAGCATGGAATGACTCTCACAAGGGAAAATATGAAAAAAAAAAAATATCACATTCACAGTAAATCAGTTTCACCCAAGCAATCTGTACTAAATAAGCAAAGTCAAATGAGTGCCTGTTTATGTAGAGGGAGGGAGAGAAAGGGAGGGAGAGAGAGAGAGGGAGAGGGAGAGAGAGAGAGAGAGAGAGATATTCGGGGTGATTAAACCCGGTGAGAGATGGAGAAGGAGTTGATTAGACCAGGCTTTGAACAATGATTCAGCAACAAATTTACCGTGCAGGGAGCTCAGGAGGGGTGGCACATTGTTTGTGTGTGGATTTTCAAAGCCCAATAAAAAACCGACTGCAAAACCATTTCAAAAAACAAAGAGCTTCTTGCCTTCGCTACTAAACTAAGTTTGGCAAATCACACTGACCGATCGACCGGAAGCCAGTTTCTGCGATCGATCCGTGCAATCTTCTGCTTGCACCTCTAGAGCACAGGGCTGCAGGTTTTTGACCCTCACGTCGAGGAAATAAAAACTGTTACTTGTGGAAGCTGCAGACATTGCTTCTAACTGAGGTTTTGCAGGCTCATTCCTCCGATGTTTCTGAAAATCTGTTTTCAGTGTGAGCGCTGCTAATGTCTGCTGTGTGTGTGTGCGCGCGTGTGTGTGCGCGTGTGTGTGTGTGTGTGTGTGAGAGTGAGAGAGAGAGTTAGAAAGAGTGTCTTACCCGCTATCAGTGAACAGAAACTCAAGGTGCGTCATGTGTACTTCCCAGAGAGGAATGCTGTACCGATGAGCCAAAGAACGAGAGATCCCATACACGCTCTCATCCAATGTCCTAGATAGAATGATAGATAGACAGAATGACATATAGAACGACAGAAAAGTAGACAAAGCAACAGAAGGTTAGACAGAACAACAGACAGACAGACAGACAGAATGATAGATAGAAAGAACATTAGAACAAAAGACAGAAAGTCAGACAGACAGATAGAGTGTTAATAAAAGGCAAAAAGTATAAGTAATAGGAACACAAATGAAAAATGAAATATACACATATAAAGAGAATTTCAATTACATCTATAATGAAACTTTTTTTAAAACATTCAAGCTTAATTAGGTAAATTCAGTGTCTTGGTCTTTCTAATCTTGGCCAAAATGGCTGCCCATCAAAGGCCAGGTGTAACAAATCCGTAAAAATCCTGATCTGTCTTGTTCTAAAAGAATGATTTGATCCCTTTTCTGGCTGCTCTTGCAATTCAGATCTGCCCTGAGCTGCTGGAACTTCATTTTGCAACCCCTACAGTAAGAATTGGACATTTCGCCAAATCTTGCTAGACCTTTAGTCACCCCCAGACCTGTGATTCCAGTCCTTATAAAACTGTCTATCAGGCTCCTTAAATCCAGGGCTCTGGTTTGGATCAAAAGATAAATCCTGAAAAATGAGCTTCTCTTCTAGAGAGTCATATTCAGAGGACAGACAGATTAAAAGAGATGTGTCATTCTTTTTCAACTCCACACACATTCTTTGTGAATGTCAAGAGTGTGCTAAATTGTAATCTGGCCAAAAGGTCACTTCATAATTTCCATTCCTGTTATTTGAGAGTGTATGACTTTAACATTATTCAAAAATATGTAAATATATATATATATATATATATATATATATATATATATATATATATATATATATATATATATATAAGTACTTATAAGTAAATAAAAGTAAAAAAAAAGAAAAAAAGAATTGATATATATACACATATATATAAATACAATTAATAAAAAAATAAATAATACACACACACACACATATATATAATAGCATATATTTGATGTCTTGTTTTCTTGAGATCACTATATACTAGCATTCTTATGTTTTTGATGTGGTACACGGGCACACAATACTTACTCAGCCAGGCCCAGAATAGTCTCTTTCTTGTACTGGTTGTCGCTGCTAAATCTCTGGACATCAACTCCACGGCCGAGTCCCTGTAGCACCTGAGCCTGAGTAAAGTCTGTCAGTCTTTCACTGTATAGTTGCAACTGACCAATCAGGGCCTGCAGTTCCTCATTATCCCATTTGCATCCAGCATGGTCTGTCACATGCTTGGTCACAAGACGTATCAGCCCTCTCGGATCAGCCTACATAGAAACAAGACATGTAAGACTACAACAACTACAACGACTCAATTCAAAAACCATTCAACTTTACAAACACAAAGATTTTATTTAAAACAGTAGGGAGAATAATTATATTTCTCACACCTATTAGATTCATAGGGATAATCAAAGGAATTCAAGAATTTTTAGTATTTACGTTGCCCTTCCACTTTAATAACAGCAGTACTCAAGTGTGTTCTCCAGCTCGATTTGAGAATTATCCAAAGAGCGTATTGTGCTTTAATGCAAGAAAACGTCTGTTAACAAATTTAGTAACCTACTAGTAGTACGAGTAGAAATAGTAAATGGCTTAATTTCATGTCAGCATTAAAGGCTATTAATTGCAAGAACAAGGTGGAATCTATCAATCATTAATAAAATAAATAAAAATAAATAATCTTAAATTAAAATCTTTTTTTTTTTCAAATTTACTTGTGTTTAAAATTGTTAGAAGTCTGATGATGATAAACTCATTCCGCAAAGAACTTTTGGACTAAAACTCCTGCTTGATGACATTAATAGGATAACAGTTCCATCGAATATAATACACTTTCTTTTTCATTTCCAGGTTTAAACTAAATTCTGAATATCAGATTTATAATGTGGTCTCACACTTCTAGACCTGTATATTGTCGCCAATCCTGTGGTCTACAGTACATCATTGCAATTGTTATGCTAAGTAATAATTTAAATTCAGTGTAATTCAGTCTGCCACGAAGAGAACTGAACAGGTTAAGAGCCTTGACAGAAGAACAGAATATAGAATGATTACACACTAATCTATATGGAAATTATTACAACGACATGTCATGAGTGCGATAACAGAATCTGATAATGGGACGCTGTGTGGGATTGTGTATTATTGAACTCTGACCAAACAGCACATGTTCTGAGCTGACAATACGGCAAGTAAAAAAAGACTGTAAAAAGAGAGCGAGAAGTGAAGAACAAGGCACAAGAAAATAAAAACATTAAAAGAAATGGAGCACAACGACAGACAGGCGTGTTAACGTAGATAAAGACCAGAGCAGGATAGAGGGATGAGAGACAGATGGAAAACAGTGGATTAAGAAAAATACATGCTTTTTTTTATTTCTTTATTTAATTTATTAGTTTTAATGTAAACAATAACACCACTGGTTTATCCTCATAGCAAGTATGTCCTAGTCGGTCATAATTTAATTTACCCTATTGGCATCTTCTACTCTGCCAACTTCTACCACCTGACACATGAATCTAGCTACAATTTTATGGTTAGCTGCATTTAAAATAGTTTTTCCCCCGCTGTCCATGACCAGAACAGACCTTCAACTCATTTTTAGGTCATCGGTTGTGAACCACTGATCTGTGGGATACAGAAAAGACACATGATGGATGGATATGGCGAGCATTTGAACCCCCTCTCCGAGACAAGCTCTTTCATGATGAAACATCTTTATCCAGCTATTCCCTTTCTGTCTCTCTCGTACTGTGTCTTTAGAGAGTGACAATCCAACCACAAGCAAGATTCAGCCTGTAGCTTATACATCAATTTCTATCCATCTTTTGCTCTTCCTGTTGTTCACACCTGCCCTGTGTTTTGTGCGCATGTAATCAGGCATGTGAACTATAATAACCGACCCTGCGGCAGACATGCCCGAGAATTCAGGCGGGTTTTCGGCGGTAATTACCTCTAATGATGTTAAAAGACCTTTTTGGATGGGTTAATGTGCAAGGTTCACTGCATATTTGCATGTTTATAGTCTGCAATGCAGTAAAATAACAGGCGTATCGCATTTTGCATCTGCATCGCCATCTATTTACGCTAAACGTCCACAGGTGTGTGTGCGAGAGTGCGGAGGTGGTCGGTTTGGTGCCCCCCTGAACGGCCTAAAAAGATCTAATGCTTGATCATTCACACTTTATCGCAAATCAAAATAATGATAAGTGCAGCATCTAAAACTAATCAAAAGGTTTGGGCTGAAAAACAGTGTGTGCTTACAAACACCTATTTAAATATAATGAGCGCATAGGTGGGCTGAATATGTTTGCTGCAGGCTATGATGAACAGTTGTGTACTCTGTGGTTTGGCTGTCTTGCTCTCACTCTGACAATTATGCTAAACAGCATTTTGATTCTCCTTCTCAAAGACAGAATGGCACACACTGAGCATCTCAACTGCAACCAAAGATCTGGCTGGATGGGGCTTTATTATAAAAAGGAGTTTGCTTAAAAGGATTAAAGCTTCGCCTACTGATGGCTAATGCACACACACACACACACACACACAAAAAGCACATGGTGTGTTAAAAGGAACATCCATCAAAATCAAATAAAAAGCTGATAACTAATCACTGCATCCTCGCTGGTACTCAGAATGCAATATTAAATTACAAGCTCGCGCTGTGTACGACAGACGCGGCACCGGCTGTAAATGCGTCAATCGTTAATAATGTGTTTATCAAGCAACAATATCTCTAAGTAGATTTCAAAAGACCAAAGGTAGTCTTTTAGCTGTCTTGCCGTATTATAATCTTACTGGAGTTCTGTCTGTTATTCCACATCAGGGAATGGATGCATTGTATAGTAGATCTGGGCTGGTAATCGAAGGTTTGGCAATTCAAACCCTATAGGGGGCGATTCAGCAAATCAGCCCCGACCGAGCGCGGGATTTAACCCCAGAATCATTTAATAAACATCATCAAGGGAGATTAGAATCTGAGCAATAGCTACTGATGGGACGATAATTCAGAAATGCAAATACACATTTTTAATTCACAACTTATTGATGATGTACTGTAAGCAACAATCCTATGTGACAGATTAGGTAATTAAATGTTATATACTATATGTAATGTATTATGGTATTGTAATCATATCTGTAGTAGATCCATTGGATCTATTTTGTATTAAAAAAGATTTAATGGAATCCATGAAGCTATTTTTAATTATAATAATTGATTATATCATTTAAATAATTAATTCAATTATTTAATTGCAAATATACATACACAAATTATGGTTCAAAAGATTGGGGTCAGCAAGTTTTTTTTTGTTGTTTTTTTTTAAATAAAGTAACTTTTAAATCAGCAAGATTGCATTAGATTGATCAAAAGTTACAGAAAAGGCATTTATAATGTTACAAAAGATTTCCATTTCAAATAAATGCTGTTCTTTTGAAATTTAAATTTATCAAAGAATCCTGAAAAAAAATTATGTTTCTGCAAAAATATTAAGCAGAACAACTGTTTTCAACATTGATAAGAAATGATTTTAGAGCACAAAAACAGCATATTAGAATGATTTCTGAAGGCACATGTGATACTGAAGTACATATAAAAATAGATTCCTTTTGTAAAAAAAAAAAGCCACATCACACACGGAGAACGTTGTTCTGGGCAAAGTCTGAACAAAGTCAAACTGACATTTATGTTTGCAAGTGGGTAAAAAATTACATTTTAAATAACATTTAAAATGAAATGTCTATGTACAGTACAGCATAGGCTTTGTCCAAACTTCCAAATCTCAAAAATTGCTTATACAAAATGCTGTTCATATTTATGTCCATTTACAACGATTTTTGAGAAGTAGTAGTAGAATTGAGTAGAATTTTGAACAAAAACATCAGTTTTTTTTATAGTTTTTAGTAAATTAAATTAACTAATCTTTGATACAGTGTAGTGTAATGTTTGTTCTAATTTACATACAAAGATCCATCTAAACTGAAGTAATTCAAAAGATCACAGATCGTTTCCTTGGGCAAATAAAAGTAGAAAGCATGCGTTTCCACTCCCATTTAAAGCATGCACTGATTTCCATTTTGACAGAATCAGGAACAGAAAACAACACCGGTTGCGGGAGAAAACATTTGCTCACTGTTAGTAGGGCGTCACAGTACAACAGGATCACAGTCTCATTCCTACACAGAGAACATAATTATGCACTTAGATTTGAAAGAAACATCTTGTTGGGCTTAATTTGCAATGCAAAGGCAGTGCGCCGTTTCAGATGGAGCCGAATTCATCCAGAGGCCAGACTGCACGCTCCTACAGACCTACTTGCTTTTAATAACAACACGTACATGTGCTGCCTGTGATAGTGATGATGTCTGAGGGGGATCTGCTTGGAAAAAGAGAGAGAAGGCAAAGGAAATCACAGGAATGGATGTGTGACGGGCTACAGAGAGAAATTATGTGTTGTGTGCGAGAGAATGAGGAGGTTTAAATTAAGAGAAAAGGAAGGATAAATGGATTACCATGAAAGAAATGAGTGGAGAGGCAGAGAGAGCGAGAAAAGGCAAATGAAGAGACAAATGGATAAGACGATGAGAATTTGAAGAGGTGCAAATGATGGGGGCGTTTGAGGCCTGTTGCCTGCCGCAAGACCGTCTCCTTCAACAAATATTAGCAAACACATGACAAATGTCACTTGGAAAGAGAACAGGTGGAAATAAAACACACAGAACATCATATTCTTTCTCTTTCCATCAGCGGTAATGGATTTTTCTCTAGCATTTAACCAACGCCACACAGAGGAACATTACAATCCATTAAGAAGAGTGTGTTCGTGCAGATGTGCGAATTGCTATACGGTGTACACTAAACACTAGCCACTTATTACCCCAGCTTTCCTTGGAAAACAAAATCACTCTGAGTGCACCTGTGGGCAGCGTTTGGCCGTGAATCCAGCGAACTGTAACCTTGAAAAGCATCAACAAACAATCATTTCCATCCATGACCTTTCTGTATTGCTCTTTAAAAGAGAAGGCCATTCAAAATTTCCAGTTCGGACTTGAAAGAAACAGGGTTAAATAAGTAACTTAAGGGTCTGTCATTAGTTTTCCTGCCGAGGCGCAATCGAAACAATGCTAAAAGCACATAAAATGAAAACAAATTATAGACTTGTGGCATGCCTTATTTGAGTGTGCTTTTTCAGCGGATGTTCTATTTATTGTACACTCCTGGCAGGAACCTGGAGCATCCCTGGGATTAACTGCTGCGCTCAAGGGCGAAACGCCAACACCGGATCTCACAGTTCACAGTTTCTTCAGTTACTTCAGCGTTTCGGTTTTCTGTCCTGCCCGATTCACCTCGTAGCTGGTTGGCTTGGTTCATCATGGTTTATAACGCTTTAACGAAGACTTTAAAATACTGGAAAAAATACTTCAGGAACCAAAGTCGCTTAAAAAGTTGGCAGGCCCTGTTGCAATCAGTGACTGCTGAAAATTCAGCTTTACCATCACAGGAATGCATTACATTTTAAAATAATAAACACACACACACGGCTCAAAATTAACCCCCGCTGATTCTGGGTGGGTTTCAGCAGTGGCGTATAACACAGTTATTTCTACTAGCCACTTTGGCGAATCGAATTTTATATATAATATAAAACTTTTTTCGATTGTATTATTTAAAAAAAGCATCTGAAATTATAAACTATGTGTAATGTAGTGTTGTCAAAAAAAAAAACAAAAAAAAAACATATCGATACTGAAATATCTGAAACGCATCCAATACTTATTTTCCGCTGAATAGATACAAGATACAGTACCAGCTGACCTTTCAGATAATAATTTCACAATATTACTGTTTTACTGTATTTTTTATCAAATAATTGCAGCCTTGGTGAGCATAAGAAACTTGGGGTCTTACTGACCCCAAACCTTTGAATATTAGTGTAATTATGGACCAAATAACTATAATAATTATGGACCAAATGACATGTAAATCCAAAAATCACAGTTTGTTTTTGTTTTTATGCGTCATTCAGAGGCAGGGCTATTTGAAATAGACAATAGAAAATAAAAGAAAAAAAGAAAAATAGCTTGACTTTAAAGGAACAGTTTACTCAAAAAAGCAAATTCTAAAATAATTTACTCAGCCTCATGTCGTTTCAAACTGGTATGAATTTCTTTCTTAGACGATATTTTGAAAAACAATAATGTCAAAGAGGTCCAGTGTTGTTTGGAACACATTGTTCTTGGAAATATCTTCTTTTTTTTTTTTGTTTTGTAAAAAAGAAAGTCAAGAATTTTCATTTTTAATTAAATAAATAAAAAATCCCCACTTTACAAGCACCTCATCTTGACAGAGCCACAAACTATGACAGAGCCAGTGCTGCTTTATATGTTTCACACTGCAATATAATTACAAGAACGTTTCCTTGTGCTGTTTTGTCTTCCAAACTGTTCAGCCTGTAGCTAAGCAGAGAGCTGATAACAGTGACAGCTCTCAGAAACGAACTGTGTAAAGACTCTGAAACAAACACAGACCGTTTCAAGCTCACAAGAGCAAAAAGTTTAATGACTTGAGTTCACAGAATTAGCTTGCAGGTCTAGTTCATTAAAACAAAATGTCTTCAAACTGCCAATCTTGTGTCAGCAGAAGACAAGTGCTCACTGAAACTTTGTTTAAATATTAAAATATACGCTTCCAACTCATCATTTTCTTTCCTTGTTTGTCTCCTTTTCTAAGCCACATTTTAGAAAACATGAAAGCGTAAAATCTCTTCTACTTTGTGAACATATTGAAATGGATTCACCATTTATATTTACAGTCTATTCCACTTTTTATACACAATGTTTTAATGTAATTGAAGAAACCGAGAAGCTGTGACAGTATTTGTTTTTAAAGTCTTTCACAGTTTGAGTCAATATTCGCAGGCACCGCAATCACCATCCAATAAAACTTGTAAAAGTTGTGCACTTCTAGGCTTCCCTTCTGAATTCAGAGCAGACTCTACGCTTACATCTTTCAGGAGTCAAAGTCTCAAAAATGTAGGGGCACAGTCAAAGTTCACTTTTTTTAATGACTATAACATTAGTTTTACAAGCAGACCAGAAGTTGCCCTTCGATTTCATGATTTTCAAGATGAATCCAAACTTCTGAAAAAATATCAAGTTTCAATCAGGAGAGAGAAAATTTACGTTTACACTCCGACATAGCACTTTCCACTAATACAATAAACTAGGTTGTCTGTTTAGTTTCTTTAAAGGATCAAAGGCATAAGCACAAAGGAACTAAAAGCACAAAAATGTTTGACATTTTGATATAAAATGTTGGTAAAGTTGCTTTAGGGTTCGATTCTTTTAACTTGCTTATTAGCTTGCATATTACTAGGATACTGGCTGTTTATTAGTACTTATGAAGCACATATAAATGCCTTATTCTGCATTACCTTATTCTACATCCCTTAATCCTACCCAATACCTAAACTGAAACGCTACAAAAACTACCTTACTAACTATTAATAAGCAGTATATTGGGAGTTTGAGGCAAAAGTTGTAGTTAATCGTAAATAAGTGTTCCCCATACTGAAGCATTACCATAATGTTAAATAAACTATTATATATCATAAAATGAACTTAGCAGTAAAAGTAGCTAGTTGCAAACATCCCACATCTGAAATTAAATTAAATGCATTATACAATTTACATTCAATGGATATAAAAAACTAATTTGTCTAGGGCTGTCAAAATTAATTAGTTAATAGCTGTGATCCATTGCGGTTTAACGCATTACTGAAGCAGTTTAGCTAATGTCTTTTCCCCACATCCTCTGGTTACTGTTATAGTAGGCCTATATGATAACGCTACCTGGGCGCCGCTCACCAGCTCTGTGAAGCGAGAGAGAGAGTGGCCGACTGACGATGGTCCGTGTGGGTGTACGTGCAGAAATAAGTTGGAATGCTTGCAAATCGGGTAATGACGTTGTATCGAGAGGATTGTTCCTCACATACAAATTTTATTACCAAATCTTTTAACTAGTAATTTTATTACTTCTTTTTCGTGATGACAAATGTGCAAAATAAACTTTGAAATGGGGAAAAATGAACTGACAGCTCTCAAACAGAGAGAGCTGATAGAGTACTAACAGAGACAGAAACATCACAACAGCTAAATGTGACATTTATAATGGTTTTATGTGAATATTGTTTTAAGTTCACTTCAATTAAAAGTTTTTATAAGAATGTTTAATGTTCTGTAATTGGTAATAAATGATAAATAAAAACAATGTGATATATTGCAGTTTAGGCCTACTATGTTAAAATTATGACTTTCAGTTACTGTAATGTTGAATGGCTATAATTGCTCATTTTATCCCCAGAAATTGGTATTGGTGATACTGGCCTTCATTCATTGTACAAAAATGCCATTAAACAAATATTTAAAATATACGGTCTTTGTTGTTTCAACATTAATTTGGAGATGAAAAAATATAAAAAAATATTTATATTACAGATTTTGATGGCATGATTAATTACAGAATTTTTTTTTTGCAATTAATTGTTTGTTTTTTTAACTATTTGACAGCACTAATTTAGATGTTCAGTGTTCCAAACTTCATAAAAAAATGCTAGAATATAAAATAACATCATATTTAGTTGACATCCTGACAGTGTCCGATCAATATTTTCTGAAGGTTAAGCACAAAATATTTGTAGAAAATTACAAAAAAGAAAGACTTAATTTGGTACCCCTATTTGTGTAAAGTGCCACACAATCATTACTCGCATTACCATCATCATTATGCACTTTACTTTGACAATTCCTGTGAGAAACCTTGAAGACTTGATGTTTGCTCATGATGCTTTATAGGTTTTATGAAGTGTTAGCCAACTAGCACATAAACGCTGACCTTCATGATGAGGATGTTAGAGCAATGATGAGGTGTTTTTGTGAGTCCTGTGGTCAGGAAAAACATGGTGTGAAGGGAGAAGACATACGTAGACAGTGTTCCTTCCTCGTTAACTAACAACTCTCAAAGTGAACTGAGAGGAGCATCATTATAACAGACAGAGAGAGAGAGAGAGAGAGAGAGAGAGAGAGAGAGAGAGAGAGAGAGAAGATGAGACGTATGGGAAGAATGAGAGGGAGAGATGCTCAGGTGCAACAGAGGGTGAAAATGAAAGATGGAATTATGATAATGGAACGGAGGGAGAGTAACAGAAAAAATGAGAAAAGAGGCGTGCAGAGAGAAGATGCAAAAATTCGCAGGGAAGCGGTAAAGTGCTGTCATGTGTAATGCAGATAAACCTGAAATATAACAAGAAAAGAGGAAAAGAATGACACCATAGAAGACGTGCAAAACAGACAGAGGTGGAATGTGCAGAGAAATGGGCAAAACAAAGAGAGGGAAAAAGCTGATACTGTTCTATCAGGCCTTTTCAAGGTGAGAACTTTTATTGTATCGCTAATGAATTCTGTTCTTGACTCGTGTAAGTGTTTGGAAACTTGCTATAGTGCCAGATAAAGAATAATGGCTGTGGAATGGAGGGTGACAGAGAGAAAAGTGTATGTGCACGCTTACCCGGTAAAGTGGGCTGCACTTGTCTTTAAAGCAGGGTGCGAGGCAGGAGTAGATCTGAAGAGAGTAGTAATATGCAGCTAACTGCAGAGATAGTGCCGATGGGGGCTGCTTCTCAAAACACGCGTTAGCATCCAACACCTGAAACAGAGAAAACACAAAGAGGTGTGTTCACACTGTACACTAAGATAACTTTGCTTTCAATAGGGGTGCACCAATTCCAGAACGAGGTCGACGTGATACGATAACTTTTCACTACATTTGAAATTTTTAAATACATTAGGTAGAAACCAAAAGATTGTGAATCTTATTTGTTGAATTAATGCATGTCAACACCATTGCTGAGTATTTTCTCCTTAAAACTCCAGTGAACCAAAGACAGTCTCAAAAACACGGTTTGAAATCGCTGGTGTTTCTGACGTCACAAACTACCTTGTAACCAATCACGTCAATGAGTGGATCTGAGCTGGTGTGAGTGAGTGGAGGTGGGGCTAATTTGCATATTCATAGAACCAATACTAAATGAGGCAAAGGTGTAGAGTTACATTCAAGCTATTTTAAGACGAAGAAATTTTTTTTTAAAGGAAAAAACTTTTAAATATGTCATTTTGGTGATCAAAGATGAATTTTAAGGGATAAAATGATTGACTACAGGGGGACTTTAATAGTACAGTGCATATTTAGAGCTGCTTCAGCAGGGCTCAATGCTAAGGATTTTTTCTACTGGCCTGGTTGGGTCAGTGGTTCAAATGTTTAAATACTAGTAAAATATCACAATTCTCTATTACAATTTTTATACTACAGCAGAATATGCTAGCCTAATTAATGTAAATTAATTAGTAAACAGTCAGTAATAAAATAAGAACAACTAATCCAATTACAAATAGCACAAATAAATACAACAGAACAAAGGTACAACAGTGGTTTTCAAGTACAGAAATTTGAATAAAGTAATCAAATGTAAAATAGCACTGCATAGTCTTCGCTGTGTAAATTCAATATAGATGAATCTTTATTAAAGTTACAAAAGTCATTTAGGCCCCATCCAGACTACTGCGTTTTAGTTTAGAAACGGAGAATTAAAACGAATATGATCTCCGCTCACACCAGCGTTTCAGCTGCGTATTAGAACTGATCTCTGTCCACATTAAAACGACTGAAAACGCGGATCACGTCGTCACCATTCACCTACACTGGGCATACGCCTACCGGTGTAAACAGGAATCAGATTGACTATTCCTCAGATTTCGCTGAGGTTGATAAGTGCCGATCTGGACACTCAAAAGTTTTCGCACCATTCTTCAGGAACTACAACTTCATTGATAAAATTATCCCACCATGCGCTGGTTCTTCCCGGCGCTCCATGTACGGTCGATACTGCCGCTGCACACGGAGTCACAGATCGCTGGAATAATAGCTTGCCTCCGGCGCATGTAGGCAGTTATAGCATTGTAAAATGCAGAATTTACTTGCACTAATGTAACTGGTAGTCCAGGCTGTTGTTGTATGTTTTCTTCCGTTGTATGACACCCAATCAGAGAGCCGAGCGTGAGCCTCAGTGTCATCGTTTCTAAAGTCCTCCCCGTTTTGACCCGTCTTCACTAAAACGCCCTCCGGAGATTCAAAACGCAAAACGGGGTCGGCAGCGTTTCTAAACTTCTCCGTTTTAGGTCTTCGTTTTTGCCGTTTTAGTCTGGACGGGAGGTGCAAACGTAGCAAAAGGTCTCCGTTTCTAAACTAAAACGTAGTAGTGTGGATGGGGCCTCAGTTAAAAGCAGTGAGTTATATTCTGAGCTGTTCGTGACTCGAATTTATGAGTTTAAATCTGCAGCAGTCAGGTGATACAGGTCAGTGCTCTTTAAGTTGTTTTTGTTCATTATTATTGTAATGTTATGTGCTTTGAGACATGAGGTATGCCGACTCATCTCGTGACGTTTTGGAGAGCTGTGAAGGGAGGGTGGGATATTTTGCTTTCAAAGCTAGCTTGCTATTGCTAGCCGCTCCTAAAATTGCCTACCCTACCTTTAAGACTTTTTGCATTTACAGTACTGTGTCCAAAACCGCTGATTTGGCATTTATATTTATATTATAGTGTGAATTGGCATTTATATGTGGAAAGAGTGAGCAAAAACAAGTGTGTTTAGACACTTTGAGACAATACTGTGTACTTTGTTTAAAACAAATTAATTTAAATTAAAAATGGCCTCAGATTAATTTTAGTTCTGAAAAGTATATTATAAAACTTTATACATGAACTTCATTAAACATGAAAATGCCACTAAAATACTTAAGTGAAAATTAAAAAAACTATCTAAATCTAAATTGAAAAGACAAGTAAAAATGTAAGAAAAAAATCAAAACTATTACAACCCTGACATGATGTGTCACAAAATAAATAAAATTAGAAAAATCTCATTCTAAATTGAACTTCAAACTACAAGAATTTTTACGTTTTTTGTTTTCAGTTCAGACCACAAAAATGTAAATACATTTTTGATCCCTGTCTTAAAAAACGTTAGTGATAGAGTGACAAAAAGAAGTGGGACATTACACATTACACTTGCAGTAATGTCCATAATAAGCAGGATGAGTGACTGCATGTCTCAGGAACTCGACCCATGAGGACCATCGAGGCTAAAGCAGTAGAGGACAATGGCCACACTAATACCACATCAATTTCAACCCAACCTCACCTTATAATGAACAGAGGAATCACTAGGGACATGCTATCAATTTTAAGCCCATAAAGATTTTTTTTCCCCAGATGATTTTATTAGAGCATGAACCGATTACCGATCTAAATCAGGAAAATGCAATCCTACTTTCAAATGGAGGCCCCTGATGTAACAGGACAGAGGCTAATACTGTAAGCATTAGACTTACAGTGACTTTTAAATGGCTTTATCTTTCAATACCACACAATTTTGAATACAATGAAAGAAATAGTTATGAAAAACCATAATCTGCACACACACAGTCACTCAGAATGAGAGAAAGAGAGAGAGATCTGCAAATAGAGCAGTCAAACTCACCTGAGGTAGAGCCAGTAAATAGGCCAGAGCGAGTGTCATATCTTTGGGAAAAGCATCACTGGCCAGCTGAAGGAGCACTATGAAATGACACAGGAGATGGAGAAAAAAGGAGGAATAATATTTCAGAGTTATTTCTGCAGAGAAGCACCTCCTTGCTGTACTGTAACATGACGTGACAGAAGAAAGAGAGAGAGAGGGATGAAAATGAGCCTCTATGGCTCTCATTGGCAGTGCATAAAACTGAAATGTGACTGTAACAGTAATACTGAGACCATGCCGCAGATTTAGGTCCAGGACCAAAATATAATTTAAAAAAGCAATAAGATACGAGAGACTGCCCCTGGCTAACCAGACACAAGTAAAGAGCAATAGGACAATTAGTTGTTTGTTTGGTTTCTATTTGTCAGACATTGCACTGAACGTCCACTGTGGAATCTCATTGGTCCAAAATACTGACACTCATAGCAGTATATACAAACTTGCTTACCATGTCATCAACTATCCGATATTCCGATTCTTAAAATACGTGTAAGTGAGTGTGTTTAATCGTTTAAAACCTTTATAAATAATCTTGATCTTGATCTATAACGTGAGATGGGCGCCACCATATTTGTTTGCACCGCAGTTCAGAGAGTCCTGTGAGTCGGATTTACAGCATGTGAATTCATCAGTTTCTCCTGAAATACATGTAAGAAAGTGGCCAGTGAACTGTGAGAAGAATAGAGTAAACTTTGTTTCTTCCACTGTTTGTCTGATATGAATAACACACGTCGGCAAATTATATTTGAATAGATTGTTATTTCTGCTTCCATAGACATCAGTGTGTATTTTACAAAATAAACCGCTGAAAAGGTTAACATAAAATGTGGACAATTTGGTAAGGACACAATGTTGCAATGATTAAATAGTAATATGATAATAATATGAATATATACACAGATTTAGTATTTTTCAGTTTTTTTTTTCTGATTCTTCATGTAATCAGAGACAGACTCGATAGTAAGATCAGATCATAACAGCTGTTGTCAGACTCCTTGTGCATACAAAAATCTCACTGGATTATTACAATTAATGGAAGGAATATTTTGAATAATGTAAACAAATATATAGGCCTAAATGTAAATACTAATATTGACACTACAGCAAAATATACGAAAATATTAATCGGCCTAAGACTTTTGCACACTACTGTACTTCTAAAGCATTTATTAATCTTAGTTAAATGTTAAATTCAACATTTACTAATACGTTATTAAAATCAAAGTCTTATTTCATAGATCTGAGCTAACATAAACTAACAATGACCGGTTGTAATTTTAACTAACGTTAACAAAGATTAATGTAATAAATGTAAGAAAATAAGTTAGAGAAGGTAAGGGTCACTCAGCAATGGATCTATAAGACACTTCAACAAACTACATGATTATTTTCTATGACCATCCGTGAAGTGTCTGTGATAACGACCTTGAGGTCGTAGGCTTCACCTCATTTAACAGAGAACTAAACCTTACAGGCATTGTGGCTAAATTTGATCAATTAGGATCTGACCACAAACACCCTGTAGGACGATTGTAAACATTCATTAAGTCTGCAGTAACTCACATGGACAGAATGCGCAAAGCTGATGAAGAATGTTACTGTTAGAAACAAAGGCAGACTGCTGTGCAGACATATGCAGCACCAGACTCTCAAATACAATCAGTGGGTGACGTGAGAGAAGCCCATCAGTTCCCATTTTTTTACAGAACTGCAGACAGTGTTAGGTTTTATTCTGCTATTCTGAGCCTGTGATGGAATCAAGGGCATTTTGCACGTCAAACAATCTTGGCACGACAATGTTATCAAAAAAAGCTGGAGCAGAGGGAGTCTTGCGTGTGCTGAAATAACAAAGGTGTTAGCGTTGCTAACAGTAAATGTTTTGGTGTTTTCAGCTGTTTGACGGATTCTTCTAACACATCCTTCCTCAAAGTCCCTTTAACATCGAAAACTAGAGGTGTGGCTTCACATAGCGACACAGGGAAGCTGATCAGAGAAGGAGGCTGTCATTATACTTAAAAACTTGTGAAAAAAGTGTGTATGTGTGTGAGTGTAAAAGAACACGAGAGAGAGAGAAAAAAGATAGACGCAATTTAAATTTGCAAAAAATGCACTTAAGGAAAAAAGAACTTTCCAATCTGCATGTGTGACACTGACAGATATATCCTTTAGTTTTTATATCCTTTTAGATTAGTTGAGTCTTGGGGTCAGAAGCCTACCAAGCAAAAAAAATTCAAACAACCCCTACATCCCCACATGTTGTTTGGGAGGGTTTCAAGAAATATCCTCCTCGCTCATCCACAAACAAACTCCAGCAAATTCAGTTGTCAGACACAACTGGAACTTTAAACGGGACCATAAAGAAAAGAGCTTTTTGGCAGCAAACACGCTAGATGTGTTTGGTGCACACACAAATAAAAAGTACCCCATGTGTACAATTTATTATACCGTTGGATCTTTAATGTTGTGGGCATATTTTTCTGCTGGAGGTCCTGGACATCTTGTTCAGATACATGGCATTGTGGATTCTATCAAATATCAACAGATAAAAAAATCAAAACCTGACGGCTTCTGCTAGAAATCTTATAACGGGCCATGTTTGGATCTTCCATCAGGACAACGATCCAAAACAAACATCAAAATCAACACAAAAATGTGTTACAGAGCACAAAATGAAGCTTCTGCCATGACTGTCCCAGTTCCCTGACCTGAAGAGTGCAGTGAACTGAAGAGAAGCACCACCAACATGGATCTGTGAATCTGAAGGATCTGGAGAGATTCTGTATGGAGGAATAGTCTCTGATCTCTGGTCAGTTGTTCTCCAAACTCATCAGGCATTATAGGAGAAAACTCAGAGCTGTTATCTTGGAAAAAGGAGGTTGCAAAAAGTATTTAATAAAAGGGTGCCAATAATTGTGGCCAACGTGTTTTGGAGAAAAACATTTATTTTATAATGTGATTTTCCCTTACTTTCAATTCTTTTACTTCAATGAAAGGTTCGATTTTTGCAATTTTTTTTAATGAAAGATTAAAAGGATAAACAATGCAGATTTATATTTAACAGCCATTTTTGATCATATTTACCATGTGTGCCATTAATTCTGACCACAACTATAAGTGTGTGTGTATATAGTTTTTTTTTAATAAATACATTTATTTATTTAAGTAGGCTAGCCGTTTATTTGTAAATATAATTAACCACAGTCCAAAAAAAACTCCAAACAAGTTATTTTACAGAACAAAATAACTACTTACATGGGTAAATGTCACAATAAAAGTACATAGAATAAACAAGTAATAATATCCTGGTTGATAAGAGATGATCTTCCGGCACAGTTTTCACTGTATGTTCCCATTCTATGGCTCATGGTAAATCAAGACCAGTCAATCTGAGCAATCAAACCAATCCAAGCGCACTCCAGCTGTAAAACGGTGTCCGATCCCAGAAGTCCTATAGCTTTAGCCAAGCAGCATGTCATGTCAGTAAGAAATTGATCAATGGAAATTGATCATGTCAGTAAGAAATCGATCAATGGAAAGAACTTAACAATTTTAGTGACATGTTTACTAACTAAATAATCCAATTAAAAGCCATTTGTATGGTGTGGCTTTTGTGTTCATGGTTAAGTGCTAATCTAATTTGCATTCACGCTGAAAAACAAGCGTTCTAGCGCGAAAATTATGCCTATAAATATTGTTGCGTGCCTTCTCATCAAATTCACATGATCAACCTCTCGTCCTTTTTGCTTGGGAACTAATGTGGTTGGAACCAAAGTTTACAGCGGAGGACTTCTACATTCCGATTGGTTGCCGCCGAACCGCGTCATAGCTCATTACCATAGCTCATTTACTTCACTTCAACTCTGTGTGAACGTATGGAACGTGAAAATCAAGCTCTAAGAATGTGTTGTGGCATGCATGCATACATGGAATGAAAAATAATACTGTTGCATAGTCAGAAGTGTGATACCCAGATAAAAAAAAAAAAAAAAAAAAATGCTGACCATATCAGCAGCGGAAAGCATCCCTAATTCTTAACCATTAAGCATTTCACACATAAGAAAAAAGATTAGAGAGGACATGCGTGCAATATCTAAACAAGAGCAAAGAACCATGACTGTTTTATAGGTAGTGTATTCAGCATACGTTTTAGCGTGCAGGTCATTAATTTAGCATTATCAGCCTGACGCAAGCACTTTCCTTTCATCTCACGTTCTCCCACATGAAGGTGACTTTATGCCTGTGGTGCGCAACTGACCGACAGTGACACAGGAGGAATTAAAAGAGAGGATAAGAAAGCAAGAGGTAAGGGGAGATTCGCTATTTGCATTCTTCCACCAAAGATCCTGCACCCGTCCCATCACTCTGCATTGATTTTCACATTCGCCTCATCCATCTTGAAGCAAAAGGCCTTGATATTTTGACTAGCCGCTATCTCTCTTGTATCGGGAGGGTGCGCATTATTTACTGCTGTCTGCTTGCGGTGAGTACACATTAATTAATCAATATGACGCTATTCTTCCAGACATGTAGCCGGCGAGTGGTGATACATCAGAGAGAGAGGAGGCCAGGCGGAGGGAGCGTCTTCTGCCTGAGAAGCTGCCCCGGGGGCCAAAGATTACAGCATTCCTAGCAAGGACACTGCGACTAACAAGAGGGTGATGAGAGACGCTTAACTAGGACGGGTGAGGTCACTAGTCACCGTGATGAGAGTTGATTTTAGATGTAAATGTTTGTTTATATAAGGAGCAATACCTTCGGTTGAAGGAAAGAGATTCTGTCCCTCGCTGTTGGTTTCAGCCAGTTTGCCTGTCCGCAGTAAAACTTCTGCAAAGTCTTCTTGAGGAGTGTAGACATACGAGGAATACACATCCTCAGACTGAAACAGAAATTGAGGGGAGGAGATATTACACTTTTGTTTTTGCTTACTTATTCTGAATTTTTTTGGCAAATCAGTCACCAAAAAAACACAAAATACACTACCATTCAAAAGTTAAAGGGGTAGGTAACATTTTTAAGTTTCTGAAAAAAAAAAAAGTAAGGCTGCATTTATTTGATCAAAAATGAATACATTTTAAAATGTAATTTTCAAAGCTGAATTTTCAGCATCATTAGTCCAGTACATTGTCATGATCCTTCAAAAATCATCCTAATATGCCGCTTTGGTGCTCAAAAAACATTTCTTATCATTATCATTGTTAAAAACGATTGTGCTGCTTAATATTTTTGTGAAAACTGTAGATTATTTGATGGATAGAAATTTCAAAAGAACAGCATTGATTTGAAATAGATTTGTTTATTATAATGTACAAGTCTTTACTTAGTTTTGATCAATTTAATGCATCATTCATCGCTCAAAGTATTATTTAAAAAAAAAATCGTACTGGCCCCAAACGTTTGAATGGTATATTATGTATTTTTTTCTTTTTTAATTAAAGAAAAGCACAAGCACAGTACAAGCATCAGATTGTTACAGAAATACATGTGTGTGTGTGTGTGTGTGTGTGTGTGAGAGAGAGAGAGAGAGAGAGAGAGAGAGAGAGAGAGAGTGAGAGAGAGAGAGAGAGAGAGAGGGGGAGAGAGTGTGGGGGGGGGGGGTTAGCAAAAAATAAACAAGCATAATAAATGCTCACATACAAATAAACATATAATCACAATAATGTGTGCATATACATATAAACACCTAAATAAAAGAAGAAATAAAATTAAGTTTATCCAGAGCTTGTCTCCTTAATGTAATCTAAAAATGGGCTCCAAGATTTTAAGATCGGGTTTCATTCTAACTCCAAATTTAATCTTTTCAAGTTTGACAGCAAGTTTGACAGCAAAAAGTGGAGGAGATGGCAGCTTCCAATTAATTAGTATAAGTCGTCTAGCCAACAGTGTGCAAAGTGCAATATTATCCATCTCTAAAGCTGTCAGTTTAAATTTTTTTTGGAAAACTCCAAATAAAGCGGTCAATGGGGTTAGGGTCTATTACTGTGTTAAAAATGTCTGAGAAACAACTAAAAATTCCACCCCAAACCTTAATAACATCGGAGAACAGGACCAAAAAGAATGAAACAGAGAAGCTGGCTCCACAACACCGAGTGGGCAGCAGGGGTCTAATTCAGGAAATATCTGGCAGAGTTGCACCCTAGACCAATGAATACGATGCACTTCCTTAAATTGAATAAGCTTACGCCTAGAGCCAACTGAAGAAGAATGTATCCTTTTTAAGATCGTGTCCCATGTTTCATCTTCTAACATAGTAGTTAGGACTTAAGTCCTCCTCCCAAAGAGATTTCAATGACCTACTAGATGGGGTTTGTTTGTTTGTTGTTATTTATTATACTATAAGAATATATTTATTTTTGATGGAATTACAATTGTTTAAAATTATTTATTATGTGATTTATCATAAATAAATCCTTTTTTTTATTTTGTAAGAAAAAGAGACTAAAGCCGGGGACACACTTAACGACTGTAAGGCCGATTATGAATGTAATCTGATACTTATGACTGATCATGCCCAAACGCGCCGAGTCAGAGACAGTTGCTTTCAGTCGGTGTTTAAAATCTACTCCAGTCGTTGGAAACAGTCTGTAAGTGTGTTAAGTTCAGTCTTAGAATGTTTTAGCTAGTCATTAAGTGTGTCCCTGGGTTAACTTGTGAATGCACATACCTGAAATGACTACTGTAAATGAACAAACATTCTAAAACCTTATTATAAAAAAATTCTAAAACCAAAATTTAACAATATATCCTGGCCACTCTTTTCAATATAATGAAGACTGGGGTTGTCAAACAACAAAATAACTAAAAAGCCCCATAAAAGTAACAAAGGTGGTGTACACCATTTTTCTTCTTTTCTTCTCTGAAACTCTTGACATCCCTTATGTTCTTGAGAGAAGTGACAAAGCTCACTAGCTCTCTAATTTTGGTATGTTTGTCACATAAAGCGATTAAAGTGTGCTTTCAAAAATAGCACACAGTCATATGGACCACAGATACATTATGATATACGTTTCATTTTAGAAGTTTGAAAGTTTGAGATTCACTGTAATTGGAAAAGAGTAATCTGTACATTATTTCATTTCTGCTTTTGTGTCCCACTGAGGAAGTTCAACATTAGTGTAATTAAAAGACAAAATATCCTTAACCTCATACACACTCAGAACTAAACTTTATATTTACATTTTCCTTTATCATAGCAGTGACTTTGGCAAGACATGGGAATGATAGAGAGTGAGAGAGAAAATAAAGCTGTAGGGAGAAAAACACACACAGATGTGAACCAGAAGGAAGGAGATAATAGTAAAATTTACCGTATTGACGTATGGATCATCGAACAGCTCCTCGTAGAAAGGGCTGCATCCCTGCCTCTCCAGATCTGTGTTCTGATTGGCCGCACCGGTACGGCTTCTATCCGCGGCTTGTCCCTGAGAGGAGATAAATGTTCATTAAAGATTCATAGAATATTCATAAAACATTCACAGATACGCATGCTGGAACCATTAAAGTTTCAGCCATGCTCATAAACGTTCGTAAGGCGCCAGACCCTTCTGCCTTGGAGGGTAATTCTGGCCTTGAGAGAGAGAGTCACTATGGAAGGCCATTAGGAATGCACAAGCTTCTGCTTGTCATCAGCCATTTCACAGGAAGGACTTGGGCTTGGGGAACCAGAAACAGGAACTCAAAAAACAAACCGCTTTACAAAGAGACACGCAGAAGTAGGCCGGGGAGAGGTTCATTCAATCATGCCAGGTTTTAATGGCCTAACAAAACCTGCCAAAAAATGTGCAGGCGAGTCTCACTGTTGAGCTTTGTCCAACCTGTTCCTGGCGTTTATGTTTTGAAGAGGAGAGATGCATAATGGAGCGAGGAGCGCCGTTACACTTCTGAGAGCGTTCAGCCTGAATTTAAATGCGACTTACGTGCAGTGGGCGAAGTAAGCTGAGGGACTCCCTCCACCAATGGGAGTCGCTGACGGTGGTCAGCACGGCTCTGGTGGTCATGGTGGTGTTGGTCAGGACCTCTATGGTGCGAGCTGTGGTTCTGTGCAGCAGGTCTGCGGGGTAAATTGATCCAGGAACAACAGCTCCAGTCTGCTATGGGCATCCAGGGAAGGTTAGACATGAGCCATAATGATCAAATTACAGCGGTTATAGCTAGAGAAAATAATACACATATTGTAGAATTTTTTTTGTTTCTACAGACACCTTTGGCTTTCTCACTAGTGATATTTTCTCTAAAGCTGCTGTGGAAAACTAAAAGTTTAAATGCTTGACAAATAAAAGGGAATTAAATTGACAAACCAGGACCATGATGCTCTGATTTATTGCACAATATAACCAAAAGAATATGTACCTGCAGTATTTTAATACATGACAATATATGACAAAATGCTAAAACTGTAAAAGAACAAGTTGATATCAATTTCATATATTAGTAAATAAATGGTTTTAAACAGTATATTTTTAATTCAAATTAAGTGAATATTGAGTAAATATAAAAGTATAAATTTATTATATTGTTATTTCTTTTAAATACATTTAAAAATATTTTTTTAGTTTAATTAAAATTTCATTTTATTTGCTCAATAAGACCAGGGCCATGCATTAAGAAAGTAAATGGTGCCAATTTTGATTTCATGTTGACATTTGGTTGATTTTAGGGTTAGGACAGTCCCAAAGTGGATTTCCTGACATTTAATTAATTTTGTTTATATATATAACCAGTCAACTGGTCTACTAATTAGGCTAAGAGATTTGACATCCATTTAACTACAACGATTTGTGTCAGAAGTAGACTTTTAAACATACCAAATCAATATGGGCACTCAGGACTGTAAATGTTAACAACATGTTGTAATTAGGTGGCACATATGCTAATTAACCTAAGGCAAGTGTTACCCAGCAGGGAAAATACAGACACAAAGAAACTAGAGGAAATCCCAGCAGGAACAGAGATATCCCTTTAAGCCTAAAGCTTAAAACAAACAAAAGCGCTACTATAGTCATCTCATTGCGCTAAAGTCACCATGATCTATAAATGAAGGTATAGGCACAGGGACGTAAATTGACTCCTGAGCAAGAACGCTCTCCGCCATCAAAAGAGCAAGGCACTGCCAGCTCAACATGCAACATGACAAAACAAAGCGAATGCAGGTGTTTACATGTTACCATGTTAAATTAAAAAAAATACCGAAATGAACACTAGCTCACACTGCCCTTTCTAGGTCGTGTGTACAAAGCTGAACCACGCATTTGACCTCATCAATACTTCATTCAGTTTTAAATGCACATTTAGCCGATAAACAACACACACATTTACACAAATGTATTTTTGTGCACACATGAAACTTTAAACATGCAGTGTCTTTTCTCATGGTGAGGTGAAAACAGTGCTTGCTATGAGTAAAGTAGCTGGGCTCTGAAGCCATATTTACACCATATGAAAAATGCAGAGAGTCTGTCACTGAGGCATTGAACTCATAGTTCAGTCAGAGGCTGTGATTTAAAGCCCACTATAATGTAATAATCCAGGGGAAGATTTACCATTTTATAGCCATGAATGAAGCGTGGGTGCTCATGTTAAAACATGTGATGAAAGCTTACAGTCAGCAAGAAGTCCAAATTGACAATTTTTACTTTCTTATTTGAGGTTCATGGAATTACTGGAAACAATTTATTGTTCATCATTTTCAAAAGAGAAAAGAGGTGGCTTCTTAATCTTCAAAATATAATAATTTGTGCTTCAATATAATAATAATAATAATAATAATTATTACTATTGTAAAAAGGGGTCATGACATGGATTTTTTTAATATGTTCATTGAGGTTTGCTTGCAATGTTAATCATTTTTTTTGCACAAAAAACAAATATGCATGTGGAAAAACGTTTAGTTTCAACCTTAATTCTGACCCTCTGTCTGCAATGATTCGTTTTAAAGAAGCAGCTCCTTGTTGGAGGAGGCATGTCAGTAAACAGCCACTGTTATTATTGGCTAACGTCATTGCATAGGAAACAGTCTCAACGCACACTCGCTATTGCACGCGAGTAAGTGTCTTGAAAAACATTACCCGTATAAAACCATAAATTACAGACAAAGCATTATGAAATCATTTACTTACGAGTTGTGATGCAGCTGTTTTCAGCTCAGATCCAATACAGTTGGATGCTTCATCTTTCAACAAAAGTTTTTTTTTGCCACTGTGCCACTTTTACAAAACGCTCTGAACTAACACATAATCCTCTAATGTGATCCAGGACACTTTTAAAAGAAACCATCCACTTGTTTTCGACACGGTTTATAATGGAGGTGGACATTTTAAGCTATGAAACTTGCAGGATATTTAAATGGTACAAAGACCTCTTATACGTCAAAAGATCAAGGCAAATTTGAAATTTGATTTCTCATGCCATGAACCCTTTAATGTTTTATTATATATGTTTAAAAATTAATTTGCCACAACATACGACCAGTTACATTTAACTAGTAAAGGGAGAAATGGTGAAAATAAATGTATTAATGTGTTACACTTTTTTCCAAATAAATTTTAACCTAAAATGTTAATGTTGATAAAGAAAAGTCTATGGACACACCAAGGCACCAACTATTCAAATATAGGCTTCTCAGAAAGAGTAACACAAAACTGTTGTATAAAAGGTAAATGCACAATACTCAAAGAGCACAATTAGCAAAGATTTATCACACAAAAAATATTTGCTCTTCAAAGTGTCACACTAAATAAAGACCCCTGACGTGATGTATGCAGAAGCGTTGTTCTTTACCTCCGACAGCTCGCTACCTGTTCTCCGGGCTTGAGAGGGATCAATCTTGTAATTTACAGCCTGGTACAGAACCTAAGACAAGAGAGGAGAGCAAAGCATTGACTTTTTCATTCATGCCCTTCAGCATAATACCTTTTTTTCGCTTCAATTTTCTTTGCTCTTAAATGTTTAATCATTCTGCCAGTATTTATACTTGACACTGACTGCAGTAAAACTTATTTAAATTACTATTCCATTCCTAAATACATTTTCTTTTGAGTGTTTCAATGTGGCGTCTATCTTGGTATCCATAAATCTACTTTAGGTCTTTCCTGAAAGCAGCCTGACACCAAAGCAGTCAACACAGAGAGAGATAGAGGCAGCATGAGCTGGAAAGAGCGCTCGGGGGTTAATAGTATGTGTGCCGGGGGCGATTTCTAAAACTTAAAAGCTCCATTTTAAGTCTAGAGTCTGCCAATGTCTAGTGCGTCCAACACAACATATGCATATAGACAAAAACTGTAGAAGAAAAAAGCAGGAAACTTGGAAAATGTTTGACTGCAGTGATGGTCAGGAGTTAGGTTTCTACTTGGAGTATCAGAAATTAATTACTGGTTATTGACAACTGGAAATATTTTATGTTAAGGACACTAGCAAGTCTCCCTTTCTCTCCATACATATATAAAAGCATTTTAAGTGGACAAAAAGGCACCTGGGTCTGAAGGGAACTGGAAGCCGCTAACAGGTTCTGGATACTGCTGGGAGGACAGTGTGTGAGGGAGAATGCCATCAGCTCCTGACGGGCAGAGAGCTGCGAGTACGTCTCACACTGCCCCAGCTGGGCACACACATCCCAACCGTCACTATAGCCTAGAGTGACAGGGTCAAAAATAAAACAAGAAATGTATGCACAGCACAGGCATATACTGTACAGGGGATGTTAACTGCCATAGAGAGAGTTTCAAAAGAGAGACACACACACACACAAAAAAAAAAAAAAAAAAAAGAATATCACATAAAGAGAGCACTTAAACCCCTTGTTTTCCAGGGTAGACCGCTATTTAAGACTGCCTTTTAAATTCTGATTAAATTAATAAATATTTAATTGCCATTTGAATTTGAATTTAAGTTCGGAGAATGAAAACGGAATAAACATAGCTGCTAAACGAGTAATTTTCAACTAGAAAATTAAAGGCGGTCAATAAATGTTGGCTTGACAAAACCTTAATTGAAAGTTTAAAAAGAATAGATAGATAGATAGATAGATAAAGTAGATGCAGACAGACATGTCAGATAGAAATCGACAGACAGATTTTCTTACAACATCTGCCCAGCAACAAAAAAACAACAAAACCCACAATCCCCTGCTTCAGCCTCAGCAACACTGGCTCTGTGCTTCGAGTTAGCATAGTTTCAAGAATCTGTTGCAGTTATATTCTTGTTTTTTCCATCCATGGCTCTTATTGCCTCATGTATAAAGTAAATCTTTTTAATCTCTAGCACTCTTCCTCATTCTCCATGTGACTGAATAATTACACGGTGAAGTCGGAGAGAAGCTAACCCATTTTCCACACTGATGTTAGCGAGGCTGTGAGACTGCTGCCGATAGCAATCAGAGATTAGCACATCTTCTGTTCTCAAGCCTGCATTAATCTACCCCAGCCTGAAGCATATACACACACACGCAACACCAGTCTCTTTCCAATATCTGATGGCACATTGACTGAACAGCCCTACACACGCACATACACATAAAACACCTTTGAGATGAATCTGCCTAGAATGATAACGATGGTCCTGTTGATCACACTCATAACATTTTCCTACTCAAACCTCACTTATGAAAACATCAAAATTCTGCAAGCAGATTCTGATGCCGTACAACACCCTTGAATGAAACATCTATGAAAAAGGAATCTCCATGTCTTTTTCAAGGTTCGTGGATAATAATTTACCCTGTAATCAACAATTGTATCCCTTAAATGTCATCTTTGATCACCAAAATGACATCTTTAAACGTTTTTTCCTTGGAAAAAAATTATTCATGCCTTAAAATAGCTTGAATGTTGCCTTATTTAGTATACGTGGTTCGATGAATATGCAAATTAGCCCCGCCTCCACTCACTCACACCAGCTCAGAGATTCAATTGTTGACGATCACTCGAAAAAATACTCAGCAATTGGGTTGACTTATGAATTTGTACATAGCTTGTTTCAAAGCATGTTAAAAACACCACATAGACATACAAACAACATTAAAAGCTTGATTTTCACCACAGGGGGACTTGAAGTCATTTTAAAGAGCAACTTCTAGCCAAACCAGCAAATATTTTTCATTATTATTATTTTTCATGGTTTTTTTTTTTTAGCTTTCATCAATTTCAATGACTTTTCTAAATCTGCAGACCATACTTTTAAACTTCCCTGATATTTCCAGATTCTTTAAAAATGTGACAAACTTGCAGACTATTTTAATATTAACACTAAACATATTTCATTTTAATTATAAGCTATTTTGGTGGAAATGTGAATCCATTCACTCAGATATAAATCTATCAGGGTAAACATCAACAAATATCATTTACACATAAAAATAGATTATGATATAATATGGATAATGACTTTTCATGGTAACAAAATCTTTATTATCTGACCAGAAAAGTATTACAGTTATTATGCAAGAACGATGGCAAAAGGGAGGTGAAGTAGGTCGAATAGGCCTAAATGCTATGTAAAAAAAAAATGTAACAGAAAAAAATATTACAGTAAAATTTCATCCTCGCATGATTTGAGAGGAATTTTCTTTTAAAACTCTTAAGCTTGAAGATTTGAAAGAAAAAAGTCTGATCCCTGAAAATCTGCAGTGCATTTCTGATTTGGATGAAAACAAAGTGAGATTTAGAGTCAAGCTGTGCCGGCTTACCTGCAGCCATCAGATCCTGGCAGTGAATGTAGGAGGCCTTGCAATCCTGACAGTGCAGAGCCTGTTCTGCCAACAGCATGAGCACCTGACCCTTCCTCCTGGCCTCATCATCACCTAAATCATCACACAACCATGAGATTCTGGAACATTACATGTTACATGCCATATCATCTGGCTGTTATTAGCATCATCAGCAGCACATTTTATTTCAGTTTAGATGAATGAAAAAACTCGTCAATCACTTCAAAGTTTCAAGCTTTCCATAAAAGATACTAAAGTGTTCAGTCTGAAGTGCAATAAATTAATTTCCTTTCAGAGGTTTTTCTTAGAAATTCCTGGATGTTGTACAAATATCACAATCACATCTCAGAGAATGCCCTCTTACACAGCTCTGATCTCAGTCCAAAATAAGAAAATAAAGAAGACCAAGAAGCCTGATGAAAACAGTGATAGGGGTTGTCTTTTTCATTAAAGTGTGTGTCGAGCATCAAAGCCCAGACAGGCAATAATACGAGCGGAGGCAGGAAAGTGAGTGTGTGCATGTGTGTGAGCGCCTGCGATTGAATGGGTATGATTATTCGCCAGTAAAATCGAAAGGGTCGATACTACAGGAAGTGCCATATTTCAGTCATATCCAAACTGATTTATATGTGACACTGAAGTCTTGATATATCAGGAGCATTTATTGCCGCCTGTTTATCCTCATTGCACCTTTCTCTTATGCCAGCAAAGGTACAGGCGCAGGTGTGCTGACACACGCGCACAAACAAAACAACCCTACGGGCATTAGTCGAGGGTAAGCCAAGGTGAATACATCAAACACCCAGTCACTTCATAGAGAGCTAATCAATTCCACTATATATGGCAAGAAGAGCTTCTGACATCCTGCATACTGATCTGTCTGGCATACTCAGAAGAGTCAGAGCTTTGGATTCACTTCAATTACCCCTTCAACTAGCACACGCACTAAACGTTCACCTAGGAGAAGACAACTGACACTCACAAAATAAGTTTGGGGTGAACGTTTAACTAACGACACTTTCCAAAATTTTATTTTTTATTAGAAGTGCCAATTCCATGGTTTTTGATGAAATTTTTGAAGGCTTGCATAAAATAAAGCTACCGTGCTATCATTAAAAGTAGCAAGGATTAAACATCAAATATACTGCATGTATAACCTATTAAACTGCTGATTTTGGGCTCACCTCGGAGTTATTCAACAATTAAATCGTGCAACAATGTTGTAATTTTTACATAATCTGTTGATTTGATCGTTAACCTATTGTAATATGTAATATTTATCTGTTACCTCAATTAAACACTGCTTAAAACTGTGACGTACAAACTAACACTATCTAATTGAAAGTAAATAATCTCACATTTCTCAATTTTCACAAAAACTGTTTCAAGTGAAACTCTACCATTCATATAAGTTACGCTTGCTTGCATACATGCATACATAAAAAAAGAAATGACTTCCCACTTTCAACTGCTTTTTTCAGCACATTTCTTAACGTGTAAATATTTGTCCTTCCTGTCTCCCTGTAGGACTGTCATAGGAATCTTACATTATAGACATTGCAGTTTATTGCTCTGGCCACCTCTGCAATCCTCATGCCTCCCTGCAGCAGGACTATGGCATGTTTACCAGGGTAATGATCAGGGACCCTGGGTATCTTTCTCATGGTGTTTTTCAGAGTCAGTAGAAACATCTCTTTAGTTTCCCAAGTTATTGGAACTGTGATCTAAATTGTCTACTGCCTGTAAACTGTTATTGTCTAAAGGACTGTTCTAGAGTTGCACGTGCAATGATTGTTTAGGGTTCATTAAAAATGTTACTATGTTGCTATGTTTACTGCTAGGAATTTATTTTATATAAAAGGTTGGGGGGGGGGGGGGGGGGTTAACAACCCTAACCCGTAAAGGAGTGACAACTATCACTGACTATTTGTTGAAAAATAAATTAAATGACTGTTGAACTTTTTAAAAGCTCCAGGACCTATTTTGTACCCTATTTGTGAAAATGGCTGATTTATACCAGGGTTGCATTTTGCACCCATTTATCCTGTCAGTGTGACTCAATTTTGCTAGGTCATACTGGTACAAGAGCAAAATTACCCCACTGTCTTTGATTTCGCACGGCCATTTCCTGTGTATGAAACACAGAAAGCCAAACATTCCAAATGTGGGACAAAACAGCACAGACCAATTATCTGCAGCGGACAACACAGCGCGCTGAAAACATGGGGCCGTGTACAAATATAAATTGGATATATTTTCAATCTACACATCACCCTTACAAAAATGTACAATGGATTTACTTCATAAAGAATAAAAAAGAGAGAGAGAGAGAGAGAAAGCTAACCAGACCAATCTTATACAATCACTTCACTTGAATTCATGCTGATTCATGGAACCAACTGATTGTTGATTCATGAATTCACATCTCTGATGTGCATCTTTTTGGGCTGTCCATTGCAATATTCATCTCCAACCCCTGAGCAAAGCATACTTCAAAGAAATGCCTACTTATTCATTCAATCCCTCACTCATGCGTATTCATCTATTTATTCACCTGTAGTCAGGACGTTGCTGATTCAGCAGATACAGATTAAACGCACTCTCTAACGTTTACAGATTAGCGCTGTTTAATCTATAAGAAATAGTCACTGAAGTGTACGACTGTCATGTCATGTTGGAATGACATTATAATATTTATAACTTTCAGGGATTGCATTGACTAACAACTAAAAGAAAGCCTTGGTTGAAGTGATGCCAAGAACTGATGTGGGTATTTTTTATCGTAACTGCTGTGGCAGGCTGTCTGTGACAGCGTTGATGAATCCTCGTAGCTGGAAATACTTCAGTTCAAGCGTTTTTCTGCAACGGACATACATAAATGGACCGTTAGCTTGATGCTGAGGGAAGTTTTCAATGGGTTTTACCTGCAACGCGCAGCAGTCTGGCCAGGCTGAGCAGGAGAGTGGACTGTCTGTACGCAGTAGGGCACTGAGAGATGCACTCCTTTATCAATGATAGACGATCTGTCCGCAGACGCACTGCAGAGAGAAAGAGGAAATGAGAGAGCGGGACAAAACAAAGACCAAAGTTAAGACCTAACAGAAATCCAGTAGCCTATGTTGTACTGTATATACCGGCTAGAATAGCCAAAATGTGCAGTATACAATCACCGTTTCATACAAGCACACTAATCTGGCATAATTTGCCACATGACCATACATTTACACAAAAACACATAGATAGTTGAAGATTCTTCATTTTAAATCATCAGATTTTAACGGTAACATTGGTTAAAATTTGCCACATCAACATACATTTACACAAAAACACATTGATAGCTGGGGATTCTTCACTTTAAATCATCAGATTTAACATTAGCATAGGTTTTACTAGATTTCTCTACACTAAGAGAAATGTCCTTTGTAATCTCTGTAGAATATCAGACAAACTGTGCATTATTTGTCACATGACCATATATTTAGACAGAGCAACAAATGAAATCTTGTAAATGACTATGATACAGTTTTACATTTACATTTATTCATTTAGCTGACGCTTTTATCCAAAGCGACTTACAATTGCTATATATGTCAGAGGTCGCACGCCTCTGGAGCAACTCGGGGTTAAGTGTCTTGCTCAGGGACACATTGGTGTCTCACAGTGGATTCGAACCCGGGTCTCTCACACCAAAGGCATGTGTCTTATCCACTGCACCATCACCACCCCTTTGTTTTCTTTGTTGTTCTCATTTATCTTCATACTTTTACTTGAAATATAAATCCTTAATGTGGGTCAAGTTGTATCTCTGGACCACTTTTCTTTTCTTTTGAGAAACGGATACTTTCACCTAATTTCAGTTGATGGCAGACACCTAAAAATCAAATTTCTCCTTGCACAGAGGACAAAGTAGTTAAAAAGTGGCACAGCTTACCCCACTCTCCCCATACCATAATGCAACTCACTTGAATTGACTTTCCATTTCCATGGCCTTTCATTTACACTGCTACACACACACACACACACTATTAAAAAAAACAAACAGCATACAGTGTGTACTGTGGAGTATACATCAGCTATTCATTTAGAACACAGCAAAGATCTTAACTAAAAAAAGGTTTAGAAAAACAAAAACCGCACGCACTCTCCACACTTCCTGTCATAACAAGCAAGTAGTTGTGATGTGTGGTAATTGGATGGACACAAAGCAGGTCTCTGCTGTCTGACTGAGCACAGTTTAAAATATTGAGCTGGAAGTGGACTGTGCTGGAGGTCACGCTGATCTGCAGCAGGCAGGGGGCCGAGCCGGGCCACGAGTTACAGGCCTGTGGGGGGCAGACAGCTCCATCTTTAGAGGAGACACCACTGGGGACCAGCCAGCCATCAGCAGCACCTGCCAAACACATTAACCTGCTTCCGAAAACAGCCGCGCATCTGAGCGTGCAGCAATAAGAGCTTTTGTGTTTGCTTAATTGATTGCAGTTCAGCTCTTGCTTCTTTATTTTTCACTCTTTTACTTGTAAAGTAGAAAAGCGATTTAAATGAATGGAGAAGATGGGAAATAAGCAGATAAATTAAGGTGCAAGTCAAGCTTTGAGGCAGGCTACAGCTCCCTGTTGGATGTATAACTTTTCCTGCTAGGAAAAAGACTGGCATGCACAGACAGCCGCGGGGTCACTCGGGTCAGGAAGGGCGAATGAGCTCAAGGAGAGTTTCCACTTTATGTATTCAGAGTTCCTTTATAAGTTTTGGAAGGAGAGTTGAGCTGCTCCTAGCCTTGCCTCGACTAGATAAAAGAGTTTCCACGCTTCCTCAAAAGGACACTGGGAGAAGCACACATGGGGCTAAAGAGGCCTTCCCCTTTTTAGAAATACAAGTACTTTTACTTCACTTTTCACTTGTGTTGTATTATCAATGATACTTTGAATGTGTCTCTACCATCTCACAAATGTGCTTCACTGGACACAACAGATTAACATTAGATGATTGTCTTTAGATCTCCAGAACATTAACATTTCTCTTTTGTAACCTACAGAGTATCTGGAAGAAAACTGAAAATGAATGAAAAAAAGCTCTTGATGACAGATGAGTGTGTCAGTTATATCACAAGAACACAGGTCTTGACGAATTAAGGGGCGTCCAAACAGGACATGTTCTTGTGCAAAAACAGCTAGAAGGAGCCCAAACGAATGGATAAGACGTTTTTCAAGGCTGCTACCAAAAGTCATGATTCAGATTCTAATATGCTGATATGGAAGAAACTTTTGAACATTATATATGTATTTACTGTTACTTTTGATCAATTAATGCATCCCTGCTAAACAAAATTAATTTCTTTAAAAAATATATCTGACTGACCAGAAATCTTTCAACTTTAGTGCATTTCAAATATCATCACTAGTGTGAAAAATAGATATTTTCTGCTATATTTCGACCATGTATTTTTGTCTGTTTTATGAGATTTTTTCTTCACATCAAACAGAAAAAGTAAACCGAGCAATAAATACAAACAGGAACATCAGGGGCATATTTTCCAATGGTCGATTTGATGATTTAGTCAGCTTGAGCACCAATCTCCTGAAGGAAATGGAAGAAGAACATGTTTTCGAACAGTAGTAATAGGTTAGTGCTGCATTACCCTGTAAGGGAAGTACTTTCACGCCAAACTGCTCCAGGCGAGAGAGGGCGCTGATAAGATCCAATTCCTCTTGGATGAGAGAAGGACAATCCGTGATCAACAGCAGACACGACCTGTGGGACACACACCAATTATTACACAAAATATTCAAAATATAATACTTAAGGGATAGTTCATCCAAAACGTCTTCACTTTTTTCAAAAAAACAAAACAAAACAAAAAAACTTCTTTTGTGTCCCACAGAAGAAAAAAATTCATATTGATCTGGAACAACATGAGGGTAACTAAATGATGGCAGAATTTTCTTCTTTTTTTTATTGAACTGTTCCTTTAAAGCTAATCAGAAAAAAGTAGCAGCCATTCCTTTAAATGAGTTTTGATTCTTCTTATTTCTTAATTACAGACTGAGACTCTGACATCGAGTCGCTTTCATACCGTTATCAGAGGCTTGCAGAGGCCCGCGTCTGCTTCACATCTGTGCTGCTATAAATGTGCTTCATAGGACAACAGGGACAAACAAAAAAACAAATAAAAGCACAGATCCCAGGCCAGCTCTGCTGTCATTTTCAGAATATAGTTTGGCCGAGACAGCTGGACCTAGGGAAGCTAGCAGTGCACTTCTGAGCCAAGCCAATAGCAAAAGAGAAAGCAGAGCAGAAATAATAATTCAATTTAAGAGCTTGAAGAGAAAAAAACTCAACATGAACAAATGCAGCAGTATTTTTCGAGTAGTTTCCTCAGCAATCTGTGAGTTTTACATGGTAGTTATTTTCAGTGACATCGCAATCGGACCCAGAAGACTGTTTCCAGCTCCGCTTTGCATAAGATTTACTGTGGGTCGTACAACTACAGGCCAATAGAAAAAAAAAAATAACCCTTCAAATAGTTTAAGGAGCTTACACAGCAGTTTCCTACGAATACAGTACACAGCATATTAATCATAGTGGTGTGGCTTAGTGATCTGGGGTAGGCAACCACAAGGCTGTAGTGTAAAACTATCACCAGTGACCTTGAGTGTACTGTGTCTGTAATGCGTATAAATGTAAGAAGCTTTGGTTATACTTCATTTTAAGGTGTCTTTGTTACACTGTAATTATACATTTAAGTACTGAGTAATATTAAGTAACTACATGTACTTACTATAGGGTAAGGATTAGGGTTTGGTTTGGTTTAGGGTTAGTTGCAGGGTGCGAACTACGGGGGAGCTAGGGGAGCTCGGCTCCCCTTAAGACATGGGCTCCCCTGAAAACATGATTCGTGAAATCTTGGGGGGTCTCAAAAAATATTGACAATGTTTTATTTTGACGTGCAATTTCAGTTTTGTGTAATGTGATCATCGTGGAGTATTATGTGTAAAATAGCAAAAATATCATTCAATCATGCATGACGGCGATTTAAACTTAATACACTTGAAAGATAACTATACATGCTATTCTTGTCATGAGCAACAAGGTGTGGTGGTGCTGCGGTGCAAATTCCAATCATGTTTAGTATGTTAATTCAAAGATTCGTAGAAAAAAATATAAACGTTATAAATAGTCTATAAACTAGACTATTTGGGGATGGCTGTTTGACTTATCAATTTGTGTCGATAAAGTATAATAGGGTGAATCCTGTATATAGTGCTTGCATAGTGCATATACTTGTAGCTGTTAGGTTTCTTTGGAAGTCCTTGAAATTAATGGTTTCAAAGCGCAGCGCCACGCATTCCGCCCGATCTCATGAAAGTGCGTATCTACAGTGATGTGAATAAGTTAGGACACCCATGCTAAAGTTGCCTAAAAAGAGGAATAAAAAAATCATCTTTTGGAAATTGATCTTAATGCCTTAATTAGAAAAATATTTTAATATTTTTAATATTTTAATTCCAAAGGCCAAGGGAACTTTATCAGGATGCATATTATCCTGGATCCATGAAATAACTGGCCTTTAAAAATAAAAATCTGCCTGACTCTACGGGAATTTAACATAGGGGTGTCCTGACTTATGCACCCTGTATTTTAAAGAAGAACATTTATTTATTTATGATACATTATTCATACACAAAGAAAATTGGTGTCCTTAAAGGTTGGATTTTTCCTCATTTTTCTAATTAAGGCATTAAGATCAATTTCCAAAAGATGATTTTTTTATTCCTCTTTTTAGGCAACTTTAGCATGGGTGTCCTAACTTATTCACATCACTGTATACAACGAATGTTATTTCTCGTGCCATTTATACGCTAAAAAAAATGCTTGTTAATATAATTATAATTAAAATCATATTGATATATAAATGACAGATTTATTTTTACTAAATAATGCAAACAAGCACAGCAGCTTTTTTTTAAATCAGGAGAAATTTTTTTTTTACATTTAACAACCAGAAAGTTTACAAATACTTTATCTTAATTTTGACACATTACATCTATTGTTTAATCATTTAAAGCCTAACAAACCCCCTTTTTGTGACATATTTAGCTGGAAAGTGTTCTTTTGCAACATTTTAAAATAAATGCCATTAGTTTGATATTTTGTTATATAACACCATGACATTTAAACAGTGTAAATAACTTTCAGGGCCACTTTAGACATACATATAATATGTAATATAATGTCACCTGTAACAAATGCAAGAACACACATGCAGCTAAAGCCTGAAGAGAAGGTCCGCGTACAGTGCACGTGACGAAAATTTCATCACCAGAATAGTGCACGTACTGTACGTTTGCCGCCTGATTTTTGTAACTGTATTTTATATAAGCAGGTCGCACATGCACACGGAATTTGTTTTGTACTAATCCGGTAGGAACACTGGCCAAGACCGTTGTTTCACAGTAGAAAACTAACCTAAAAAGATGGAACAACAACAATAAAATACCAGAGACTGCAACAACAACAATAGTTTAAATGTAATGTATACAAAGACATTTTTATCAGTCATAACTTCTGGAGAAAAATAGCGCAGACTGGACAAAGATGAAACTTTCTAGAGTGCACGTGCCGACCGCCTATCCCATGAAGTATACTTTGAAAGGCTACGCGTTCAACTGTATCGTAAGCGTAAAAAGTAGCCTATACTTTGGGCTTAAAGCAGCCGTTACACTGAAAGTGATTAGAAGGTAAGATTGTCCGGATCATCATTACAGCTGGAAAACCAGTAGTCAACCAAACGCTTGAGGAACTAGGAAAATCATCATCAATTCACCACATTACAATCCCACCAGATATCTGAAGCACGGACAGATGAAAACCCTCATGTTCCTTTACCACATCGCTCTACTTTCTTTCCACTGAACATTTTAAAAACACTCTTCCAAACGTGTCAGAGCAGCCCAAACGGTTTCAAGTGGTTTCCAAGACAACTGCTTTACTATTAAAATGTACCAACAGCACCAGCTATCTTCAAAATCCCTGTAAAACCCATTCAACATGAAACGACCACTCTAAACACTCTGCACAGCCCTCTGCTTCCTGTGGCTAAAAAGGTCTTTGTAATGAAGGCCTCTGATTAGCCTCAGTAAGCTAAAAATTAAGTGTTTTTCTTGGTTTTGTTTGCCAGGAAGTGTCTGTATGTGACGACGACTTAAGTACTCGCTCTCTCTGGATTACACGCGGGAATCCTGTTTTCATGGCCAAGACACAGCACTTCGCATTGACATCTGAAAAACATCTCTCTGAAATTGAACGAGGAGATATTCAGCATAGCTAAAAACCCAGAAAGGTGGAGATTTTTTATTTCCATGAACGTATTTTAGGTTATCAAGGTCATTTGTAAAAAAATAAAAAAGAAAAGAAAAAAGGATTTCACACCTAATTTAAAAGTAGTATTAATTGTTTTGCAAATGTAGAAAATTTGAAAATTTGTGGAGGAAACAAACTTTCTTACGTTCTATTATTTCTATCGAGATCCAACAGAAATTAGGAGTTTTTAACAAGGCAAATATCCTTTTGCTTGGAAAAGTAATAATGAAAAAATAATGGAATCAGTCAACAGAATCTTTCTTGTGCGACAAGCAAGTACGGATGACCATATTTGATGTGCTCCATGTATATGCGTTGGATCAATGTTTATATATAAATAAAAATCTACATGTTAAATATGTTCATCATATAAAGCGACCATGTCTCTTCAGAAGACCTGGTTTTAACAGCACAATTTATATGGAATTCTTTTACGATGTCTTTATGAACTTTTTGAAGCATCACAGTTGTGGAATGGACTTTCAATGGAGGGATGGAAATCTCTCAGGTTTCATAAAAATATCTTCATTTGTGTTTCTAAGGTGAAGAAGATGACTGAAAGTGCTATTGGTTTGGAACGAAATCAGGGTGAGTAAATGATGACAGAATGTTCCTTTTTAGGGTGAACTTTCACTTTGAATAGGACTGAAATTCTTTCTGAACTACTGACTCCAAAACAGGAAGACTACTGTTTCTTTCAATAAATAGGGAAATCAGTCAGTCAATCAGTCACTTTCCAGTCCTAGTTTCACCCAGAGTCCCTCATCGACGCATTCACATTCTCCCTTCATTTTGTTTTCAATCTTTCAGTCTCTCTCAGTGGAGGCGAAAGTCCTAGAATTTAAACATGAAGCTCATAATTACTGTCCATCTAAGTCTCCCGTCTGTCAGTGGCATCTGAGTGTGAGAGAATGACAGTGATGTGAGACGCGTGTAAATGCATATGGAGTGGCGGCCCGTCCAGCCCATGAACAGACGACGGCCTAATTACTGACCCACTTTGCAACACGGCCCATCGCTCAGGGGCCGCAGTCTGTCACCCCTAGCGCTCCAGCCCAAGACAACAAAAATAGACAGACAGACAGAGAGACTGGAAACACATTAACCTAGAGCTGCAGGGTGGAAGTGAGCGACCGACTGTCTGTCTCTGATGGAGTCGATCGCTCATTATGGCAGCTAATTACACAAATAATAGCCGTTGTGAAGGGCTGGACTCATAAGAGAGGCAGGAGACCAGAATGACGTTGGAAGGTTTGATTCCTGCAGGGTTTCTTCCTCTTTCAACATAAACTCCTCACAAAACTGCAGCAGAGTTTGAAGAGACTGGTAGTTTCAGGCTATGTTCACACATGGTTTGATTGCTTGGTACAAACTAGAGTTTGATTTAACCCCCTCCTTCCGGTCAGCTCATTTTTTGATACGAGTACACATTTCAGATTTAGAAAAAAAAATAATAAACGTGTAACAATTTATTTTGCGATATTGTAAGATCCATTTTTGTATAATTAAAATGAGTTATTTTTATTCAATACAATAATACCTTTATTAAAGGTGCAATGTGTAATATTTCTGAGGATCTATTGACAGAAATGCAATATAAGATCCATAACTATGTTTTCAGTGGCGTATAAACCCCTTGCATAATGAACCATTATGTTTTTATTACCTTAGAACAGAGGTCTTCAATCCTGCTCCTGGAGGGCCACTGTCCTGCAGAGTTTAGTTCCAACCCTAATCAAACACACCTGAATCAGCTCATCAAGCTCTTCAGGATCGCTTGAATATACAAAGGCAGGTGTGCTGAAGCAGGTTGGAACTAAACTCTGCAGGACAGTGGCCCTCCAGGAGCAGGATTGAAGACCTCTGCCTTAGAATGAGACATTTATATCTCCATAACCGCGGGCACCCCCTTCTATGGAGGTCGACATATTGTGTCGTCATGTTTCTACCGTAGCCCTAAACGGACAAACGTGTTTTGTTACTATGTTGCTTTTCGTGCAAGGAAGCAAGCTTAGTTCAGCGAATAAAACACTGACACAATGATGAACAAGTAACAATAATATTCACAATAACATATAGTTTTACTGAATAATTAAGTAAACAATTTCTTAATTTATCCTTGTAAAGAAACCTCATTGCTGAACTGGCTACTCTCTGCTGTCTCAGACGATGACATATTTTCCTGTCGGCCACCGTAACTTTTGTTGTTTGCAATTCTTAACCTCACCACTAGATGCCGCTAAAAATCACACACTGCACCTTTAATATTATATAAAATTATTATTATTATTAATAATAATAATAATAATAATAACAACTATACTGTAAGGGTGGTGATGGCGCAGTGGATAAGACACATGCCTTTGGTGTGAGAGACCCGGGTTCGAATCCACTGTGAGACACCAATGTGTCCCTGAGCAAGACACTTAACCCCAGTTGCTCCAGAGGCGTGCGACCTCTGAAATATAGCAATTGTAAGTCGCTTTGGATAAAAGCGTCAGCTAAATGAATAAATGTAAATGTAAATGTATATAAATAAAAAAAAATGAGCTGCACTACTTTACATGAGAAATATGAAATGAATAATTAAACAAAATAAAAATAGTGTTTTTTGTATTTTTAAATTTAAAATTAGACCAAACTTTGAGCTATCATTCACAAAAAACATCAAGTATCACAAACATTTAAGGTTTCAATGAGTAAAGTGAATGAGGCTTAAAAACTAGGGGAGTCTTCCACTTTCACCTCATACTTTGTGAACCACTGGAATATTAAAATCTTATAAAGATGCTGAGTTTTATTCTGTGTTGGGTTTTGCTGGTTCAAATAGACTGAAATAGCACTTCTAAACAAATCAGATCATCATGGGTCCTCATACCTTGCCAGGTTCATGCAGGGGTCACTGAGGGTTGCAGAAGAGTTGAAGTATTCACGGGCGGCAGCCAGAACCAGCTTCACGCTGCGGCTATAAGACACACGGGCGTGAGCTTTACCACGGAGCGACACGCTGACCGGAGTGTCCTCTGACACGGCGCTGCAGTGCATCAGCTGACCCGCCAGGCGGACATTTTCCTCTCGTCCCGAACATAACAAACTCTCCACAAACACCTGCATGTACAATAGAGACAGAGTTAGACAGAGAAAGAGAGAGGAAGAGATCAGTGCCATATAGCAGGGACCCACGGGAAGTACACGTTCAAGTGACAATTAATCACCTGTCTTTAGTCAACTGCCGGCGAGAGAGAATCACAACAGGAGAAATATCGAAAACTGCTCTTTCAATGACAACACAATCTCATGAGCATCTCAGTGCAGCAGCTGTGGTGTTCTGTGAAATTTCAATGCCTTCAGATACATGTAGGCAGAGTAAGAAATCAGCATTTTGTGTGGTTAGGCCTATTTGTGTGTTCTTCAAACACTGTTCAAAGTTCCCTCATTAAAACATCATATAATCCAAAAAATAACATTAATAAATAATAGATAGAACTAATTCTCTCATTACTCATTCTGTTCTTCCCACAAAATCCACTAAACACTATTTGTTGAGTGGTGATGTTAAGAGCATCTTTATTCTTGAATATTGTTTATTGAATGTCACTGTTATAGGGTGCAACTGGCGGATTCTTAAAGTAAAAATACAGTTTATTTTCTACATAGGGGAACTTTTTTTTTATAATTTATATTGTCCACCAATTCCCCAATTAAGAAAATTAATAGGGTTTTTACTTTAGGAAGCCAACAGTTGCACTCTATATTGGTGACAATCAATAAAACATAATTTAAATCAACAATGAACTATAATGACATACATACTGTGAGCTACAAATCTGTTAAGAACTTGGATACACTTCTGGTAACTTTTTTTTTTTAAATCGTGTTTAACTGTGCAATTCCTAGTGAATAATTACACTAACCACAACCCTTCAGAGAAACCTTCACCAATCAGAAATCTAGACAAAAAAATAAAACTATTAAAAGGTTATATAAAACAAACTACTTTGGGGTCGGCAAGTTTCAAATAAAAGCTGTTCTTTTAAACTTTCTATTTCATCAAAAATGTCCTGCAAAAATGTATCACAGTTTCCACAAAAATATTAAGCAGCACAACTGTTTTCAACATTGATAATAATAATAAATATTTCTTGAGCACCAAATCAGCATATTAGAATGATTTCTGAAGGATCATGTGACACTGAAAACTGGAATAATGGCTGCTGAAAATTCAGCTTTGCCATCACAGGAAAATATTACGTTTTAGAATATATTAAAATTGAAAACAGTTATTTTAAATTGTAATAACATTTCACAATATTACTGTTTTTACCCAATTGTTTGATTAAATAAATACAGCCTGGGTGAGCATAAAACACTTATTTTAACAACCACAACACACCGACCACAAACTTATGAACTTTTGAATTTGTAAATATCTAAATATTTTGTAATAAACTTAGAGAAATAACATTTGCATCTATAGTTTCATATCTTTCCATCATAATTAAGTAATTTGCAAAGTTTCAAGGGATTGTAGTTAATTTAGTGAACAATCAAACTGAAATCAGCTAAATAAAGTGGCATTCCTGGGGAAAAATATTAAGACATTTGTCGAAAGATCTCAAAAAAGTGTGTGTGTTGTAAAACCAGAATGTCATTAACCGTGGCCCTTGGAGTTTCATATGGTCTTTAGAAATATAATCTGCAAGTGCTTTAATCTGTCTGCATTACAGAATCCAATATCTGCAGTGCACATTGCACCTATAAACATAACACGGTTAACTCCCAACACCGCACAAAATGAAATATCCGCCCCTGCTCGGTGTGCGAGCCAATGAGCCATTCCTAATGCACACCCACAGAAGTGAGGCAGTTTAGAGCTGGTTGCTGAGGTTTGTGTAAGTTCATTAGCTGTTTAGCTATTGAGGAGATTTTCAAAGCAACTCTGCTGCACTCCGTCAAATGGACCCAGACACAGAGGGGAAATGGTGAGAATGCCAATTCCACAAAACTACATTCCAGACCTTTCATTTTGCTCTCCAAACTTTCAATTTACTGCTCGTCTGGGATCGTCTTTCAGTAGCTTGGAGAAAAATACAGTGCAGGAGCCCGTACTGACAGGAACTGGGTAGGAGCAATTCAAAAAGAGAACAGGTTGAACAGTTTTGTTGTTTTTTTTTTTTTAAATCTTTTTTCTTTCTAGTCGAGAAGGGTGAGCAGCAGAATTGAGGATGAATTCCTGACGGCAAGTTCAGCTCAGCTGTTCTGCTCTTGATAGTGAAGAAATCGATAGTGATGGAACGCAGCCTCGTAAGAAAATGCCGCTAAATTACAGAGCAAACGGACAAAGCCAACCGTCAGCATCAGAATAATGCTTAGTGTGAGACACTTTCACACACACATACGGATATAGTCATACACTTACAGATGAAAACCAGGGTGAGCAACAAAAGACGGGAACGAAAGGATTGATAATGTTGGAGCTGTGAGGCAGTAGGAAACCTACATGGTCCATGTGAAAAACAGAGTGGAAAGATCACAGGAACTCAAAAATATCTCAAATGCTGCAGTAAGGATCATAATGTATAGTGTAGAACAGTGAAACAAAACAGATTAGTGACAAACCAGACAAGTCACAAGTACAACACTAAAAATTAATAAATAAAATGCTATAAAACACAATATAATTTAAGCATAAATTATACAATATAATAATACATATATTATATTGATGGTAAGTTTACCTGATGGCAAGTTTCTGGCTCTAGACAGGTATAAACATTCTGCTGCATGTCCAGGAGATCTTGAAGTAAACTTCTCCACACTGTCTCACTCACAGGAGGGTTTCTAAGCAAACAACAGACAGTGAGACAGGTGCACCTGAGTGCTCTGGGAAATGTTAAGGTGGTTGTGTGTGTGAGTGTGTCATACTTGCGTCCTGTGTGTCGAGTGAGTCGGACCATCAGCTGGTGAGCTTCCTCTTTGCTGCTCTGACTGTTCCTCACGAATGAGATGGGCTTTTGGAGACCTTGTTTCTCTAACACCTCAGCAACGCTGGAGAGAGAGACCGAAAAACGTGTGACTAAATTAAAAGTGCTTAAAATGTAAAAACAGACTAGTGTGTGAACTTGTGAAACCCTATAAACCAATGCTATATGAATATGGCTAAACTTACAGTGCAATATTTTACAAATTCCAGGCATGAAAACGATACTCGGTTACTAACATAACCTCGGTTCTCTCTAGAGAGGGAACGAGTATTGCGTAAGTTTAGCTTACGCTACGGGAAAGATTCATCTTCTCGAGATACTGAAGCCAAAAAATTATCATTAATTTTTGTATACCTTGTCAACGCAGTGCAGCAGCTAGCAGACCTAGAGCAGGCTATCTTGCGTGCTCATTGGCTTTCTCATTGAACACTTTCTCAACGCCGTGCGCGCCAAGCATCCACATGAGACCCCGAACTTTAGGGGGAACCCCATAAGTGGAAGAATAAGGTGGCCGGCCATTTCGCGGGCCATCACTTGTACGTAAGCACACATAGGGAATACAGAGCAGCGCGGGCGCGGGGTCTGTATAGGCACATGGCATAATCCCTTTAGTGCAGCTCAACCAGGAGAGCTGAGTCATGTGAGAGTGTACATCTCTCGTTCAGACTGACAGCAGTTTAGCCTGCAAAGCGGGAACTTCTAGGTTATAGAACCTGACAAAGGTAGACGGGGAGCTCCAGCCCGCCGCTACACATATGTCGTGGATAGAAATCCCGCTGGACCATTCCCACGAAGAGGCCACGCCTCTCGTGGAATGAGCCCTGATGCCCAGAGGGCATTGCAGATCCTTCGACGCATAAGCGGCCGCTATAGCGTCTACTATCCATCTGGACAGGCTCTGTTTCGAGGAGGCGAAACCCTTGGTGCGCCCACCAAACGAAACAAAAAGCTGTTCCGAGCGCCTGAAGGAGGCGGTGCGCGTAATGTAGACCCTCAGCGCTCTGACGGGGCAGAGGAGGTTCACATCACTTTCACTGTCAGATGCTGTGAGAGCAGACAGTGAAATAACTTGCGCTCTGAATGGAGTGCCCATCACTTTAGGGACATAGCCGTGTCTAGGTCTGAGGATGACTTTAGAGTAATTTGGTCCAAACTCAAGACACGACGTGCTGACAGACAGCGCATGTAGATCCCCTACGCATTTTACTGATGACAGCGCAGTCAGAAAAAACTTTTTCAGTGATAGATATTTCAACCCCACGGAGTCTAGTGGTTCGAAAGGAAAAGCTTTCAGGGCCTCGAGGACCAATGAAAGATCCCACATTGGAACCGACGGGGGGCGCGGCGGATTCATCCTTCTAGCTCCTCTAAGGAAGCGGATGACCAACTCATGTTTCCCCAGTGACTGGCCGTGCGTTGGTTCTGCAAACGCTGCCACGGCCGCCACGTACACTTTGAGCGTGGAAGGGGACCTTCCCTTATCCAACAGCTCTTGTAGGAAAGTGAGCAGATGCGCCACCCCGCATGTCCGCGGGTCCAGACCTCTGTCGGTGCACCAACCGGAGAACACCGACCATTTAGACGCGTAGAGCCTTCTCGTGGAAGGGGCTCTAGACTGCGTGATCGTGTTCATCACTCCTTCTGGCAGGGTAACGAGTACCCGTTGATCAGCCATGCATGCAGCGACCAGCGCTCTGGATGGGGATGCCAGATCGTGCCGCGAGCCTGAGAGAGGAGATCTGCCCTCACCGGAATCGGCCACGGAGCTGTAAGTGACAGCTGTGCTAGTTCCGGGAACCAAATCTGATTCTCCCAACGCGGGGCTATGAGGAGCACCGAGTGGCGCGTTTCCCTGATTCTCTTGATCACCTGTGGTAACAGAAAGACCGGAGGGAAAGCATATAGCGGGAGGCTGGGTGACTTTCCGGTGAGAGACGGTTCCCATCGTTACTCCCTGCTGGAACCAGCTGGCCGCTAACCAGGGCTGCAGAGCTGCTATGCAGGCCTGAGTCACTCTGATTTTCCGACCGCCAGACACCCAGGCTCGGGGGGGGGGGCACGCGAGCATTCAGCCAGCGTTGGAGCGGGCGCATGCGCAGTAGGCCCAGCTGGAGCACCGCTGCAGCTGATGCCATGCAGCCCAACATCCTCTGAAAATGTTTCAGAGGGAGGAAGCTGCCCTTCTGGAAAGAAGCGGCCAGGTGGCGAACACGGCGCGCGCGCTGTGTCAACAAACGAGCCGTCATGGTTACCGAGTCCAGTTCTATTCCTAAAAAGGAAATTGACTGGCTGGGCACTGGACTGGACACTACCAAGTGACAGATGACAGATTTTGCAGCAAAATATCAGTTTAATTCAGTGTTTCTTAACCTCTCCTGCAGGGACCCCCTGACAGGACATGTTTTTGTTTTAACCCTGAAATGGCACACCTGATTCAATTAGTCAGCTACACATTAAGCCTTTGAGCCTTTAGTTAAAACAAAAACATGTCCTGTCAGGGGGTCCCTGCAGGAGAGGTTGAGAAACACTGGTTTAATTGGATGCATAACGTTTGACATACATACCAAAAGATTTTCTCTACCTTAAAAGTTGAGACGGTTTTGATATCCAATATGCACCCATTTTTTATTTTATTTCAACCCACCAGTTGAGGACCATCATGGCAAACTACATCAGAAGCCATGCTTAACCACAATTATGCTAACAGCTGCTCAGAGAAGCCAAGAACAGAAAGAGGTGTCTGAATGAACCTCAGTGAGCTGAACTGGTGCGTGCCTGGCTGAGATGCCCTCAATAAATGAGGATGTACTGTCCCTTGAGAGCATCTAGCACAGATGTGTTTCTGTTTCCTTCCTTTCTTCCAGTCTCACACTTCTTCCCTCGTGTCCCTTTCTTTCTCTCTACAATCTGCTGGGGCCAGATTTTTTTTTGTTTGTTCAATTTTTGCGCTTCCCTCTCTCTCCTCTCTCCATCTGTCTATAGCTCTTTAAGTCTTCTCCAATGATCATGACCTGCTCCAAAAATAGCTGCTTGAACAAGCAAACTGTTTTACTTTTCAATTTTATTTTGATTATTTTTATTTAATTAAAGCTACAATATGTATTTTTTTTTCCCAGCTAGGGGTCGCTAACCTCTTACAATAACAAAGGCGTAGGTTGATGACGCATAAGCGGAATTATGGAACTTGTCGTAATGCTGATGGATCTAATAATGTTTATGGATGAGTGAATACATTGATGTTTTTAACAAGACTGTGGTATGAAGCAGGTCGCGATAGCTAATGAGAGACAGATATCAGCGCCACACGTGAGTCCCGCGGATATAAAGGAATAAGGACATTTAATTCTACCCGCAAGTGCTGAATTAATACTCAAACTGGTCAGTTTATTAGACGAATGAAACTTGTGAGGTAACGCAGCGCGTTTTCACTTGGTCTAAGTTATAATGTTATTCTAAGTGTTAGTTTGTCTGTATGAGACTAGCAGTAAGCTAGATCAACATTAGAATAGCATACTGATCATATTCTAACATTTCATCATGTTGAGCTATATAACATTAATTAATTTTATGTACATTTGCTCACCTGTCTAATAAAGTACATGCAAGAGTGGCATCTCTGTCAAGTCGAAGTTTGTCACGGACGTAGAGCTCTCGGCATCTTGAAAACGCCACGCTGATATTGATCCGCGTTTTAGTTCTCCTTTTGTCCCAAAGTCTGCTTGCCATGGTCCATAATGTTTAATGTTTGTACGAAACAATAACAGCGTGAGCGTGCCGCTAGACGTAACGCAGTTGTCCACGTTTGTCGCCATGTTTACTATGGCAGTACGAGCGGAAACCAGGGATAACGCGGATATTACGTCATTGACAGGCAACAAGTGAACATGGACGAGCCATTATTTAAAATTGGAATTTCTCTGAAATTAAAAATCTTTGGGAACTTTTGGGATATTGTAATTACACAACTGCAGGAAATATATCACACTGTGCAAGTGATTTTTGGATATTTTATTATAAAAAATTTACAAATTGTAGCTTTAACCACATATTTCTGTAACTCAAAGCATATTCTGTTTCTTAACTCCCTGAAACACCTCGATTGTAGTCTTGAGGTTTCTTCAAGGAATGTACACATCACAATATCCCTAATTTAAATAATTCCTGCACAAGACATATGCAAAAACAAAAAGGGCGAGGCCTGGTTGAGTTGCGTTAGTATTGTTGAAACTTGTGGTTACGGTAAGAGGCGTGACATTCCCGAAACGCGTTCGATACAGTTGACCACAACACATTGGTCCAGCCGACCAATCAGAGCACATTGTGCTTTTAAGAAGGAGGGGCTTCATAGAGTCGGGAATTAAAAGGAACATTACTTACAGACTGGGAAGAGAGGTGGAGCAATTATGTAAAATGTGAAAAATAACGTATTTTTGAACATTCAAGCATGAAAACCTATTCTAGTAGACACCAAAAACAACAATCAATACTCTGTAAAAGGGCATAATATGGCCTCTTTATTATATTATCATATAATATACAAAAATGGAATGGGAGACGAATTTCATCTAGTGAAAACTTTTGATTCTGCGGCCAAACAAAATCTTACTGAAAGCTATTTTTTTTTAGATATCAACCTCAAATTTTGAACACAACTTGTTTAGGTTTAGGGCTTTGATTTTCTTGCAGTTTAATATGATAGAGTGCATTTTGTGCATTTTTCATAATAAACAATAATAAACTTTAAGTTCACTTTTTTAAACTTTTTTTTACTTCAGCAATAATCTGAAGTTTAATCAGTTTAAGTTGTAAATTTATTTTCAGGTCTATGCTCAAAAAGTGAACAAATGGATTATAAATAGTGTAAATATAATTTACCGTAGTACCATAAAATTCCCTAAAAATACAAAATATTTTATAAAAAACATTATCAAACTAAAATATAATACATTCATTTCATTGAAATAATAAAAAAAAAAAATTCTGTCATTTTTGACCGACACACGAAGAGCACCAGAGGTTAATGTGTTTATTCACTATAATTAATTAAAGACATGTATTTTGTAATTCATACATGTCCATAGTTAGTCATCCCATCAGTTGCCCCTTTAACATTTAAACAGGGAGCAGAGAGCAAGGAGATAAAAGAAAACATTGGCAAAGATACAATTCAGATACAGAGAGGGGAAAGGGTAAATCTTGAGAGACGAAAAAACGAGTGATAAAATAGAGAGCAAACAAGAGAAAAAGAGTGAAATTAAGGCTGTAGTGACTGCGCCCTCCCAGGCCAGTCATAAATATCTGTGAGAGAGACTTTCATCATCCTTTCCTCCGACAGAATTCTAATGGATCCAAAGGAATGTGTCTCTACGGAGCCATTACAGGCTGATCACGTCACCTGAGTCGAGATTGACACGCAAACAGCACCAGGAGAAAAAAAAAAACAGAAATACATGCAAACAATGTGCAGCATACAACACAGACACAGATGCTTTGTTCAGACGGGCAGGGTTCAGGTTTTTTTTTTTTTTTTTGGCCGGGGGTGGGGGGGGGTCTCAAGTTGTAGTCTGCACAAAAAATAAATAACTAAAATTAAGTCGAATGTTTATAAATCTTATCCTGAAAATCTATTTTTTTTTTCTTAGTCTGAACACCCAGACTGAATTTCAATTGTCATTCAGGAAGTGTTATATATGTAACGTCACACAAAGGGCTGTTGTGCAATATGGTCTCAAGCTGTGTTTGGATAAACCCATTTATGCTCCATCTTTTCTAATATAGCAAACTAACTGACATTGTCTATGAAGTGAATGGTAAATGAGTAAATGAGTGTACACATCAGCAGGTTTTTGACGGTATATGCATGAATGCGTAAAATGCCTCTGTTCTCTTATGTGCTTCATGAGGGAGATGCCATGAAAGACGTGAGCAGAGACAAAATTTCAAATTTCCCATCCTTTCTTCCCACAATGACAGCTATTCTCAGTAGTTGAAGAGAAAGTCTCTTGACATCGTGCTGAAGCTAACATCATTACACACCGAATACTGACTACACCAGCGGGTCTCAAACTTTTCTGGTCAAGTACCATCTCTGATCAAATCAAAACAATCAAGTACCAGCTAGACACAACAATTTTCCTTTCTTTTCCATTAGCTTTGATTGCTGAAGGGCTGTGAGAAACATATGCATAATGCTGTATTTAGATTAATATCAATCACTTAAAGAAACACAAGCTCGAAGCGCCAGAACAAACTTTCATTGGTTCTTGCGGAGGCTCAAACGTGCTGCGTAACAGACGAGAATGAACACCATGGGTTCTCACACGTCAAACGAACATGCTTGAGCTTCCGCTTACCACAACTGATGTGTGAGTTGATAAATGTTTCTATGTGGGGAAAAAAAGCCTAAATTCAATCTGTTCATGATATAAAGCGATCGTTTTTAGACTAAAACGCTCAATTCTTTATGAACTTTTTTTAAGCGTCAAAGTGGTAGTTGCGTAGCTGTCAATGGAGGGAGAGAAAGCTCTCAGATTCCATCAATAAGATTTTCATTTGTATTCCAAAGATGAAGAAAACACTTATGGGTTTGAAACAACATGAGGTTGAGGAATTAATGACAGAATTTTCATTTTTGGGTAAACTATCCCTTTAAGACCCTCATAAGTCCCTAGACTGGCCCTTTGCAGATGTGTAGTAGTCCAACCAAAAAACACACATAGATCACAATAATGACATCTAGAAAGAATTACAATGCATTTCCGTGAGTTAATATGCAAATTTTGCAGTCTCATTCAAACACATAAATAATAAATATAGCCTCCTCTGGAATACGAGGTAATATAGCCAATCTGTCTCAATATATTGAAACAGACTGGTTACGTTATTGATAAGCTACTGTGCTCACAATTGAGTGATGAATCCAATGCCAAAATGAAAATCATTAAATCAACTTAGGTCAAATGGAATGTCTCGCCATTTTGTCTGCACACAACTTGAAATTCACATCCACCATTATTGAGATAATAATGTAAGCTATGCAATACAGTCTTTAGCCCTTCCGGACGGTAATTGTTTCTCATGTGGACGTCTGTAAAAATAACTTTGCATGGCACCTCAGTGATAAAATTCATGCATTCGGGTGGCAATTTATTGACGGTGGAGGAGTGCGTTTTGTAACCCCACGACCTGCTAACGTGGTCAGTCGCATGATTGTCTGCTGAAAATAAAATTTCATATGCTTGGAATAATACGAATAAATTCGTTTTTAATTGAATAATTGGAAAATAATGCTAGAGAAAAATGCTTATTTCTCTTTCTCCTTTTTGTTCGCTGAGGTGGAGCGGTGATGAAATATTGTTCTTGTAAATACTATCCAGCATTTCAGTAATAAAAAAGTACATTTTTAAAATGCATGCAAATTTCAGTTAAGCGCAGCAGTTATCGTACCTACGGTGTTCGGCAGTGATCAAAAAGGATTTAAAGGGGTGGTAAAACACGATTTCACTTTTTTAACTTTAGCAAGTGTGTAATGTTGCTGTTTGAGCATAAACAACATCTGCAAAGTTACAGCACTCAAAGTTCAAAGCAAAGGAAGATATTTGCTTTTAAAAAAATCTATTTCTAAGGACTACAGCAAACAGCCAGTAGGGACTACACGACATTCCATGGGATATGCTGACGTCAGCATATCCCATTATTTACATAAACCCCTCCTCCGAGAATACTTAAGCAGGGCGAGGCCATTTTATATTGCTGTTTTGGAGATGAGTTGTCGCAATGCCGTCGAAACGCTGCCGTTATTTTCATCCGGATTGCGGGTCCGCTTTGTTCAGCCTTCCTAGGGACGAGGGAGTTAGGGATCAATGGTTAAAATTTATTTTTAACTCGGTCCCTCATAATTATGACCCAAATCTCGCTCTCTGTGCTGCACATTTTACGGAGGAAAGCTTTCACAGTCTTCGCAAGTTCAATGCAGGATTCGCACAACGGCTTGTCCTGAAAGATGGAGCAGTTCCAACTTTAAAAACAGAAGCTTTTGTTTACGAATCACAACCTGTAAGTATGATTTATTTTTCGTCGATGTGTTTTCCTGTAATAGTTTGTATTGTTAATTGTACATTGTAGCAAGGAAGTAAACAAATGACAACGCTGTTTGGCTCTGCTGGTTTGTTAAATGCTCATTCATACTTAACGTTATCTGACAAACACCTAACGTTACAAACTTTTTTTTAATCTCAACAGCGAACTTGGAATTAGTGTAAATTATTTTTTGATTAGAGCTTTTAATGTTTATCTACATGCTTGTTTATCTACAGGCATGCTAAACATGGTTCTGTGTTTGATTTGGCAGCCGATGTTTAGTGTTCGTTTTGGGTTAATAGTTCTGTCGACAGATATATTTGTCTACAATCGTTCTAAAAATACAAAAGTAACCGTGCCATATACAGTCAGAAACGATCACTATAGATCCGCAGTCTTTACTCAAAAAAATCCCTTTGAGGACTGTAGTATAATTTGTTAGAACGATTATATTAAATTCTTGTTTATGAAGCTTATTTTTTTGTAATTCTATAATAATTAGTACAATTAAATAACAGCATATCTAAAAAGTAATGAGAGAACAACAAAAAACAAACCTTTCTTAAATGTCGTTTAACAGCCGTTCTTGAACAGGTTCTGTTCAATGTTACAGGAACAATGAACAGGAACAATGTTAGTGATCATCTTCAATAACATTTCCCCGGGTCCGATTGGTTTTATTGACGCCATTGTTTATAATACACCAAAGCACAAACTACCATAGCAAACTACCGGTAAAGGTACGGGGCGTGACGTTTCCGGGAGACGTGCACTAGACGGTTAGCGAATCACAACACACTGGGCCAGCTAACCAATCTGAGCCCATTGCGTAGTTTTGAGGGACTGGCTTCATAGAACCAGGAAACCCTCAGACCGTTTTACAAGGAGGGGAAGAGCAGTGTAGAATAAAGGTAAAATATATGAAAAATAATGCAATTTTTAAAAAACGAAGCATGAACAAATGTTACAGTGCACCCCACAAACACAATCAAGCCTTCGAAAAAATGCGTTTTACCACCCCTTTAAACAATGAATTTTGAAGTGATCTCTACTTGTAAACTCTTAAATCAATTAAATCCCCACATGACCTTGGTGTTTGTCAAAAAACAGTAGGTAATTCGGACGGGGATTTTTACATGGGTGGTGGGAGAAAAACACTGACATTCTGGATTCGGACGGCAATAAAATCAACGACTAACCCCTGTAAATTTTGAAAATGCCTTACGACCCTATGAGAAACAATTACCGTCCGAACAAGGCTTTATATTTTTAAAGCTATATTAAACTAGCAAATAATTCACAAATTAAAAATACATTTTTTAAAAAGTAAATAATACATGATATAAAATTAAAAGAATATAATAATGCATGTATAACATTAATCTACATATTATGCAAATCTGTTACATTGTTACATAGATATGTATGTATCAGGAAGTGAGAGCAGTTCAGAATCTTTTATTTTAGGTGACAATAACTTTATTTGTTGTGCACTTTGATCTTCAAAACTTTGAAGACCTTTTACATTCACAAACAACTATTACACTGCATGAAAGGCAATTTTCGAAAAAATAAATTCAGTTGCACCAATAGAAAAAATAAAAAGTCACCATTTAGTTGCAGTCAAGAGCCCTGTATTAAAATAGAATACTTTATTCAGAGCCGGACAGTAACGGAGTACATTTACTTGAGTACAGTACTTGAGTACAATTTTGAGGGATCTGTACTTTACTCGAGTATCATTTTTGCGGATTACTCATGACTTTACTCAAGTACATTTGAGAGGCAAATATTGTACTCTTTACTCCACTACATTTCTATCCATAACCGTGAGTACCCGTTACTTGTTAAAAAAAAAAAAAAGAAGACCCTCAATTTGTTGTTTCCCTCTCAAACGTGATTGGATTGTGCAGGCGCCACTGATTGGGACAGCCTATCAGCAAATCACCTTCAGCTCTGAACTGACGCCAAAGTAAACTCCATGTTCTGATTTATGTGGGTTCAAATGTGGGTGCAAAAAATCCATTAAAACTCTAGCAGAGGTTTGTCAGAGCGTTGCCACTGTGCATTGCCTTGTGGGCAAGTGAGAAATGTTAAATAAAGCAACATGGTAAAAAGATGAAAATGACTTGAATTAACTTTCAATTAATTTTCAATTTTTAGATTATCAAAGGTATTAACATTAACATTTTTCATAACTCCATGTAGGACGTTTCTGTACATAAATGCAAGCACGGTTCACGTACCTACCCCGAAGTGATAAAATAAAATTCTGTATCAAATTTATAGGCAAAGACAAGTACTGTGTTTAGGCATGGTTTGTAGGGAATTACAAACCTGCACACATATATTCGAACACACATAACTATAGAATCAATTCTTAATGCGCATGTGAACGCCTTCAGCGTTTATCACAGGTTCAGTTTAAAGTCTGTTTAGAGAGAACAGTGTTCGTCTTAGCGGCCCCTAATTTAATAACAAATGATCATTTCGACGGAAGTGAATCAATCAAAACTAACTTTAGCTGGAAAATAACATTATTCAAGAACCGTTATAAAACCAAACCAATCTCTGTTACCTTAAATTATATGTTTATCTCTGAAAAGATAAACATATAAAACAATTGAAAACAATTGAAAACTTTGAAACAATCTACATTGTTAAAAGCGCTATATAAATGAAGATGACTTGACACTGTGGCAGTAGTAATGCAATATTTAGAAAATTTACTCTTGTACTCTTGATACTCAAGTACTTTTAAAAACAAGTACTTCAGTACTTTTACTTAAATAGACATCTGACTGTAGTACTTGTACTTGTACTTGAGTAAAATTTAGCAAGGGGTATCTGTACTTTTACTCAAGTAACGAAGCTGTGTACTCTGTCTGCCTCTGACTTTATTTTTGTAATACTATTCCACACTATTACCGTTTTATCTGTATTATTCATCAAATAAATGTAGCTTTGGTGAGCATTGAAACATTTTTAAAAAATCTGCCTGACCCCAAAAATTTTAACTGTAGTGTATAAAAAAGCGGTGTATATATAGCAGTATTTTTACAGTATGTGTAAAAAGAAACAAAGCATCTTGTTTGGTCATTCCTCATAATGTTTAATAATAATTTCATAACTTGATCTTCCAGTGAAAACTATAGATGCTAAATCCATTCCACTGAGACTTGAGCTTGAGACACTGTGGCATAACACTTAATGCCATGTTAAACATTAAGCCGTTACAGACCTAACAGTATGACTTTCTGTAAAGCTGCAATGAAACAGTGTGTAATGTGAAAAGTGATAGACCAATAAATTTGACTTGACTCATTCTGTCTCTTCTTACCTCAAGTGTTTCTCAAGAGTGTCCACCTGGTCATGCAAGGCTTTTGTAGTGTCTGTCTGAGGTCTGAGAAGAGAGAGAAGAAAACAAGATCAAAGATCCGCTGTCTACACACACACAGACTGCATTAAACAAAAGTCACTTTCAAGATTTGAAACCTTCCATCATGTGATAATGTCACCATGTCAGAGCATCGGTATGTCAGTAACGCTGGTTATTTGTAATTAAGCTCATTGGTTATAGATGCCTCTATGAATACTCAATACTTTTTATATTTGATCCCAAGACAAGGTCAACACACACGACAATAGCATGGTCCATTTAGTGCCTGCTGGTAAATGTTGTACACCACCATCTGGACCCAAAAAGCATCTTTCTTCACTGACAGCCATTCAAAAGTAGCAGTGAATCCTGACTAAATAAAAATGTTAGCAAGCCCCATTTAAGCTTATTTAAGCATATCTCATTAACTGATCGCAGATATTTAAGCAGCCAAGCAACTGCCATTTTTAAGGTTTGTGTTTACAAGTTGTGTTTTTTTGAAGCTGTGCCCCTTATCTGAACCTGAGCAGAAATCATGTGCAATTCTGCTTGACAGTCCGGTTGCCATGGAGATGATGTCTGAAGCTCAAAAAACTTGTTGCTGACAAAACTGATTGCACAATTTCGCTATTTCCCAAGGCACTTCCCAAGTTTCACTAAAAAGATTTTTGTATTTTAGTTTTATTCTAAGTAATCCAATTCATCTCCCAATCCCATACCTGAAAAGCATTCACAAACTTTTCTCTTTTCTCCAGAAGCAGCAAAAGATAATAAGAAGGGCTCTGGAAAAGCCCTAAAGTATTGATCCCTGGACAACAATGGAAGTGTAAAAACACATTAGGGTCTTTGCAAAGGAACAGTGAGATTTTCCAACAACAGATTGAGTGAAAGTGAGAATGAGAAAAAGGCAGATGGCATTTGTAGAATGTATCAAAATTGTTTTTAGCATAACAATGCCAAACTCTCAGGATATAACTGATGCCAAATTTCGCATATCACATTATTTTTGGTGTAAATGTGTTATTATGTTGCCCCACGAGAGAATTGAGTGCTAAAAAAACATAAACCCTTTGGAATGCAGATGAAGTGTTAGCGTATGTGCAAAGACTGCAGACATTTATATTTAATATCAGTGTATGCGGTCGAGTGACAGGCCTCTCACTCTCCAAGAGTCTAAAGACAGCAGGAATATAATAAGGAACGCTGAGAGGTTTTAAGGGTTCACACTTTGAAGGCAGAAAGACACATGCTGTGCTAATAATGAGCTAATCAGGGGCTTAGTGACAACTGTGCACACATGCTAATTGTGTGTGTGTGGTTTTGACAAGGTTTGTGTGAAAGCACTGCCAGAACAAGTTTTGAAGTTGAGGGCCCTGCAAGTAGTTGATTTCAATGGCCAGCTTTGGACCCACTTTATATGAAGTGTCTTTAACTACTTTAGTTTAATTAATCATTTGATACAATGCACTAGGCTTGCTGCGATATTCGGTGTTACATGGTGTTCAGCCGCAACACCGGTTACATCACTTGCCCACCATGGCACTGCCGTTTTGAACTTTTATAGTAATAAAACTTATTTAGTTCAGTTAGAGAACAGACGCTAGAATTAAAAACTGAACGTGTCTGCTCAATAAGAACTAGAGTCGCAGCACAGATCAGCAGCAGGAGTTGCACATCACTTTGCCTATTTCGCCTCACTCTTGACAAGATGATGGCGGAAGATTTGGTTTCAAAGCTAAACGTAAAATCACCTATTTAAGCGAGTTTGTCATTGTCCCGTATTGTTGTGTTTTTCATTAAGAACAATAATGAACCCACCATTCAAGCAACTGCTGCATATATTTATATTATTTATAAATATGTACTTATATTTTAAGAATGAGTCCGTAGCCACTTTCAAGAAACTGCTGAAGACGCAATAATTATTATTATTTTATTATTATTATTCTATTCTATTTTTATAAAAAAAAAAATAAAAAAAAGACTGCGTTAGACTAACAACATGACGGGGGGGTGGGGGTTGTTAATAGCCTCAGACCTCAAGGCCTAAATCAAGCGGTGTTTTTTATATATATATATATATATATATATTAGGGGTGTAACGGTTCACAAAATTCACGGTTCGGTTCGATACGATACACTTGTGTCACGGTTCGGTTCGGTACGGTACGTTTCCGATACAGCAAAAAGAAAGAAATGCCAGAGAAATTTCCTTGATTTAATTTTTTTTATTATATTTTTATTAAAACTAACATCATAAAGTATGATATTTTTTTAACTTTGAGCAATGATGGAGCTATACTTGACTTTTCTTAGGAGCATATAAAACAAAACAGCTCCTTGGACAAAATTAAATGTAATATTATAGTAGTGTGGCGAACAGGACGGCCGAGGGACGTGAGAGAACGGCGCGAGGCCGGTGGTGCGATATTGCTAATGAGCAACACCTGTGAAGCACACCGGTCTCGCATCTCTCACGGAGGAGCGGAAGCATAAAGGGGGAGCGACGACGTTGATGATCGAGAGAGGAACAGGCCTGTATTTTAGTTGTGTTTGGTTTTTGTATTTGTATTTTATTTTAGCCAGCAGTCGTCCGCGAGGGGCTGCAGACAGTTATGTTTATTTTCGGTAGCCAGCAGTCGTCCGCGAGGGGCTGCTGGCGGTATTTTGGTTTGTTTGTTTTATTTTAATAAAGTTTATTTGAATGTTCGCCGGTTCCCGCCTCCTTCTTCCCTGAACATTGTTACAAGTAGGTTTATTTTAGTTCAGATTAACATTTGAGGGCAGCAGTTGTATTCATAATGTCAAAATAAAACCGACGTGATGTTACTTGAAAGCATTATAGCCTACTATTCCTGCCAAACTTCCATGGTTACAGTTAGTAGTGTTACTAAAGTAAATCCATGGTGAATATTGCTGATCTGTGGACACTGGATAGTTCATTCATGGCACAATGTTTCTTCCTGGTTTCCACGTCAGCGCTGTTTGATCCGTTAATAACGGAGAAATGCGAATGTTTCTCACTAGATCTCGCAGTGATGTTATTACTTCAGTGGCGAAGTCAAATGCTTTCTTTACTGGATGTCTCAGCGCTGTGTAGTAACAGTGCTGCTTGAATAAGATCGGCTCGCGCTGCATTGGCCCTGACTGATAAACGGTCCGTCAACCACACAATAAACGAGTAGCTCAGTTTCGTTCCGCTTACATTACATTTGCCATTTGATGTTGGGCAATGTTGTGGTCACGCCAGCGTCTCTCACATTATAAGCGCGCTTGCCACGCGCGACGCGCCTACATTTGAAATAACGAAATTTTGGTCGGCAGGAAAAATGGTCCAACGAACCGTTCGGTTCAAAAATGCGTACCGAAAACCGAACCGAAAGCCTCGTACCGAACGGTTCAATACGAATACGTGTATCGTTACACCCCTAATATATATATAAAAAAACTATAATAATGATAATAATAAATGTTATTAAAAATAAACTAAAAATGAATACAAGACAAAAATACACTACCATTTAAAAGGTTTGAGTCATTAAGATTTTTTTTTAGGTTTTTGAAAGAAGATTCTTATGTTCACCAAGGCTGCATTTATTTCATCAAAATTACAGACTAAAACAATTAGTACTGTCAAAATTGTTGCGTTAATGTAGGCGATTTCTTTTTTCAGTTTAACGCGTTATATACATTTAACGCAATTAACGCAGCATCCGTTTTTTTTCCCTTTGGCTAGCGTTATAATATATGATCACGCTCTATTCAAGCAAATGCTTTTAAACCATTAACGGGTGATAAGACACAAAAGAGAAGGCAAGTGCATTACCACTTGTGAGAGCGTCTGTGAATCTCCTGTCTGTCACACAAACACACTCGTGCACACAGAAAGCTGCTTCAGACAGCGCTTGAATGGACAAAAACACTGCAAATTATGCAAAAAAACGGTTTGGTCGAGTATCCTCCCAAGCACAGTTAAATGAAATCTTAAATGTACTGGGCCAAAAGAAAAAAATTGAGCCCTGATATATTGAAGGGCACCGCTAAATGTGGCATTTATTATAATGGGTTTGTGTGAAGATTGTTTTAAGTTCACTTAAATTAAAAGTTGTTATATTATTAAAAAATTATAGCTTTCAATTATACTGTAATGCTGAATGCCTATAATTAACAGCTAATATTGAGGGGAAAAAAATTATTTCATAGAGACATCAGTAGCAGCATTGGTATGGGTGATGCCTTCTTTCATAAAAAGATGCCATTAAACAAATATATTTAAAATATAAGCTACTGTCTTTATGTTTTTTTCTACGTTAATTTGAAGATTAAATGTAAAATTTATTACAATTTAAAAATATATATTTAAAAACTTTAATGTTAGGTTTTATTAATCACAATTAATTGCGACTGATTGCAGAAAATATTTGCAATTAATTAGTTTATACATTTTTTGTTAATCGATTAAGAACACGTATTTTAATACATATCAAAACATAATTTATTGGCAAAGCTGAATTTTTAGCCACTATCATTCTCCTGCTGATTTGGTGCTCAAGAAACATTTCTTCTTATTATTAGGTAATAATGGTTGTGAGGAATAGAAAGTTAAAAAGAACAGCATTTATTCAAAACTGAAATCTTTTGTACCAATGAAAATACAGACGTTTATAATTTGATCAATTTAAGGCATACTTGCTGAACAAAAGTATCAATTTCATGCAAATATATATTTATGACCCCAAACTTTTGACATTTAGTGTATCTTATTCCTAGTTGTGTGATGGAGGTTTGCTCACCCATATCCTCTCTGTGGTAGACATTCCAGTATATCGTAGCAGAGTGCAAGTTGGTCATCTCTCTCACAGTTGTAGATACAGTCCAGTGCCACGGACATAAGCTGATCTGAATCTCCAAGGATTTTGGGATGACACTGCAGGTAAATAAACACACACTGTCATCATAATCATTGTTAAGTGTAAATGATTTATTATTAAACCTAGTAAAGAACCTACATAGACAACAATTCTGAGCATCATTGGCATGTCTTTAAGCCTCCCTATATAGCATTTTTGAGGGTCATAGAGACAACTAACAACTTGTAAGCCAATATAACAGAACATAACCTTGTATAAATGACCTTCATACTGTATGTGTTAATATAGAGCCATTTCATCCCGTCTCCTCTCAGACAACAGTAACTCACGCACAGATGCACACACAAGCACACTAAAAATCACGTTAGTGTGGATAAGATTGGATTTCATTTCACACAACATTGAATGAGCAAGGCTGATTTATAGACGCTCACAAACATAAAAAGAAACACACATGTACAATCTCATACACACGATTTCTCTCTAACTGCTTTTATTAATTTCCTGTGAGGGAAATTGATGCCTCAGATGTGTAAACAGGCCATACATTTTGATCATGGCCGTGTGTGACAGCATGTACGTGTGTGTCTGAAGGTCTTTTGTTGCTTTGGACTCAGAATTGGAATGGCTTTTCCTCTAATCATTTCACTGCATCCCTCTTTTATGAATGTATCTGTGTGTGTGACATTAAATTACTTACATTTATTCATTTATCAGCCACTTTAATCGAAAGAGACTTATAAATGAGGAAAAGCACAAGCAATTTATCATGGAGGAAGCAGAGCCACACTACTGACTTTCAATAGTAAATCAGATGAGTACACAATAGTGTGACAATGTGTGTATTTGTTTTTATATATTTGTGTGGTGCATATTTCTGATACTGTCTTCATAGCTCATAAAAGTGTCCAAAATGTCTATAAGTCTGTTAGGGATACGAAGCAGTTTTAATAATTATTTTTATGTAAAGGCAACATAAGTCAACAGAACATCCTCACAGGAATGTGTACATGTTTGTGTGTTGGTTTATTTGTTATTGCTAAATTTGTGAGCTAAATTTGACCAAAAAAACAAAAAAAAAAAGTGTACCATATTTCCTTGTTTGGATAGTCAAGTACATGTGTTTTTCGCTTACATCTGGCTTTGAGTGCCGGAAGATTTTAAGTGGGAGTGTGAGATTCTCTTTGGCGAGAGTGACCAGGAACTCTTTGAGCAGACCGGAGGCAGAGCCCACCCGCCGTCCCTCACAGCGGTGCAGAAACGGGACCATCCACTGGAATAAATTCCTCACGTATCGATCCTCGCTGGACTAAAACAGAAAGAAATCATGATGTATAACAGAGTCTTCGGTTCACTCACAATACTTTAAAGCTACTTTAATGTGTTTCTACTTAAAGGAACAGTTTATGTCATTCCAAACCTGTATGATTTCCTTTAAACTAAACCCAAAAGGAGTAATTCTGAAGAATGTACTGTTTTTTCCCATTATAATAAGACAGGAGCCTAAAAAAAAAGCTTCAAAAAGGACGATCTTTTGCATGAACAAATCATTCAGATAATTTTAAAGCGGCTTTTATCTCCTTTTATGTTCCACAGAAGAAAGAAAGTCAAAGGGTTCTGGAATGACATGAGGGTGAGTAAAAGATGACAGAATGTCTACTTCTGATGGAATTGAGTGTTCCCTCAGGAAACATTAAAAGTATCACTAATAAACAGATGCTAAGATGGCCATTCACCCACTCACAGTGTATCCCCTTAAACGAGCAAATGAGTATTAAATCATTTTTAATGAAAGCATTAAATCCAAACAAGCCGCTGGATGTGCTTACTGCAGTCGTAATGAGACCACCCAGCAAACACAAATCTGCACACACTCTCACAGATCTATCATTTACACTAGTGCTGCTTAATGTAAAGAGCTGACCAAATAAACAGTAGGCATGCATGCCTCCTTAGGGAAACAACGGTGATTTGTATTATTGGAGTTGTTGAAAATACTGGTTAACCTAGCATATTTTTATTTTTACGCTTTAGGACAATTTCTCATTCAGGGTCATGAACACGCCTGCAAAGTTGACACTCTAAGGTGTTGTGGAATGCGTGTACAAAATGTCTGATGCTTTTTGTTTCGACAATCACGGGTCAGTTTGACCCATAATTTCACAGTTAACCGCAGCTGCACAGACACAAAAAAAAAAATGGGAAGAAAAAATGTTTTTTAATATACATTTTTAAAATACAGTTTTAAAAATATTTTTTTCTCATGTTTGTTTTTGTTGTAATGTGCGAGAAGTATTAATATTAAAGGTTCACTGTTTTTACCTGATTTTTCATTAATTGTATTGAATCCAATTAGGGTCAATTTGACCCGCAACATAAAAATCGTACCTGATAATATAATAATACAAATGTTGAAGGAGACTGTAGACAGCCAACAAAGAGAGTACGGCCTCACAACATACATTTTTCATGAGGAGGCGGAGCTTGTCAATGTCCCTGAGCTGCTGCAGCTCCTTTAGTGTGAGACTCAAGTCACATGATGTCTCATACACCAGTGTCTCCATGGTAACCAGATCGTCACAAAGGACCTCCAACCCAGGAATGTTCTGCTCTTTTCCCAGACGCACCAGAGACAAGGAACAATCAACCTGTGTGGACCAATCAAAAAGCATAAGCAATCTATTAGATACATAATCCAGCTATTGAGGAACAGAAAGACAGAAGTGCAGCCCAACACACATTCACAACTGAACAATGATGATGCTAGCTGTTTGTATGTATATATATATATATTATATTAATATAATATAATATATATATATATAATATATATTATATATACACACACACAAAAATCTATTAAAGCTGCCAGATCAAATCCAATAGAGATGAAAAAAAAAAAAAAAAAGACATGCGATACGTAGAAATCCCCTAACAGATTCGTAAAAAGTAGGACCAGTCGATGAAATCCCACCCGCCTCAGCAGCCCATCAATACAGTTCACATCATGAGCTGATGGCTGGTATTCCTCTACCAGTTGACAGGCAGAGCATGGAGCCAATCAATAGTGGATGCCTGCATAGAGGAAATGATTGCTGCTGTTTTCCCACCTGGTAGGAACTGAAACCCTTGACATTGGAGTTAACAAGAGCCAAACACCTCTGGAGCAATGCTGCCTTCACCACAACACTCATTACAAGGAGTGCTGCTTAACACAAAACACGAAATCAGGTACAAAACTAGTATGTGTATTTGCCTTACAAACAAATGATTGCAAACAGCACACGCTTGTTTGCGCACACCTGGCTTTGGTTAATCATAAGTATTGACCTCCACATGCACAAACATTTCTCCGTCCTTTTTGGGCGTTCTTCCAGGTAGCCCTCGGATGAACGATCTCACACTCTTTTATTACACTGGATGTACTTTCAATCTGAGCCCAGGCATCTTTTTTTCCCTCACATGTCACAACAGCCCTCTCTCCTTGCTTTAACCTCTGTCCTGACAGAGTGATGTATCTCCCGCTCTGCAGCACTACTTGAAACAGGATGTGCCTACAGTTGAGTGATAGTTGTCATAATGGTCATACAGTGGGGACAAAAAGTTTGAGACTAGAGATACACCTAAACTCGTCAACTTCTGGAGATGCAGGGCCGAAAACCGAGACCAGATACTTGGATACAGACTTCTTGCGTGTATCCAATATAAATCACAACCACTTTCATACCTTACATTTGTTTAGTTGAACTAATGACGTCGTCATTATCTAAAATGAATGTCCAGGTTACTCTACTTCCTGAACAAGTGCGCACACGAGTCAAGAGTTGCTTTCACGTTCACGTGAATTTTAGACAATAAAATAAAATATTTCTAAATAGATGACTTCTGTGCAATATGCACATTTTACTCTAGAAAGTGCTTATGAATACACAACAAGGACAAGCTATCATTAAAGCAAAAGTGGAAAAAACAAATACTCATGTTTTGGAATGATTTATTTAATTAAATGTTTTAGTCAAATCTGAATATATAATTATTAAACAAGAAAAAAAGAATCAATGAGAAGAAATTGGACCCCACTGTAGTTCAGTAAAAATTAAAATAAAAGGCTATTGTGGAAAAATCAGAGCTTTTTAGAGTTTCTTTTAGACCGAAAGAAAAACAGACAGACAGACGAAAGACAGACAGACAAAAGACAGACAGACAGAAAGGCTCAGAAGCTGATAATGGTTCAGATGCATCTCCTTTAGGAGCCCACAGTAGACAGATACAGTGTTATCATTTGATCTCAGCACACTAACAGCCCTCTGGGACAGCAGGAACTGTCACTCAGGAACACGCAGTCTGATGTGCATCTGTATGTGTATTTGAGGAAGTTGTTTGTTTTTCAGCCGGGTAATGTGTCAGTCAAGCGAAAGTGCAAAAAAAAAACCATGTGCTTTGATACGTGTTTGAGTGTCAGCTTCTGTCAGTGTGTGCACTTGTGTACCTGGTGGGAATTGCTCTCTATGTCCTGTGCCCTGGTCAGATACCACTCAGTCAGCAGCGTGATGGAGGGTTTGGAGCTACGAAACCTCTCCAGTTCTGGCTGTTCTTCATATAAGAAGTGAGAGTCATCCACTGGGCTGGGCTCCACCACTCCTCTAAAGAAAAGAACACACACAGTCATCAGTGATAAACAAAGATTTCAAAAACCACATCACAAGCACAAATGTGATCTTACTTGAACTCAGGAACTTCACACCAGTCCAGCTCTCTGTGCCGGCTCTCCTCCCAAGGAATAAAAGCCAAATTACCCTTCTTATCCACACTAGGAAGAAAGAGAGAATGAAAGAACTAAAGATTATCAGTAACCAAGCAAGATTTATACAATCAATAGTAAAGTATTGAAAAAAATAATACAAATTCTTGGTCAAAATAGAAACTTCTGGACACATTTAGTCATTTAGCACAGCAGACGCTTTTATCCAAACAGAAACTAACCACACTTATTGGATGCCTTTCAAAGACAAACGAAATAGCAAGCCACTATCAGACCAACCTACAAACTAACAAAGAACCTAACAAACAAAATAACCACAGTTTTGGGTGTATTTTCAAGTACAACTGAAACTTCAATAGATCGAAACAAGCCACTAACTAAAATTGACTGAAATGGGCTGGTAAAGCGTGCACAAAAGCAAATAGGTTTGAATTATTATTTTGAATTATGATTATCATCATTTTCATAGCTTTACTTTTTTAAATAACAAATGCTAATTCTGAAGAATTCAAAAAAGGTCTTGACATTAGAGGATGACCAAATGTGTGAAAAATAAATAAATAAATGAATGAATAAATAAATGAATTAAATAGAAATCTAGAAAGTAAAATATTCTAATCTACATTTCTCGGTCTCCATTGCACATTTATCAACCTCATTCTATCGCTACATACATATGCACAACTCCTACTACAACAGAGTCAGTAAAAAAAAAATCTAAACGAAAACTTGATTTGGCAGTGTTTCTTTCCAGCAGAGACAGCAGATGGCGAGAGACCACTGGTACAGCGAGGGTCCTGCAGCAGTGCTGTTAGCGCTCACAGGCCGGGGAGAGTCGGAAACCGGCCTCCAGCTGCTGAGCCGTGATGGATGTTCACTGCAGAGGCGACTGACCTCCATAAGAGAGAATGGGTGGAAGGAGGGCGACCGAATCCAATACACTAAATCTATTCTGTCACCCCCATTACTGGAACATTAATGGGGGGGGGTGGGGTTCCAAATGTCCTTACTCAGTGTGTCTCTCTCTAAACACACGCAACCCTGTCCACCAAATCAGCATACTCTCATACAAACACGCGCGCACACACACACACACCAAAGCATGTAACCACCTACCTAACAAAAACATTGTTTTGTACATATTGTAATCTAGTAGAGTAGCACAGGCTCTCACAGAGTCCTCAGATCAGTTTATGCGTAGGTGTAAAGCTATTGCCTGTTTCCTCTGTTTTGATACTTTTCATGTATATATTTAGAGAGAGAGCAATTACATCCGTCTTTCATGCCTGAGTTCTGAAGCCGTCAAAAGAGACTGTGCACTTTTAGAGTGTCAACAGTGAAAAAGATCTGCACGAAATCCCTAAGGATGTTTTACCTGACACCACAAAAGCATTCACCATATTAGCACCTTCAAATCTGCTAAATCTAATTTCTTCTTCCTCACCGATAAGTTGAAATGGAAATTATAGCTAAACTGAAGTCTATTTTGAGACTGCTGTCAAAAGAGACTGTTGAAAGTAATTGATAAATGACAAATCATTCATGTAATACTACAGATGTTACATACAGCTGTCTGCCACTCGTGATTAATTGCTCCTTAAATACACATCTAGCTAAACTAAGTTTCTACACAAAACCAATTTTCCCCATTTCAAGGAAAAAACAATTGGCAGTGAAAGCAGTGAAGAAGCAGCACAAGTATAAGGGTGAACTTGCTGGTCACTCAGGTTGTTGCTGGTAACAGAGCGGTCAGTGATTAAATCTCAGCAGCTGTCTTGAGATTTTTGATGTTTGACATTCAAGACTTCTGAGCTCAAGACGTGTCTGCTCTTAAATATAATGGCTGTGTTACACATTGTTCTAGACTCAAATATCCAAGGTCTTTCGGAGTAAGCTCAGATATCTTGGTCCTGCAGACTTTTATAACCTCCTCTCTTCAGGATATGGCTAGAATTTTTTTCTTTCTAAAGGAGCTGAAAACTCAAATTACAGCTGTGAATCTTATCAAATGTATTGGAAATGCAAGGAACCAGATTAAAATCTGCAATGAATTAATAATAACTTCCACCACATATTTCACTAGTTTGTACTGCAATAATAATCAAATTAAGATTATTAAAGGTTTGAGGTATTAAGACCTTGACCATAAAGAGGGTCTTACATAATTTCATAATAATTTACTGATTAACGGAAGACTTTTGAGTATGTTTGTGTGCGTCGGTGTAAGCCCGGCTCAATCGGCCCAATGGAGGTTTTCCGATCAGTGGGTGAAGGTCTTTCTGTGTGGCAAAGTAATTTGAAATGAAATGAATGAAATACATTTTATCATATGTATTAACTCGTTATTTCATCTGACTCCATAAATGAAAAAGGTTTTAATGATATCTGTGCATCATTAAATGTGAGCGAATGTTTGACTGGCATTATTTTCAGTAAAGAGTTAAAAAGAATAGAGTCAGTTAGAATAAAATCAAATGTTTACAATTTATTATGTCAGGTAAATGTATCATGCAAACTGCATAATCAGTTCAAAGATAATAGATACAAACATCAAATGCTCTGGAATAAAGAGAGAAGATGCAATACCATGACATTATAAAATTCATGATGCAAAGTGTTTTGCTTACACTTCACATCACGTGCTGGTCTGGGTTACAGAATCACACCGAGCCTCTCGGTGCATTTCATTATATAGACAGACCTTCTTTTCACATGGAAACATTTGCTAACAGTGAGAATTTGCATTCAGAGTTTACACCTTTGAGAGCAGGAGGCCATTTTCCTGGAAGACACACCCTCCTCTGTGTGCGAATTATCTCTATACTCTTAAATACCTTATTACCTTTTGGTTTGGGAATGATACATTTGTACCAGTCGCACTGAGACATTTCAAATGATATCAAACATGTGTAATACTGTATGACAATTATTCACATTAAACTATATAGATTCTTGGGTGAATTTCAGGTGATCTCAGTATGATAGAAACAGGGAACGGGGAAATGAGGGTTCAAGGGAAAAGATGTAGATTAGGATTGCTTAGGTGAGACATGCGTCTCGAATGATGGCGCCAGTTTCACAAGAGAGTTTTCAAATGTTTATTTCCAGAAAGGTCCTTTGTCTCATCAGGGAGTGGTCGTTCCTCAAGTAGACTGCCTGGCATTTATCTAATTTCTAAAGTCTTAGATCGATACGTTTTTGACACTGATGACTGAAGTAATGGCAGCTGAATATTCAGCTTTGCTATCACATTAATAAACATCCGGGGTTGATCAAGTCCCGACTTGTTTCCAGGTAGCACTACCCCACCCACAGCTCTCCTCTCCTGACCCAGAGCAATCTCAAAGCAATTTCCTCTGCTTCCGTGGCCGACTTAATGCCCCTTTGTCAACTGGCCGCCTTGATGCCCAGCAAATTAATGCCCAGTGGCCCTGCAGAGCAACTGGGCTACTACCTCGCACCTTACTTGCTAGACATTACTTCGGCACTCTTGAACTAGCTCGATGTACTTGGTTCTCTAACTTTCATTGGCCTCCTCTATACGGTCCACCCAGGGAACTGCAAGTAAGGATAATTTGCTAGGATTCTGAGATCTGTACCATATCTGGCCTTAGCGATGTTAAGGCAACAGTTTCTGGAAACTTAAGTTGCTTCCCCAGGTCGACTTTCAGCTCCCAGTCCTGTGCTGTTGTTAGCAGGCCAGATGAGGCTGTCCTAACTGCTGGTGATACCTTCTCCCCAGTCCTGAGAAAAGTGATGGTCTTCTACGCTGAGCATAGGCGCTTTCAGTGGATGATCCCCCTGGAGATGGTGGCTGCAATAGCTTTCAAGAATTTGTCATGACGCCAACGATAGCGTCCCTCACTCAGTGCTTTTGAACACCTGCTGAGGATATGTTCCAGTGTCCCTGTTTTCAGGCACAGAGAGCAAGTTGGTGACTCTGCCTTCCCCCAGCAAAACAAGTTGGAAGGGCTAGGTACTACATCCTTGACAGCCTGGATTAAGATTTTTATTCGGTGGTGCCTTGGCTTGGATTTACAGAGCTCAGACAAGGTGATATTAAGCTGTACTACTTGTTACCACCTTGTCCAGTCTCTCTGCTGCCGCATCCCAAACATCCTGCTGGCTCACACTTTCTCAAGTGATTCTTCATGAGCTCTTCAGGATCCATCTACTCCCTGGGACAGATGCTATTGTCACTATTAGGTCATCCAGGAAAGCCCTAATCGGTGGTTGCCGGACGCTAGACGCTAGAGCTCCTCTGCAGACTTCACTAGCATGTTCATGGCAAGTGCGAAAAGGATCACTGAAATGGTGCATCCAGTGATAATTCCATACCTGAGCTCATGCCACTCCAACTAGTGGACCTAGAGGAGAATTTTAGGCTAAAACCATTGTAATAGTCCAAGATAAGGTTGATGAACTTGTCTGGGGTATAATACCAGTTCAGAGCCACTTCTACCAGCTTGTGGGGTATCGATCCATAGGCGTTTGCAAAGTCCAACCACAGCACCACCAGGGCCCCCTTTGCTCTCCCAGACCTCCCTGATCAGATGGTCCCAGACCACACCTGTGTGCTCTATACACCCTGGTACCTTCAGGATTCCTCCTTTCAACTAAAGTGTCAATAAATGAATTCTCTAGGAGGTAGTCTGTAAGACGCCTAGCAACTGCAATATTATGTTTTTTTGTTTTTGTTCAAATAAATGTAGCTCTGGTTTGCATAACTTCTTTTAAAAACATTTTTAAATGTTCTCTAAAAGTACTAGTGTACATATCCCTTCAGGAAGGTGAGCAGCACTTATTTTTAGTCTGCAGGTAACTACAGCCTACAGTTATTTCATAATCTTAAGGTCTCAAAGACTAAAGCACATATGGATAAAGTTCACAGCAAAATGTCTCATTTACATAACCAACCTGCTTTAAACTAGCACCAGATTCGGTCATACAGCAGACGGTACCTAATAACCTCTTTCAGTAGACCCGTCATCTAAAAATGACCTTTTCCCGTTAGGCTCTTTCAAAAAGATTTATGTGGGTTTTGTTTATCCTGTTCACAGAAGATCGGTATCCGCTAATAAGTAATTCTTACCCCGCTTTAGGCAGAAGGTCGGAGTACTCGTGAGGAGAGGTGGTTTCTGGGAAATTGCAGAGAATTGCGAGCCGGTGCTGGAGCATCTCTGAGCCGTGGAAAGTGAAGAGAATGTCCAATGCCTGCACGTTACTCTCCTGGGAGAGAAAGAGATGAGATGAGTGAACACGATTGATAGAGACAATTAATTAATAGACGATTTATGAGACGGAACTAACGACGGACAGCTTTATTCTCTGCAGCAATATATCCAACTTTACAAAGACCCAGAAGCCTTTGCATTGGGTAGGTGACCATATTTCAAACATTACACTTTAAAATACTCACAGAATATGAGGGGAATCCATATTTTACGCCACACGCTAGTGAGGGCGCACACACTTATCCACAAAACAGTGAAATGGTGACTATAACTCACGCCGCGGGACGCTCACACTCACACTCACACTCATGTCAAGAACAAAGGAAGAGAGATTTACCCTTGCGTACGTTCTTGCTGACAGAACAATATTCTGATTGCGGAACTTCTTGAAAAACTCAGCATCAAAACGCTGCTCTGCCGCATGAGGTCCACCCAGAATCTCCTGCAGAAAATAAAAGAAGAGACAGAGAGAAAGAAAGCAAAACAAACATGAGAGTTCAGAAGAGGGTCTCACGTGTGTATGTCTGAGGTAAATCCTCCCAGTCCACACTGCTGACATTTATCACTTTGACATTTACAATTACAGCCTTTAAGTTGACAGGGCCGCCGCGTGTATATGTGTGCACGTGTGTGTTTAATGTCTCAGAGGTCTGGTTACATTCAGAACTATTCCCATAGAAATCAATTACACATGAAGACCCTGACAAAGGCCATCCATCACAGTACGAGCAGGACATTAACTATGCGATAGGATGAAACAGTAGACACACTCCTGCTGATGACTTTTAGATTGCAACAAAGCATTACAATATGAACACACATATGAGCACACACATTGATCATTTTATTCATAAAACGATGAGCGGAAATTATTTAAATGACTATCTAAATCAAAGTCACAACATTTGTTGTGGATTTATGGTTTCAGAATACTTCAGAAGGTGGTTTGCATCATTTTATTATCAATTCATAATTGATCAACATTTTCTGCAATAAAAACGTCAAAGTCAGCCTAGTTTGAAATGACAACCCTTTGATCCTTAGAATTAAGCAGGCTGTTTTTGTTACTGTGCCTTTAAGACTTCCATATAGAAATTACCTTGGTTATAATTGGCTAGCCTCCACATACCAGCATAAATCACATCAAGGGATTAGAATGACAGCTGCTGAATACTAAATAGATGTTGACAGGGTAAAAAATTAACTATCTGCCAAAAGTGTGAATTGGGAAAAAAAATTTGAACATAAATATTTATCTCTTTTTTTCCCCTTGTGGATAGTGTCACATAGTATAATATGTATACATATTACTACATTATTATTAGTATAGCCATTACATAATGTCAAATCTCTCATAAAAACACTTGTATTGGTGGTTTAATGCGAGTAACAGCAACGCAAAAATACAATTCTTATGAAGTTTTTTTCCCCCAGTTAAAATATCTAATATTCGTAATTTTAAGTACAAAAAAGTAAAAAACAAAAGTGAAAAAGTACAACTATATCTGGAATACAATCTCTGAAAACAAGTCTATTTTATGCAGTCAATTTAGTGTTGCCACAGGGATTTGAAGGGGGAAAAAAGCATCCTTTTGGAGTATGGGTACTGATAAGTAAATTAGGGTAGTGTAAGGTGGTTAATATCTAAATTTGGTAAGTTTAGGTGATGTAATTAAAATTATGATTTTTGAATGAGCTGTTTTTGCAGCTTAGTTTTGGTCTGTTTGGACTGGGGAGGACGCTTTGCATTGTAAAAGGTTTCTACATTGAGCAAGGGAAAAACTTTTTTCCATGATATGCCCCTTTTAAACCCCAATTCATCCCTTTTAAAGCCAAATTATGGAAGTTTAAAGCTTTATTTAATACAAAAGTACAAGTTTGGAGAGCGTTACCTCATAAGTGGCCAAGCGGTCCAGATAGCAGAGAAGCTTCAGTCTACTTCTGCAGAGCTCCTTCTGCTCTAGAGTCAGTCTGAAAGAACATGACATCAACAGGATTAAACATGCAAACACAGTCTTATCTGGAGCTTATCAGCATACATCCACTTCAGAGAGCCGCCACTAATATCCATGAAAACGGTGGAATGAAATAAAGCTTCACACACTCTGGGGGAGGGGTGGAGGGTTTGACAGACATGTATGTAGAGGCTTACAGATATAATGAAAGGCATTACAAGGAAATACGGATGAATGGGACAATTTGAGATTGAAGGAAAAAAGCGGACGAAACAGTGCTGAAAGGGTAGTGAGCCATTATAGACCCAGATTAGGTCATCAAAGACAGGCTAATGTGAGGCGACCGCTGCCTGATTGCCTGGATGCCCATGCGAGCGCGCGCGTGTATCAGCGTGAAAATCCACAGAAGGCAATTACAATCTCATCTCATTCTCCCTGCATTACTGCGGAAACCTGAGCATCCTGTTGTAGGCGAATGAGACTCGCACAGACCATCGGACTGGGGGAGAATATTGAACTGCAGGATGTTATCGCAATGCAAACATGATAAAAGAAGATTGAAAGAATAGCCTTGGCATAAACACACTCGCCTGTGAAAGCTTAGAGCACTTCTTTTTCTAGCCTCCACACGCTAGAGCAATTCTATTTCAGACATACTGATTGTAATGAAACTAAAGCAGAATTCAATGCCGTGTCAAGGGTTTATGCATGGCTTGACTGTAAAAGACGCATTTTAAAAGCACGCAGCACTGGTACGCTGCTGTCAGTTCACTTAACAACTAGTGTGCTGAAGGTTGCTCATCTTTAATGAGCGACTATTTTGTCAATAGTCGGTCAACATAACCGAAAAAAAACAAAAAACTATTAGAACCATTTAAGGACTTGTAAAAAAAATGTCATGACTGCATAGCAGGCTGTTTTAGAGAGGAGAAAAGGAATTGGCTATTGATTTGTCACAGGATAAAATGTAGTTATGAAAAAAGGTACACTGGTTTGAAATTACTAACATTACTTACTAAATATACAGCAGTTTAATGCCTTAATACCTATTGTCTTAATCTTTGTTTTGTTGGAAAATTGATCTGAATTTAAAAAGTAATTAAATAGTGGAGCTTAATCACAGAAACAGTTTGAAACACCACATCAATAGATTACAAGACACAATTAACAAGACACATGCTAATTGACATCAAAATTCTAAGGTGGCACTGATGCGATGCATCATTTCCTTTCAAGCAACACTCAAGTTAAGTGGGCTTTGAGGCAAAAATGTAGAGTTTGAGGCTCAAGTCTTTCTAGCCTCAAATTTATTTATTTAAATTTATTTAATAAAAAAACTTAAATATCTTTACTGTATATATATATATATATATATATATATATATATATATATATATATATATATATATATATATATATATATTATACATACTTCAGACATTTTAATGCTAATTTAACTAAGGTCAAATGATAGCTAGAAAAAGTGTGAGCCCAAATAAAGTGGGAGAAATGGTGAGAGAGACTAATCAACAATAAAGATGGGCCAATCAAAAGACCAATCATAATTCAGCATGCAAATTGTAAGATAGAAACAACCAATTATCAATCACAGCTAAACGGTAAATATTATCATGAAAACTGAATGGTCAATGAATTTTTCTAAGCAAACATGGTTAACAAACAGGTCATGTTGCTGACAAAAAGAAAAAATATCATGATATATTGTTCCAGCTTTTTAAATAAGTTTATGCAACTTTCAAGTGACCCTGGGAGGTTCAATCCCATGAATCTGGCATTTGTTAGTCAGAAACATTTGAAATAGTTAGTGTTACAAATCCTGAATTTAAAAATTACGAAAAATTTTAATTGTATTAATTGTTCATTTGTATCACCTTCTTTTACACGGTATTTAACAAAAAAAGATTTCGTTTTCATTAAGCAAAACTTGAAAGAGATTAACTTTACCCAAACATAACGGTTTAATTTGACCATAGTTTCAGTAATATAATGTACAGTGCTTTTTTGATATGCAATTTAAAAGATAACATTTTCTTCAGTAAGTCTCAATAAAAACTATAACTCAAATTGTTATGCTGATGATAATTTGCAACAGAAAAAAAAAAAACGCAAAACAAAACCATTGTCACTAATGGTCTCAGACCTCCATTCCCTTTTTATTTTACATTTTAAAAACAAGGTTTAAAAAAGGCAGCACACAAGGCTGAAATGATCTTGAAAACTATTGTAGATTTGAAAGCAGTCTGTGCTGCAGCTGAATTAACTGCAGGCAGTGTCATCTTCAACTGAGAGAACATCGCTGCAAGACTGAAGCCTGATTGACAGGCAGACATTGTTAAGAGGAATCACTATCAAAATATGTAGCTGTGATGGTGAAAGAAGAGCATTGAACTTTCTATCGCTTTCTAACAAACACACACACCTCTTCAACTAAACCCAGCGGCCTGATCGATACCACCCCATTGCAATAATGGTGGCGTAGTTAAAAAGAAATTAACAGAATGATGATTGTCTTTTTTGCTGTTGCATTACCACAGCTGAATGTCAGGAGAAATTGAAGTACACCCCATTAGAATCACTCTCTCTTTCTCAATGTTGATGTGCCTGTCTATGTTCTCTCTCTGTCACTCTTTATCTTCTTTCTTCATCGCTTTTATCTTCTGTTTTGCTCACTAAATGCTTTTGTTTCTCTTTTTCTATCTGTCTCGCCACCATTTCTCCTTTTTTCATTGGTTTTCTCTTGGTCAATCGCTCTTTCTCCCTTGATGGAGTGAAAAGGACATCATGCATCATACAGACCGACAGACGCACTCATAAACAGCCATATTAACACACACATTAAATATGCTGACTGCATAAAAACAAACAGCCTGAGGAGTAAACACACAAACACACACTCTGGTGTCAAACCGCTGGCGGAAGCGTACAGTAATTAAGTGCAAATTAGATACAGTTCTGTGTGATATGCATGAAGAGAGTGTGTGTGCGCGTGTTTAACTGAGTTACGCTATGAAAAATTAGGCAATTTTTTCTGTGTAAACAAGTGTGTTTTGATTAGTGCAGTGTTTACGGCAAATGTTAGCCAATCTATGATTTTTTATATCTTCCTCCACCCTATCAAGTGTGCGAGCGTTCATAATTTGTGTTCAACCGAGGGCTCTTTCATTAGGGCCTCCTGGGCAAAGCACAACAGAGGCATAAATTACCTTATGCAGATTAGAAATAAATCTATAAACGGCTTTAATTTTATCCTACACCTCATCCTCTCACTTCTCTTTATCTGTCTCCCGCTCTTTCTCTCCCTTCCCATCTGTGTTGTCTCCAAGATCTCTTCCACTGAATTTAACTTCCTCATGAGCATCTACTAGGGGTGGGTTCACATCCAACAACCAACTAGTGCATTAGTGAGGTCGACTAGTTTATCTGTACGTTTTTTCCTTTCTTTTTATCATTATATTTTAGCGGTGGTGCTTTAATTAGCGTGCTGAGAGCATGCTGTGCTTTAGCTCTTGGGCAGATTGCATGGTAAAACTATTCAGGATAATTCAGTTTTAAAAAGTTATTAAGTCAAATTAAAAATAGTCCAACTTTTAAAGATGCCATGAAATCAAAATATGAGTTTTGTGGGTTTAAGTACCATCTATATGCTAGTGAGTGCTAGTTTTCTAACTAGGGTGCGAGGATCCCCAGGGCACCACAAGGGTCTATGGAAAATTTGCGAGGACAAAAATAGATTTAACAAAATGTATTTTTGCAATGTCAAAAATATCAAGTTAAGTTATTTATGTTTAAGACAATATTGTTTAATACCAAATAAAGGTACTTCAGAACACTTTAGAGGTACTGTGAAAAAAGAAAAATCAAAACTGTATCTATACATTGATTTGTTTACCAATTTATCCACAAATAAAAAAAATCTACAAACTAAGTTTATACATCTAAAAATCACTCTAATAGTGGACAGAAAAAATATAGACCCTGCAATGCATCATTCAAAACTATATTTCAAGAAAATATTTTCCAAGATAATATTTAATAATTTTCTTTGCTTTAATACAGTGACAAATTAAAAGACAATTATTTGTTTAATTATTTAATCTTCAAAAAATATTTCCCTTAAATAGTATAAATGGATCTTTATTCATGAAAATGATTAGCTGCCTTCATATTTTATTCCCTCTCAAGGGGATTATAGTTTTTGGGCTGAAAGGCATCAGAAAGCTTTTTATGTTTATATTTTATGTTTATATTACATTACAAGGATAGTAAAACCTGAGGTCACCTACACTGTGGGGACCAGCCAGCGGTCCCCATGAGGAAAATTGATTAATAAACAAACTAAATTATATTTTTTTGGAAATGTAAAAATGCAGAAAGTTTTGTGTGATGGGTAGGTTGAGGGGTATGGTTAGTGTAAGGGTATAGAATATACAGATTGTACAGTAAAAAAATCCTAATGCCTAAGGAGAATCTCCACAAAGATATTGAAACCGAGTTTGTGTGCGTGTTTTTTTTTTTTGTGTGTGTGTGTGTGTGTGCCTACTTGCTAAATTCCACTTTCTTGAGGAGCTCCTGTCTCTTCTTGACTTCCCTCTCTTTTCTTTGCTCCATCTCTTCCTCCATGGACAAGAACTCTTCATATGAAGCATCGTCCAAGTCCAAATCACCTGGCAAGATGAATCTACGCAAGACACATCCTGGTTAACAAACAGCCAAAGAGGCGGTATGCAAATCTGTAGATCTGTGCGAGTGAATCACAAACCTGCCCCGGTCTTCTCCATCCCCGATGGCGATCAATGCTTCAAGGTCAGTTCCTTTCAGGCCGTACTTTAGGAGCTCTTTGGCTGCATCCACATTCTCTGGAACCCTCTCCACACACTCATGCAGCACCCATGATCTTTTCTTGATCTTACTCTGTGGGGGAAAAAAAGAAAATACTTCAAGGACAAGTTCGGTATTTTACACTTAAAGCCCTGTTTTAAGATCGATTCTGATGAAATAGAGAAATTTCTGTGTTAGCACCCCCCCCCCCCCTGTGGACCAAAACTGTGGACCTATTTTTCCAAACGCCTCACAACCGGACATTCTTCCATTGAGAGCTTGAATAATAGACACTCCAGCCCAGTTGGTGGCGATAATGCACCTTTGCCAATGTTTGGATCGCGTAGCCTATGATACCGCGACTGCATAAGACTACAGAAAGAATACAAACAACCCCATTTCCGTTTCCGGCGACGGAGTAATACCGTACTTCACAGAACATGCAATACAAGTCAATGGAGTTGGACAAAAACTACGATAAAACCTGTTGGAAAGCATCTTTTGCAGCGATTTTTGTGTGAGCTTATCAGTGAACACCCCAGACCACTCGGTGAGTTTCACGTCTTTGTAAACTAAAGTTTCATGTGTTTTATGAATGATTCTTCCAGTGCCCCTATGTAATCATTGTGGAGGTGGGGGGGTGCTAACACAGAAACCGAAAATTCTCGGGACAGCAGCATTTGTCCAAATTTCAATCTTAACCGTTCTATTTCATCAGGAACGATCTTAAAACAGGGCTTTAAGTGTAAAATACCGAACTTGTCCTTTAAGACCTACTTATACTAAACACCAATTTTAGTCAGAAATGTGCAGTTTAGTCAATTTTTGTTTTTTTGTGTCATTCTGAGTGGAAAGCAAGTGTTTCATGGGTTGTTTCAATGTTACAAATGTTGTAGTTACAGAATGACTCCTACCAAGTAGTCCTGAATGGAAGCGATGCTGACGGTAGATTTTCTCCACTGTCTCTGATAGACCAGATCTGAATCCAGACCATATGCTTGAGCCAGCGAGAGAGCCTCTCCATACTCCTCATTATCAATCTGTGAACACAAACACACCCACCAGACAAACCTCATCTTATTAATGGTCCGTCTAAGACTCACAAAACTGTTATTGCCTGTTAATATTACAGCAACAAAGTAAATCTATAAGGATCTGAGTTATCTCACAAAATGCAGTTGTTACTTTGAGGTTGGCATATTTTATTGTGAGTGTAAGCAAGGACTGAGTTTTAAAGAAGTAGAGGCTGAAGATGGGAGTGCTGTGATGTCACTATATGTAAAATGCTGTGCTCATAAATATTAATGAGCTTGTGCTGATGTTGCTAGGTAATCTTCAAGGTCTACATAATCTTTCTAGACCACTCGGTCACGTAACGCGAATTGTTATTCTTGTGAAAACCCTTATATTTATTAACTTCTATGGCTATTTTAATGGCAAAAAAACATACTTGAGACTGAGATAGAAACTGAGCAAGATACTTAAGATGCATTATTCCTAAATATTCTAAAACTGAATCTGGATTCATTAATATTTTTCAGAGGAGTAAAAATTAGATATGTCCCCATCAAGTTTTTTGTGCCCCCCGATATGATCCGAGTCATTGAATATTAAGTATTTGCCGATATTAAGTATAGGCCATGATACCGTTGCTTGAGATCAACTCGGGACATCCTTAGTAAAAAGATTACAATCCCATAAGTAATTGAGAGAATCAAAAATTTTTGGTTAAGTGGTCATTAATTTTATTTAGGTTCCAGAAGTAAAAAATCCTATTCATTTCCCATAGGATAATTGATTTTTTAACAATAACTTGCAGTATATACCTTTAAAGACAGACCTACTGTGAGATAAAAGGTTGTTAAAGCTGCAGTCTGCAGTTTTTCCTCTTTGTCGCCATCTCTGTTCGAAATCTGCAATTGCAGTTAATCGCGGAATTATCAACTTTACTTTACGCACAGCACAGCACAGCGCGGATGAATCCAATGTTTTGAGGAGATTGTGTGGCTGTCAGTCACAGCGCCGGTGTGGATCCTGTCATTCGGAATCACAGATTCTACTTTTTGGAAGTATGACCAACATAAGAATTTTCACCGGAAAATATCACCTGAACAAGTAAGTAACATCCACTTTGCATTGAATTGCATTGCACAAAAAAAGCATTGCAGTAAATCGCGCTGATTAAATCTAACGATCGCTTATCACGTCAAACCGTGCAAATTATACTTTGTTCTCAAATTGTTAAAGTTAACAACATCAGCATTGTGTGACTACATTTAATGCCCTTCCGATATTATCCTTGTTTTCGAATGGGCACGGTTGCGGTATCTTTTTTTCTGTAGCCACTGCGAAGTCCAAAGTCTTTTGCATTTTACAACGGGTGAATCTCCAGTTGTCACTGGTGATTGTCGTTTGAACTTTTCTGGATCCGCCATCAAATTAATAAGTTTAATTATATCAAGTGCTGTGAGAAAAGGCTATAAATCTCCACCTCCAACATCCTCACACGCAATATAGCTTACTAGCCGAGATAACTTTATGTGTACAGATGTGACGTAACGACGCAAAGACATGCTCGAATTTCCCGCGGAAATCCACCAGATCCACAAGCCTACACGCTGCCAAGATGGCGAAGGCCGGCTCAGCCAACTTTGGGCTTCAAAAATGCTCTTCAGAAACCTACTGGTGACGTCACTGACACTCCATATTTTTTTTACAGTCTATGATTAAAGCCGATAAGTACACAGCCTTGAACCCAAAACAAGACTGCACTAATATTTTTGCAGTGCTCATCTTGTTTCATACATTTTGGACGTTTTTTTCATAGCGGATGCTTTAAGATGACATACAGGTAAGATTATACAATAATTTAAATTCACAATCAGTGGTTAATGTCCAGATGTTTATTTATTTGGAGAGTTTTTTATGATAAGCAGAGCAATTGTACAGTCATTCTGTCATTATAATGACAATGGTCATTAAGTTTGGACAAGTGGGCGGTTCCACTCTGTCAGGTTGTTATAGTAAACCCACCTTCCTCTGGTAGAGCTCCTCTGGCGTGGTGGACCTCAGGCTGACCAGGCGGTAGTTCTTGATGACGGTGCGCGGCCGTTTTCTGGGAGGGGCGAAACGTTCCATCTCAGTCACGTAGTACAAGCCCTGTTTCACATATCCAAAATAACGTGCCTTCGCCGAGGTCTCTTCATCCGAGTCGGAGTCATCCTCTCCATCGTCCTCTTCACCCGTCACGCTGCTCTCCAGACGAGAACGCTTATGGGCCAGCTTTACCTCACACTGAGAGGACAAAGGGATCAAAAGAAAGAGATTAAAAAGATTTGGTTGGCTGACTCAAGGACAACAAAACGTTAAAGAAAGTTTCCGGAACAATCCTTCGGTTCGATTATTTTAGAAAAAAACAAAATGAGATGATTTTGATTATTGACTTGGAAGTATAACAAACCCTGTTTCTTCAGGACACAAACACATTTTCCTGGCACTACCTGTTTGTTTCTCTCTTTCTCACTCACTGCAAAATCTATCAAACAAACTTCACACAGTCGACACCACAGCTGGGTGCTGCATTTCCCTATGGAGTGAGGAAACCGTCAACCGAACATACAGCCAGAATAAAACCCGACATCTCTCTAATGTTCTCACTCTCCTTTTCCCATCCCTCTGTACCCGCCTCCAGGTTCACATCTCTCTAGCTGTGAGAGCTTTACATCAGTGGAAAGCGTCAAAAAACAATGAGGTGGAGACGGAAGAGATGAGTTTTTTTCTTATCAGAGGATGAGGAGCGGTAAAGCACTTTTATGATGATGGCCTGAAGATAGAGAGAGTGTCTGAATAACACGACTTCCTTTACTAAAGTAATTACTGCCATCAGCGGCTAGGAATGAAAGACTGCATTCTGGATGGAGAAGCATGTTGTCACAAGGAATGATGAATGATATTATATTATATGTGGTGTCAATCGTTTAAAAAAATTAATTAATCTCGATTAATCGCACAGAACATTAAAGTTTTTAATATGTTTGTATATTGTAAAAATATTGAAAAAAGGATGCTGCGTTAATTGCATTGAATATTTTTAATTAATTTGTTAATTTTGACAGCCCTAATTACATTATATTAATTATATTATATTATAGTTAAAAAGTTGTTCAAAAGTCATGAAGAGTTTTAAAAATGTTTATGAAAGTGGTTTCTTATGCACACCAAGACTGCATTTAATTGATCAAAACAAAACAACTTTGATCTCTTTCCAAATACATTTTAAAATGTGATTTATTGCTGTTTTGGCATAGTGTCACATGATCCTTCAGAAAAAAACTTGCTGATCTGGAGCTTTTTTCAGGTTTCTTTGATGAATAGAAAGTAAAAAATAACAGCACTTATTTGAAATAAAAAAACTGTAACAATGAATGTAATGTTCTTTACTGTCTCTTTTGGTCAAATGTAATGCATCCAAGTAAAAATTATTAAATATTGTATTATTAGTGAGAGGACTTAAGCAGAATGGAGAATGATACTTATTCATTTAATGTACTAATAAAACAACAACATTTAAATACATATATAATTTACTAAATCATTTGAAATACTAAAACATACTAATATATGAAAATTGTCAATATTTCAAGTTGAGTTAATTCATTGTAATGGATAATAATAGTAATAATATTTTTTCTGAAATCAATTAAACTTTGCTAGAGTGACGTGGATTTAAAATCACAAGACAAGGAAGTATCACAAAACACAGTAGTCTTTGGGAAACAAATAAAAATATTAATGATATTAAGAGTAATGCCTTCATAGTTTTTTTTTTTTTTTTTTGTTGGTCATGCATGTTCTGTGAAAAAGCAAAAACAAAAGATTAATGTTTCTTAATTTTATACCACCATCAAAATCATCAAATTTATCAGGAATATTCAATATTTGACATTGGTTAAAACTGATACATGTAGAAACACACACCTCCAAACTGAGGAATCCCCCATCATGGGCTGAGGTGACTCGTGGTGAGGGTTCAAACCACTCGCAGGATTTCCCGAGAAGGTTTTTGAGTGTCCGCACAGAAGACACAGTGAGGGCCCCAGAGCAGCGGGCTAAAATCAAAGCAGTCTCACTCCACCAGCTCACATCTAACAGAGACTGATATTGCTCTTTATCTGAGGAGAGAGACAAAGAGAGACAGGTGTTGAGAACACCACAGGAAAAAAAATCTGAATATCATAAATAAAACATTTCACAGACATTCATTCATTTAAAAGTCACCATTCCACAGCTAAATGTGATAGATGATTTAGAAACATCATTTTCAAAGAGGAAACAGAAAAGAAAGCACAAACCGAGGACAAGCAGAAAGACAAGCTTTATGAAAACTTGTGATCTAAACCCACAATCAAAATGTCACTGTCTGAATTTAATGCCTCTCCACAAAGACACAAGATGCAGGGTTTTATTAAAGCATTCTTCTCCCTCCCACCCCCTCTGTCTGGGCTCACTACATAATTAATAGTGCTAGGTAAGTGTAGGAGTAGATACACATCCATAGTTGAGGGTCCGGCTACCTTTTATCTTCTTTCTCTTCTCCAGCGAAGTCTTCCATTCCGGGTTGATCTCGTCAAATCCCGGCTAAAGGAAAGAAAGAGCAAGTGAGAGAGGGTAAAAGGGGATAGCTGGGAGAGGTTTTGTTTCTAAAGTGACAGAACACATTCTGAACACAAAGTGGTGGGTAAATCAGAGGAACGTAGCAGCATGACATCAGAAGTTTGAACTTCAAGTGCTACAAAGAGAAAAAAAGATGCACAAGCATGCATAGACAAGAACAAACAAATCATTTTAAGACATATTGTTAAAAGGTGTGTTCATTTCTAGCTGTGCCATGGAAAACGATATTAAAGCTGAAATGTATAATTTCTCCATGTTTTCTTCTCTCCAAGCTTTTTGCCCAAGTTTTACACAATGAAATGTTAAAAAAAAACAAAGACATTATTTTTAAAATGATGTAGACTCATGAAAAGAAGACTCCAGTCATATCAGTAATCAAAAGCGGTTTTATTCTACATGAGGGTCTACATACTGTAACTAGCTAAAAACTACATTTATCTCTAGGTGTGTCCCAATTTGCATACTTATGCACTATTCCATTACATTTTGTAATTTAAATAGTGTGAGAAGTGTTCACACAGTAAATTCCAAATAGAAAAAGTACACTTTTGCATGCACACCACTAGGTGTCTGCGTAACAAATTGCTCAGTAGCACACCTTTAAAGTCAGCATGAAATGAAAATTGCAGACAGTGGTGCGCGTTTAGGGGTGTGACTATTTGACTGCCTAACCAATGGCAGGCAAGCGAAGTGTTTGAGAAACCTGTTTAAAAACCCCCATGATTTTCGCAATCCCATTGATTCGAATAGTGGCACAGAATTGTATACACTTCAGCTTTAAGTCTCAGAAATCGAGCACACGCGCACACAGTGATTTTATTACTTGTTCCTCTTGTTTCCAGCTGCCTCTCAGTTTGAATGATGGAATATTCCAGAGACTGAGACTGCCAGAGAAGTGGATCACAGCCAGCACTGTGCTATCAGGAGACAGACTCATTCTGAAGACGCCATCCTGAGTAAACGTACACGTTCAATTAGGCATTGCACCGTTTATTCAGAGTTTTTAGCAGAATGAAATTAAGCTTTGGCATTTTATTGTATTTGCTGTCATAGTGGCCCAGAGAGACAGGGCAACACAAAAACCAATGTGAGTCACCTGTTCAATGTTACGCCTGGAGAAAAGTCGAAAGCTGGGCACCCTGAAGAATCCTCGCCTCTGGGACTAAATAAGAAAAGGAAATGATGATTAATAACTTCCTTCATGAATATCATGGATGCATTTACATACTAATATTTGTTTGTTACATTAGTAAAATTTCCAGAAAAATCCAGGTTAAACTGGTAACTGGTTTATAACTGATCCAAGATGGTAGACCAACTTGGACCAGTAACAATCCATCTACCATTTGGTCATACTATCTTAAGTTGATCAAACTGGTTTCTGGAACATGCTAGTGGGCCAAACGATCTAAATCACCAACTTGGACCAGCTAGAAACCAAATAAATATGATCACTTATACGATGGACAGATTTTATTTAGGTTTTTAGTCACATATTAAAGACACATACATAGAGCATAACATATGGTCAACATGGAAGCTTTTGTGTGCATCACATGCTAGAACAAACCTCACTAGTTCTTGTGCATCACACACACGTTTGAGCTTCTGTTCATCATATAAAGCAATTGTGTCTCTTCACAAGACTTGGTTGAAACCGCTTGATTCATATGGATTTAATTTAAACGCCTTTGAGACTTTTTTGGGATCTTCTACATTTTGGTTACCTGGATTTTCTACGGAGGGTCACCTATCAGGTTTTATTAAAAATAACTTAATTTGTGATTCAAATATTAACCAAAGTCATATGGGTTTTGAACGACATGAGGGTGAGTAAATTGACAGAATTTTCATTCTTGGGTGAACTATACCTTTAAAATCTAAAGTGTTGCTCTTTGTAGGATCCTTTTTGATCTTTCACAGACCTTCCAGCAAAACGTTTAAGGTGTGTGAGAGATCATGGTGAGTTTTCAAACTGAATACCCACCATGATGATCTCTCACACGTTCAATAACACTATAGCCAAGCCAAGAGCCAAAGAGCTAAATAAATATGAAGAATATCAATACAGGTTCCACCAATTCCATCAGAACATTCTAGAAGTTTCTCATCATAACTATGTGAAGTCATACCATTGGACATGTAAGAAGCCTCAGCATTAAAGCTCTTAATAAGCCTACAATGTAGCTTCCAGAGTTCACTACATAAAACCTTACAACCTTAGAAAACCAGAAATGAGCATGTGGTTTCAGGTTTGTAAAACACAGAGATGTGAGATTAAGTACTCTAAGCAACAGTAAGTGAAGAAGTGTCTTTACTCCTTGATATATGCATGTTTCTTAACCTGAGTTATAAGCATTGAAAATAATTGGAGTAAGGGATTTGCTGAGGAAAGATGTGCTAATAGCTTTAAAAATGATCAAACAACTGTAAGCAATACCTTAATAGCAAGGATCAACCATCCAGAACACCCCAACAACACCCTAGAAACAACTCATAAAACCTAATTAATGCCGAAGCAACAACACTGTTACATGCTAGACCACAAACACCTAAGCAACCACTCAAAACACCATAGCAAGACCCTAGGAAGTTAGGAACCATAGTGCAACACCCTAAGCAAAACCTTAGCAACAATCAAAAAAAAAACTACTCCCCTAGTAGCAACCTAAGAAAACCCAATAAAAGTCCAAGCAACCGCATTGCTACATGCGAACAATCACTCAAATCACCTTACTAACTGCGTACCAGCACTTGTCAACCAACCATCATCGAAACATCAAGACAGTGATTTTCTTCAGAAACTCAGTTAAAATTCCACTGCTATTTAGCTTTTTTGTCTTTTCTCCAGTGGAAAACTATAGAAGATCAAAGCCAATGATCCGAGACCTGAGATGGCCAGATTTTCTCTTTTTTTTTTTTTGTGAGAGAGTGCATGTCATGGATGCTTATGGTTGCCAACTTCAGAAAAGAAAATACGGCACAATCGTGGTTCTTTACAGGAAAATAAGGGACACTCAAAATACTTGTACTGTATCACACAGTTGTGGCGAGCAGGACGAGGCCGAGGGACGTGAGAGAACGGCGCGAGGTCGGTGAGTGACGTGAGTGATAATGAACGTCACCTGTGAGACGCACCGGTCTCGCATCTCTCACGGAGGAGCGGAAGCATAAGAGGAGCGACAACGCTGAAGATCGAGAGAGGAACAGGCCTTATTTTATGTTGTGTTTTGTTTCTCTTTTGTGTAGCCAGCAGTCGTCCGCGAGGGGCTGCTGGCGGATACTTTTGTTTTTGTATTTCTTTTATTTTATCATTAAAAGTCTTTGATTGTTCGCCGGTTCCCGGATGTGGATGTTATTATAACACAATTCTTTACACCTCACCCCGGACCTCACTAATTTTCAAACCCTGGTTACGGCCTGTAGATAAAGGGCTGCGGATTTGCATTAAATGACTTTATTTTGCTGGAGCTTATTGCTGTTTTTAAACGACTCGCTACCGTGTGCCTGTTAAATCACACACATCACAAGGACTATGAATTGGCATCAAACGCACAATAACTGGAATTTAAAACTGTGAAGAAACAAATGATCAATAAACTATTGGACAGATATACACTAGGATTTGTGCGCTCGACATTTCTTCGCTTTGTGCCGTCAACTTTTAAATGCGCACTTGTGCAGCGCTGCACACTGTGACTCCATGTTGCTTTAAGCACATCATTCGGCACCCGCAATGCGCAAACGCGCTTTGTGCCGCTCTGTTTTGAAGCGTTATATTATCGTGGTTTTGCGCACTGAAAGGTTATTAAAAGCCTATATTTTTTGTCGTATCTATCATATCTTGTTGTCCCGTTAAAAAGATGCACAATACATTTCAAATTCATTTATTTTCAAATTCATTTAATTTAATTGTATATTATTTGTGTGTAGTGTAGTAATGTATATAAATATATACACTTCTGAATTCTTTACATTCATATATAAATATAAAATTGTTAAAAGTATGAATACCTGAATTAATTTTATAAGAGTACTAATAGTAATTTGTTTTTATTAAAATGTTTAGATTTTATAAAATTACTGTGCAGATTTTTTCAAGAATTACTCTTTGCTGCTGATTTATACTCACTAAGGTTAATTAAAAAAAATGTCATAGCTATTGAATACATTTATTTAATATTATTTTAACTAATCTTACACTGAAAAATGATAACTTACAAAAGATTAAATTCATCTCAACTATTTAATGAATGAAGCACACAAAAATAATGTATGACAAAGCCCTAAAACAGACAATTAATCGCCAAAGCCTAAAAACTGGCAATTAATCAGCATAACCGCAATTATTTTTTAGACAATTAATCGTCTGGCAAACTTCATAATCGTGACAGGCCTACTCACCGCAGTAATGTCATCCTCATAACTGGTGACCTGTTTATAGTGAGGCGACCCTGACAACACCCTCCATGCTGTGATCCCGCAACGGCTCGCCCTGGACACATCAATGTCTCCAGACTCACACCCTCCCACCAACAGCAACCTGACAAACACATCAGCAGCATTAATCAGAGGAAAGCACACACATTACGCACAGAGCACCTCAACCCTCTTATGAGGCCAAAGTGGTCCATGAGGGGCTGATGAAACAGGAACTGGGTCTAATCTGATCTAGACACATGTGAACAGCAGCACATACAAATAAATGCACACACACACCCCTATATACAATATATAAAGACTGCCCCCATGTGGCAGCTAATGTCCTCACTATTATTTTCTTAAAAAACCAATAAGCACTGCCTAAAACACAAGTCAAAGTGAATTTCATTTCAAAATTGTATTGTGGGAATAATACAAATCACAAGTGTGATTCAAAGGTTGAGTTATGCCAGCTGATTTTGTGTTCACTCTTAGAGAAAAACACCCCTGTGACAGTCACACACAACAAAAACAGCTTCGAGATGGGGGTCTCACCTGTGGCCAGGATGATATATTGCAGTCGTAATGCCATTGGAATAGTGGCCAGAGAAACTGAAGGTGTGATTCTCTTGAAATCCCTGATTGGTTCCAACACTGAGAGTAAAACAGGAACAAGAAATCAATGTATCAACATTATAATAGTCTTTACCAGGCCATATTAATAAAACCATGTGGTTTCAAGACATCGTTCAAGAGAATAATCAATTAGATGCAAGTCTAATGTAAAAGTAAGAGCTGTGTAGAAGAGGTGCTAGGCTGCGTATCCGATACTGGGTCCTGAACGATGCTTTTTCCGATACCAATTTTATGAAATCCGTTTAAACAAGATTACATTACCTAAAATAAAATATGGTTTTATTCGTTTAGTTTGTTGGCTTTTTTTACAGACTCAAAGACTCATATAGGCCACTGGGGGGCAGAATATATGCCTCACGCTCAAGCGAACGCATAAAGCTTGCCGCAAAGCACTGGCAAAAGTAGCCTAATGATTATGAATGTGTCCGGAAAAAATTGCAAGGAGACATTTGAGTCACTGTTGGCTGCATAGATGAAGTTGACGTTTCTGACTCGTCATCTCCACAGTATAGTGAAATCACTTGGGCCTATAGAGAGAAATGCACCTTTCATTTGGATTACATAATCAAAGCATTTATTTTTTATTCAAATTTGTCCATTTAAAAGTAGACATTTCAAGTTTTCTAAATGCTCATTTCTCATGTCTGAGCAGTGTTTCCCCTAGGATTTTTTTTCAGGGGGGGGGGGGGGACTGCTAGTGTTGCGGAGCGGGCGTGTTACGGATACGTGGTGTATTTGTTTTTTATTATTAATTGAAATCATGTACTATGAATCATTAAACTTATACAACATTTTTTTTTAATATATATATATGGAAAAAAAATTCACACTAATTCTGTGTTGTGTTTTTTCTGGTAATAAAATGAAGACATAAAACACAAATTTTAGCATTTATCATCAATTTTAATCATATGAAATTAAATAAACTTTTTGTCAAATAACTGGCTGCACAATGAGCTTTAGCCTAACTGTTCAAATTAAAACATGGATTATTCCTTAAAAAATTCAGTTTTGATGACAATTTATTTGGATTAGTGTTAGTGTATTATTACATTGGGATATATCTAAATTCTAATGTACAACAGTAATATATTTCTGTCAAGTTAAACCGAACTTTTATTTTGACGGGTTGCCGTGAAGACCTTTTGAGGTTCTGTGTGTTTGTCATGATGATAGTTTTTCTCAAATGAAGCGGTGAAATGATCACGAAGTGACTTTCAGAGTGGATCTAGAGCCTGGAGAGGAAGTTCATGCATTTGTGTCTTCATATAGGCCAAATAACAGCGCAAGCGTCACACGTGCTTCAGTGTGTGTGTGGTAAATTAAACTGCGCGTCGGGGCACCATTCATTCACACAGAACATGCAGGATTCGTATTTAAATAGTCTTTGTGTTTTAATATTCACACACACTAGTCTACATCGCGATTTGATTTCAAGTGTACTGAACTGCTTTCTATTTTTTCCTCAAATTTACAAATTCCGTGAAATTCCGCGTTTTACACTAAATTCCTTTTTTATGACTGTATTTCGTCAGCATTTTAGGGGGGGCGGGGGGTCGTTTTGCGGGGGCGGGCCGCCCCCCCAAAACAATGGTAGGGGAAACACTGCTGAGGCAAGTAACCTATTCGCCGAGTTTCGGTTCATTTGTGACGCGCTACAGTCCTTGTCTCTCAAGAAGCTTTGTGACAAAAATGCTCTTAAAAGAACCAGTTAGTCCAACATTTCTAAATGACTTTGCAATTGCTTTACTTTGAGGAAGTTTTCAAACACTTCCATTTAACAACATGAGGGAGGGAACGGGAAAGAGCTTTCTTCAGAGCTTCAAAGCATACAGCCAAGTTTTTGAGGAGAATAAAGCAGATTTTTTCATCAATAGAAACTTTAAAAACTTAAACTGACTGATTAAACAGAGAATTACAAATTGGAAACTGCAGGCAATTTTATTAATACTCAAAGCTAAGCCTCCCCCTCAGTACAGAGATAAACAAGACGCAGACTTTTGGGTTTAGTTGCAGAATATCTGGCCCTGGAAGAGTCAAAGAGAATTAGGTTAGAGAGGATCTGCAAGCATCTGAATCATCAGAATCTTCTCTGGTGGTCTTGTTTCAAAATCTTTCAATGATTGATTTATTGAAACACAAATATTACAACACAAATATTCTTACTATCTAACATCCCATAACACTTTTTAAACACATTGAGGATTAGTGGTTTCTTATCCTCCATTATCCTCTCAAATTCTTGACAATTGGCACAAAGTCACCCACTGCAACTTTAAAATTTAAATACCAGAAAAAAAAAGAAAAAAAAACTGCATAAACCCAGCAAATCAGATTCTAGTCAAGGCAGATTTTTTGTCTGCATGAGACTGTCGTCTAAGGGTTAGGCTTGTGCTTTCTTAGCAAAAAACCATTAAAAACGATGGACCTTTAATTCACTTTTCTGACTCTCTTGGCTATTTTATGTATTGTATGATATAATTTTCTATGTTATGAAAGCTCTATAGTTGCATGAACAGTTTACTCTCCACCAATATTAATATAGATTTTGATTTTCATATTGTAATGATACTCTCATGTCACGATTCGATACATATCACAATACTGAACTCCAAGACATAAAAAGTTAACAAAAAATGAACTGTTGATTAAAATGCTAAATTTGGTATTACATTGTGGGTGTAAATGAATAGGCTTGGACTTGGTGCTGATAACCCAATGCACAGGACAACGGTGACACCAGAATAAAAATATTCATGATTCTGAAGCTTAAAATACAGAATTATTGTAGACAAATATGCTTGCATTCTGTCACTGCCGCCTAGATATATTTAAAATAATGTAGGCCACTTTTTACTGGTAACATAAGACAAAAATATTCCCCCATTGCATTATTATATATTATATTCAATATTATAGTTTAATGTAGTACTGATATTAAATATTAAATGATAAAAAATATTTTTTCAATCAATCGTTTTGTCTTAGCATAAAATGGCAACCTTGCTCTCCACGTACCTGACCAGATAACTCTTGAGCTGACCGCTGTAGTTGATGACCAGCAGCTCCGCTGACCACTGGGTACTGGCGGTGTATTCCAAGAACATCAGACCGGCTGCTGCATAGCTAAAATCTCCCGGGAAGCTCATGGCCTAGAGAGACAGACAAAAAGAAAGACATCAAAAAGATAGAGATGGAAGCAGAGTTCGAAAGTGACAAAAATATATGGAGTCATACAGTTCATTACACTCAGAGACTCTTTGATAGAGAGAGGGCATTTTGTGAGACTAAACTAATAGTTTCTGACAGAGAGATGGAAGAGTAATGCGGGGGAGGATGAGAGCCAGCAAGAGAGAGACAGAGAGAGAAAGGGCCAGCAATATACTAACTGAGACCTCTCTAGCAGTGCAATCAAAAGAAACACAGAGGGGGGATTGAAAATTGGTAAAGGGGCAAGAGAGCTCTCTTTCTGAAAGAGAAACTCCTCAAATGTCCTCCAAGGGCATCAGGGGGCTTAGAGCTGAAGGGAACCAGAAAATGTGTTCCTTGCTTGGGCAGCAGAGTGAGAAAAGCCCCCTCCCGAGAGGGTCAGGCCTGTCTGGTCTACGGATCGAGAGAGAAAAAGAGCGAGAGAATGAGAGAAGAGCCCAGCAGTGCAGAGAGCCAGAGGGCAAAGCACACAAGCCTGAAATTCAGTCATTTGGAGCCAGTCATTACAGCTATCACTTATACTGAAAAAAGAAAAGAGTGCTCTTACTGTGCACAAAAAGTGGAATCAATGACAAGTGATAGTGTGTGAGAGAGAGAATGACTGACTGAGGAAAGGACAGACAGAGAGAGAATGACAGAAGGTGATAAATATAGAACAGTATGTGTGACATACCGGTGGTATAACGAAGAGTTCGCTACCCATCAGGTCAAAAACTCGGACCGTACCGGTGCTGTCAGCGTATGCCAGCAGAGCACAATCATGACTCCACGCTACCCTGCGCCAGTGAGCGTTTGGATCCTTGGGTACTGAAGCAGGAAGGAGAACAGAAATATACTGTAGTACTAAATGTATTTGGAGAAAGACTTTAAATATACATGACGATTCAAAAGTTTGGAGTCAGTAAGCATTCATTTGATCAAAAATACAATTTATTCCTGTGATGGCAAAGCTGCATTTTATTACTCCAGTCTTCAGGGTCACATGATCCTTCAGAAATCTTTCTAATATGCTGATTCGCTGCTCAAAAAAAAAGATTATATTATTATTAGGTGTTCAAGCACGAAGTGCTGAAAACCTATTGTAATTGCTATTTGAAAAAAAAAATTCCCCTAAAACGCATTGTGCAGCCCAAACCGTAAGGCCTAAAGACTTGAAACTCGGCCAGATGGTAGGCCACACTTTTGGGGAGAACCTATCAGAGTATGACCCCGATTGGCCCATAGGTGGCGCTACAGCAACCAAAAGTACTAAATTGTTCATAACTCCTAGACCGTTGGTCCTAGCAGATTTATATCTTCGATGTGGGCCTAAAAAAAACAATTACGTCCAATTATATAAGTGAAAAAACAAATTTCCATTCATTCATTTCAACTCTATATAGACTGTAATACCACTGTTGTCCACTAGAGGGAGCAGCAGTATTAGACATGTTTAATCTTTTTATCAGCTTTCAGCATTGGCTTACAAACAAATGCTTAAAGCTATTTTTTAAAATTAGTTTTATATTATTACATCACAAAGAAATATGTGAAATGCTTATAGACCATTAAAAGAGATTTTCACAATAACATATCCCAAATGTGTGTGTGTGTGTGTGTGTGTGTGTGTGTGTGTGTGTGTGTGTGTAAGCATGCATTATGGACTTGTTTGCTAATGAAACCAAGTAGTTTAAAATGAAAGTGAGCCAATAAGTGGTCTTCTACTGCCCTCTGCTGGCCATTTTACTTCTTAAAGCTATTTTTTTATTATTATGATGGACTGGTAATATAGTTTAATATTATTAAACTATATTACCTAAATATTCAACTAAACTAAATTAGGTTTTATCAACTATATTAAACTAAATTAGATTTTCACAATACCATTCCAAAAGTGTGTGCGTGCGTGTGCGTGTGTGTGTGTGTGTGTGTGTGTGTGTGTGTAAGCATGCATTATTGAGTAAACATGAAAATTGAGACATTTTTTTTCAATAAAATTATATGATTCAAATAAAAACTAAAAATTGCGTTTTAAATGGGAAACCTGTACTAAGCATTTTCTTTTACCTACCATTTATTTCAAATATCTATAGCTATAACAAAATGTGTTTAAGCATTTTTATTAGTTAATATGAAAAATGACAATATGACACTTCACATCAATGCTAGCAATGTGGTAAATCATGGTAAATCAGGATAGAAACATGGTAAATCATAGTAAATAATACTATTACATGGTGTATCATGGCAAATCATGCTAGCAATGTGATGAATCACGGTAAATCATGCTACAATCCTGGTAAATCATTCTAGAATGTGGTATATCATGGAAAATCATTCTATAACATGGTAAATCATTGTAGAATGTGGTATATCATCGTAAATCATTCTATAACATGGTAAATCATGGTAAACTATGATAAATCATGCTAGAATCATATTAAATCATACTACAATGTGTTCAATTGTGGTAAACCATGCTGAAACAGGGTAAATCATGGTGAATCATACTAGAACTTGGTATATCATGGTAAACTATGGTAAATCATGCTAGATTCATGGTAAATCATACTGGAACATGGTAAATCATGAAAAACACACTAAAATTTGGTATATTATGGTAAATCATGCTAAAACAAGGTCTATTCCATCTATGATGTAAGTGGTTAAATGCTTGCTACATGAAACTTAATGTCTTGATGTTTTTGAGCTTAACTGCCTTAACTGCTTGAACACCGATAAATGCTGCTTGCAGCTTTAATTATTATTATCATTGTTGAAAACAGTTGCTTAAAATATTTGTGGAAAATTTAATTCTCACTAGAAAATTCAAAAGTTCAGTATTTTTTAATATAAATCTTTTGAACCAAATTTAAATGTCTTTACGGTCACTTTTGATCAATTTAATGCATCTTTGCTGAATAAAAGTTTTTTTTTTCTTTTAAAAAAACATTTCTGCCCTCAGACAATAATTTCATTCTTTTAATATGGATTTTCTTATGGTAATTTAAAATACAGTTAAAAACATGTTCAAGAAGAGGTATATTCATATTGACTCCGTATAATTGCATTTATGTATTTTTATAAAAATTACAATTATAAGTAAATTAAGATATTAAACTTTTTTTCCCCAAATCTCTTAATGTAAACGTTTAAAGTTTAATGAGTTTAATGTCATTAATCTATTATGCAAAGGTTTAGCATAATCTCTTTGCAGATGGGTTAATAGAAAAGTCAATTTAGCATCGGTCTGTGAGGCCAAGACATTTTTTTTAGAAACCTTCACTGTCAACAGTGAGGAAATCAAACCATTCACCGCAGTCAAACAGCACCGATTTAGTGCAGGACGAGCCCAAGGCTTTTCAATTAAAGTTCAAAAGCCCAGCGTGATAAAATCAGTATACTTAAACACTAATAACACTTAAACACCAGCCGCATGATACAACAGCTTCTGGGCCTAGCAACCGTTTCATCCCAACAGCCTACATACAGAGAGCTTCAAAATGCACGCTTGAAACCATCCAGGCACCGTTCATCAGACAAGAGGGGGTTAATGAAGAAGACTTTTGATTAAAAACATTTTGGCTTTGGTCCGAGCCGCACCGCTGAGATCAGATGCACACGACTCCTCAGTGTACATCAAAGCCAGTGGTTGCCATAGCAACCGTATCATCAATCCGATTCCGACCCCTGAGGTGTTGAAAACCGGGAAACGCAAGCTGGTGATTTCTATTCAGGTAGAAATGCACAGAAATCTCGGTAGAGAGAGATTCAATAATTCACAATGAACGATGGCACTTAGCAAGATAAATATCGGTAGAGGAAACGCTTAAGCAGGGTCCATAAATCACCTCTCAGCAGTTAAAAGCTAATTAATCTAAGATGAACGGCAGGACCAATATTGCCTGAATTTGTGGGATGAGTGTACTGTATGCTATATGGGCAGATTCATACACCGTAAATCTCATTTAAATAAAATAAAAAGGGAAGAAAATAATGCAAAGTCAGCAAAGCCACCTCGTTGAGCGCATACTCACTATAAAAACTGTATCCCTGAGACTGAAGCGATGAGTCACTTTGTGCTCTCACAACAAGAAACTAACCTGAGAGGAATTGCGTTTGGATGAAAAACAGAGCAGCCATCCATAGTAACCAACACATGACTTTCAGTTTGGGCTGAATGCTGATCTGTAATGGTCTGTGCAGACTTGGGTTCACAGTATAAATTATAGAAAGCATCACAGATTTACCATTTGGTAGTCATATCCATAGATACGTAGATTAGAGTTAAATTCCCAAAGAAATTGGATAACCTTTCACAGGTGAGAATGTGTTGGTTTGTTTTTTTATGCATTAACTCAATATTACTGAGTTTTTACTATGGTACTTTTTAATGTAGTAGTATTAGCTCACAGCGACATCTTGTTGTATTGTGTTAGTTTAGCAAAAATCAACATATATACATATTTATATATATGGTCATATCATAGAGCCAATCACGTCATCTGCTTGGCCATTTTTCACTTCTTGGATCAAAAATACCGAGAACTCATCTATCACTAAAAAAAAAAGTTTGTTATGTTGTTAGATATGCTGGAATGATAATACTTGATGATATTTCTGATGTTTGATATTTACAATATTTACAATATTTAATGCATGCTAATTTTCTCTATTTTTACATTTAGATTACATTTGCCATCATTTAACAATAAAAGTTTATCTTTAAAAGTGAATCACAATTCATTCAGCTTTAAGAGCTTGAGCATTTAAAGTGGTGGACGACAAAACTGCAGTGCACACTTATTATAAACATAATGATATAATCTGTTGGTGTGGCCGCTTAATAAAGTTATCGTTATAGTCATATCATATCACAGATTGGGCCAATCACAGCGTCTACTTGTCCGCTTCTCGGACCAAAAATACTGATGACTCATCTTGCACTACTAAGATTTTAGTTTGGGATGCATGATACACTGGTACGATAACATTTGCAGATAACGTTTTTTTACAATATTTTCTATTGGCCAGTATTGGATATTTAATGCATGCTAATGCTAATTTGTACATTTAAATTGCCTTTCCATTCCCATCAGTATTACAGCACAGAACACACATTTATCTATAAAACATCACATTCTCCCCCACCAGACGAGAGAGGAAGAATGAAAGAAAGCAGCGTGAATATAGAGCACAAAAGACTACGCCAATTATTCAAACACATCCATTTCATATACTTCACACTACTGTAAATTCTGCCTTTATAGAAAGTATTGGCTGAATGCAAATCTCCATGAAATGAACTGAAATTAACTAGGACAGTACGAATGAAAGTGAATTGAAAGCAGACTTGCATGTCTGCAGGCCTATTCTTTGAATGATATTGCTCATAAAATATTCAACATGAATGTAAATCTATAAGAAATATAGAGCAGAGAGGAGAATAACAAGTAAAACAGCCTATTTAACTAAAGACTGGAAACTCAAAGTGGCAGATTTCATTCTTCGAAACAGCAATCATAAATAGCAAGAATACATAAAAAAATGACTTTAAGACCAAGCGGAGGTCTTGATTTAACAAACAAATAACCTTGCAAAATATGGTAACACCCACATCATGAATGAATAATACACAATATACATCACCTAATTAATATTCAGGAGCCGGGCTGATAAGGCTTATAACGGTTAAAGGTGCAGTGTGTGATTTTTAGCGGTGAGGTTGCGAATTGCAACCAACAAAAGTTACGGTGGCCGACAGGAAAATATGTCATCGTCTGAGACAGCAGAGAGTGGCCAGTTCAGCAATGAGGTTTCTTTACAAAGATAAATTAAGAAATTAGGTTAACTTTATTATTCAGTAAAACGATATGTTATTGCGAATATTATTGTTACTTGTTCATCATTGTGTCAGTGTTTTATTCGCGGACTTTAGGTAGGTTCCTTGCACGAAGAACAACAATAGTAACAAAACGTATTTGTCCGTTTAGGGCTACTGTAGAAACATGGCGACGTATTTCAATGTAAGGGGACCCATGGTGTATGTAGATGTATGTAAATGTCTCATTCTAAGGTAATAAAAACATAACGGTTCATTAAGTAAGGTCTTTATACACCACTGAAAACATAGTTATGTATATGATATTGCATTTCTGTCAACAGATCCTCCTAAATATTACACAATGCACCTTCAAATTAATGTTGTGAAGTATTTTTATTTATTTTTTACTAAAATGACATTTTGCAAATATCAAAATTTATATAAACATGTTATATGCAATTTATTTTGTTAAAAATTTGACAAAATACCCTGCCATAACTAAACAAAAACAAAACATCTACTGTACCTTGGCATTTTCCTATGATGGATCCAAAGTCATCTCTAGCTGACCTGAAAGAGAGCATGAAGCACATTAAAAGCACGTCGATAAATAAGGCCCAAGGACTTTAACTATGACGATAACAATAAAGATATTGATCTAAAAATCGTTCTAAATATAAACTTACAGCAGAATCCACAACAGAAATATAATGATAATGGCACAGAGAAACAATATCATTGGAATCCCGTTCAGAATGATTTTTTTTTCCAGCTGATGAATAATGAAAACATTGACAGCCAATCAGAATCCACTCTACTTTAAAGAACTCAGGCATTTAAAGCAACAAAACTGCAGGGAATGCTTAGAATAAACAGAACAACATCACCCGCTAGTGTGGTCGCTAATATAGTTATCATTTTAGTTATCGTTCTTGGTGTGAACTGGCCTTTACACGTGAGTGTTTTGAGTTCACATCAGCCTCAGTAAGTAAATGTAGTAGAATGGGGAGAAACTATAGTTTTTTTTAGATTAAGAAATTTGATATTTACGGGTTGTTTTTAGAACATCAGGCTCCGAATTTCCTAAACCATGAAGCGAGACACTTTCAATTCTGTATGAGCTGATTAGCTGGTGCAGGCGTAATAAATCACACCTACGGAAACTGAATTGCACATGAAAACATGCGTACATACATTTAAAAATACATAATCTGTGCCAAATCATCAATCTCAGAAATAGCTTTGCTCAGTTGAACTGCACCCAAGACAAGAGAGTGAAAAATTAACCAATTATAGAAAGGGCAAACATTTCCAATCGATGTGCAGAATTACCTAATTTCCACGCATTGGTCCTGAACCACAGCCAGGAGCTTCCCATTACTGCAGAGAAGAAAAATAAATAAATATATAAACAAAATGGGGGGAAAGAAGACAGAATGATTGTGTAAGCAAACATGGGGCCAAAAATAAACATTTCTAACACAGAGAACATTCTCCTCCATCTGGAAATCAATAGCTAATTAAAGCTTGCCATCTCTGCTTGTGTTGCACTGTTTTGCATAACCAGATAACTGGCAGGAACAAGAACAGTGTGGGAAAAAATGAGTTTGATTGAGAGATTGCGTGGCTTGCATCCACAAACAGATGTTTAATTTAAATTGGATATCTCACAATAACCAAAGCACACAAAATAATGATTTCCTGAAAACCCACGAAACATTTCAGGTTGCGCATGTAACCATGGTACCCTGAGAAGGGGAACGAGACACTGCGTCCTCTAGAGGTCACGCTGGAGGCGTTCCCCAAAATGTCCTCTAGAGGACGCAGTGAGAGTTCCCCTTCTCAGAGAAACCATGGTTACATGAGTAACCAGAGACCTTCTCCATCTAATGAGAACTTGCACTGTGTCCTCTAGAGGACATTTTGGGGAATGCCTCCAGCATGACCTCTAGGGGTCACAGTGGCTACGTTTACATGCAACCAAATAATCCAATATTAATGAGATTGATGCCTCAATCGGACTGAAAAGCCTTCACGTAAACGCCTTAATCGATCCGATTGAGCTTGATCTGAATTACATTTTGATAGGATTGAAAGGGGTGGTTTATTCCTTTTCTAATCCGAATGAGAGAGCATGTAAACACTTGATCGGATTGAAAACTGAAACTGAAAGGACTGCGCATGTGCAATGACGTTGAAATAGAGTAATGACGTATGACGCGCGGTACGAGCTGTTGTTCCTGTTATATAAAGTGTCATATAAATGAGTGTCCCGTGGAGGACGCAGTGCGAGTTCCCATTTTAAAAGAAAAACACTGTTGTTGCAGTTATTAATGTACCTAAAACATCTCTAGACCCAAAAGAGTCTAAATTACGGACACAGTATCTTATTCATTTCAGTAAGGCGGAGTCAATGAGGTGAGGATGATCAATATACAGCACATGCTGAAGCATCAAGTGCAAAAGAGTTTTTCACACTGTAGATGAACCTGCTAAAACATGTCTGGAATAGACTGACCCAAATGGTAGCTTTTATGGTATTACCTTGCCAGCACCAACTCCCAGTTCACTTGTTTGGTTGCAAGGCGAACCAGTCCAGGTGGCAGAGTTGAACTGGAGGGGCTGAAATACAGAGAAAAGTACAAAGACTGTACTGACTTATTCAGCAAGGCACATTCAATTGATCAAAAGTGACAGCAAATACATTTACCCATTTACAAAAGATTCCTATTTCAATTAAATGCTGCTCTTTCTAGCAATCCTGAACTAGGATTCCTAGAAAACTAGGAATCCTGAAAACAAATGTATCATGTCTACCACAAAAATATTAAGAAGCACAACTGTTTTCAACATTGATAATAATAAGAAATGTTTCTTGAGCCCAAAATCAGAATATTACTATATATTAAAAAAATATTAAAACAGAAAACAGTTATTTTTAAATATTGTAATAATACTGTATTTTTTATCAAATGCAGCCTTGATGAGCTTGATCTATTATTAATTATAATACTTCACTGTTAACACAACAAATGGAGAGGATATCTCACCTGTACCAAAGGTAGTGCAGAATGAACCTAAAGGGTCCTGGAAGACACAATATTTAGATTTTTGACTATCATTCAAATAATATGACTGCCATGTTATGCAATTGTTGGAGAAATGCAAACCAGATTATACAGACTTTGAAAAAATATATAATCAGTATTGTTATTCTTACCTAAATTAAAATATATTAATTAAAATAAAGGTAAAAATTTGAAAATTAGATGAAAAAGTGAACTTTGAACAAATATTGCCTTGGCAAGTAACTGAATTAAGTTGAAGTACTAAAAAAATGCAAATGCTATATAGAAATATATATATATATATACACACAGTCATGGTCAAAATTGATGGCACCCCTTGTAAATATGATCAAAACTGCATTGTTTATCCTTTTGATCTTCCATTAAAAAATTGGCAAAATTCTAACCTTTCATTTAAGTAAAGAATTGAAAGTGGGGGTAAATCACATTATGAAATAAATGTTTTTCTCCAAAACATGCTGGCCATAATTATTGGCACCCCTAGAATTTTTTATGAGAAAAATATCTCTGAAGTACATTTCCATTAATATTTACATTTTTAAGCACACCAGGGTGACTAGGAACATGAAATTGTCCAGCTATGACTTCTTGTTTCACTGGAGTTTAAATATGAGGATACACAAAGGCCAAATTCCCTTAATCATTCATCACAATGAGTAAAACCAAAGAATATAGTTCTGATGTGCATCAAAAGATTGTTGAGCATCACAAAATACAAAGTGGCTGTAAGAAAATATCTAAAGAATTGAAAATCCCCATTTTGACCATCAGGGCAATAATTAAGAAATTATAATCAACTAAAGATGTTACGAATCTGCCAGGAAGAGGACGTGTGTCTATATTGCCTTAATGCACGGTGAGGAGGAGAGTTTGAGTGGCCAAAGACTCTTCAAGGATCACAGATGGACAATTGCAGAGATTACTTGAGTCTTGGGGTCAGAAAGTCTAAAAAATAAATATCAAACAACCTCTACATCACCACATGTTGTTTGGGAGGGTTTAAAGAAAAATCCTCCTCGCTACTCCAAAAACAAACTCCAGCATATTCAGTTGTCAGACACGACTGGATCTTCAAACGGCACAGAGTTCTGTGGTCCGATTAAACTAAAAAAAGGGCTTTTTGGCAGCAAACCCAGCTGATGTGTTTGGTGCAAACAGGGATGAAGAGTACCCCATGTCTACGGTTAAATATACTGCTGGATCTTATATGTTGTGGGCCTATTTATTTGCTGGAGGTCCTGGACATCTTGTTCAGATACATGATATTATGGATTCTATCAAATACAAACAGATAAAAAATCAAAACCTGACAGCCTCTGCTAGAAATCTTATAATGGGCCGTGGTTGAATCTTCCATCAGGACAACGGTCCAAAACAAACATCAAAATCAACACAAAAATGTGTAACTGAGCACAAAATGAAGCTTCTGCCATGACCGTCCCAGTTCCCTGACCTGAAGAGTGCGGTGAACTGAAGAGAAGAAGCACCAACATGAACTTGTGAATCTGAAGGATCTGGAGAGATTCTGTATGGAGGAATAGTCTCTGATCTCTGGTCAGTTGTTCTCCAAACTCATCAGGCATTATAGGAGAAAATTCAGAGCGGTTATCTTGGCAAAAGCAGGTTGCAAAAAGTATTTAATAACAGGGTGCCAATAATTATGGCCAGCGTGTTTTGGAGAAAAACATTTATTTCATAATGTGATTTACCCCCACTTTCAATTCTTTTACTTCAATGAAAGGTTAGAATTTTGTGAATTTTTTTAATGAAAGATTAAAAGGATAAACAATGCAGATTTATTTTTTACAGCCAGTTTTGATCATATTTACAAGGGGTGCCATCAATTTTGACCATGACTGTATATGTATATATATATATATATATATATATATATATATATTATATAGCATTTGCATTTTTTAGTACTTCAACTTAATTCACTTATAATTAATAAATGGAAAAAAATACAAAAAAGTTCTCTAAAACTGAAAATGTAAATAAGCTCATTCGAAATTAGTTAATACAAATTATGATATAAATAATACAAAAATAACAATATAAAATTTTAAATATATATATATATATATATATATATATATATTTTTTTTTTTTTTTTTTTTTTAAATATGTCTCATGATTAAACTGGAAATAATCTGACTTCACAAATAGATTTAGAAGCAACTTGATTTGGACTTCAACATTTATGTGATTAGGATCAGGGGGCTGTTCCATAAACCAAGATTAGAGTATAAGCCAGGCTTATTTCAGTTAGTCAGGCTTATTTTTGGTAGATTCGGTTTCATAAATCAAACTTAAAAAAGTTCAAACTCAGTTACCCTGGCAACTTATGCTGGGAAACTAGCCTGGTCCAGGTCAGGCTAACTGTCAGGCTAAGCCTCAGTTGTTACACAGATCCTCAACACTGACCGACAAGAACACAATGATATTACCACTGACAGTCTCTAATACCATTATTGGACTTTATAAATACACAGTATACAGAAAATCAACTTAAATAAGGCTACAATATAGACAATATAGACACATATATAAGGCGTTTTAAAGTTGTCCGTTTAAGACATGTCATTTTTGTAATAAAGACATTTTAATTAAGGAGTTATCAGAGAATTATTTCTCTACACTGTCTCTTTTATATATATATATATATATATATATATATATATATATATATATATATATATATACATATATTTTATGTACTTTATTATGTCTTTCAATTCAAACACATTTAACACAATTATACAAATGGACAGTTCCTTTAAAGACATCATATTTTCCCCCAATAAATATTCCTTATTTTTCCTTCTACTTTTTTTTCTTTTGTGATAATACCAACACATACATATAAATAAAACAATAAATAAATATTAATAAAAATATAACATTCACATATATCAAACTCTTATAATGAATGACACATAATTCCTAATAGTTATTCAAGTAATATTATTTAAATATCAAATATTCAATATTAAATAAGTAAATAAATAAAATAACAAATAACTAGAAATAAAAGGGAAGGTTACATAAAAACGTAGTTAATGTAGGCCAATATATATTCCTTTATTTGATGGAATATTCTTTGATTTTAGAGTTGCACATATCTTTTCAAAATGTATACATTTGTTCTTAATTTAATGTTATCCTCTCCATAATGTACTTTAGAAACTAAATCTAACCACTCATTTAAAACTGGGGATTCTTGCTTTCTCAAAAAAATGATTGCATTAAAAGCTGTAATTCTCAGCATTCTAAATAAGTATATATCATCTTTATAAAGTAGCATAGGTCCTATACCCAAAACTATGTTTTGTATCTTTATATATTTAGTTTCTTAAAAAAAATCTTCCCTGAATTAGGCTACTTCTGTTCAATTTCTTTTTTTTATTAGAAGTATAAAATATATGAGTGTAATGAGCCAAGTTCACTGCAACTTATCCAACATCCTAAAGAGAAATTATTATAATTAGAAGATATTTCTAGTGTTATAAAATATCGCATATTAATTTTCCAAGCAAAATGTATATTTTAGTCAGAATTATTGCGCTCCTATTTGGCGCTCATTCAATATGGAGATTTGCAGCAAAATGCACGACTTTCTAACATTTACAGATGGAGAATATAACTGTAAAATGTAATTTTTGCACTGAGGGGGGAAAAAAACCTTTTCACAAACGCATAAAACAGCACAAAATATACGCTGTTTGATGGTGGATCGATTTGATCCACGATCGACCTCTAGGGCTGCCTCAGAAACGCTTGCACACGCAATTATCTAGACTAGATAAACCTGGATCAAATTAGTGAGATTGCGTGAACTTCAATTACCTTTTATGGAACCACTTTAGCCCCAACTTATTTGTTAGGCTCATTCAAGTCCGGTTTTGGAGTTTAATCCCCGCTTTTCTAAGCTTAATTTATGGAACAGCCCAGGTATTGTATTATTCCAAAGAAGTTTATTTTATAGTGAGTAAACATGTCTAGCAAATAAACACATTCACATTGCAACACTGTTCTCTGTAAAGCTGCTTTGGAATGATGGCTGTGTCTCAAGCATGTGAGCTGCCGACCTAGACAACACTGGCATTGCAGTCTTTACAATCTTTACCCAACTAACTTACCTAAGACATGTTCAATATTAGTGACTATAATTATGCAACCCCTCCGGATTCTCATATATATATATATATATATATATATATATATATATATATATATATATATATATATATATATATATATATATATATATATATATACACACACACACATATATAAATATTACATACACGTGTTCTGCATCTTATGCTTGCTGTCCATACCTGTTACAGCCTTTGCAACTAGTGAAGAGTTGTGTTCCTTCAATCCACGTAGCTGGGGGGAAAAGATCAAACACAAACAGCATGATTCCACACTCACAGTATCATGTATCTACAGGACTGTTTGTATCAGCTGGCACTAGCCTGTTAAATGGACATATCAACTTGCTCCCAAAACAAGCACCTGGAGATTATACGTGACAATATACAAATAAATGTAGATATGAAGAGCTGTAAATCATCATGAAGATATTTATTACATAATAATAATATTTACAGATTAGAAACCCTGGATGATGGAACTTGGTTACGTGGCTCAAAACAACTTGCGCAGAACTTGATCTGATATAAAACATGTATATTTCAATATCGGGTAAAAAAAAACATTTATTCAAAGAAAGCTGGAATATTTCGACAAACCTGCGTGTCTGTTTCGGATGGCCATTCTGTGTTGACAAGTAAATCATATAATATATTCTCTTCTTCGTCTTCCAGAATAATATCACCTGCCATGTTTTCAATGAAGTGGATAGCAGCACCCACGTCACACTACGGCGGCCTGCGAGGTACATATAAAGGGGCTGATGATCTTTTCAATTTTGCGTCTGATTATCTATAAGTTGTTTTCTCAACGTATATGTAATTAAAATATTAATTTTATTAATTTTACATTTACTTTATATATTTTCTGTCATTAAAAACAAGATCAGCGGAACTGAAGCGAGGAAGCGCAATCCGCACGGACCGGTTTTTCCTACTAGCACCGGCTCTGCTAGCACCCTGTCAAAAGAAAACCAGCAGCACACGTTACATCCGGTGAAAGACTCGCAGTCGCAGGAGTTTGACACCATGGCAGCCTATGGCGGTGAGATTTATCTGTCAACATTTATTTATAAATTGAGTGTGGTTAAACTGTTTGTGAAAGTATATCTGCTTGTTTTGACTTACAGAAATGGGAGTAATGCCTGAAATTGCACAGGCGGTGGAAGAAATGGACTGGCTGTGAGTTGTCTCCTAGTTCAAGGGTTTCCAATATTTTTGACCACACTTCGAAAACCCCTGTCATAGTTCTTACACGCCTCATGAGTTAATAATCCATGCATAATTAAAGTAGGTATTGATTTGATCTTCTCTTTCAGGTTGCCAACAGACATTCAGGCCGAATCCATCCCGTTGATTCTGGGTGGAGGAGACGTGCTTATGGTGAGATCACCATCATAAATAACCAGTGCTGTGTGTGTGTGTGGTTCACCACCACCTCTGTACTCACCTGTGTGTTTATGTTCACAGGCTGCTGAGACTGGGAGTGGAAAAACTGGAGTAAGTGTGAAACCTTTCTCATAAATCAATGCTGAGTGTTGGGTTTTTTAGTGACTGTGCACTTTGTTATAAAATATACTGTATATTAGATTTGATTAAATATATTATATACAATGTATAGGATCAATGAAATGTGAACACAAAATGAATGTGGTCTTGTAGGCCTTCAGTATTCCAGTCATCCAAATAGTCTATGAGACCCTTAAAGACCAGCTGGAGGGGAAGAAGGGACGCAGTGCTGTGAAGACAGGAGGAGCAGGTATTAAACTATAATATCATCCTTCAACTAATATATATATACATAGCCTTAGCCGCTCTTATTTTACATTGACATACCATCAATAAGAATCTTTAATTTTTTTAAGAAATTTCTTCAACAGAAGACAATTAAACATGGTCAACTTTAACTTCAATGTCGGAAGTATTTTGAGACGGCTAGCGAATTTCATTTCAGAAACTACTTTCCTGACATTTGCTCTCATATATTTGATAGATTGTTATTTTCAATTCATTGATTGTTGTTCCTGGATTTGTTGTCCACCCCAGTTTTCAATAAATGGCAGATGAACCCCTATGACAGAAGTCCAGCATTTGGTAAGTGTTTAACACTTATGTAAAATGCCAAGCCTGGATTGATCCTGAACTCTTCATTGTGATTCTGCAATCTTATTTTATTGCAACAAAATTATCATGTTACTTTTTTTTTTTTTTTTTTCAGCTATTGGTGCTGATGGCCTGTGCTGTCAGAGCAGAGAGTTCAAAGAATGGCATGGCTGTCGTTCAACCAAAGGAGTCACAAAAGGTAAGAGAACATCCTTTTTGAGTTTTCTGTCTAAAAACCGAGGGAATCCTGTAAGATTCACCCCTTTTTCTCCAGGGAGGTATTATTATGAAGTGACCTGTCACGATCAAGGGCTGTGTAGGGTGGGCTGGTCTTCTGCCCAGGCATCACTGGACTTGGGTATGTTTCAGTATGACCTCATTACATTGATTTGGTTATAACATAACTTCAGTTATAATATTGTTTTTTATTCTGTTTTTACCCCTCTCTTAGGAACGGATAAATATGGATTTGGCTTCGGGGGAACTGGAAAGAAATCTCACAATAAGCAGTTTGACAGTTATGGAGAAGTAAGGCATAATGAGGGCCTTTGAATTGATACTCCAGTTTTAGAGGTTTGACTAGATTTATGTCTTTTCCAGGAATTCACTATGCACGACACCATCGGATGCTACATAGATGTGGATAAAGGCCATGTGTCATTCTCTAAAAATGGTTAGGTTTGTTTTTATGCCTTTGAGATAATTTTATTAAATAAATTAATTGAGCATGTTGTCATACATATGGCATGTTGAATGTCATTCAGGTCACACTTCTGAACTGGGTCAGTAAGATTTTTTTTTTTTAATTAATGCTTTATTTAGCAAGGATGGAATAAATAGATTAAAAATGACATAAGATATTTATAAAGATTTCTATTTAAAATAAATGCTTTTCTTTTGAATTTCTATTTATCAAAGAATCCTGAAAAAATGGTTTCCTCAAAAAATATGAAGCAGCACAACTGTTTTCAACATTTATGATCATAATGAGAAATGTTTCTTGAGCACCAAATCGGCATATTAAAATGATTGCTGAAGAATCATGTGACACTAAAGACTAAAGGGCTGAAAAAGGTTGAAGACCCCTGTCTTAGACCATAATATAAAATGCTGAAGACTGGAGTAATGGTGAAAATTCAGCTTTGCCATCACAGGAAAATTATTGTTTTCCATTTTTTTAAATGGAACAGTTATTTAAAATTTTAACTTGGTGAGCATATGAGACTTCTTTCAAAAACATTCAAATCTTACTGACCCCAAATTTTGAAACTAGTGTACATCTATAAATGTTTTGTATCACAATATTTCTTTAGTACCAGTGTACTATGCATCCTTTAATGCAAATGCCACTGTAATTGATTCCTTATTGGCTTTCCCAGGTAATGATCTGGGTTTGGCATTTGAGATTCCTCAGCAGCTGAAAAACCAGCCCTTCTTTGCTTCCTGTGTGCTGAAGGTATCTGGCATATACTAAACTAGCTACTCTTTACATCTAATAAGAACCTTCTCGTTGCTAAGTAACGTTTCTCTTACGCACCAGCTATTCTTAAAATGTTTATTTGTGTCATTGAAACACAGAATGCTGAACTGAAATTCAACTTTGGCGATGAACCTTTAAAAAACCAACCTAAAGATGGATATGTGGCCCTAAACCAGGCTTCAGATGGTCATGTGGTCAAATCCAGCCAGACAGGTGAGCTTCAAATCACATTAATGTCTTAGTGCCTGCAGGGCTTGTATTAATGTTTTCTTGCATTCTGCCTGTCATGCGTATTTGTCCTCAGGCAGTGCTAAAGTGAGTCAGGTCAAATCCAGTTCTAACGCCCCCAAAGCTCTCATCATTGAGCCGTCTAAAGAGCTGGCTGAACAAACCCTCAATAATGTCAACCAGTTCAAGAAATATGTTGACAATCCCAAACTAAGGTGAGCTGAGATTGACATAGGAGCTGCAGTGACTTTGATTATTGTTGTGTCTGGTGATGGTTTAGCGTTAACTGAACATCGTGATGTTATTGCAGGGAACTTCTGATAATCGGAGGAGTGGCTGCTAAAGAACAGCTCTCCGTTTTAGAAAGTGGGGTAAGTGTCCAAAGTATACAGTACTGTTCAAAAGCTTGGGGTTAGTAAGAATTTAGAATGCATTACATGGATAAAAAGTGACAGTAAAGGCATGTATAATGTTAAAAAAATATTTCTATTTCAAATAAACGCTGTACTTTTGAACTTTCTATTCATCAATAAATCCTGTAAAAAAATTTCACACACAAAAAAGAAAATTAAAAGTATCACAATTGTTTTCAACATTGGTAATAAGAAATGTTTCTTGAGCACCAAATCAGCATATTAGAATGATTTCTGAAGAATCATGTGACACTAAAGACTAAAGGGCTGAAAAAGGTTGAAGACCCCTGTCTTAGACCATAATATAGAATTCAAAACATTAGACTATAATACAGTTTAAACCATTTACAACATTAAACAAAGTTTACAATACTATGTATCATTCTGTATGAATACTTTATCACTTCATTGTCCTTTAGGTTGACATTGTGGTTGGGACCCCAGGAAGACTGGATGATCTCATATCCACAGGAAAGCTGGATCTATCCCAAGTCCGCTTCCTGGTGCTGGATGAGTGTGTATGTTGCACACTTAAGTTTAAGCACATAATGCAATTCGGTACAGTTTAGCATTAAAGGAATAGGAATTCTGTTGACAGCATTCATGGCATTCTGTTGATTTCACTGTAAATAATTTTGACTTTTAACTAAGTTTATTTATTTTTTAAATGCACCTAAAGTTGAATGTGATGTTAAATTTAGCTTAACATATGGGAAAGTGTATAAAATAAATACTTTTATTCTGGTTTAATTAATGTGTTCAGGATGGACTTCTCTCAGCTGGCTACACTGACTTTATCATGAGGGTCTACAACCAGATCCCTCAGGTGACCTCAGACGGCAAGAGACTACAGGTGATCAAAGCTCTGATATCTGTTTCCATGAATATGCATTAGAGTTGTCAGGTACAGTTCTTCAAAAATGAGCCACGTGTGTTTTGTAGGTGATCGTTTGCTCTGCCACACTGCACTCATTCGATGTGAAGAAGCTCTCAGAGAAGATCATGCATTTCCCAACATGGGTGGATCTGAAGGGAGAAGATTCGGTACCAGAAACGGTCCATCACGTGGTGGTGCCAGTCAACCCAAAAAATGACAGGCTTTGGGAGAAACTGGGAAAGAACCACATCAGGGTACATATCTAGCAAACATCTCACTTCATTATGCCTTTGTATAAATGTACAAAAAGTCTAAATCAGTGAGGTTGTGTCTTCCCAGACGGATGAAGTTCACACCAAGGATGACACACGACCCGGAGCCAACACCTCAGGTACGAATCATCCAGAAATATATGTATGGTTCCATGCTCGTATTATCAATTGTGAACATTTCAAAAGGACCTTGACTTGGTCTGATATAAAGGTCTTGCAGTGAATCATTTTATATGGCTTTATCAGAGATGTGGTCAGAGGCCATTAAGATTCTGAAGGGGGAGTATACGATCAGAGCCATTAAGGAGCATAAGATGGATCAGGCCATCATCTTCTGCAGGACAAAGATCGACTGCGACAATATGGAGCAGCACTTCATCAAGCAGGGAGGAGGTGAGGCGGGCTTTTAGCATCATTATCGAACGGCCATTATTTGCCATCACTTCTGGATGCAAACATTTGGCTTTTACTACAGGTCCAGACAAGAAAGGACACCAGTTGTCTTGTGTCTGTCTTCATGGTGACAGGAAACCAAATGAGCGCAAATATAACTTGGAGCGATTCAAGGTAAAGAAAAAATGAAAAAATCGTGCCATTGAATAACTTTATTAATTATAGTCACTTATAAAAGTATTCTTTTGTCATCCTCACTTTAGAAACAGGAAGTGAAGTTTCTGATTTGCACAGATGTGGCTGCTAGAGGAATCGATATCCGTGGTGTTCCTTATGGTAAGAAGGAGGGCCAGAATTTCTCTATTTTCAGACTTTAACCACAACGACTGATACTGATCACTTTCTCTGTTTACGAAGTTTCCTATAACTAGTACACAGAATGATTTTTAATTATCATTGTTTTTTGCCACAATAATACCTATTAGTAATATTACAAACATATATTTATTAATAATTTAATGTTTATTTACTGCATTTAATAAAAAGAAAAATAAAGAATTATTATTATTACTTATTATATATTTTGTTTTTATTATAAAATAAATCATCATTAATTAATAATAATTTATAAATAGATGAATATACTATTAATATTCATGCCAATTTGATGCAAAATGATTGCAATTGTTTAACTGTCAAGGTTAAAATGCAATGCTTGACCCCTACTTCATTTATGCAAAAAATAAATGCATAACTCATGAACACAGTTGTTTTCTATTAAATGCAAAATGGTGTTGTTGGGTGCCGTTTAACAAAATTCAGCAACGTGCCATTTATTAATAGACCTGTTGTTTAAAAAACAAACGTTAAAAAATCAATCAAGCCTATCTAAAATGAATTCAAAAACGGATAATTGCAATATTATGTTTTGCAGTGATAAACGTGACTCTGCCGGATGAGAAGCAGAACTATGTTCATCGCATTGGAAGAGTTGGCAGAGCGGACAGGTGACGCCCAGCGTTTGTCTTGTATCATTACGTGTAGATTGCGATCGTCAGTGTTTGTGTGAATATTTGTGATGTCCCTACAGGATGGGTTTGGCTATATCCCTGGTTGCAATGGAGAAAGAGAAAGTAAGTAGGAAGTACAGGACAACTGGTGTAAAAGTATAAATGTGTGTTTGTTTGTGTTGTTAATTGTGTGTTGGGGTTGTGCACACAGGTATGGTACCACGTTTGTGCCAGCAGAGGGAAAGGCTGCTATAACACCAAACTCAAAGAGAGCGGAGGATGCACTATTTGGTACAACGAGAAAGAGGTGAGAACTGCATTTACATGGCATTAACAATATTCTAACTTATTTTATCCTTATTCTAATTGTCCTTCTGTTTTAGTTGTTGTCAGAAATCGAGGAGCATCTGAAATGTACCATTACTCAGTGTGAACCTGACATCAAAGTACCTGTTGATGAATTTGACGGCAAAGTGACGTACGGGCAGCGCAGGGCTACGGGGGGTGAGTGTTTTCAGATGTCCTGTTTGTTGGCCAACATTCACGTTGTATCTCTATCACTTATTTCCATATCTATTCCCACCCTCACACACCCCAGGTGGTCTCTATAAGGGCCATGTGGATATATTGGCCCCGACCGTACAGGAACTGGCCAACCTGGAGAGAGAGGCACAAACTTCCTTCCTTCAACTCAGCTATCTACCCAACCAGCTGTTTAAAGCATTCTAGAACACGATCGCATGCGCCACACTCAAATAATCGCAAATGAAGACTCTAGAGGACAAGAATGTTTGTCACTAACTTTACATAATAAATGTATTTAATTTCTGGTTCATGTGGTTTGAATGCAAATTTGAAATTAGCTTGTGCTATTATTTACTTTTTTTGATCAATTGATTATTGATTTTCTTTAATATTTTAAATATTGAAGAAATGTAAAAATTGGTTTTGTTTTTCCAAAGCATTGTTACTTATGCAAGTGGTCAACCTGAAATAAATTAAAAGAGCATAATGCTTCTGTTTTCTTCAGTTATTGTGTTTAGAACATATAAGCAGAGCTCATCTTTTCAGTATTTGAGAACTCCGGTGAAATTTAAATTTAATCAAATGCAAAGAGGCTGTCGATGAAAAAAGTTTGTTTTTGGGGTTTTTTTTTACTAACATTTTTTTATTTTTAATATTATTTTCATATAATTAGAGCTAAATCTATTATAAATGTATTATTTTATACTATAGGCTACTAATCACAATAAGCGTACGTTAAATAATGTACACCAAATAACAAGCACATGAAAAAAAAAATTCAAACAATGTTTAAAAATGCTGAAAAAAAAATGTTTATATTAATTTATGTATTATGTAATCTATAGGGTTTCTTGCCTAATAACAATGCAACCGAATTTCAGTCAACCATACTCACTACGCTCCAGTACCTAATACTAACACTAGATGGCGGGCTTGTCCTAATGGAGAGATGTCCACTCTCTTAGAACTGCTGAGACGTCGGTTCATGTCATAAGCACTACTTTTATTTATAGTAGAGCAAAGTCCAAAAGAGGGCAATGAAGTTAAAAGCCATTAATAATCTAAAATTGCATCACTGTACTCGCAGTAATCCAGCACGCATGTGTTATTGCAGACTCCTGTTTAAACTCAAAATCACACACACAGGAGGACATCTCTCTGTAATTATACCCAAACTAACAGCAGTGCTTGTAAACAACCCTGCATTTTAAACTAATCCACACCAGACCACACACACACATCTCAACTTACATTCCTACCCTAAATTCGATTACATAATACGGTTACTTATGGATTCATACAACAGGGACATCACAGAGCCTGTCAGTACATAAACACTCTGATCAAGTTCCTTACCATAATATTCAACCTCTGTCCTAAACCAGAACCAACGTATCAAAAGTGAGATGTTTAAAAGATTCTATTTATCTTTTTTTTTTTGTCTCTACTTCTCTTTTCATGTTATGAAGTAGCTCTGTATATATATATATGAGTGTGTGTGCATGTGCATGTTTCCACTCCCAAGCATCTTTGGGAGCAAATGGTTTCCAGCTGCCAGAGCCAGTCTTATTTCCAATGGTGAAACAGTGACACTATACGTTTGTCTGCCTTTTGCTCACTTCCTAAACCCTGCAGTCTCACACTTAACCCATTCAACATGCTTCTCGACAGACTAATGACACATTTCAGACAGATAATATTGCATTTTTCTCATGTTGCCCATTTTTTTCACATAAATGGTGAAAAGGTGCAGAAAGAACAAAGATTAGACAATGTAAAAATGTAACCAGGGGCCCACAGCAAGATTAAAAGCAGGTCCAGATGGAATCTTGTCTTTTTTGTGCTAAAATCTGTGGAATTGATTTAAATGTGTTAAACGGAGCTACTGGCATGCATTCCAATGTTCAAATTAGTTGAAAGCTGCGTCCAAATATGCAGAAAAACAGTATGTGAGCCAAATTCATAATATTCATGAATAGTATTCATAAAAGAGTGGACTAAAAGTACCCGGATGACCTACTACTTCCGGTGAGATTCTAAAGTGTGCAGTCGATAGACACTTTTCTTTCCCATGAGGCCAAAAGAAGATTTGTGAATGGCAGTGAGGAGATGCAATTGATGTCATAGTGGATGTAGTACGTCCGAATTTCATTACACACATTCATTCTATATAAATTGTACTTTTTCAACAGTCACAAACAAAGTTTAAACTAAATGTATTACCTGCAATAATACAGTATGCTATTTTGGACTGGTGCAAATATTTCATGAGCACACAAGGGGCGGGGCTTGTGGAAATTTGTGATTGACAGCAGGGGTTCAGTTTCAGGCCCGGTTGAAAATGTTGTCAAACTGCTACATAAGTTCAGTCACATTCCAGGAAGCTGTTAACGGTAAAGTCTCCACCTTTCTTTACGCAGTTTTGACTGTTTTGAGGGATTTATGTTGGAGCGACGGATTACAGTTAAAAAAAACAAGACAGGAAGTCCCGCCCACACAGCCCATAGGGCATTTCCTCTGCACCTGGTTGTGAGAAATGCCCCTTTGGCAGGTAACAGACATCATATATGTTCAGAGTGAGAGCTAATGTCTTGACTGAGTTTATTTTACAGCATATCTGGTGTAAAAAAATATATATATTTTGAAAATTGTGCCAGAACGTTGTCCAACAAGTAAAAGGTTCTCCCACAGTTCTTCTCCTCCCTCATTCTTGCTGTATCAAACACACTGTGGTACGTGTGTGAGTGATGTTTTGGTTATGCTGAACCAAAGACCTGAGGAAAAATTACATACTTGAGTTACAACATGCCTTGATGATGCAAATGTTTCTCAGTCAGTGAGAGCAGATTTTCACACAGTTTAGAGACGGGGAGCAGATAAAGGACACCGGAAGTGCTATAATCTAATGGGAATTGTTATGATTTAGCTACTGTAATCAAGATTGACTATGACCGTTAACAGTTGTAGTGTGTTATACTCGTGTATGTGTGTATGAACTCTCAAACTCACCCCTGAGGCTGAAGGAAAGGTGCACTGAACCAATCTGACAGCATGAGTCACTGCTAAAGACACTTTTCACATAGGCTACACACACACACACATACCACATAAACTGTTACTAAGAGCACAATCTAAAAGTTTGGGGTTAGTTTCTTTTTTTTTAATTATTACTTTTATTGCACAAGGACATAATACATTTAACAAAGTGACAGTAAAGACATTTATAATGTAACAAACATAAATTATTATTATGGTTTCCACAACAAAAAAAAAAAAACCAGCACAATTGTTTTCAACATTAATAATAAAAATAAATGTTTCTTGAGAACAAAATCAGCATATTAGAATAATCTCTGAAGGATCATGTGACACTGAAGAGTAATGATGCTGAAAATTCAGCTTTGCCATCACAACAACTAATTATATATTAATTATAACATAAAGCATATAATCACGTGATGACAGAAAGAGGAGGAAGGAGGATGAGAGGGGAGGAGAAAGGGGTGTGAATACTCATAAATGCCGAAGTCTTGAACTGTGCCCACATTAAACGGAACAGTCAGAGTTTAGTTTGTCACTAATGAAAGGTTTATCTCATTTCTCTCGATCTCTCCCTCTCTCTTTCTCCCTTTTCCATACCCATGGGTGACATTCACAAATGTGCTTTGATCTGCTGCCAGACAGCACAAAGCGTACTCCGGGGAGATGAGAGAAAGAAGGGAAGGGAAAGGAGGAGAGAGGGAGGAGGAGTAAATGGATTTCAGTTACTGTAAGTGTTTAAAAACTCCAGGTCCCTCCGGGATCTCTGGAAAAAACTGCAACCCAAAGCCTAAACCCACATGACTGAGACTTTCCTTATGATAGATAGATAGATAGATAGATAGATAGATAGATAGATAGATAGATAGATAGATAGATAGATAGATAGATAGATAGATAGATAGATAGATAGATAGATAGATAGATAGATAGATAGAGAGAGATAGAGAGATAGAGAGATAGATAGAGATATATAAATAAATAAATAAAGATAGATAGATAGATAGATAGATAGATAGATAGATAGATAGATAGATAGATAGATAGATAGATAGATAGATAGATAGATAGATAGATAGATAGATAGATAGATGGATAGAGATAGATAGATAGATAAATAGAGATGATAGAGAGAGAGAGATCGAGAGAGAGAGAGAAAGAGAGAGAGATAGAGAGATAGATAGATAGATAGATAGATAGATAGATAGATAGATAGATAGATAGATAGATAGATAGATAGATAGATAGATAGATAGATAGATAGATAGATAGATAGATAAATAAATAGAAATAGATAGATAGATAAATAAATAAATAGAGATAGATAGAGAGAGAGAGAGATAGATGGATAGATAGATAGATAGATAGATAGATAGATAGATAGATAGATAGATAGATAGATAGATAGATAGATAGATAGATAGATAGATAGATAGATAGATAGATAGATAGATAGATAGAGAGAGAGATAGAGAGATAGATAGAGATATATAAATAAATAAATAAAGATAGATAGATAGATAGATAGATAGATAGATAGATAGATAGATAGATAGATAGATAGATAGATAGATAGATAGATAGATAGATAGATAGATAGATAGATAGATAGATAGATAGATAGATGGATAGAGATAGATAGATAGATAAATAGAGATGATAGAGAGAGAGAGATCGAGAGAGAGAGAGAAAGAGAGAGAGATAGAGAGATAGATAGATAGATAGATAGATAGATAGATAGATAGATAGATAGATAGATAGATAGATAGATAGATAAATAGAAATAGATAGATAGATAAATAAATAAATAAATAGAGATAGATAGAGAGAGAGAGAGATAGATGGATAGATAGATAGATAGATAGATAGATAGATAGATAGATAGATAGATAGATAGATAGATAGATAGATAGATAGATAGATAGATAGATAGATAGATAGAGAGAGAGATAGATAGATAGAGATATATAAATAAATAAATAGAGATGATAGAGAGAGAGAGAGAGAAAGATAGATAGATAGATAGATAGATAGATAGATAGATAGATAGATAGATAGATAGATAGATAGATAGATAGATAGAGATAGATAACATTTTTGTAACATTATAAATGTCTTTCAAATGTCTATCAATGGTCAATAGAGCATCTTGATTATTAAATGAATGGATGAGATCAGGTCAGGTCTGTTACTCACACCAGAAGACAGATCAACAGCCCACACAACTAACTGCTACACTGCTTAACTACCCATTCATATTACCTGTCGAGGCTGACAAAGTTTCAGAGAGCTGGTGAAAAAGTTGATTTAGTTCTTTAAGAACATTCCTTTGACTCATCACTCTGTGTCGCTGAGGATGACCCTAAACCCAGCGTGAACTTTGACTCCTCACCCGAACCCTTCCTGGACGACCCGCTCAGAGCACTGTGACCGTCCGGCAGAGAGGACTCACACTCATCCGTCTAACCATCTGTCTGTTTCTGCACTGTTGTCTATTGCTGTGCTCGTGTGTCTCTGTTGCTCTGTCTCTTCTCAAAGGCTGACTTTCATCCATCAGCCTGAGGATTCCTTCTCTTCCTGACCCTCTGTCAATACTGAACTCACTCTTTCTCTGACCTCTCATTCAATCCCTCATTCACTTCTTTTTGTGTCCTCTGTCTTCATTGATGCAATGCCGCTGCCTCTTGTTTCACTCTACTTGATCAGTTAGTTGGGTTGCTTACTGCCTTATGATTGCAAAAAATAGTTTCCTGACTGAGCTTTTAAGGCCTGTTCATAAAAAGTGCAATAAAACACATTTTTAGATGCATGTTCATTTGTGTGCCTTGCTTTGCAAAGAAAATGTAACATTTGCTGAAAAATGTAAAAAAAAAAAAAAAAAATATATATATATATATATATATATATATATATATATATATATATATATATATATATATATATATATATATATATATATATAAAGTATTTTTTTTTTATTTTTATTTTATTTTATTTCATAAAGACCCAACACAACACCCATTTCTTCCAGACCCAACACAACACCCAATATAATAACTAATATTTTTAAAATAACATTACAACAAATGATATATTTTAATATTAAAATTTTAATTGTAATAATATTAGATTTTTTTTTAATTTTAATAATAAAATACATTTACAATACTTTGTGTTGGGTCAGAGAAAATGTACTTGGCAAGTAGAAATCTAAAACTACTAAAAGGACTTTTTTTACTGTTGTGCTCTGGAAAGCAAAAAAAAAAAAAACTTTATAAACTTTTTTTTTTTGTAGCTAACTACTCACACTGAGCTTGATGTCAAATTTGAAATGCTGAAAGGCAGAATTAGTGAAACAGGCCTTTAATCACTAAATGTTTTGTTGTTTTTTTCTGGAAAGAAAGGGTCCATTTTTTTAAGCCTAGCTTTGTAAAGAAAATTTACCATTGGATGGAAATGCCTAAAAAATGTGTAATAATAAATAATGTTTTTAAAATAATTTCACAATAAATAAAACAAAAATTAATTAATTAATTAAATCTTTAGTTATTCACTATAACATTAAATGGAAAATAGCAGCATGAACATCCAACCTAAAATACTGTTTGTGATATACAAAAGAAAAACAATCAAAAGAGTTTGGAATGACATGAAAGTGAGCAAATAACAGAACTGTGAACCGAATCAGAAATAACAGAATCTATTGAAATACTGCTATAGGATCCTTGCATTAACTATATAATGCGATACACAGCAAGTGAAACGAAAAGTGTTAAGGCAGGTTGCACAACCCACCCACACACACCTAGACAACTCAATACCTTGTCTCTGATTTCACCCAGAACATATTGCTCCACTGCTTCATCTGTCAGTAGTGGGATGGAGAGATGACTGGCGCCTAAATCATAGCAGCTGTGTCTGCAGTGAACGGCCCCCGTCCCGTGCTCATTAACGGCAGGAGCCCCTACATCTCACTCACTGCAGCAAGCCGTTAGCCTGACCGTAACATCCACTGGGGTTAGGTGATACTTGCGTGCACTACGCTTTACTGGTGGTAACTGGATGAGGAGAGAGAGAAAGAGAGAACGGATTCAGAGTCTAGACTGAAAAATGAGCACAAATTGAGCATGTTATAACATTAGGGCTGTAACCACTATGAACGGGACGCATCCCGACAGGTATCACATAAGTGGGTTGCCTGAGAAATCACAGCTGGTTCTGTGACAGCCTTAGACTTAGTCTAAATAGTTATTATAGATAAATAACTAAACAACTTACTATAGTCTAAATATACATGTCTAAATACATTTTGAAAATCTAGATTGGTGTGTTTTTGTAATAAGAAAAAAAAGAAGCTTAAATAAATACATTGAAATATCAATACTAATTAAATAAATAGCCTATAAAAATATAATATACATTAAAATATACATTGAAAATAAATTAGCGTAAATTAATGAAAAATGGAGGCTAAGCTAGTAAGGGACCCAAGTTTTGCTTTAGTTATTGATACATTCGTATTGCCCATAATTCAATTAAGAAGATTAGCAAAAATAGCAAAAGATATTTTTTAAATATTATTTAAATATCAAAACAGAAACATTCAACTTGATTGACTAAATTGATTAATAGAAATAGCATAATTTGTATAATAATATAAATTGAAATATCAAAAAAATTCAACAAATTTAAAAAGACATATTATATATAGGCTATATTAAAAACAAAATATAATATAAATATATAAAAAAAACAGCATAAAATAATAAATTAAATTAATTATGAAAAATTAATGAGTTATTTAATGATTAAATTCAATGGTTAAAATACTCAATAATTTGAGTTATTAAAATGACTCTTCCCATAAATAAAAAAGTTTCTTATATTACATTTTTTTTAATTTCTTAAACAATTTATTTTCTCTAAACTACACAGAATGCTTTACTTTTTGGCTGTTCATTTACATTGTCATTTTGCAAGTTTATGAAAACGTTACAGTTATGTAAACAACAAAAACGCAAATGTGTGAAAATGGTGACGTAATGTGTAGTTGCATATTACGTGTTCACTCTATAGGTGAGTAGTGTTTCTTTACAAAGTGAAGTAACAGTAACTGTTTCAACTACTGGCCTGGCATTATTATACAGCGTTTTAGTCATTTTCGCGGATCCGTGTCAAAGCAACGGGGATTGTTTTGACAATATTGTCATCTGTACGCAGAAAAAAGCGAAGGAAATTGTTGCCGTGTAAACGTACCCTAATTCCACAATAAACCGGACCCAGAACTTCGAAAACTCAGGGCTTAAAAACCAGGGGAGTGTAATCAAAGTGAAACAGAACAGGACAGGGAACTGAATAACAACTAACTAGGGAACTACGGCAGGCAAAACAGGAACAGAGCAGTGAAAACTAAACTAAAACTGGCAACACATTACATGTGTTGCTTTATAGCTATTGATTAGTGTATATTCCCCATCAATTCCATTATTAGATTGTTTTTGATACACTAACTTTGGTAACAGATTTAAATGATTGAGCTTGACGAATAGTCAACACTGTTCCCTGTATTGGCAAACATTAACAGAAACATTAACTCTCTCTCTCTGTCAGATCTACAAAGCTATTACTGCCCCATCGTCTCTAGAGTGTGTCAGCAAATGATCACACATGATTTCCTATAAAAGCACACACATACACACAATGAAACACTTCCACATGCTTGAATTTACACCAAGTCCATTGGTTTATGTGTGCGGTAGATAGCCTAAATTGACAGAAGTCGCTCCCTACAGAGATGTGTCGTTTATATGATTCGTGATGTATGTGTGTGTGTGTGTGTGTGTGTGTGTGTGTGTGTGTGTGTGTGTGTGTGTGTGTGTGTGTGTGTAGGACTTAATTGATGTCAAAGCAGCTCTCCAAAGCCCCTAATGTGACACTGGTGGTGTTTTCTGCTTTATTACTTCTTTGCCTCTGTCCTTGACTCTGCTTTTAAGACATTGGTCCGGACAGTAATTGGCTTTTTCCCTATGAGCATTCAGACACAAAAACTCATACGACAAAAAAAAAAAAAAAAAAAAAAAAAAAAAACACTAGCTAGTCAGTTACAGTAATTCACACACATTATCTATCTGGTTTGTCCTGATTGAAAAAAAAAACCCCAACAGCATCTGAAGACAAGTAAAGACACGCAGGTTTACAAGAGCTAAACCTTTATGCAATGTGCCAACCGTCAGAGTGAAAGAATCCTGATAAAACATGTCTCACATCCACGCAGCTTTCAAGAGGAGAAAGTATGAAACAAAGCACCCAGGTGTGGATAGACTCAAGCCAACGAAAGTTGCAGACAACATTAGATGTGCCGTTGACTGACATAGTGGACCACTGTGACTGTGTGAAGACGTGCTAGTCTTTAGTGGTCCTGAAAAGTTTGTTTGATATTGCATCTAGTTCAGTTCATCAGTCACTTGCTCCCAATTTCAGTTGTCAAATTTACATGACAAAAAATTTACATTTATACTATTTGCATACAGATATATATATATATAAATAAAACAGGGCAAAACAACATGCAATACGTAAAATAATAATAAAAGGAAAAATATATGGTCTCTCTATACTTAACAGTGTTAATCCCCCCAATAAAATTACCAGTGACATTTTTGTTGAAGGGCTTTTTTATTTTTTAATTTAAAAAAAGAGATGCATTGACATAACAATTTGAGTGAAAACATACTATTGAGTAAAATATGACATGAAAATCAAATATATTCAAATTAACAAATTTGAAATAAGAATTAAAAATAACTTTATCTATAATAATTGTTATTGATAACAAGTCGTGCGATTTCTTTAATGTTTTTTGAAGTCTCATGTTCCCCAAGGCTGCATTTATTTGATAAAAACTACAGTAAAATCAGTAATATTGTGAAATATTAATACAAATTAAAATAACTTTTCTATTGTAATTCATTTTTTAAATGTAATTTATTAATGTGATGGCAAAGCTGAATTTTCAGAAATCATTCGAAAATGCTGATTTGCTGCTCAAGAAACATTATTATTATTATTATCAATATTGAAAATGTGATACTTTTTTCAGAATTCTTTGATGAACGGAAACTTCAAAAGAATGGCATTTTAAAACAGAAATCTGTTGTAACATAACAAATTTACTGTCACTTTTGATCAATTTAATACATCCTATCTGATTAAAGTTATTAATTCATTTATTTTTAAACTTTTGATATATATGAGATTAATTATGTAACAATGTCCACAACCTAAAATGCTATTCATCAACTAAAACTGTGTGCTATTTCATTCAGAGTGAAATGATTATGAATGAATAATGAATATGACAGTGACTAACTGTAAAAAATGAACTCTAACACCACTACTTTAGTTTTCTGCGTACATGTTGGTCATGTGTGGCTCTGATAGGAAGAAGGACCATTAGATAATTCTTGATATGCTACCCACATAATCCCTCTTTCTCAATCTCTCTCTCTCTCAATCCCTGACTCATCTTTCACATTCCTTGTGCATTCCAGCAGGATTAGCTGATCCCGCCAGTACAGACCTCATTCATGCAGAGAGAAACAAAGAGAACATGTCTGTGTGGGAGAAAGAGCTCCCCCCCCCCCCTTTTTTTTTTGACGGAAATGGGATTTCTGCCCCAAACCATTCCTCCCCTCCGACCAAACAGTACATTGTGCAGTCTAGCATATGTTCTCAGGAGAGCAACCTGTCAAATGACTGAAGAAACCCAACACTTGCAGGATGATGTTGGACTTCTGGCATCCCATGTTTCATGTGTTCTAGAGTATCGCACAGCAAAATAACTCCAACACAGCATTATCAAACAGCATACACCATCACAGAAGATCCTCCCACTACAGAAACACACACACAATCACACAACAAACAAACCTGTGGCTCAGTGTTCAAAGGCATTCCATGTATTGATCCAGTCTATCAGCGCTTGAATAATAAAGCAGAAAGAGAAAGAGATAAAGCCTGTTTATACTGCTTTCTCTCATTTGTCTCAGTCCACGGTACAACAGACTGTGTGTTGAGTAACAATTCAGACAGTCTCCGGACTAAATGCTTTCACACGTAAGCTTCTGATGCAGATCTCAGAAATCACAAATCTTGAATATTTGGTTGCATTGTCATAGACAACTAAATTCTAGCTGAATATTAGTGAAAGACAACTTGTGGTGACTCTTTACTGATAGAGAGTGAAAGAGAGAAAGAGAAGGTATGTGGGTAGTGGTACATGAAAAAAAAAAGAGAGACAGGAAAATGGACCGGATGACAGAAAGAATATCATTGTGTTGAGGGTCAGTCTAAGGGCAGTGTTCTAAATGCTGATTGGTTCAGATCATTCTCAGCTGTAATGGCAGAAAGAGAAATTACTTAATTGCTCTGAAATACGTTTAGGTTAATTTGGGCATCATACAATAAGTATGCACTTCTTATTGTATGAGTCACAAGGACGTATTTGTTTGAAATATAAGTAGAAGAATAGAAGAATAAACTCAAGAGTAATAAAATTTACAAAACTCATAATAAAAATATTTAAATGAATTGTAAACATATATTCAAATTAATGCGTCCTAAAAGTTTGAGATCAAAATGATTTCTTAAATATATTTTCAAATAAATGCTGTTCTTCACCTTCTCTGTTCATCAAAGAATGCTGAACACTGAATGCTGAACACACACACACACACACACACACACACACACACACACACACACACAAAGACGCCATGGTATGTTCTCATTTAGATAACTAAGTAAACATGTGTGTGTCTGCTCCTGAGTCTCCCTAAAGGTAATCTTTCCAAATCCATCAGATCAAAATGATTGATTGCCTTTCCTTTACAGACACTCTGTCTTTTTACACAATGAACGTTTTTAACACACTTTGAGACCAGTTTTAGACTGTGCTGACAGACTGATTCTGTTTCCTGGCTTTGTCAGTTCTACAATCCTGATCCAAATTATTTTAATCATTTGCCATTAATAATCCAGCAATATGGCTACATCAGTTAAAATATGTTACATCAAACATTGAATGTCTTTTGTAAGACTCTAGTGTTTTATCAGAATGTGTGTTTGGTAGAGAAACAACGCTCTTTTTTTTTTGGAGTGGGAGAGAGCAGGTCAAACTGGTAGCACATGTGGAAATGTTTTCATCATCGCATTTAACAAGGCTGTTGGCGGAAAGGAAAGAGAGAAAGAAAGGAAGAGAGGGGGAGAGAGGGAGAGAAAGAGACCAAAACTAAGTGGACAAGCTGTGCCAAAAAACACTTGCATCGAAAAAACCTCTCAGCTGTTTCCCTCCCTCTTTCCGGCAAATAGGCATGTGTTGCTGTCACAACCCTCTCATTCTCTACTTCTCTCTCTCTTTCATCTGCCCCCCTTCCATTCTTACTGACTGCTCTGTCTGTGTGCGTGCACGTGCGTGTGCGTGTGTGTGTGTATCCTCACATCTGTGGTGGTTCATGTCTCATGCTGCTAGCTGTAGGTCTTTATGATCCATGGAAATTACTGGAATGTCATTTTAACATCCGTGAAAATGTCGCTGTTCCTCAAAGCCACCCCAGATTATGTATCACCAGGGGTGCGAGGCAGACAGCTGTTTGTGTGTGTCTTTGTGACTGCCACTTTTGTGTATCTCAGAGCGTGTTCTCGGAAAACTACATGACAAAGACTTGTTTCACACATCCTGCATCTGTGAGCGGTGCATATTCATTTTGACATCCATATCTGATTAAGAAATTTGAAGCACGAAACAAACTTAAAATGCACGATAAAACACAATATTTAGCAATATAGACTGATCTACTCACCCATTTTTTTTTTTAAAGTTCAACACACAATATCTATGTTTACATGCACCCAAATAATCCATTTATAATCCACAATTATACAAGTAAACACCTCAATTAATCTAATTGAACTTGAACTGAAGGAAATTTCGATCAGATTAAATGGTTGATGTAGACCTGTAATAATCCAATCAACAGGAAACAATTAAGCATGCAAACACTTGAATCCAACTTGAATTTCTCAATAGGATTCAAAAATACCTTGCGTGCATGCGCTGTACCATGATGCATATGTTTACATTTGTTTTATATCTACGTCTACGTTTTACCTCTCAATACTTAAGAACTGATCAGTGGACAAGACTGAATATTTACTAAATGTTTGCCTTAAAAAAAAAGCTCTTCTGACATATATGTCAGCTTTCTTTTTAGATATGTCATCAAAACAAAAATGGCAGTTAGAATCACGGTAAAAAAAATAGTGCGTAAACATCCTGGTGACAGACCGTCAAAAGCACTTCATAATGAGGAAAATGGACTGAATTCAGATTATTTAGGCCATTTATAGCTACAATATGGGGTTTGGTTTCATTCTGTGTAGATTAATTATCATTTGGATGTAATTGTGGTCCATGTCCTTATGTAAATTAGATTTCATTATGATCAAATATGTAATAATTCTCAATGGCATAGTCCCAATGACTGTTTTATGGCTGGTACTTAAGGAAATTATAACCCAGAAATCATTTAATTGTCTGCATAGAGCTGTAGATCTGTAAAAACGACAACAGAAATGAACATATTCTTGGCTAAAATTACTTTAAATTTGTTTAGTGTCACATTCTTTGCTATTGTATTCACGCTGAATGTGTGAAACCAGCCTAAGAGGTTCAGACCCATAAGTTCTGTGAGAACGTGTTGATTTAGAGAAGAGTGGAAACACAGACTCTCTGAACCATGAAGACAATCAGATGAACATCTTCAGTCTGCTCTCACAGACACTGATAAATAGACGTGAGGTTATCTGTGTAGACAACATCCTCATCACACACACACACACATACACACACACAGACACACACACACACACACACACACACACACACACACACACACACACACACACACACACACACACACACGCACACACAGACACACACACACACACACACACACACACAGACACACACACACACACAAACATAAATGAAAAACCTGACATTTCATGCAGCACAGCAGGCATACACACACAGAAAAATCACAAGTGAGACTCTTAAACATCTCATTTGTGTCTCTAGACAGCAATGGGATTTAAAGGAAAGTAAATACATAGCAAATAAATAGCTAAAGACATCAATATTGTTTCAAATGGTGCTCAGGTTTGCCAAGATACCAATTCTGCAATCAAAAGTCAGAATGATCTTAAACAATTAATCAAAATCTATTAAATTAGACCAAACTTCCTGTGCAATGTAGGGCTAAAGGGACATTTGAGCATATATATACTGTATATATATATATATATATATATATATATATATATATATATATATATATATTTAATTACACAATGCCATATGAGTCATTAAACAGATTTAGTCTCACAATCTTTTACAAATGTTCACATCACAGTAATGGTTCCCGGTTCATTTAGAATTGCCATTATCGATAAAATTACTCATGGTTCAGTAAAGGAGTCACTTGTGAACTCACCCAGCAAGCAATAGCTGTCATTTCACCATCTCAGTTAACTGTAGACCCAATAAAGTCCGGCTATGAGTAACCCACTTCTAGCCAAAATAACCTTGAATTTGGTTACATGTCGTTATTGCCAAAATAACTTGCGAGATGTATGATATTCCATCATGTCAAAGTCAACAGCGATTACAAGGTGTTTGGTTTAATTTCTTTGACATGCTCATGTTCTAGATGACTAGTCTATTTTTGGGCTATAGTTAAACGTCTATTACATTTTCACTGACAGACCAAATTTTGCCTTGTTTTAGCCTAGATGTCAGGGCTGAGTTTGGACTACTATTCAACGTCTTTTAAACGCAAAATCACTGACTGAGCATTCATACATCTAACTTACGAGCGTATCTTTTTGACTGACTTAATTAAAAAAAACGGATCATAAGAGTAATTTCTTCCTAAATCAGACATCATGATTCACACTGTTCGTTATTTATGCAGAAAACAATGGCGCACACTCGCCAAAAGACAAAACCATATTATGAACATACACTAATCCTTCCAACGCATCTAGATTTAAAGTTCTTGTTGCATTTACAACCATTTTAGTGCAATCTAGAGCCTTATGCAAATCAATCTGTCTGCAAATCAATACATCAGCTATTTGTTTCTATATTTATTTCTCCAAACTAGGGTAAACATCTAGCAATAAAATTTTCCTCTGGGGAGACAAAACCCTGATCATCTACCTCCAAAATCTACGACATAGTGATGAATCAGAGGTCATGTGTTTAGGGCTAATGATGTTTGCGTTGAGAGGACAGAGACCGCATTCCAGCACACACATACACACACATAAAAGAAGTGTTTCCCTTGGGACTATGATATCAATTTATCTCTTAAACTGAAAAGTGTTTGTACGAATGGCAGTTTTCCCCACATGTGTGCTAATATAATTCTAGATGGATGATGGTGTACTCTACTCATGTGTCGAGTGGAGCCAGACCTTTAGTTCCGCCTGAGCACGTATGTACGTATGATTGCAAGAGCAGGCCGTGATGAGAGAAAAAATCAAACACACACACACACACACACACACACAGACACACAGGCTCTGTCTTGAAGGGGTTTTCCATACTGTCACAGGTAACACTCACACAGACTCACAATGGGAAAGTGAGTTCACAATAAGGCTTTCTACAACTATAATGTCCAAACATTTGACAGGGATCTGGCGTTTTCAAAATGTCAGTCCTCCATCCAAGGAAATGCTTGAGTCAGTCCTGATCATTATATATTTTTTCCTGACTTCTAATCATTGTAAGTTACATAATGTTGGCCGAAAATTCTTTTGTTTAGAGTCCAAGAAGGATACTTCTGAATTTACATTTTTGAAACTTTTGAATTGATAGATTCAGAAGCAGTAAGATAAAATTAAATCAAATACATAATGACAGGAGAAAAATGTTTATAGTGAATAAGACCATTATCATAAACAGTGAGTGAATTATGTCACAATCCCAAGAAATAAAGCTGCAATTATGCAAAAAAAACCTCCTGTTTTGACTTTAACATTTCAAATGAATGCTGTTCTATGTCCTATTCATCAAATAATCTTTAAAATATGTATCATGGTTTACCCAAGAATATTAAGCAGCACAAATGTTACATAATAATAATAACAAATGTTTCTTAAAGTCCCCCTGTCATGAAAATCAAGTTTTCAATGTTGTTTATGTCTATGTGGTGTTTTTAATGTGCATTAAGACAAACCATGTGCAACTTCACAAGTCAACACCATTGCTGAGTAGTTTCTTCTTAAAACTGCAGTGAACCAAAGACAGTCTCAAAAACGCGATTTGAAATCGCTGGTGTTTCTGACGTCACAAACTACCTTGTAAACAATCACGACAATGAGTGGATCTCTGAGCTGGTGTGAGTGAGTGGAGGCGGGGCTGAATTGCATATTCATAGCACCACATATACTAAATGAGGCAAGGGTGTAGCTATTTTAACATTCAAGCTATTTTAACACATGAAGAAATTTTTTTCAAGGAATTTTTTTTAAATATGTAAAAAGAGGAGTTTTAAGGGATGAAATGATTGACTACAGGGGGACAGGGGGCAGATCAGAATAATTTCTGAAGGATCATGTGACAATGAAGACTGGAGTAATTGCTGCTGAAAATTCAGCTTTTCCATCACAGGAATAAATTACAGTTTAAAACATATTCAAATAGAAATTTTTTATTGTAAATTGTAATAATATTTCACAATATTGCTGTTTTACTGTACTTTGATCCAATGAAAGCAGCCTTGGTGCAATTACTTTTTCATTTTTGAATTTACTATTTGTGTTGCTTAATTGGAGTGTGTGTGTGCGTGCGTGCGTGCGTGCGTGTGTGTGTCAGCGTATGGCCAAAATTAGCTCTAAGAGAGTATCCGCTCTCTCTCTCTCTCTCTCTCTCTCTCTCTCTCTCTCTCTCTCTCTCTCTCTCTCTCTCTCTCTCTCTCTTTTTTTTTTTTTTGCAGAGACGTGGATGTTGTCTTTCAGCACGTGGCTCTCTGTTCTAGTTGGTTCCTGTCGCACTACTTGCGTGTGTATGTGTGTATGTTTTCATGCTCAATAAAAGCTCAAAGGAAACACCAGAAACTCCTCTCATTGTTATTAAGGTAAAGGAATCTCAGAGGAATTATCAGCTATAAACTAACATCCTCTCTCTCTCATACACACACACAGACACATAAGAATACACAAACACAACCACAGTCTCGCTTTATCGCCTCATTTTCATGTCCTGTGCGTCTTTGGTTAACTCACTTCTACCGATGATGTAAAAAGGAAAAAACAAGTAGCAAAGCTGTAAAAATGATATAATAAAAGCGAAACACCCACCCACACACACACACACACACACACATACAGAGGTAGAGGATGCTGGTTTTCCTGCTCTCTCACACCTTATGGGTGTCTGGCCATTTTACTGATTTTTTAATGACTTTTAGGAAGTGGAAAATTGTCAGTGACTCTTTTGTTTCTTACAGATACATGCATTTTTGTTCTGCAGTTCAATTCCCAACCCAGAATCGTATTTTTGGACAGAAAAGTATTCTGATTAGTTCAGCATAAGATCATTCCTTGTACAAGCCTCTAAGTTTGAAACTTTGTTCAGACTGCACACTGATCCAAATTTGTTGTCAAATCCCTTTCTGTCAACATAGTCATTTTCTTATAAACATCTGATTAGTTATAAAATCTTATTAATTTGTTCAGAAAGTTTAGTGAATCATAGTGTTTTTAGACCAACAAGTATGATTTCTAGTACAATATTGACAGGTTAGACGCCATATTGAATTTAACACGGATTAAGACGAGGCTGTTAGGGATAGACTTAAGCCTGTTTTATGCTTCTGCGTCGAATCGACGGCGTACCCCCGCAGTACCCTCTGCGTCGCCGCGAACCCCTCCGCCGTAGCTCGACGTGCACCTCCAAAAAATTGTAACTAGGCGTCGAGGCGACGCAGACCACAAGGGCTGTGATTGGTCAGATGCACCGCCATGCAACTCAACCTGACGCAGAACCATAAAACGGCCAGGACGCCGAGGAGTGACGGCGTACAGTAGCTACGCCGTGGAGTTGACGCAGAAGCATAATGAGGCCTTTACAGTCTTTACAATGGCACGCACTGTATCAAGGTTCTAGATTATGTACATTTTGAAACTCACAACTTTTAAAACTGTTTTATAAAGTTGTCTACTGAAAAAAACTTACTACTTTTGGAAAGATGTTTAATCCGCTGATCAATGTATGTTGTTAAATAATAACCAATGAGTTTAACGCACTGTGTTCTATCCCTCACATCCTCATTTTCATTCCTGTCAAAATTAAATATGGCGCTACCCTGATTAAAGTCCATAGCTCCAAATGAAGGCATTTGCAGCGAGAACCTTTTCTCGAAGCAACATTTTTTTCTCACAGTAAAAAACTAAATGGCAAAAGAAGCAAAATTTTAAAATAACAGAAGTCAAACTAATAATGTATTTAAGAAATGAAGTTGTTATTGTGAGATATAAAGTCAGAACCTTGTTTTACCTTACTTTTAACTCTCAGGTGGGAAAACACTTTCATGCCTTCTCTTTTTGATATAATTGAATAATAAATAAAGTCACATTGTGTGATATCAAATCTGAAATGGTTTAAATTGTTGTCGTTTTAAAATCACAAATAAAAGAAAGTCACACTATTGTGGCTTGTTAAAATCAAAGGAAAATACACCAAAAATCTGACTTTTGAGGCCTTTTCTTGTCAGAACAAGCCTAACAACTCCAAACTAAACAGATACACAAGCCCACAGTTGAAGCGCTCATAAATTCTCAGTGTTTAGAACACACTGTCTAGATAAATAAACAGCGCAGAGGACTGTGAGCGATGTGAAAACGGCTCCCCTCCAGGTATCAACTCCTGCTGTACATACACAGCACACCCATAATTTAACATGCATCGCAACCATAAACTACACACCAAATTCTCAACTTCTTGATGCAATATGATCAGAACGTTTGATCTTTTAATAAACCGCCGCTGATCGCACTGATGAAGTTCACCTCTAATAATTTGGGGTTGAAAAGAAGCAAGGTCACTTCCCACATTGACCCCTTTCACCACAGATCACCCCGTTCTAACAGTCGGGACAAGTCGAGGTAGACGTTGCCCTCCGGTGTAAGTCTTCGTGTCAGAGCGCTCAAGTCTGTTTACACTCTAAAACATTCCATCTGCTTTATTCCCTCCAGCTGGAGCTAAACCAGGATCAGTTATAAAATAAATAAATGCCCACAGTATCCAAACAGCTTGCCACATCAAAACCCTGGAGGTGAGAGGTGGTGCTCCGCCTCATTTCCTCTGTGTATTCCGAGGCTTTTCTGAGAGGCAGGATTTGGGGGAAAATAGGGTCGGTGGTCGCTCATCTCTTGTCTCCTTGATCCCATTCCTGTCCTCAATCCCACATCCCAAAGGAATTCTACTAATCAAAATTCCAAAAGAGGGGGCTGTCTTTGTGCAAGTGTGTGTGCTTGGGAAGTAAAGGTAAAGTATACGATGCTTATGTTACACTGCGTGAAGTGATCAGAGGTGGCTGTTGGTCTGCGAGACAGACAGTTTCCAGCAGCAGAAGAATGGAATTATTTCCCATCATCATCCCATCTATTGTGATGTGATAATCACATCCTGCAAGCATATATAGTGTATGTCGTCTGATCCACCATTAAATGGTGTTCTTCTGAGACAGATCTTTAAAATGAAACCGGACTGAACCAATTGAATCAGAGAGAGTGAGTGGTTCCAGCTGACTCACTGAACAAAAGACAATCATTTTTGGACGTGTTCGACTCAAAATAGGCAGAGTTAACAAATCACTAATGGGAACCATCTTTTTTGGATAACCGATAAAAATTAGTGGAAAGGAAGTTACTTTATTAGCCAAATAGCAGAAAAGTTACAAAAACTTTTCAACATACTGGTTTTAATATCTGGCTGGCTTTTTATTAAAATGAACAAAACTTTTCAGTAATTTTTCAGCAGAATAGCGGAAATGTTATAAGTCATAATTCAGCCAAATAGCAGAAAAAATGTCTTCCACAAACTGTTTTTAATAAATGGCTTTTCAATAAAACATACAATGTACGTTTTATTTATTTATTTATTTTTTCAGTACATTTTTGTGATTTTTTGTGAAATATGAATGTGTATTATAGGTTTTTAAGAACCTAATTATAAGATATTTTTAAAACTTTATTTTTTATGTGTAGAGTCATAAGTTCAACAAACTGAACAGGGATGCATGAATGCCCTTATTAATATTCAATATGTGCCAACATGTGACTTTACTGAACGTTTTAATATGGCATAATGTGCCACGGACCACATGATATGTAAAGAACTGCTGAGTCAGTTTATTAAATCGATTCATTAAAATAAACTGTTCAAAACAACCGATTCGCATCTGAGTCAAACTAGCAAGCCTTATAAGCGCCTCCGAAATGGGCTGTATTGTGCCGTATGCACGCACACACACACACACACACACACACACACACACACACACACACACACACACACACACACACACACACACACACACACACACACACACACACATCAGATCATGTTGTATGCCGTTTAATTTCCCTGTAGTATTTCTGTTCCGAGATGGACTTGAGCTTGTATGTAAATCACATTACATAATGATATGCTGTGAAAAGCCTATTACCAAAGGAGCTTGTCTCATTTGTTCAATACGATGGCCCCATTACTGCACACTATTAGCTAGAAACAGGTTAGGTTAGACCAGGGCGGTATGCCAATAATTGTGCAAGCCTCTCCATATAGTTTTGCCCACACTAATGAGTCTTTTATCTAAAATTAGCGATTTTAGCTGTGGGTGCATTGAAACACTGAGGTAAAATGAAGGCCTGTGTGCATGCGTCCATTCTAGCAGAGAATTAATCAACTCCAGAGGGTAAACTTATCCAGGAGTCCAAAAAGATCCCTGCATACACAATTGTTTTTCCAGTTGCAGACTAATTGACTTGATTTCTTGAAGTCTATTTGTGATGAATTGGTAAATTGTAACAAAGACCAGATTGTCAGCGGAGGAAATGCTCAAACATCAAACAATGAATAACTGCACATTTCCTTTTTGCCAAATCGTTCTTCCATTATACTAAAGCAAATGCACCTTTTTTCCCTAAAATGTTGGAAGTGTGTGTGTCCTGGTCTAATTTGTTTGCCTTTTGTTTGTGGTTCACATTAATTGCTGCGAGTTCCCTCTAGGGAGAATTGTGTTCGGTGCGACTCAAACGCAGAGGAAACACTGGTAGCCCTCAAAAAAGAGTTAAATAAACAAGTTGGAGTAAAATTATTTGCAGGTGTAAGCTGGGAGACGGTAACTGTGGTAGAGCCGAGAGTGGTTTCCTCTGCTTTACAACAGATCTGTGTACTGTACTGTGCTATGAACGGACAGTTATGTAATTCCTTCAGCTGTTGCTGAGACCCATTTCAAGACGGCCAGTGAGTATGTTTAGTGAGAATAAAGATTTCACTGCAGGAAAACTGGGACCTTTTGTCATCTAATTCCTTCCTCCTGTTTACCCGGTTCACAGTTCATTCTTGAGTCTTTCAAAGAAAAATAGTTTGACCAAAAATGGAAATTTTGTCATCATTTATTCACAATCATATTAGTTCAAAACCTGTATGTTTCTTTCTTCTGTAGAACACAAAATGTGAAGTTTTTTTTTTCTGCCCACTCTGTTTAACATATTAAAAGCAAATGAGGGCTGTTAAGCTTAAAAAAATCCCAAAGACTTTTTCTGGGTGAACAATTCCTGTAAATGGCCCACTATAAATGTATATTATATAATATTTAAAATAAATATTCAAATTATAACTCGCATATATAAATATATATATATATATATATATCTGTTCTAAATAATTTTAATATTTATTGTACACAACAAAAATAACATTATTGAAATACATTATATATAAAAAATATATATATTTGTAATAATCATTTAAAAATATTATAATTATTTCACAACAGCCTTTGCATGTAAGATCTACTTTGTGATAGAGCATATGTGTAAAGTTGTACTACTCTACCGTGCTAGAATACACAAGTTAAGTGCAACTGCAAGGCGCCATGGAGACAAGCCAGATTTAGTCATTATTAGAGCGTTAATAACCTGCCATCAACCTTCTATCAACGTTGCCTGACCCCAACTGACCTCATGTGACCTGCTAGCCATTTCCTGTGCCTGTGGGCACTTCATCCTTTCGGAAGATGTGATGAGTCACAGGTTACTGGGTGGAAGAAAGAAAACAGACGAAGAACTCCGATTGGAAACAATAATTTAGACAACCAGCATTTGTGGATTGTTTGTTTGTGTGCGCATCTGCATTTGCTAACAAGCGTTCTGATCGTCAGATGCAGAGGATACAGCTGCATACAAGACTGCATTAGCAACGCAGATTGTGAGTGATAGGGCATCTGAATGCTGAAAGCTCTAGTGTTCGGAATTGAATTGTCGTATTATATTGTGCCATTGCGTTCCTAAAGAGCTTCACTCTGTGTGGGAAACCAAAATACAAGTCTGTGTGTGTTTGAGAAAGAGAGTTCAAGATCGGAATGGCCAACAACTGCCTTTCATGTCACTGCAGTGAAGGTCGTGGTTAGAGAAGTGCAGTGTTGAGATGTGGCTGTGCTTTGCAGAAATTGTTGGATATTTATTTTACGGTACGGTCCAAATGTCCCAGACCACACTGGAAAACTGGGAGCTAAAATGTAATTTAAAACTGGAAATAAACTAAGTTTTTGGATTCTGAAACTTTAAGAAAAATGACACAAAATCATTTAAAAAAAATTATAAAAAGTTTGGGGTCAGTAGAGTTTTTTATCTTTTAAAAAATTGATTATTCAGCAACCATGCTTTAAATTGATAAAAAGTAAAAGTAAAGATTTTCACATTGTTTCAAAATAATTTAAAATAAATGCTGTTCTTTTGAATTTTCTGTTCATCTGAATATTATAGTTTCCAAAACAAATACTAAGCAGTATAAATACAAATACAACAGTTTTCAACATTGATAATATTAATAAATGTTTCTTAAGCACCAAATAAGCATATTAGAATGATTCATGAAGGATCATGTGACACAGAACTATGACATTACTGTTTTTACTGTAGTTTTGACTAAGCCTTGGTGAGCAATGGTGACTTCTTTAAAAAAAAAATGAAAAACTAAAGAAAAATACACTTTCACTTTCTGTCTTTATGCTAGTGTGTGATAGAGAAAAAAATGTGTGTGTGTGTGTGTGTGTGTGTGTGTGTTTTAGATATGCATATGAATCAGTAATGACATGGTGTTTGTTAGATTTTAAACACACCAGCAGCTGTTAAACACACCAGCATCAATAAATAGGCAGACGTGCTCACTAACGTTCGATTAGTGAATTGATCAGGAGTTTGTGTGTGCCATAGATCTTTTGTAAGTAATCAATCAGTATTTTAACATGGCATCCCATCATCAATATCACAGCAGCTCTTCAATAAGTGTAGCAGTGCGTAACCTGTCCTCTGTTGCCATAATATTTACATAAGAAATTTCTCAACATTACAGCTGTGGATATCCTTCATCAGGCTACTATACTTACAGTAATAATCCATTGTTATCTAGCAGCCAACTGTTTCGGATATTGCAACTCAAATTCATAAGTAAACGTCATTTTAACAACTTTGCACCATCAAATGTCACACTTTCACCATATTAAAACATCATTCAAACATCATTCTGATGCTGTATTCAAGTAGATGATTCTATTCATGCACCATATTTCATGGCTGCAGAAGACTTCAGCATTTCTTCATTCATATAGAACAGAATTTTTCAACGTTTCTGATGCCAATGAGAACCTCCAAATATGATAATGTGTGCCCCTTTTCTAAAATATAGATTCAGTTATACACATAAGACACATTTACTGTATACTGTGTGAGGAAAATAGTTGGCAACATTATAAAAGGCTACAACATAAAATTCAGTAAAGTTTTTTGTTTTGTTTTTAGCATTATTATGTTTTTTTTATTAATTTATTTATACATTATTATTAAACTATTATTATTATTATTATTATTATTTTATATTATTATTATTATTATAACAACCATACAATTTGCCTGGAGTCTTGAACTGGAGTTTGCAGAAACATTCATAATAATAATGATAATAATAATAATAATAATACATTTAGATCAAGAAAGTAATTAAAATACAATAATAATAGTAAAAAAAATACATTATTTTTCTCTGTTGAAAACACCTGACAGATTACTTTTATGAAACTTTTTTAATAGTACAATTAGTATTAGTATCATTCAATTAATAGTATATGTATAATATAAAAACTACTTCCTTATTTAAACAGTGTCAGGGTTATGTCTTGTTTAGTTGTGTTTTTGTTCATGTGTCTTGGTTTCATGTTTACCCTTTGAGTTTAGTCTTTATTGTGCCCTAGTTAGTTTCCTTAGTTACTGATTATGTTCACCTGTTGTTCATTTAGTTCTCATAAACTCTGGCTGAATCTGAAATCGCCCACTATACCCTCATAGGGCATTATTCAAGGGGACATCCATTTTTAGTGTTGTCTGAAACCAAAGTGGACGCGAAGTGCACTCATTCAATCCCACATTGCACCGCAATAATGAGTGTACAGCCAATGTACACTCAATGACCGTCCAAAATCACTCCCTTGTTTACATTCACTCCTTCACGTGAACTGTATTATTGGACTAATCTAGGGAATAGGGATTGAGGGCTTAAAGGGGCGATTTCGGATTCAGCCTCTGTGTGTATATACATACTCCCTGTTCTGTTCAGCCCAGTGTCAGTTCACGTCTTTGAGTTAAGTGGGGATAATAAATATTCTCTGTATTTATTATAATTATCTCGATTGATTATCTGCATTATGTATCTTCTGAACACCAGCATACACGTGACAAACAGATGATAAATCCCAATTTTACCGAGACGAGGCGCGAATGTCATAATTATCACATTTTGCTGGTGTAGGTTAAAAGTTGCAACAGTGACGTTTCCCTCATGAAAAACTGCATAGTTTACATCAAAAGAAAAAATACACAGATACACACATACTGTACACAGGAATACATGTTACTCAACAGAAGTGAGTCATCATGACACCGCTGGCCCTGCTTGAAAAGACTTTCTCAAACTCAACTCTCGCCTCTGTGTGGTTTGGTGCAACAGGATAATTAGAAGCTTGAGCAAATGAGCTCTTTTCTAATTCGGCTCTTACAGACAGACAGGACTGTTATCAGCCTTGTACTTATTCACCATTACATGATCCAGGCTGCTGACAGAATGGAACAGAAGTCAGTGGGAAGAGACAAACAGAGAGACTGGTGAAAGCTGTTTGAAGAGTAAGTACAGCCATGGGATACAGATTGTCCCGTCTAAGACAAATGAGTGTGTTTGCTGTGAAAATATACTCTGTATATGTACACAGTGACATTTACAACATATAACATTTGCTTTTAGTGCTCATCTATTTGATACAATCACCACCACAAGTTCAAGTAAAAAGGATCTGATTAAACAGCAATGCTTGGCTCGTGTAATGAAAGCTTTTATCAGTCCTTAACTACAAGGAACACCATCAACTCTCCATAAACCACTAACTCTTTGACTCTGTGTAAAGTGGGAGACTGAATTGATTCTATTAGAAGGAAGCTCAGTGTCTGAAAACTTGACAAGAAGATGTGGCTGGTTGTCGGAAAATGTAAAATATCACGTATAGTGCTTCGTAAACAAGAGCCAGCAACCGCACGGCATGTACAGAGGATGACTTTAGCTGGAAATTTCACGGGGATAAACATCTCAAAAACACTATTACCTCATTCATGCGACATGGAAGATTGGTTTTGGACTGGTTTTTTTTAAGTTTAGTTTGCGGCCTTTATAAAGGAATTGAGTAAATATAACCAGTCTGATCAGTTCAAATTAATTCAATGAATGCAATTTTGACAGCAAACTAAATGTGCTATATTTATAAAAACAGCCATCTGTTTTAAAATGAATCCAGTCATTCCTGCAATTCAAAGGATTGCACTTTTGTTTGGATTAAATGATTTTCAGTTCCTTTTAAGGGAAAAAAACTAAATTATATATGTCATTTGTGATATATAATTGCTAAATACATTGATGTCCATTATGTGGCCTGTTTTTGAGATGTGGTATATAGTAGTTTATATGAACTGGTAGCCAAAAGGTTAAAACATTACAAAATATTAACAATCACTATTGTCACAGAACAAATACTTCACCAAAAAATTTAAATTCTAAATCCAAAAATTGTTTACTCACCCTCTTTTGAAATATTGTGCTATAGGAGAAGAGAAATTGCCCATCCCAAAAAAATACATATAAAGACATTAAAACAAAAGTTCAGAAAACACTCAGATATGGGATAGTGCTTTGGATCCTTTTGTTTCATACTGAACTAAACAGTGCAAATATGGTGGCTTTTGTCTCTCCCTAAAAGCCCAGATGTATTTTTATACGCTTTATCAAAAAAAAAAAAAAAAAAAAAATTCTACAGATTGAATATATGTTTAGTATTTCACTGAACTACTAATTATATATAAAAACATAATAAAAAAATTTATTATATGAAATTATATGAAATAAATTAAATACAATTTTTGTAGTGCACTGTGACATGTGTAATGCAACATAGCTGATCAAATTTTGATCAAATTTATTTTAATTTGTTATTGTTATATTACTTATTTAAATGTGTTTATTATTGTTTTTAATCTTAAATCCCAAGAATCTATTTTTTTTGTCTGTTTTCAGTTGATGAATGAACAAAGCTTTGTAGCGCACCTCCCATCGCAAAAGGCTTTGTGCTTTGTTACTTCTGATATAAAAACAAAGTTGCAGCTTTCAAATTCTGTCAATTTTATTACAAAATCAAAACAAAAAATACCGTTTTGGTGCTGTTTAATGTAGCGTGACAGATCGCTGTAGCGCCTCAGTTCAAGCGAAGCAACAGCACGGAACGCATGAACCAACCATGTCATTTGCTTTATCACTAGCTACAGCACTAAAAAAAAAACATGAATGAACATCAGAAGGTATGTTAAAAAATACAGTACAACTTACTGAAATCCATATCATGTCACATATGATCGCTCAATCAGTTCAAACGCGGAAAGACGTCAATAGAACAGCTTGTCAACATGTCACATTTACCTCAGAACATTTATTTCAGAAAAGCCATTCAATGTCCAAAAACTTGTTGGTCAGCTAGAAAAATTAACTTAGAGAGGACAATTTTGCTAAATGTATGCACTATATTACATATTCATTGTATTTTTACTTAACCTGTTCTTCAATATGTAAAGGCACACTATGACATTTTTCGCCACTAGAGGTCGTTTATTCAAAACAAAGGTATAGCTTGATAACGATTTGATTTCGAAGAATCATCAGTTGTTGTCTTCACCTCTACAGCCGGTGGAGAATAGGACGGGACTCGGGCAGAAGTCATATTCATGGATGACCGGTAATGTGTTAAAGATTTATTAACGTTACGAAAGTCGTTGGAGCGGAGCGAGGCCGCTGGAGCGATTGCTAATGAGAGACAAGCATGACACACAACTCGAGAGCAGTGGCGCTTTTATTATACCTAAGACCGCTTCCGCTTCTTCCGGTCATGCGTATGTGGGGTAACGCAGTGCTGTTTTTTCATATTAGATACATTTGAGTGTGATGAAAGTTGTTATAATGCTACACTGTGCGTTCGCTCAGCGGCTTCTATATAAGACACTTGTTGCACACTGCAGTGAGCTAGATCGATATTAGGCATGGTAAATATAGTACTCGAGAATCAAGAAAACAAGATTTAAGACTAATTGTGTTGAGCTGTATAACAATTAGTTTTCTGTCGATGAATACATCCAAACAGTTGCTCACCTGTCTAATGAAACACAGTATATTAAAGCGTATTTGGTGTTTCCATGGTTTCTACAAAATAAATCCGAAAATCTAGGATAACAAGTATGATGTTATTGATATGCGACGCACGGACACGGTACGTGTCCTGGTTAAAACTGTTTATTTATCTGGATTTAAACGTTCTTAGAAACATTTGGGATAATTTAAGTACACAAATCAACAAAATATCTAACATTGTTCAAGTGGTTTTTGGATATTTTGATCCAAAAATCTTACATCGTGTGCCTTTAATGTGTGTTTGAATAAATATGGCATGTTTTTTTTATGACAGCTACCATTTAAATGTATGAAAATGTATGAAATGTATTAAAAAAAATGAGTACAAATATATATGTTATTACAAATTTATTATTATTATGTAATAAAAATTTGCCATGTACTGTACCTGATAGGCCCTAATTAATCGAATTGTATCGAATCGCAAGCTTGAGAATCAAAATTGAATCGAATTGTGAAATTTGTGTCAATGCCCAGCCCAATTAACCTCCCTTCCCTCTGGAAACAGCATCAGCTCTCTTCATGACGTATGTCTCGGCGGAGGGTGGGACTAAATATCCTCCACAACTGACTGCAAACTGGCATTGTGATCTGCCTTTATTTCATTAGCAACGCCTAACTTCTTATGATCCAATCTATTCCCATGGAGAAAATCAAGTCCCACTCCATATTTTTTGTCATTCCAGAAGCCGTTTCACTGTAACGTTTCACAAAAGGGAAAAAAAGACTATCGGAACTTCCGTTTCATGCCGACTTTAAAGTTCAAGGAAATTCACTGTTAAAAAATGTTCAATAAATGCATGATCAATGGTGGTAATTGTGATGTCAATATTAACTGAAATAAAGTTAAAATTTAAAAGCAGTCGTGTGTCCAGACAATCATCCTCCATCACAAGCTTCATGTTCTCTTATTGCTGACCAGTTGTTACGGGAATTGATGCATAAGCTGTTAACACTTTATCTTTCTAATATATTCCAAACTGCTGACACCACATTCACACAAGCGCACACAAACACACTTATACATGCATGAACGGGCACATATTTATTCACACACACACACATGGACAGGCTGAGGCATTTGGGCCAAAATGAGTCAATAGGTGAATGCATAATTGAATAAATGAATAAATGTGTGCTAATGAAGGTAACGTTGTATTGATGTGAGACACATGGGAAATCAGATGGCTTGTTAAGTACGCTTTAATTGTTGTCAGATTTCAAACAACGTTCATGCAACACTGTCAGCAGTTTCACCGGTCACTCTTGCATCGCCTTGACGTGACAACACTGGAAGGTTCTCGGGGGTCCCGACCCACGACCCTTTACCCTACGGCTCCTGGGTGTTGTTGACATTGCCTGGTGAACCACTGAGGGAGAGCAAGAGAGAAAGAGAGAGAAGTGTCCTCAGAGGGAAACACTGAATGAATAAGGAGTAGATCAAAGCTGAAGATAAGCGCAGAGGTCACGACCCCTGCTTGGACTGCTGTCAGGAGGTGTAAAGGATACAGGATATGCTGTGTAACACAGGTAATGTTCAGCCACACACACACTTCTATTAACAACTCATCTGTCTCTGGAATATGTGCGCACCGGAAGATCCCGCCATGAACACACACTCACGCATTGATTTATTATTGTGACACTGACACGCTCAGGGAACGGCAACCGCGGTGAGCGTTTAATTCTGATGGATGGAAAAACGCAGGGAGCAAAGTGCTTGAAAAATGGATGTGTGTAAACAAAAGGAAGGCATCTCCTGCTTCACGGACAGCAGAGAGGTCAGTCGTCCTTCCCAACAGATGTTGTGATTTCCCCTGATAATGCACAGCAAGTTCAGTTCAATGGACAAGTGATTCAACTGTTGTAGTTAACGTTAAGGACAAAAGAAATCTTTTTCTTTAGAAAACATTTTTCTATCAATCTCTCTTTTAGCAAACTTTGTCTTCTGGGATTTTTTTTATTTATTTTTTTATATTTATGACTCATGTTGCACTACACAGTTTTTTGTCCAACCAGATTCTGTAATGAGAATGTTCCTCCCACTAACAGCAACTGCAACTGACTAGCAAGTAGCAAATCATGTGCCCAGTCCACTTGGGAAGTTCCTAAGAGTTTGGAAATCATAATTATGATATAATGAAGTGATTTTGGTCAAAATAAAATTGACTTTTTTTTACGGAGCCCCTAAAGAGACATGGTGATAGGGGGAAAAATGAGGTGGAGAATAAAATGCTTTTGTGTTCGCTCACAAAACTTAGGAAGGAAATAATATGAAGATGGAGGGGAAACTATATTTCAAGCGAATGCAAAGTTTCTAGGGGTGAATGCAAAAGAACTTCTCCTTCCATCTCATATTTTTTCCATCACCATGTTGGAGCTCCTTACTTTTTTTATTTGCCAGCAAAGTCAGAAAAGTGTTTTAATGTTACAAAAAGTGCAAAGGAGGAACATCAGGGATGAAATGATGGTAAAGTGAAGTCTCCTCAATGAAGTCTTCTCATTGACCAGATGAGTAGTGTTTTCTGCCCAGCTTTATCACTATTCTTCATCAACGGTACACAAAATCCATAAATTAAATTGTACCATCAAAATTCATAATTACAACTTAATTTGCTTCCACTATGATTTTAGAAAATGAAAAATGCCCAATTCAGAAAGTCAAGGCTTGAAGAAAATCCAGAGATTCATACTAGAAATTAGGACTTTATACATTGAATTTGTAAATGCAATCATTATGACATGACTTGAATCAAACTTATGGTGGGTCAACTGTAAACGGCACTCATCAAACCATTTCATAAGGTCTCAATATGTAGAATACTGTCCATTACAACAGCACATAGTTTAGATTCATCACTCAGACAATTTTCACAAAATTGAATTTATATTGATGCCCTTGGAATGGAAGTCTATAGGGCAAGGCATTGTAGAGTGTTAAAAGCACAAACGCGAAACTTGTTTACAAAATAACAAAAATGTACAAATAATTATCATGATCAATGTACAAATTTATAATAATATTAGTGGTGGGACTTCTGTTCTTCTACAGACATAATGCCGTGGATCTAATTTGCTCCTGGAAAATAAAGGACATTACTGTCTCTTTTTAGTGTACTTGGAAGATTTAGATGAGTTTATCAGTTGTTACATGTTCACATTGGTTATAACTATGTGACAAGGTGAGTACGCAATCGATAATGTACATTTTTGTGGCTATACTTTTGAAACCATGTGCATTTTGACATTTATTCTGCTGCAATGCCTTTCCCCTTAGACCTGCATTGTAAATGCATTATTTTTTGCTTGTATGAGGGTCAAAGCAAAATATATTTCTGTGAAAATCAATAAAGCTTGGCTTGTATCAAACCTGGAAAAAATTTTACAAATAAAATCTGTCCGCCTTTTTCTGCGGACCCCATTCAATGTGTGTGTTCACCTCTCAACATGTGTGAGTGCATATGTGATCCCTGAGAACAGGCCGGGGTGTCAGGTCTTTCTCAACTAAAAGAATTAGCCCATCACACACACACACACACACACACACACACACACATCTGCTGGTAATGAAGAGCTTGACGACACATAAATTGGACAAAGCTTGAAAGAAATTCCATGGCTTATGCAGAACACCTCTTTCGGCTGAAGACACATCTAGTCTTAACAAGAATTTTACAGGTCGTCTGCAAAAAAAAAACATGAACCGCACCCTCAGAAATCCTCATATATATTCAAACGCGCATACCTATCGACTGAACACGTGATGCACATGTGCGCGCCGTCTTCGTTTTCGCGGGTTTGCATTTTTGAGATTTGCACAGAGATAACGGAAAATCGTTTGCACCTTCAAACCTGTTTCAAGGAGTGCGTTCGAGACACCAGGCACTGTTTTATGCGGATGGGTTAAGGGTTTTTCTGTTAGAACGGTGACGTGTTAGCGGCCCCTATTTTAATAACTAATGATCTTCGCAACGGAATTGAATCAATCAAAACTAACTTTAGCTGGACAATAACTTTATCCTAGAGCTGTGGTAAAGCCTAAACAATCTGTTACGGTAATTTCTATTATCACTGTAAAGCTGCTTTGAAACAATACATACTGTTAAAAGCGCTTTATAAATTAAGGTGACTTGACTTGACTCAGGATCGGCCAGAAATTCCCAGCCATGGGACCAAAACACCAGCACACATAAACAAGGGAAGTGCATCATTAGTCTACCCAAATGAGTCTCAATGATGATGAACTAGACTTCTCAGATTCTTTGATGAACTGCTTTCTGAGGAGCCCTAGGACAAGAACATGAGTTAGTGCAGAAGTGGACAATGAAAGAAAGACGTTATTCAAACCCTTAAAGGGACAGCTCATCCAAAAATAAAAATGGCTGTTTCAGACCCAGCTGACTGCCTTTATACAATACATTACATTACAATACAATACATTTCGTAAAATGCAATTGGCTGACTTTTCCCATACTTTCCAGTTTAAAAAGGACACAAAAGCAATGCAAAAGTGTCACAAAAGTAGTCTGTATTACTATATTCATAAGATTTCTGAAGCCATAGCCCATAAGCCAAATTTTGTGTTATGGCATGTAACCAGTAAATAACAAATATTAAAAATGTATACAATTTCCAAGTCTAAATTAAATTATTTTAAATCAATTACATTTATTTTCAGTTCAGATGAAAAAAAGATTATACGTAACAGTGTTATTAAATTCTTAATGTTTTTAAAGATTATTAAGAAGTTATTAAGAAAGCATAATATGATGGCAAAGGTAAAATCTAAATGTAAAAATAGGGGAAATTAACAATTAAATATCCCATCGACTAATATCGATAAATGAAAAAAAAAATCCAACATCCGTTGATAATCCATATTAAGCTGATATAACATGTACCTTTAGATTTACTGAAAAGATCTGTCTCAAATTTTAATAAAATAAAATAAAACACGATTCGTCCACAAATCAGATATTGCTATTTCTCTCTCTGACTCGGATGAATGTGTGAAAGAGAAATAGGGTGGAAGCCATCATTTTTGATAAATAATGACTTAAATTTCATTTTTTTTCCTCAAAAGCTATTATATAACTTCAGATTATTTTAAATATAGCGCACAGAGAACTTCAACAGATTTATGTGTCCTTTTCGAAGTGTCCTCATTTATTGTAAACTGAAGGGAAATTGAATGTTGCACGGAAGAAAGAAAGTTCTACAGGTTTATAATGACAGAAATCTTGGGTGAAGTATCCCTTTAGATATGCCATTCAGTCTTGTTAACCAGTGGACGCACAGAGGACGAGACCAACAGCGACGGACCGAGAAAGAGAAAGCGAGAAAAAGGAGGACAGAAAGCAGGACGTATCCCAGACCAACAGGACGGAAATCAAAGCTGTGCTGCCTCCTCCCCCTCATGAGACACACCAGTTCAAACTCATCAATCAACCCTGGAGAAGGAGGGGCCAAAGCTCTCAACACCACATACACACACAAACACTTCAGATAACAGCAATAAACAAAGATAGCCCATTTAAACAACTGTGAAATGATTAGAATAGCTGAGAAGAACACATTCCACATAATGACTGCATTGTGTGTCTACACAATTATCCATTTAAAACATCATTATATCTTCCTCAACCAACATTTAGGACAGATTCAACTGGTTTCCGGAATTCACAAACTGGACTGACTGAAACCGAACCTAAGGCAGCGTCAAGTTGTAAATAACACATCAAAACCATGTCCACACCTCAATTACCCGTGATCATCTCTAAGTGCTCATATCAACAATCCAAAGCATTGTTCAGAGGGTTAAACTCTGACCTTTGACCCCTGTATTAACCAAGGAGATCTGGAGAAGGGTGAGGAAAGGGTGCTACTATATAGCGCTGTGTTCGGAGCGGTTCCGTTTCCCATGAGAAAGCTCTGATTGGTTTAAGGCACTCTCCTCACACTAACACGCACCATCTGTGTTTCCGCCTTATGTTTGCTGGTCGGAACAATCCGGGTGGCGCAACCAAAGCGCCTTCACTGACTGGTTGTTCAGGTCTCTGACCTCTGACCTCCCACAACACCAACATCACGAGACAGATCCTCTGTGTAAAAACTACTCACAGAAGAAATACAACCAGGCTTGACATTACAAATACACAGTCTCACACTGATGTATACCAGAGTATGTGAGTAGTAGAGAGGGAAAACAGATCGATTTTGCCTGAGCAGTATTGTTTTTCTCAAGTAGCGCTCCATGCGAACACAACTAATTTATTGGACTAATTTGGTGAAAACTAAGTGAATATTTAATTACTAAAATAGTAATTTCTCACTAGAAATGACCAAAAGTGGGAAACGTTGGTCAAAAACGTACATTTACACAAAACATTGTGTCCTCCGAAGGCAGCATTTATCAGTTTTCGGATGTAGCCTCTGTTTCCTCTGTTCCCATTTGCCTGTACATATTAGTTTTCTTGGTTACTAATTCACGCTCTAGTTTCTTGCTATGGTTAATCGCTGATTATTAGATTCTGTTCAGTTCATTTAGTTCCCTTTGTTTGTTCCTTGTGTTTAAGCCCTGAGTTTCATTCTGTTCCCTGGTCCGGTATGTTGGTCTATGGCCTATAATGTGGTTGATTTTGGATTTTTATACCTGTTATCTTCTGTGATCTACTGATTGTTCATTTTGGATTTATTAAAGACAGTGTTTTCTTACTACTACTTCATCGTGTTTATTACATCCACATCTCTACAACCAAAGTTACAATACTCTGGCATAAAATGCATATCATACAAAAAGTGCCAAAAAACTAAAAGTACAAAAATTACTAAACAAATAATTATAATTACAATAATAATAATAATGTATATAAACATATTCAACATATATACAAAAAATTCCCCACTCATATTTTCAAATGCACATACATATATACATGACTATACATGATATGACATACTTGACTAATTGAATTAGAAGCCTAATTATCAGTGTGTTTTGGATATCTCGAGTCGCATGATGTTCATTTGAGATGAAGTGGAATGTGTGTGCGCACATAAGAATGCTTGTTTGTGTGTGTGTGTGTGTGTGTGTGTGTGTGTGTGTGTGTGTGTGTGTGTGTGTGTGTGTGTGTGTGTGTGTGTGTGTGTGTGTGTGTGTGTGTGTGTGTGTGCCTCACATTTCCGTCTTCTCCCCTGTCATCAGCTACAGAGACTCACAACTTTTCTTATTCAATTAAACTGAGTGCCAAAGGAAATGACAACATTTTTCAGTATTTTAGGAAGGAGAAAATTCCTGCTTAAATTAAATTATGCAAAAACGTTGTATGTGGGTGTATATAATAATCAAAAAGCAAACTAAGATAAATAGGACAAAACTTCTTTTTTGTGACATCTGGGGTGTGTATCAATTGGAAAATTGATAAATTCAATTTGATTCTGATTAACAAACTCTTGATTTAAAACAGATTCCAATTCAATTGGGCATGCATAATGATGTTAATTCAGAAACCGCTGTAATGGATTCAATGACTTCATTCAATGAAGGATTCGTAAGACTGATTCAAACATTCATCTTTCGTGTTCATCTGAATGATTAGAACCAGCTCTTCATTTTATTCTTAAACAGGACTGCACTGGTTGCACTATGTTTTTGATTCACTAAATAGAACCTGCATGTTTAAAAGAGTCATTAGCTATGATTCCATTCAAAGTTGCGAATTTAACTTTTATGAGATATCCCAAAATGCACATAAAAGTACTTTGGATGGAAACATAGTAGTCAGTGAATCAAAATATACTCTCTATGTTTTGATTCACTAACAATAACCTGTTAGGAAAGTTACTTGTCTGTGAATCGGACTCATGGTCACACTGTATGTTATTGTGTGCAACATTTTTATCTTATGAAATTCAGACTACAAAAGCAGGTCAAATATGACTTCTTTTGCTGTGTGACTGTAGTTACAGGAGAAAGTGGGGCAGGAAAAGGCAAATCTTGCGATATTAAAAATAGATTTTTATATAAAAGAGAGCTCTATTTAAAAGAGAGTTTTATCGTTTGACTTTAAAACACAGAATATTATAACATATTGCAGAGTAAATAAGAATATTAAGAGTCAGTGGATGTAAATACAGAGAAACGTACACACATCCTCCTTTGTCAATTCCAAGGAATTCTGTGTGCTATCATTATTGTATCTTTTCTGTTCATTGTGAAGAAAGATGGAGGAGGAAAGACAGAGTGACTGAAAGAAATAGACTCATTAGATACGGTTATACGCAGACACCAGTCAAAGTCACATGAGTCTCATATGAGTCCATATTCGCCCCGAAGACTGCAAGAACCTTTATGCACATGACAGGAACATCAGCACACTGCATCCTGCTTATCAGAGATTAAATTAGGGATGCATATTTCAGAAGTGAGATGCTTTTACACAGTTTTTTTTTTTTTAAATCCAGGAAAAACACAATTGTGCGTACTGCATGTGGCCTCATTTTTGCCCATTTTCCGGTGTCTTTCCTTACATTGAGCTATATGAAGTGTGTCCGAACCACGTTCAGATCCGGTCGGAACGGTTCCACGGCCAAACTGATTGAAACAGTGGAAAACACCTCTAGCACAGGAAGCAGCAGTTGCATTGAACAAACACACACTTCCTGTCCTGGGGAGACAGACATCCACTCACAAACATTAATCATAATGTGCTGGCACAATGTGATGACATAATTTACAAGGTTTGAATGAATGGCGCTGTTTGTGTGTGCATATTTTTGTGTCTAAGTGATTATATACCCATCAAGAGGTTTCATTGTGTGTGCACATTAATTGTAGTGTGTGTCTGGGTGTGTTTGTGTATGATAGCTGTATAACTCGCAAGCATATAGTCTCTCATCCTGCCAACGAGACCCCTGCAATGCTGCTTTTTCTGTGCTCACTAATTAAAACACTTCACAGCTCTATTAGTCCTCTCTTTCCCTCAGCCCTCATGCCGACAGACAGAAAACCCTCATTTACCCCAATAGCACCGTGAACCAGGCCTCTTTCAACATATACATACTGTTACAGTGAGGAATGAGCCACACATACAGCATTGTACATGACAGAGGGAAAAGCTACAGCACTGGGACATGAAAAGAGGGCATTTATTGCTGTGGAGTTGGACTTTAAATAAGTCTATATGCTACCGCTCAAAAGTTTGAAGTCAGTAGGTTTTTTAAATACTTTTATTCAGCAAGGAAGCTTTTAATTGATCAAAATTGACAGGAAATGCATTTATAATGCTAAAATAAAACAATACAATACACAAGAGGCCATATATTACAAAGATTTATCAGTTTACCACGGTTTATGAGTGGGGTGCAACATGAAGAGGACAATGTTAAAATCACTTAAACGCATGGGCCTCACATGGCGTCCTGATTTTATGAAATTCTGAATACATGATCAAATAAAAAAAAGAAATCTGCTATAAATTATTACACTAAGATTGTCAATTAAACATATTAAAGGGTTAGTTCACCCAAAAATTAAAATGTATCCCATAATTTACTTACCTTCAAGCCATAGGTGTAAATGACATTCTTCTTTCAGCCAAACACAAGCACAATAATATTTTAAAAAGATATCATGGCTCTTCCAAGCTTTATAATGGGAGTGAATGGGGCCCTAGATTTTGAAGCCAAAAAAAGCACATCCATCCATAATCCGTAATCCACATCCGTAATCCATACAGCTCATGCCATGGTCACCGTGATTTTGGCAAGTAAGACATGGTCCTGGATCAACATAATTTGTTGATCCTGGATCAACATTCCTGTCTCAAAATGTAGTCCTTACCCAATCCCTACCCCTAAACCTAACCCTACCCATAACTTTTCCCTAAAATCAGAGGGTAATGATAGGTGAATGACACTGATGTTTAAGTACTTCGCCTTGGTTCTAAGCCTAAACTTGACATAAACTGTAAACTTGTCCCTCAAATCTGATTGGTTAGTTGGAAAGTTGATCCAGGATCAACAACGATGTTGATCCAGGAACATGTGGTACTTGGTGAAATCACGTTCACCCTCATGCCATATTCGACCCATGAGTCATGACGTACAGTAGGACGTAGGATGTAGGAGTAACGTAAGCTTATGTGAGAGTAGACGCCTCTCGTGGTTCAAACTAGAGCTGGGCAACAAACTAAAGTCTTCTCTAATATCGAAATCCTCCGACATTTCTCTTTAAAAATGCTCGTTTTAGACTTCTAATTCGTGACCGGTGTTTTGCTTTGCTCTATCCTCTGTGTTTCCGTGTTCGAACAATATGTCATGCGTCGGGTCAGAGGTCACTCTTCCACCAGAACTAGACTCGTGTATGCGCGTTTCCGGAAGCCAGTGATTATAGCTTATAAAGTTAGAATATATATGACCCTGGATGACAAAACCAGTCATATGGGTCATTTTTTTGAAATTAAGATTTATACATCACATGAAAGCTGAATAAATAAGCTTTCCATTGATGTATGGTTTGTTAGGATAGGACAATATACACCTATTTGTTAGGATAGGCCGAGATACAACTATTAGAAAATCTGGAATCTGAGGGTGCAAAAATCGAAAGATTGAGAAAATCGCCTTTAAAGTTGTCCATTTATGTTCGTGATTGTGCTGCATTTACTCATGGAAATAAATGTTTTATACATTTACGGTAGGAAATTTACTAAATATCTTCATGGAACATGATCTTTACTTAATATCCTAATGATTTTTGGCATAAAAGAAAAATTTATAATTTTGACCCATACAATGTATTGTTGGCTATTCCCACAAATATACCCGTGCTACTTAAGACTGGTTTTGTGATCCAGGGTCACATATGGATATATTTTTTTTTACAAAAAAGTATGGCTTTGCTTCAGAAGGCCTTTATTAACCCCCTGGAGCCGTATGGATTATTTTTATGATGGATGGATGTGCTTTTTTGGGCTTAAAAATCTATGGTAACATTCACTCACATTATAAAGCTTGGAAGAGCCAGGATATTTTTTAATATAACTCTGATAGTGTTTGGTTGAAAGAAGAAAGTCATATATACCTAGAATGGCTTGAGGGTGAGTAAATTATGGGATAATTTTAATTTTTGGATGAACTAACCCTTTAATTTAATCAGCAACGTACTTGACCATTTACAGAGAGCAGGCAGAGACATTAGCCGCTTTTACCCCGTCGGGCCAAACTGTTCTCATTGCTTAACCATTCTATTCCGTGATCAGATATTTCTTTTAACTGTATTATTAACTTGTGTTAACTTTGTTCAAATGCATTCTACCAGCATGGTTAGCCAACAGTGCTGAGAATTCCGGGCCTAGAATGGTTTGTAATCGTGCCATGCCAAACCAAACCAAGTGGAAATATAACTGGAGCCAATCCTTACCATTCTATGAACCATTTGGCCTGACGGTGGAAAAGCAGCTAGTGTTCATGCGCACAATAACAAATGGCAAGAGATCTCCGTCTGATACATGTGAACATACAGGTTTACCAACAATTATACAATGTTCAAAATGTGTTCTTGCCTTACCATTATTCAATATGACAACTTGCATTTTGTTTCACACAGATGGCAAAAGAGAGGCCAAAATTCCCTATAGTGTAGCATTAAATATTGATTTTTGTATGTGATTAATTGCTATAAATTCAGTGCATTAATAGGCACATCATGTAATCAATTCGATTTTTTATAATTTCAATAAATAAATAATTTATTAAATTAAATATTGTGCATGATGCTGTAATAATGTACAATAATGAACGTGAACATGCAATATTTTTTTTTTTGTACACAGAGAACTTTCCCCTGGTAATCCCTGCAGATTCAGCATCACTCCAGTGCAGCTGCTGAGGCTAAAAATTCGCTCCAAATATCTAAATAATTCCAAATAACTGTTATGGTACGGCTTCAAAGGAAACCCTTCTTAATTCTGTCTCTTGTGAACTTTCCTTCTGTTTCTCTTTTTCTCCCTCTCTCTGGGTGGTTTAAAGAGGTTTAATCATGCTGATTGCCGTGATTATGACCATCTCCCATGGGTCTACTCTCTGGGCCTGGCCTCCACAGGAAGTCACACTGGCCACTGGCGATCCGTCTTCCTGTTCCTGCTCTTCTGCACACACACAGCCGACTGACCCTGCATGCAGTAATACAACAAACTTCCTCAAGCTTCCTATACTCACATACACTTCATCACCTCACTAAGAGAATGATTCATGAATCAAGGTTTAGGGTTTAAAGGCATGAGGCTACACAGTGTACAGACATGCTGAAATTCAGTACAACTGCAAAATTTTTCTATACACAGGAAGTTTATATAGAGAAACTTGCATTTCAGACCAGATTTGATGAGTTAATGGATGTTCAATGTTTGACAAAAAAAGTAAATTTGACTATCCCTCATTTAAAATTTTTTTTTTTTTTTAAAAGTCATAGTGAGGCACTTACTTAACATTCCACAATTGAGCTTACTGAACCCAGGATATTCCCTTAATTCAAAAACAGCACCAAAAGAAGCCAAAACATCAAGCTTTGCATTAATGTAATAAAGGTCAGACACACTCATTATGAGAGTCAACCAGACCTCACTGTCAGACGGAAGCTCTCCCTCCCTCTCTCTCTCTGTCTCTCTCTCCCTGTCTGCCTCTCCACCCCCTTTCCTCTCTCTGATACCAGCTTATGCGAGGGTGGAAAGTTGGCTGGGTAAAGCTGGCAGCGAGACAGGAATGCACAGAATGGGCTGTGAATCCAACAGGAGGCTGTTTGAAGCTCACAAACATTCCTCACACACTCCGTGTGACCAGACGAGAGAAAGCCAATACTTGTCATCTGAGAGAGAGAGTCAGACTCGTTGAATGGCTACACAGTGAAAGATGAATGGGAGCAATAAGGAAATGACTTCAGTCCAGAGGAATGTCAGATTTAATTGATTTTAGGATCACATGGTTATGAAGTAGGGGGGTCAGAATCAAGATGAAGGCTCTGCGGAGGGCGATCGATGACCCCGGAGAGGTCAAAGGTCACAGGCTCAGTGCTACCTCTGTCCCCCTGCACACAAAGCTCAGAGTTAAGAAGAGAGCTGAGGCTGATACATGAGTCAGGCTAATATTTGTCTCCAGTATGTGTACATTGGCCTGTCTGTTTGGACTGTGGTTTTGATTGGAATAGTCTTTGTGTGTTTAATGTAAAACGGGTCAATTTGGTTTTATTTCTCTTTCAGTTATTTGCTTGGTAAGGTCATGTTTTTACTTGTAAAGGTTGGGTCACGTTAGTAAAAATTCAGTAAAATTGCTGCTGCAGGCAAAAACTGTAGCAATGCATGAAGCACAGCTCACAGATAAGTCACTTTCAAACCAAGCTACTTTCTGTTGGTCAATACAGTGAATTCACTGTGAAATCTGTGTTTCTGGGAACAATTCTCCCTCATGTGAGACTATTTGCACAGATTCCTATTCAAATTACTTGATTTTGCCTGTGTAATTTCAGAGAGAAATGGTGAATGTGACCACACCTTAAAGGGATAGTTAAAGGAATTGTTTTTCTACACTATCATAAAGTCAATGGCTACCAGCAACTGTATGGTTACCAGCATTCTTAAAAATGTGTAATTTTGTGTTCAACAGAAGAAAGAAAATCATACAGATTTGGAACAACAAGAGTATGAGTAAATGATAACAGAATTGTCCTTTTTGAATTAACTAACTAATGGTAAAAAATTATTACAATATCTTTATCTTTTTAGACAATCAACTCAATTTACAAATCAGCAAAAATGTCTTCTAATAGCATCCAACTATAACCACTTTAAGTGAATTTTCACTTCTTGCTGTCTAACACAAAAGTGGTCTTGGACATTATACTGATACCTGTAAGTGGGGATGTAAGTTGCAGATGATGCAAAAGAAAACGCTTTTGGAAATCGATTGTGCGAAAAGACTTTCGAAGATGAAGCAAGTAGTATTCGACTGGTCATGTGACTGGTTGCACCCATGCCCCTCATGGTAATGTAGAAAATCTATTTTGTATAAAATCTATTTTTTAAAGCCACTGATTTTACTGAAGTCTTCACCTGATGTTTAAAATTGTTAAATAAGTTAATTATTTAAAAATTATTTTAGTCTAAAATGTTTACAAGGAAAAATACGTACTACAGCTTTAAAGCTGCAGTCCGTATTTTTTCCTCTTTTGTCGCCATCTCTGTTTGAAATCTGCAATTGCAGTTATTCGCGGAATTATCAACTTTACGTGGGTTGTGCCCCGGCACGGCACAGCGCGGATGAATCCAATGTTTTGAATAGAATGTGCGGCTGTCAGTCACAGCGCCGGTGTGGATACTGTCATTCGGAATCACAGATTCTACTTTTTGGAAGTATGACCAACATAAGAATTTTCACCGGAAAATGTTACCTGAACAAATAAGTAACATCTACTTTTGTTCTGACCAACTAAGGGGAAAAAAGCATTGCAGTAAAACGTGCTGATTAAATTTAACTGTCGCTCATCATATCACGTCAAACCGTGCAAATTATACTTTGTTCTCAAATTGTTAATGTTAACAACATCAGCATTGTGTGACTACATTTAATGCCCTTCCGATATTATCCTTGTTTTCACATGGGCACGGTTGCAGTCTCTTTTCTTCTGTAGCCACCCCGAAGTCCAAAGTCTTTTGCATTTTACAACGGGTGAATCTCCGGTTGTCACTGGTGATTGTCATTTGATTTCTGAAGTTTAATTATATCAAGTGCAGTGAGAAAAGGCTATAAATCTCCACCTCCAACATCCTCACACGCAATATAGCTTACTAGCCGAGACACATTCTTTATGTGTACAGATGTGATGTAAAGACATGCTCGAATTTCCCGCGGATATCCACCAGTACCACTAGAATTAAAAACAGAATTACAAGCTTACCGTTTTGAATCGAGCTAAGGCAAACAGATAGTTTTGAACACTGGCTGGTTATGTACTTGCTCAAAAAAAAAAAAATTGGATAATTTTTAACCCAAAAAAGTTACTAAATAATAAAAAAAGTAGCTTTAATATTTAAAATTATCCTGACAAATTATCCTGACATTGTGTAATATGCTGGAGTCTTTGCTGGAGTGTGTGTGTGTGTGTGTGTGTGTGCGCGTGTGCGTGTCTGTGCGTGTGTGCTTGTGTGGGAGGGTCAGTTTAAGCTGTTGACACAGGTCATCGGCAGTTCCTCATATCTGTCATCATCTATCTCCCCTGAGTCTGGGAGCTCAGCCTGTCCAGACAGATGGAGCGGCTTGTCATGTCTGGCAGGTTTCCTCACAACAGGTGAACCCAGTGGACCAAGCGCTGGAGAGTGTGCTGTTTTTTTTTTCATACCAACACACACACACACACACACACACACACACACACACACACACAACATCGCTGAATAGCATGCATTTATTTCTGTATTTCTTTTTTTCTCACTCTAATTATGTAGTTTTTTTTTTCTTAGAGATAGAAAAACATTAAATCTTCCGAAAACCAGCTTGTGCATCACTGCCCATCCCTGCCAATGCAGCTCTTAATAATCAAGAGCTGACCTCGTTTTTGTGTGTGAAACAATTACCTAATTACTTGGTTGCATTTAAACAATATGGATATTTTAATTCAGTACAATCCAGTACTTAACCAAGGCCATGCGCCGTCCAGTCAGGTCAGGAGAAGAAAGCACTTCCTTTGCCATGTAGAAGAGGACACGGTCTGATCTTCATTTACATTCTAATGGCCAGTCAGTTCGTGTGTGTTGAGGGGAAAACATCATGGACACATTCCTGTCAATACCCTCATTTCACCCAATACATCAGAGACCTTGTCGTGACAACAGTGGGGTGTCGTTTTGGAAGAGAAGAACATGACGACAACAACTGCACTTCATTGAGACACACACACACACACACACACACTTAAGTCATGACTATGCATGTTTTGTGTGATTTGGTTTTATGACTGTGTTCAGGAAATTATTTTTGTCAATACACTTATTACACAATAAAGTGATTCTGATTCACTGAGAATTCATATGCAGGTAATGATTTTGTAATGTTAGGATGTCATGTATAAATGAGGCAATGGAAGCGTTGCTCTATTTCGGTTCTTTATTAACAACTGCCACTTCTAGCGTCATGAACAAAACTGTGTCGACCCCATACCGTATATCTCCTACTAACTACGCCTGTCACACACAGGTATACGTTGCTCTATACATTACCGTATATAGCCTAACAGATTCTCAAGATATCATTACATCTTCCCTTTTTTCAAATATTATTCTGTAACACGTAGGAATGTCACAACAACAACAACAAACACCAATAAAGATAATACAAACATCTTTCAGTGTCTTCTTTCCTTATGATTTTAAACATCTTATTCAACAATTGTTTAGAACTTAAATCTTCTTTAGAATCATGAATGACTATCTAGGGATTCCGGGTAGACTACCGGTCACCCACATAGAAGCCGAGGATTATTCTGCCTCACGTGGCAATCTATGTACTAACTATGAAATCTTTCATGTATCCAGGCTGTTTAACAACTCTTCCTTTACGTGTAACAACCTTTTTAGGCTGTTCTGGAACTTCTTGTCCTACGTTTTGATCCTGATCACTTGGATATTGTTCAGCTTGTGCCAATTCCTCATCCACACTTTTCTCTTCATTTGAATCACGTTGGCATGAAGATGGATTGAAAAAGCGTAGATGCTTTCTGTTTCTTCTCAAGTCTCCATTCTCTGTGCGAATTATGTAAGATCTTGGTGTTGTGTGTTTACCTACAACCGTAGCAGTCTTGTTCCATCCTTTCTCATTGTCCGTTATGACTGTAACAGGATCTCCAGGTTTGAGTTCGGGCAACGGTCGAGCACCATGACGTCTGTCATAATAAAGCTTGTTATTAGCTTTCGCCATATTGTCAGTTTCTCTCACCTTTGAAAAATCAGGCCACTCAGGCATCAGTTTCTTTTCCAGCACAGGAACCGGTGTTCTCAACTGACGTCCAAGCATCAACTGCGCAGGGCTGTATCCTGTGACTTGGATGGGAGTAACTCTGTAAGCTAGGAGAGCTAGAAAAGGATCTTCCTGCCTGAGAATGTGCTTTGCGGTTCTCACTGCTCTTTCAGCCTCACCATTTGACTGTGGAAAATACGGGCTCGTGGTGATGTGGTGAAACTTATAAGCTGTTGCGAAATCCTGAAACTGTTGACCAACGAATTGCGGACCATTGTCAGTAACTAGGGTATCAGGACAACCCCATCTGGCAAACATGTTGCTCAAGCGTAATACCGCCGTCTTTCCTGAAATATCTGGAAGATAGGCAATGTCGATGAATCTAGAAAAATAGTCAACCACTACAAGGTAGTGTTTTTTGTTAACTTCGCAAATGTCAGCTGCAATTCTCACCCAAGGTGCGTCTGGTAATGTGGTATTCATCAGAGGTTCTCTGTGTTGAGCTGGCTTATTTATTTGACAGAAAGCACAGTTCTCTATAGATACCTGGATCTCCTTGCTAATCCCAGGCCACCAAACACTTTGTTTTGCTCGCTCTCTACACTTGACGATCCCCATGTGACCATCATGAAGTTTCCTCTTGACCTCAGCTCTCATGACACTTGGAATAACGATCCTGTCACTGTAAATCAGGAGGTCATCACACACGGACAACATATCCTTCACAGCGAAGTAAGGTTTGACGTGCTCTGAAACTTGTGAAGGATACTTTGGCCATCCCTGTCTAACGTACTTTATCACCACCTGCAACTCAGGATCAGTCTTTGTGCTTTCAATGACCTCGTTCAGTCGTGTACATGACATTGGCCAGGCAGCTCTAGTGGACTCCTCCAAAGCCGTAATGTCATTCATAAGCTCCACTGAATCCAGATGTGGTGTCGAAGATGGATGTCTAGAAAGAGCATCAGCTACAACCAGTGATTTCCCCGGCACATATTCAGCTTTAGCATTGAACCTCATCAGTCGAATCAAGAGTCGCTGGCATCTCAAAGGAACCATGTCAATTTCCTTGTTGTTGATGAGCGGAATCAACGGTTTATGATCTGTGTGAATTACAAAACTGTCCAGACCGTACAAGTACTTGGAAAATTTTTCACAAGCCAACACCACACCGAGACATTCTTTTTCAATCTGTGCATATTTTGTTTCGGTGTTAGTTAAGGTACGCGAACAGTAAGGTACGGGTCTCAAGTATCCATCATGCTGCTGGAAGAGGACTCCTCCTAGCCCATAACTGCTAGCGTCTGCACTTACCATGGTTGGTCTGTTCACGTCAAAGAAAGAAAGGATTGGTGCTTCAGTCATGAACTCTTTGACTCTTGTGAGCGCTTGTTCCTGTGCATGACTCCAAGTCCAAACTGTATCAGCTTTAAGGAGATCATTAAGTGGGCGGGTTATTTCAGCCAAACCAGGTAGGTATCGACCTAAATAATGAACCATTCCCAAAATCCTCTTTACTTCTGTCACGTTCTGTGGAGGTTGAATATTCAGTATGGCCTCAACCTTTTTCTCATCTGGTCTGACTCCACGAGCATCAATGATATGACCTAGAAATTGTATCTGCGTTTGCCTCAACAGACATTTGTCATCATTGAGTTTTAATCCCGCATCAGAAAGTGTCCTCAAGACCCTCTTTAAACGACAATCGTGAACCTCTGGCGTTTCCCCGTAGATGATTATGTAATCCATGTACGCTGCTGTACCTTCATGGTCTCTTAAGAGGTTATTCATCTCTCTTTGAAATATCTCTGGTGCACTGGAGATTCCAAAAGGAAGCCTATGAAAGAAATACCTCCCAAATGGTGTTATAAATGTCGTGAATTTAGCGCTCTCCCTCTCCAGAGGAATTTGCCAAAATCCGCTCGCTGCATCTAATAATGAAAACATTGTTGCACCTGACAACTGGGGAAGTATATCATCGAGGGTTGGTAGAATATGCCTTTCACGTTCAACTGCTTGATTTAAACGATTTAGGCCTACACATATTCTCACCTGGCCATTCTTCCTAGGCACAGGCACCATCGGCGCACACCATTCAGTAGGCTCTGTAATTTCTTTAATCACGCCACACTTCACCATCCTGTCTAGTTCAGCTTTCACCTTAGAAAGTAAGGGAACCGACACTCTCCTGGCTGTCGTAATGGCATATGGGACTGCATCTGCTTTCAGCTTGATTTTCACAGGAGCGGTTTTCAAAAGTCCAATCGACTCACCGGGTGAACTCACATCGTCAATCCGCTAAACTAACCCCAGAGCAGCAGAAACTTCTCGACTCAGCAAATTATTAACAGACTGACCTGCTATGACAAAAACAGTAAAGCAGTACTTGTTTCCCTTATGGTGTGTGCTTGTCTCAAATCTTCCTGAACTTCTCAATTTCCCTCCTGGACAATCCAGCGCTGCATTCACGAACATTAAGTCAGGCCTTGTGTTGAGAGCTTTATAAGTTTGTTCCGATATTACACTAATGTCAGCACCAGTGTCTATCTTAAACTCCACTTCCGTATCTTGAATCCTCAAGGTTATGGACCATGCGTCACTTGAGTCTTTTACTGTGATTGCTCCAAGGAAAAACGAATCTTCATGCTCTTCCTGCACTACATTTACATCACTAACATGTAGAGTACGACACACAATAGCATAATGGCCTCTCTTACCACACTTTCGACACTCTCCTCTTCTCGCTGGGCAGTTGACGCTCTTTGGATGTTGTTTACCACACCGCATGCATTTCCCCACCATTGGGTCATTTGATCGTGTGTTTTTCTGGCTATTTGTTCTCTGTGTCCATTTCCTCTCTATGCTTTCTGGCTTGAACGCTCCTTTTGGTCGAAATGATGCAATGTGCTTCCTTCGTACGACTTCATTCAATGCTGAAGAGCTAGTCTGTTCGGAAACGTGACTTTTTATCTGCTTCGATTGCCGTGCGTGCCTACATGCTCTTTCAAGCGATAAGTGAGACATCATTTGTAATCTTTGAGACATATCTTTATCCAGAACACCAATCACCAGTCTGTCTCTTATATTTTCACTTTTAGCTTCTCCAAATGCGCATGTTTCAGCCAGTACTACCAGAAAGACTCGGGAGATAAATTGAAAATCTGTATACATTTATTGACAGCTCAGCAAGCATAAATTGATGAGTTATTTGGCGTAGGCCCTGTCCTTAGCGAGCAAAGCGAGGTTAGCCGAATCTGCATGTCCCGCCTGAGATGAAGGCGGGGGCGCAGCCGACCCCCTGGAGGTAAGGAAGGGACCATCCTGGTGGTGGTGATGGGGAGGATGGAGGGGAAGGTACCATCTTGGTGGTGGTTGGGGAGGATGGAGGTGAATGGCAGCGTCAGCATCTGCGAACTCAGACAAGTGTAAGTACCAATCTTTTATACTGTGACTGTTAACACCTGATTGGATAGGGATGAGGTAATACATGACGCGCTGATTGAGTCTTCCTGAAAGAACTTAAGCTAAAGCTTCCATTTCATGTAAGCTACAAATGAATTCTTCCACGCTTTCACCTTGCTTTTGAACACGCTGATAAAATCTCGCCCGTTCATGTTTGACTTTAGGCACAAAGTAATTGTTCAACTTCTCTAAAACTATGTCGTACCTATTCTCGTCGCCATCCGCTGCATACACAAATGTACTGACGATGTGTTCTGCCTCCTTCCCGAGAGAATACAAAAGTGTACAAACTTGAACTTCTCCCGACTCTTTGTCCAGCTTTGTGGCTATTCGGAATCTGTGGAAACGCTGCTTCCACTCAGGCCAGAGCTCGGGATGACTGAAGTCAAAACTTTCGGGTGGAGAAAACTTTGCCATGTTGTCACGTTGACTTCTGACACCATGTAATGTTAGGATGACATGTATAAATGAGGCAATGGAAGCGTTGCTCTATTTCGGTTCTTTATTAACAACTGCCACTTCTATCGTCATGAACAAAACTGTGTCGACCCCATACCGTATATCTCCTACTAACTACGCCTGTCACACACAGGTATACGTTGCTCTATACATTACCGTATATAGCCTAACAGATTCTCAAGATATCATTACAGATTTAATATGACACATTTTAATATAGCTATGTAGAAAATTACATTTGATAAAATGTCAAATAAAATTTGAATATTATTTATTCTGTTTTTTACACTTACTCATAAGTGGGGGGGCTCCTCTCATATCTAGACACGGCTTATCTATTGGAAAACAAACATAATAACGCACGGTTTTGTTTACCACACACACACACACACACACACACACACACACACACAGAACCAGCGTGACGCTCTGCAGCCTCTGCAGTCTCACTATATAAGAACAAGAATGCATTTCAAGAGCCGCTCTGAGAGTCACTGAAGTTCATCGGCATTTTACAGTTTCATTTAAGAAAAACTATCGTTGTGTCATTAACACACGGAAACTCAAATGTCTTCACCACAACCCGTCCAAATAAAAGTTCGGTTTAACTTGATAATATCATCTCAATTTAATTGTAATACTAACTCTAATAATAATAAATTATCAACAACAACAAAAAAAAGCATATGAGACTTCTTTCAAAAACATGTAAACACATAACTGACTCCAAACTTTTGAACATTAGTGTATGTCAACAATTGTCACATTTGCTACAATAAATTTTTTTCCCAAGGAGAAACATCTGAGAGAAAGCTGATACTTAAACCTTGCATACTCCATGAGCTAAGATAGAGAACAATCTCAGAGCAAAAATATTTTCCCCTGGGGCTCATACAGTTTTAAAAATGAAGTAATAAACATCAGACTTCAAGACAATAAATGACATGACTATTCCAATGCAGTATTTGGCATTGTGCAATGTTCACCATTTAGCCTGAGTCATGACTGATAATCACACTCAAACAGCAGCATGCCCAGCACATCTAGTCAGTCTTGTTCTTTCACGTCTTATTTGCTCGAATGAATGAGAGACAAACAAGCAAGTGTTTAATCTTTAACTTACACAAAACACTCACAAAACCGGCTCATTTCATCAGCCTCTATTGTGCTTGTGTTCAGCGAATCTTTGAAGAGCAAATGGAGACTTTTACTTAAACCTCCTGGAGAAAAAGTCCTTTGTATTCTCACATCTACTTCAGAAGAGATCTCAACAACACCTGCAATCTCGATATGAACTTTATACATTTTCATTCATCTCAAAATACGTCGGACTGCAATTTATAACGCACCACACTTCAACATGCTTCAAACGAAATCGAAGAACTGGTGTGAAATACTGTAAAAATACTGTAAAGCTGCTGGCTTTATAGGAATTTATAGTATAAAGTGCTACATAAACGTGAAGTGCTGAATTTCAGAGCGCATGCAAACATATCCACATCGCTAAGATCCAATGCTTTCTTAACTGCTGTTTTCTCAACAATGTAATTCATGCTGTGTTTAGGAGAGAAAAGAGAGAAAAGATTGAGAGAAAAGCATGAAGCATATATTTACATTTTCATCTAAATGCCACTCTATGCAGCGTTTGGATGTTCAGAAATATACTGCAGCTCACATATTTCAAACTTCTTTTCACCCCTAAGCAAAGAACAAAAAAGAACTTTGCCGTGAGTATAGAGGCCTTAAGAATGCTTTGCATTTTTGTTACCACAAGGGGAGCTATAGCTACATATTAGCAATAAACTGATGAAACGTATACCTTGAATTCAATGGAGGTCACTTTAGATAAAAGTGTCAGTCCAGTGCATGAACGTAAAATCAAGGCAAAGCAACAGTTTGACAAGAATCTTGCTTAGCACTGTCAACCTGGATAATAACACATTTAATAGCACAGACAGTTGATGGTAACTCTATCGGCCCATTGAGTACTGAGGTTTTGTTTCGGCCACATCAATGCAAGCTTGCAACGCGTAGTTTCAGGCTTTAGTATAATTGTTTCAAATTGATTTACAGGAGAAAAAAGGCGACCAGCCCAGCCCTCACATGCTCAGTTTCTCTTTCATGTCTTGTCTCTGCATGCTAGTTCTTATAACAAATTGGATACTGATTTGGAGGTCTTTGAAGAGATTGGAGAATTAAAAAATTATTTAAGATAATTGCTGAAGATTGTTATGTATTATGATTATTTCTAATAAGGTAATTTTCACTTTCAACTGTGTGTTTGGGTTTTTTAATTATTATTATTTTATGTTTTTAAATACTTTACAAACTATTCCAAGTTATTCTCGCTCTATTTCTTACAGACACACTCACACAGACACACACACACACAAGTCCTATAAGAGCTAAAATTATGGCCGGATATGTAAGCTTTTAGAGGAGATCAGAGGTGGCAGGAAGGTGGCAGTCAGTCCAGACAGGAGTGGAGTTCTCAAAAGCCACACACACACACACACACACACACACACACACACACACAATCTTCCTGTTTATGCCTGCCCTTACATCCCATTCACACTACCCAGCCCAAACCCGTAACACTTTCCTCTATGTGGACAATCTGCTCAGCTCTCACTGTGTCTTATCTCTCGCCTCCTCAAAGTTTTTTTTTCCTCTCTTCTCTCTCTTTTTTTCCGCTCCCACTTCCCATAAGCGAATAAGATCTGATGTAGGCAAGATTGGGCACGTTGGCAGGAAGTGTTGCAGTTCTGGTTTGGCCTCTTTTTCCTCTTCTCTCTCCATTTCTCAGTTTAAGGTGCTGAGATGTATGTCGGCGTGAGATGTACAAGAAGAGAGACCCTCTGCGTGCACAATGACACACACTAATGGAGGCGTTGAAACATATTAACCATCCCTGCCTTTGTGATTGGGCAAATGTTTAGTTTCCTAATGACCCCCACTGATCCAAACAAACACACTCGGATAAAGAGAGAACCAGTGGGAGGACGGACAGAAAGAGAGAGAGAGGGAATGCTCCTCCATGACCTCTAGGAACAAGCCATTGGGTTCAAGTGGGTCGCAGCAGGAGATAGCCTGTTTGAGTCTATGAAAACAGAAAAACTGGATTATTGCATCCTTAAATGGCGCACGTAAACATAGTGACTATTTCCAAAGGTCTTATCTTCTCCTCTTATCCGTAGGACATGAAGCCATGTCTTTTAAACCATATCATCAAAGCGAAGCACTTACTCATAAGTGGGGGGGCTCCTCTCATATCTAGACACGGCTTATCTATTGGAAAACAAACATTTGTAACTGTTAGCATTGTCCGTCCAACTATTAGTTAATAAAGGAAAAATTAAAGGAAAAGATCTGTCATCATTTAAACACCCCCCCCCTCCTCCTCCTCCTCCTCTTCCTCCCCTCCCCCATGTCCTTTCAGTCCGCTATGACTTTCCTTTATTCCACTGAACACAAAAAAGGAATAGTTGAATAATGTACTGGACACTCTTTTTTCATGTAAAGTAATGGAGCCTGGAGCCTTTTTTAAGGTAAAAAAATATCCAAAAGCACCAGAAATACCAATGATAATGTTCCCTCTTTGTGAGCCAAAAAGAATGGGCAGGATAGGCTTCAAAAATTCACATTTTGTGAAGAAAGAAAGTCATGTGGACTTGGAACAACATGAAAGTGAGTGTAAATAATTATAGTTTTCATTTCTGGGAACTCTTATACAATTACTCTTTCTGTGCAGAATTACTGTATGTTTATAGTTTTAATTATATTGGTTAATTGTATTTAATTCTAATTTTATGGTGGTATGCAGATAAAAGTACAGCAAAAACAGTTATACCTAAATCTTAAGTATATTTCGCTTTTTTAAATGTGGTTTAATTGAAATATTTTGACTCACAAAATATAAGTTAACCAGCACTGACAGGAGATTCATGGCGAGTCAGTGGATTGTGCCTCATGGTTTTTTGAGTGCAACAATAGGGTCATTAACCTGCCTGTCCAAGGCCAAATTTACACACACACCGTTTACACGCCGCCTTTAAAGCTTTCCGCTGTGGTCTATCAGGGCCTCTTAAAATGAACATATTTCGCCAGAGCTATAACTCAAACTGTCAGAGCGGCTGGACAAACAAGTTTCTAAAATGACTGACAGGTTTACTCAAGGGCCTTGGTTTTGTGGATCCACTCTCACAATGTGAAAGAAATGGATAAGATTGTTTAGAAGACAGACAAAGATAAACACTACAGAGGCTTTCGACATCGACCTCCAAGCATCCACAAAACATTTCAGTGTAAGAATGGGTAAACAGATGATTTACATCTGAGCATTTCCCATTAGTTCTTGAAAAGTACCCATGTGGCAAGTGAGAGCTTGAATTCAAACCCAGCAAAGCACCAGAAACACCACTGATGTGACAAACAAAAATGCTGGATTATTTGTGTTTCTTTTACGTGGCTTATTTATGAGGATGTTCACATGAACAAACTGGCTATGTGTATGTGTCCGTCTGATGTTTTCTTTGAAGCACTGATAAAATGTTATATAAAACAGTGAAATAATAATATAGTATATATACATTTTCTGGATTCATTTTTTTTTTTTTTTTTGTAAAATCCAAATAAGCTTTATAGATCTTTTTTGGAAAGGGTTTAAACAATGTTTTCAAGCTAAACTAAACAATTATTGCACATGCACCTCTAGAACACTCCTTAAGACACACAGTTTACAGGTAGATAATTAAGATCACAGTTCTAACAACTTTCTAAGAGATGTTTCTACTGACTCGGGTTGCACCAGCTGTTTGTAAGTTCTTTCTTAAAATAGAACATAAAGCCCACACACTAGAGGCTTAGTAACTACTAGCTAGTTTGTAACTAACTCTGTACTTCATTCGGTAGCACCATTTGTTCTTAAGGCAGATCGTAACTAGGATCTCCGTAAAGTAATGCGTAGTCGCATAATATGACAGATTCAATATGGCAGAAGCTGTTGAAATCCCGTGAACTTCAATTTATCCTTCACTCTAACTCAAGTTACTAAAGGTAAAAACAAGTTTCTTTTAAATACGATACTACTTAATCATGAATAACATAATACAAGTTTTATGTAAATAACATTCAGAAACTGTATTTGAAACAAAATTAATAAGTATCAATAAATAAATACTGATGCAAAAAAACATAAGAAATAACATTTATTGATTATGACTGATTTTATTTGACATGCACAGCACAGAGCGATGGGACAGATGCACACAGCGGCGTGCTGTTTAGGATGGGTTTGTGTTGAAGAGCCGCTAACAAAGTAATCTTTTCACATAAAGTTCTCTCTCTTAAAATGTAAGTAAGTGTAAATGTCACAGCATTATCATATATATTTAAAGACTTAAAGTCTGTCAGGTAACATAAGAGCTTTGATGCAGTTCAGTCAGTCTGCTATTTTATTCCAATCGTTACTCCTGATTGGAGGCTTCCGTAAATATTTAGTTTATATGTAGAGTTACGCTTCAACTAAGTTTAATGGTGCAACGCAAAAATATTTAGTAGTGCGAAAGTTGTACCTTAGGTCCCCTTTATCTCAAAACTATGCTTAGGCCCAGGAGAAAGATGCGTACCTGATCACATGACTATACATGCCATAGCCCTGCTGCAGGGAGGCATGAGGATTGCAGAGGTGGCCAGAGCACTAAACTGCAATGTCTGTTATGCAAGACGCCTATGACAGTCCTACAGCGAGACAGGATGGACAGCTTATCGTCCTTTAAGTGCCAAACCAGTTGTAACCATGCCATCTAATTTTAGAATGGATGCAATTCAAAAATTTACTTAATAGTTTTATATGTTGTATTTTATTCCATTTTTGAAAACAATACAGATAGAACACTCCATCAATGCTGAAAGAGGCCATTGAATTTAGTTAAACTGGAATATTCCCACCTCTAAAGAGACGTAAACTGAGGGTAGTCTCAAACTCAAACAGAATGAAAGTGGAAGTGGTGGTCTTGCACCTCCTCCACAAATATTTCTGCTGCGCTCAAATAAACTAGCTGGGGGTTCATCAAAGTCTCATCTGGGATGAAAATGTCTGTTCAAACAGGCCTCTGCGGTAATAAATCATTCTCAAACTGTGTGATACAGTGTGAAAAACCAAGCACAGTGCAAACAAACCAATGAGCTTTTACACGGTCAATCACACACTCGTCAGCTCTACCTGCAGTCTCAAATGTAAGGCAGCGTGACCTGTGGAAATACCGACAGGAGCATAACAGCCTGGTGCCACTGGGTCATTTAGGTTACATGCTTGTTGCAAGCCTGTCTTCAATTGTTGTTTGGACAATGGCTTGAAGAATCTGAGCAGTGGTGAGAAAAAAGGCTGCAATGAAACCAGGAGTGAGAAAGAAAGAAAGAAAGAAAGAAAGAAAGAAAGAAAGAAAGAAAGAAAGAAAGAAAGAAAGAAAGAAAGAAAGAAAGAAAGAAAGAAAGAAAGAAAGAAAGAAAAAGAAAGAAAGAAAGAAAGAAAGACCCTATGTTTGGCCTTTAAGGGCAGCAAAAGATGGAGTTCTTCAGCTGATGTTGTGGTAAAGACAGGAAAGTGCAGCAGAGATGTAAAGTGAAGATTCTGGTTATTTCAGTCAGCTATGTGGAATTTCCCTATTAACTAAGAAGGGCTGATGTATTCTTTAGCTCTATCTTTTATCTCTGTCCACTTCAACCAGAAGGGAAATCAAACAAAAGCACACACCTTATGTAGTAACATAAACACTTTAAAAAGACTCACACGCCTTCAAGTATATAAACATTAGACATTAAGAGAGATACAGTCAGATTTGTGATTTGAAAATAAGGCCCTTCTATTATCTTATATCATTTATAGTATTTGAGAGGAAAAAAAATTAAAATAAGAAAGTTTGTCAATACAAACTTTAAGTTGGGTTCACAAAGCCTTCTTTGACAGTTTAAAATAGCTTTAAAAGCTTGAAGGTTAAACAGATACTTGATTAGATTATCAATAAATAGAATGGACAGACAGATGATAGAATGATAGATTCAATGATAGAGTGATAGACAGACAGATAGACAGACAAAACAGATAGACAGACAGACAGAGAGACAGACAGACAGACAGACAGATCGTATAGTCAAATAATTAGAAAGTTCATGACACAGGAAACATTTAAAGTATCTTGGATGCTATCTGATCGACTAAATTCCTTTAACAGTTGCTCAAACTTGCACTGGCATCAAACTGACTCATATGCACACCTCTGCCAAACAGCTAATGGTAAAGAATGAAAAGATATATGATGACAGAGGGGGGGAAGCATGCCCAAAAGATGATATCTCCCACTTTTATCCCCTTCACTATACCTTCATTACAAGTCTATCAAAGCTCTGATATCCAAAAAAAAAAAAAAAAAAGTTTTTAAAACCATATCCTCTTTGATCTCACCACACCGGGACCCAATACTCATCCTTGCAGGTGTGAGGTTTTCCTTCAAAAATGAAAATGGCCAATTTCCTCAAATCTGGAGGACTGCCTTACGTCATCTGAACACAAGAGGATAATCTCTGTAGATTTATCAAGCTATGGTATAGCTTCAAAGAGTAGCTTAACAGCCTCAGTTCACTTTCATTATATTGAAAAAAATGTCCAAGAATATTCACCTTTTGTGCTCCACAGCAGAATGTCATACATGTTTAGAACAACAAGAGGGTGAGTAAATGATGACAGAATTTCCATTTCGGGCTAAACCATCACTTTAAAGGGTTCAGCGAATGCACTTTAACTGTGTGGGGTAAGAGCTTGGAAGGTTGGAGGTTACTAATTAAATTTCCGCCAAACAGAAACAAAGTTGAATTTGTCAGTCATTTGTTAAGGAATTATGCCACTGTGGAATCTGCTGTGATTGACAAGTCTGCTGATTAAAGGAGGGGCTCTAGAGCAAAGTCTACAGAAGTTCTAAGTGCATGTGATCATTGAGAGAAAAAAATAAAGATTACAAAATCTACACAAAGGTGGGAGACGTAAAGGGGAAAATAATTGTATTAAAAGAAAATCATTGCAGTTTGCAATATAGAGAAAAGTTATACCCATTAGTGTGTGTATTTAAAGAGCATTAACTTGTCCAAAACACACAAAACTAAGTCAAAATGTACTTCTGACACCTTTGAGGCCATAAACTAGCACATTTTGTTCACACTCTGCATACCAGAGCTGAGGAGCAGGCGCCCGGGCCTGACTTCCGATCCTGTGCACTATTGATGTCCTGGCCTGCGTGCGCTCATTGTCTCCCGCCGTGTTGTCATTGAGGCTTTACGCTTTGCTTTTGTATTTTCTCTAAATATGAATGTTTTATCCAAACTGGCCCAATTGCTTAACCATCCATACTCTACTCCACCCACTGCCTCAGTAAGACAGGACAACATGAGACTGAGCTGGATGAATGCACACACACACAGACATCAGGCATCTTGGCAAGTATGTAACATTGGCAATTTCACATGTTTTAATGGGCAGATATTAAACTGCTAATTTGAAATGGAATAATAAATATAGAGCCAAATATGAAGCTATTATCACAAACGACTTACGCTGAAAGACATTGTTTGAAAACTAATCCGTGAATCACCTTGATGCTTTTACTTGCAAATTTATAATATGAAAAATATGCAAATCTGATTGAGTCAACAAAGACATATTGAACGTTGACTGACAGTACCAAACATTCAGTTTGCGACAAAAGTATTCAGCTTCTCACTCCCCCTCACTTTCACACAGGAAGCTCTTCCTGAGCTGAGGTCATTGAGATTGGGCTCTGAGAGCGCTTCAAATCCCAAACCCTCTCTTATGGTCTCTGTCTTTCTCTCACTGAGTTCCCACAGCAAACTGTTTTCACAAGAGATGCAAACAGTGCACAAGTCTTTAAGTATAGTAAAGGAAGCCATGGCTATGTTACATGGGGAAGTGATCACAAAGGTTATATCTCAATAACTAAAAGACTTTAAGTCAAGTTTAATTTCACAAATGCATTTTTCTAGGAGTTTTATAACGTGGTTTTAAACATCTAGTTCAGAGAAGTCTGGGATCCATTTTGTGGATTCTGTCCTCCAATTCCAACATTATTATATTTGAATAGCTTTGAGTAAATTTATATTGAACTATATATGGATGATTTTAACCAATATTCTTAGGACTAATTGTTTTTTACAAATGTCAGGTTCATGAAAATGTTTATATTTTTGTGGAGTTACAAAGTCTTCAAGGTAAAGCTCAGAAATAAACCCATTATGAGAAATATTTACTTGATTTTTAACGAGTCTGCTTGAGTTAATGAATGCTATCACAATAAACAATGTAGAGAGGACACTTTAAAGACAAAGACATGACTCAGTGTCCTTAAGATGCTATAACAGCAATATATTACAACAAAACTATATATATATATATATATATATATATATATATATATATATATATATATATATATATATATATATATATTAGGGCGGGGCGATATGGCCTTAAATATGGATTTAAAACGATTTTTTTCCCCTACTTAAAATCAATCTGCAGATGACAAAGAAATTGGTCAAAACAAGTTTTAACTTTATTTTGTTTTAATTTTCCCTTCTGGGATTTGATCTGGATTTCCCCCTTGGGGTTAAAGTGCAATCAGAAACAACAAGCCAAAAAGACAAGATGGCATGCCCTGCCTTTGTAAACAGTGAAAATGTAACATAACATAACGTAACATAACATAAAATGGGTGGATTGGGATTGGGGAATGTAAAAAAAAAAAAAAAAAAAACTTGCATCACAATAAGTGTATTGTGATTGTCAAAACATTTGGTAACTAAACAGAATTTTATTAAGTTTAGTGACAACACAATGTTTACATGGTACAATGACTGGTATGCTACTGTTTTTATTATTGCTTGACACAAATTTCACAATTTCAATTCAATTCAATTCTTGTGATTTGATTCTGATCTTGATTAAATATCGATTCCATTGGATAAATATTAGGTACAGTAGATACGTTAATGTGTTATGTTAATTTTTCTCCAAAAAAATGTATCTCACCTAATGCTGTAAACATTCACAGCCTTATCAGCTGGTATTATCATTAAAGGTTAAAAATAACATCTCAAATTAAATATAATGCGTTTTTATAATAACAACGTTATAATATTTTAATGATATAGGTAAAAATATCATAAATAAGTAATATAGTTATAATATTTGGCAAAGTAGTCCTCTCTATAGCAATTCCTCTCTGGACAAAAGTCCAGTCCAGCTAACGTGCTATGGTCATTAAATGGCTTTCCAGAGGTAAATGTAATGTTACGTGACATATTGTTCTCCAGCTGTTTTATGGTCCTCTTTAGGCAGTTGAAAAAAACTGATCGATCGATTTTATTACATTTCGGTAAGTTGAACGTACTCGGTTACTAACGTAATCTCGGGTCCCTGAGAGTAGGGAACGAGTCTTGCGTAGCTATACACAGTGGGAAAACTCCTTTTCTCGAGAATATTGAAGCCATTATTTTAAAACGCAGTGCAGCTGCACAGCAAGCACAGAGCAGTGTCTAGCTCGCTCATTGGCTATGCTGCAGCAACTGCACGAACCTATGGCGAGGCGGCTGAGACGCGCCCAGGGCGCGTCAGAACCCGCCAGAATGGGCGTGGCTTATGCCAATATAAGCAGACCATTTTGCCATAGAATCAGGTTAAATCAACTGAAGCGACAGCACCTGAGCCAAGCGTAATAGCACAGCAGGCTACGCAATACTCGTTACCTACTCTCAGGGAACCGAGGTTACGTTAGTAACCCTTTCGAGAACGTTCATTTCCTATACGCAGTGGGAACCCATTTTAAACGCTGTGCTATTAGCTAGTGACTTCGCCCTGAACCATTACCTGGGGCCAAGTAGCCCAAGGTCAACAGTAAAGTATGAAAGTCACAATTCACCCTAGGACCAGACAAGGTAAGGTCCTTTATTAAGGTATAACGTTGCAGAGGCTCGGGGCCCTTGGGCCGAGGCCTTTAGATAGAAAGTACCCGTGCCTGCAGAGCAGGGACCTCTAGGTTATAGAATCTCACAAATGTGGACGGTGAGGACCAGCCTGCCGCCGCACAGATGTCTTCGATTGGTACACCACTGGACCAAGCCCATGAGGAGGCCGTGCCTCTAGTGGAATGAGCTCTAACACCTATGGGGAATTGAAGGCTCATGGAGGTGTAGGCTAGAGAGATAGCATCTACTATCCATCTAGAAAGTCTCTGTTTTGTGTCCGGCAGACCTTTAGTGCGGCCACCAAAACACACAAAGAGCTGTTCCGACTGTCTGAATGTGGCGGAGCGCTCCAGATAGATTCTGAGAGCCCTGACAGGGCAGACCAGATTCAAATTATTATCATCTTCTGACGGGGAAAGAGCCGATAGCGATATCTCCTGGACTCTGAACGGTGTTGAGAGCACCTTAGGAACAAAGCCGTGCCTCAGTCTGAGCATGACCCTGGAGTCGCCAGGCCCAAAATCGAGGCATGCAATGCTTATGGAATGAGCTTGCAGATCGTTTACTCTTTTAACCAACGCCAGCAATAGCAGGAGTGCGGTTTTGAGTGAAAGCGGTTTAAGGTCAGCTGCCTGGAGTGGCTCAAATGGGGGTCCCCTAAGGGCCCTGGGACCATGGATAGGTCCCAGGAGGGGACAGAGAGGAGCAGAGGCGGGTTGAGCCTCCTGGCCCCCTTGTGGAAACGAATGACCAGGTCACTTTTACCCATGGAACGGCCGGCCACAGGGGCGTGAAAAGCCCCAATGGCCGCCACATATACTTTGAGCGTGGAGGGGGCCCTGCCCGCATCCAGCAGCTCCTGAAGAAAGGAAAGTACTAGAGGTACTTCACATTTGTGTAGGTCTATGTTTTGTGCTGCACACCAGCTTGCGAACGTTGACCATTTGAGGGCATAGAAGTGTCTGGTAGACGGTGCTCTAGCTTCAACCATGGTATTTTGGACTCCTTCTGGGAGGTCCCTGGGTACTTTCTATCTCTCTGTTGCTGTTTGCTATAGAGCACCTTCAGCTCCACCTTACAGCGGGCCCATTGACTGCAGTTATAGGGGGGGTTGATAGAAAAGTGCTCTTTTTGTGCTTTATTTGGGTCGCTGTTAAAACAGCATTTGTTTGTAGGGGTGTGTGTTTTGTAACGGGCCCAATTACTACAGTTAGAACATCTCCAGTCACCTGAACTGAAGAGGGGATTGAGAGAAGTGCACAAGCTTTCTTCGAAGGAGGTCCGGCCGTAGCGGGACTTAAACCCTCCCTTTTCCCCCCTGTCGTTTGACTCGGAGGGCTTCCGAGGCCCAGGGACCAACACAAGCTTGGGTCGGGGGCCCTGACGTACCGGGAACGGGTAGTGTTTTGCAGGCTTTAGGCGACGGTGACTTTCAGCCGCTGGGCGGGGCTGAGAAGTCGGCAGCCCTGTTAGGGCGCCCTGAAGCCAAAGTTGAATGCTTGGGCCGAAAATGTCAATGAAATGAGTCCTGCCGCTTGAGAGGAGGGGCAAACATCCGTTTGCGAGAAAAGCACCGGTGAGGGGGTCTCGCGCAGGATGGATATGGGCAGGCTCTTGCAGTGCGGGCAGCCGCCATTGTTGAGTGCAGTCTCTGCGTGGGCGAGTCCACGTCAGTGTCCGTCAGTTTCATGCAGAAAAGCTCTGCATGAAGTGCATCCGGAACGCGGCATTTGCAACAATGCCGTGGAACTTTTCCCTTTCAGCTTCTAGAGTGTTGCGATGGCGAACACACAGAAGTAGCAGGAAAAGGATATAAAGGCTTTTCTCACTGAATAGCCACAGGTTAACAGCGATTCAGGGGAAGGCGGTGCCGAGTTGAAGGTGCTGTGTCCGCTGATTCAGGTCGCTCATTCCGCTGCAGGGGCTTATCGACGGTGAAGGCTCGGAGATTAGCTAAGAAGGTGTTCGCTGAAGGAGATTAAATCTGATCCTATGGCTAAATGGTCTGCTTATATAGGCATAAGCAACGCCCATTCTGGCAGGTTCTGACACGCCCGACCCGATTGGTTTGCGCGTCTCAGCCGCCTCGCCATAGGTTCATGCAGTTGCTGCAGCACAGCCAATGAGCGAGCTAGACACTCTGTTCTGTGCTCGCTGTGCAGCTGCACTGAGTTTTAAAATAATGGCTTCAATATTCTCGAGAAAAGGAGTTTTCCCACTGCGTATAGCTACGCAGTACGAAGTGAACATTCTCGAAAGGGAACTTTCAAATTACCTATCAATCATTAGTGTTTATTTACTATTAACTAGTAGTAAAGAGTAACAGATGATCGGTTCACGTGCCACTTGAACTGAAATCTGTCAGCAATCTGTCACATTTACAAGCACCAAAACGGTGTTTATTGTTTGAATTTCGTAATTAGAATAGAGTTGAGAATTTGTTTCATATCAATAGTAACCCTGTCTTTCTGTCTGTGTCAGTGTCCTCTTTGCTTCTCGATTTTTCTCTGCATGAGAAAATGGATGTGTGGCGTGAGAGCGTGTAAAAAGTGACAATTGCATGAGTCATGGTGAATTCGTGAGAGTTGGCAGCCCTGCGTATTCAGTTTGTAAATGTTTTTGGCTTGTGCTGCCGCGGTCTTGTTCATTTGCCATGGTGTTTGTGTATCTCTATGGCAAACACTGAGCCCGTTCGGAACTACGGGAGCCCAGAGGGGAGCGTCGGCGGATGTTAAAGAGAAAACCGATTTTCATTCAAACAAGTCGACGTAAACATATCGAGTTAATCGATAAAATCGATTTATCGCCCAGCCCTAATATATATATTAGTATGTTAACTACAAATGCCCTTGTCAGAACAAAGGCTGTTTTATAATTCCAGTATGTTTTAAATTTGTGACAATTAGCCTGCGTTTTAGTGCATTTATTGTGTATTTTGATATGATTTAAAAATATATATATATCAGGTCAATAAAAAATATATTAAAAAATAAACCCTAAATGAGACAAAATTAATTGATTCAAAAAGTGTGACAACTATTTTCGTGGGTGAGCAGCGACGCAAAACATACCTGATCTTGACATCTTCATACCAGGCTATAATGTGTTTTGTCAGGACAGAGCTACCAGGGGTTGTGGTGTAGCTATGTATGTTAAGGATTATCTGCAATGTACTGTTGCTCTGTCAAAGTCAGTTCCTAAACAACTTGAAATACTGGTACTAAAGCTTAGGCTGTCAACTACTTTCTCTCTCTCTGTTGCTGTTTGCTATAGAGCACCTTCAGCTCCAGCCACTGCACTCACAGCCTTTAGTCAACTCCTAGCTCCATACATATCCTCTGAGTTTGTCCTTATGGGTGATCTAAACTGGGATATGATCAATCCCACCGATACAGTTTTACAACAGTTTGATGCTCTAAACCTTACTCAAATTATATCTGAGCCCATCAGACCTAATCCTAAATCTTCCTCATCATCCACTCTGATTGACCTTCTTTTTGACGAACAACCCAGTCAACAAGTTTTCAGTCAAATAAGTGATCACTGCGCTATATCATGTATACGCTCTGGCCTGTCATTGAAAAGGCCCCCAGTAATTGTAACCAAGCGCTCTCTGAAAAATCTTGACATGCAAGCTTTTCTCCAAGATGTTGCGGCTGTGTCCTGGGACAGAATTAATTCCTTTACCTCCTTGGAAGCGACATGGTCTTTTTTCAAAAACACCTTCAGTCTGACTATGATTAAGCATGCCCCTCTGAAAAAATTTAGAATCAAAAACCGATATAGTCCCTGGTTTTCCAATGACCTGGCTGAGATTATTCATCATAAAAATGACCTCTGGTGAAAGGCCCGCTCCACCCAATCGCCAGCTGACTGACTGGCCTTCCGTCAATGCAGAAATAAAGCAACACAGGTTATCAGAAATGCCAAAATCTCTCATTTTAAAGAGAAACTCACCACATGTGGCAGTGCACTGATGCTAGGGCATTCTGGAAAACAGTCAAGGTAATGGAAAATAAAGTTATTTCCCCCCATTTACCAATTTCTATGATATTTAATGATACTATTATTACTGAAAAGTCTCAGATGGCCTCACTTCTAAACCATCACTTTATTAATGCAACTCAATCATTTTTAATGTCAAACTGTAATCCAGTTTCAATGGACACTTCAGTTGCTACCTTAGCAGATCTCCAACTTTCTTCATCAAGTATCAGTGGCTTCTCCTTTACGCGTCTTTCCACCTCTGAAGTCCAGGATGAACTCACCAAGCTGAATACAAACAAATCTGCTGGTCTTGATGGTCTTGATCCCATGTTCTTAAAAGCAGCAGCCTGTATTATTGCCGCTCCCGTCACAAGACTATTTAACATGTCCCTACAGCTCTCTGAGTTTCCTATTGATTAAAAAATAAGCCATAATTTTTCCCCTTTTCAAATGGGGTTCTGAATCTGACCCAAATTGTTATCGCCCAATGTCCATCCTACCATGCCTTGCCAAAGTTCTGGAGAAGCTCACCCAAAAACAGTTAAATGATTTCCTGGATAAGAATCATACATTATTTGACATGCAATCTGTTTTTTGGACGGGACATTGGTGCATAACAGCCACTACAAAGGTCCTTGATGATGTAATTACAGCATTAGACAGTAAGCAAGTCTGTATTGCCACCTTTATAGACCTCGCCAAGGCCTTTTTTATTCCGTCGACCATATGATCCTTTTACATAGGCTTACCATTATTGGTCTGTCCACCTCTAGCTGTGATTGGTTTGCCAGTAACCTCACTAACCGTGTCCAGCAATTGAAGGTTGAAAACATCATGTCAGACCCACTTATCATCTCTAAAGGTGTGCCTCAAGGCTCCATCCTGGGCCCAACCCTTTTTTCTATTTACATCAATGACATAGCCAGAGCTGCTGGCACCTCCCGGATTCACCTTTATGCAGACGACACCATTTTGTACTCAGTTGGTTCCTCTCCCAAGTCTGCGGCTTCAAGTCTTAAACTCAGCTTCTCCTCTATAGAGCAGTTCTTTGACAATCTCCATCTCTGTATTAACACCAGTAAGACAAAATGTATCCTTTTTAGCCGAAAACCTGTTACCAAGACTCCACTTACAATCACCTGCATGAAAGGTATGGCTCTGGAGTATATCAAAACATATAAATACCAAGGCATTTGGTTGGATTCATCCCTGTCATTCATTACACACATCAATAACCTTCAAACAAAAGTCAAAGCTAGACTAGCCTTTCTTTTCCGCAATAAAGCTTCCTTTACTTATGCTACCAAACGCACCCTCGTTAAGATGATAGTACTGCAAATTTTGGACTATGGCGATATTATTTACAGAATGGCACCAAACACACCCCTAAAAAAACTTGATCAATCAGCCATCCGTATTGCCACTAATGCATCCTTTCACACTCATCACTGTGACCTGTATAAACTGGTGGGCTGGCCCTCCCTTAATACACGGCGGCTCTATCATTGTTTTCTTTTCATATACAAGACAATCCTGGGCAAGACCCCTCTCTATCTGTCATCTCTTCTTCATGCCGCTCATAACACTTATCACACAAGATCAAGTAATTTTATTAAGTTTAGTACCCCCCCCCCACCACCTTTTTCTACTACCTTTGGACGTAATACCTTCCGCTTCGCAGCAGTACATGATTGGAACATACTACAAAAAACCCTGAAACTTACGTCTCTAATCCCAACCTCCACCTTTAAGCAGAATCTCCAAAACAACATAGTTGACTCTTGTTCCTGCTGACAATCCTGAACCATGTTTATATATACTTACTGAAGCACTTTATTGTTTTTGTTTTTTTGTTTTTTCCTTTGCTGTCTACCTCTCTTATTTTAATTGCTTGTTCTGTGTGTCATGTGTATGACTATGTAGTACAGTTGTAGTATGTTATATTTATTTCTGTAGCCTCTTGGCCAGGTCATGTTTGTAAATGAGAAGTGGTTCTTCTCAAACAGTTTACCTGGATACATAAAGGGTTAAATAAAATAAATAAAAAATACCTCGTCCGTCCCACATGGCGGCAGACGTGAGTCGACAGACACACAGTGGTGATGTTATGTGGATCGGCCGTTACCTCACTGACCCGAACAATGAGAAGAGATGCTGCTGACTCGCTCTGATTCATTCACAACACACTGCATCCTGTTTGAATGCTTATATAGTGTACAACTACATTTATATTCAGAATAAAGCCAGATTACACGGTAGAGCAAAAATCAAACCCATTCAAATTTAAATCTGCTCCAAGCCCTTAAAAGGACAATTCATCAGAATATAAAAATTCTGCCACCATTTACCCATCATGTCGTTCTTAACGCGTACGAAAACACAAAATGTTTGGAAGAATATTGGTGACTGACAGTCTCTGTCGCAGTTTCCTTTCATTGCCTTTCCTTTCATTCCCACACAATGAAAGTGAATAGTGACTGAGATCTGCCATTATGTCCACATCTGCTTCTGCGTTGCATTAAAGAAGTCATAGGCTACGTATTTTGAACATGATGATGACTTTTATTTCTGAGTGCGCTATTCCTTGATTATCGGCTAAATAAACACTTTATACAGACCAAAACAATGCCCCTTCGAAAGAAAATCACACAGCAAATGTCCCACAAACGCAAATACCTCGCCCAGAGCTCCGCCCACCGGGGGAGGAACCAATACATCGCCTAAACGCCAGCAGCGAGAATAATACTTCACAGTCCGAAATACAGAAGCGACAGAACAGTCTTCAGTGGCCGCGGTAGATGTGCGACTCCAAACGGGAGGCACAGTGACTGCGATAAAAAAAGGGACAGGACACACTCAGAGGTAAGACGCCCAGGTCTTTTAGTGTCCACTAGCTGGTTTCATTTACGCGAAATTTGATTTCTGAGCTATTTACCTGACGACTTGTTGTTGAAGGAGTTTGTGTCTCGTGCTACAATTACAGTCCAAAGTTTAGCGAGTTAATGAAAGGTATCACAATAAACAATGCAGAGAGGACACTTCAAAGACATCGTTGACTTAGCGTCTACTGTAAAGAACTAGCCTATATTAGGCTACAGTAAATAGTGATTTTTTTTGTTGCACGTTACCCCCAAATGTCTTCGTTAGGACAAAGGCTGTTTTATAATTCTAACACTGTTATTATTTTCATTATTTAATAATGATGATGATAGCCTAATAATAATAATTATAATCACTAATCTTCATGAGCTCTTCTATTAAGAGTTTGTGCTTCATGCATCAATTACAGTTCAAACTTTAAATGAGCTAATGAAAATGTCAACACAGTGAGGACGGTGAGATGACACCTAAAATACATCAGAATGAGAGTCTTTAATAAAAAGATGTTGTGTTAGCCATTTTCCCGTTTTACCTCCAGTGTCTTAGTTGGGACAATTTTTTTAAAAATAAAAAATATTTTAAAAGCTGTGGGGATTCTAACACATAGGTTTGTGTCTTTCACAGGGAGAATGCCAGCTAAAACAATTAACTCCGATTTGGAGTTTGACTCCTTGCAGCCGTGTTTTTACCCGGACGAGGATGACTTCTACTTCTGCAGACCAGACGCTGCACCGCCTGGAGAGGACATCTGGAAGAAATTCGAGCTGCTGCCCACTCCTCCTCTGTCCCCGAGCCGGGCAGCGCTTCCAGGGGATCCGGGGGAGCTGGGCGCGGTGGCTGAGGATTGCTCGCTGATGGGTTTTGGATTAACGGACCCGTACTGGGCTTCCGAGCTTCTGCTCTTACCGGAAGACGATATTTGGGGGGCGCCTGACGGAGACCTCTTCGGCTCAGTTTTGGATACTACGGACAATTCCATCATCATTCAGGACTGCATGTGGAGCGGCTTCTCGGCACGCGAGAAATTGGAGCGGGTGGTGAATGAGAAACTCGGGAAAGCCGTCTCTGCTTCTACCGGTACTGAAGCCGGTAAAGACACGACAGTCAAGCCGCCGGAAATGAGCCACTCTATACCGGAGTGTGTGGACCCTACCGTAGTTTTTCCTTATCCAGTCAACAAAAGAAACGAGAGCAGCAGCAGCCAAAGTGTGACACAGCTGAGGAGCCAACCACTGCCTCCAGTCAGTGCAGAGGAGACTCCAAGCGACTCTGGTAGGTGTCTCCTTACATGCTGTTAATGTAAAGATAGTAAGTTGAGTGTTCGTACTAAACTCTATATGAAAAACCGTTATTAATAATCATGAGCAGCAGCAGCAAATTATGATGGTGGTGATGCTGCTGCTAAAAAGTTTGGCAGTCTGGCCTCGTTTGTAAGTGGTGATTGAGTTAATTGTTGAATATCATATGACAGACCCTGAATCGGATTAGTGTGTGACATTCCAGAGTGTCTTTCACACACAAGCGCGCGCGCGCACACACACACTCAGTAGTAGAAAGTAGTAGTAGTGGGCGGTGATGGGGAATTTATGTAATAATAGGCTACTCGATCTGCATACCCAGTAGATGGCGGTAATATTTGATCTTGTCCGTGATGTCGAGCCATTTGGCTGATTAGCTCTTGGTTAAAGATTTAATGCAGAGAATAGCCTCACTGAGCCATATTAAATAGGAAAACATGTCCTTATCTGCCATCCATTAATCCATGGGAATTTATTAGGTCATTGGATTTGGTTTCTTATGACATGCAAAATTGTTTTGAAACATAAACGTTATTTTAATAAGTATTATTTTCTATTTAATTATTTATTTATGTTTCAGATTGAGAGCTCTTAATGGTATAAAACCACATGCTCAGATGTTTGGGGTGTGTGAGCGAGGGCAGATTTCATAAAAGCCAAGCCCCTAAATTCAGTGCCCCCCAATAAGTCGCTTCCCTTCTAAATGAGGACTTGTTTCAAATGCAAATCCCAAACGACAATCACACGTGGGTGAGAGAATAAGAGCTGGCACTGGGTACCAGCATGTTATAAAGGAGGCATGCGAGTGCATCTACGAGAAAGACAAACCCCCCTTCCTACCCATTGGTCTAAGCTTGGCAGGCAGAGAATCTTCCAGGGAGGTGCAGTGAATGATAATCACCAGAAAAAAAAAGACGAGGAAGGAAAAAAAGAGATGATGGGTCATCTCTCTTTACAGGGTGACGGCTTTGAACAAGCAGAGCCTTTCCTCCAGCTGTCTGCTTGGCTCTTCTCCAGGGCAGCGGCTTAAGACACCATCAGATCAGTGTTACTCGGCAAAGCCAGCGAATAATTGGTCCACACGATTACAATGCTAGTTTTTCCCGCCTGTGCTGTTATCCCTTTTCGCGGCAAAGCAGTGGAAAAGGGGAACGCACTGACTGTGTTCTGCTGAACTGTGTTCTGTTGGAGACTAAATTGCCTGGTTTGGTCTCTCCTTAACGCTGGCAGACGGTTTCCTGTAGGGAACTTTTGAAGTGAGAGGCTGTGGGCTCCAGTAAATGCCAAACAGTCTTCATGTGTGGCTTAGCTGATAATCACGTCCATTATCTCATAAACAAAGCTCTCGGGCGTCACACTGAGGACATTTTGCCATCTAAGCTTACAGTAACTTGAAATGTGTCACCAAAAGGCACCAGGCGAAATGTCTAAATTGACAGCAAAACAGCTTTTTGTAAGAAAATATGACATGACGAAATGCCCATGTACTTGCAAACCCCCTTATTAGACGCCGTAAATAGAGGGTGTGTGTTAAAGTACAAAGTCAAATCAAAGGTGGTCCAGTCTGGGAAGAAACCAGCTCCTCTGTGTTTGACAGAGCGTGTTCAGATGATTGCATTGAGCAATTGTCTCATCTGCCCACACAAAGACATTAACTTGTGCACACACCCAGAGAAAACACCGGCATGTTTCCGTTAAGAGCGCTTGTTCATACCTGTGTACCTCCAGAGGAATGGTTGCACAACAAATCTGCTAACCTAAATCTCCTTCTCTTCCTCTAGATGATGATGAAGACGACGACGATGATGATGATGAAGACGATGAAGACGATGAAGAAGAGGAGGAGATCGACGTCGTCACGGTAGAGAAAAGGCGTTCCATCACCAGCAAGATAAACGCCACTGGCCTGTCTGCCGTCTCAAACTCTCAGGCGTCCACAGGAGGGCGGTTGGGCTCAGGGGTGAGCAAAGCTCCACAGGAGCTCATTCTGAAGAGGACGGCGACAGCCTCTATCCACCAGCAACAGCATAACTACGCAGCCCCATCCCCTTACTCCGACCAGCAAGACGTACCTAGCGCTCCCCCGAGCAAGAAACTCAGAACCGACAACAGCACTATAACTCTACGCACTGGCAAGAACCAGAACTATTCCCCGAACTCCCCTACTAACAGTGTACCAGGACAGCGCATGAGGAAGAGCGATTCCAGCAGCCCGCGATGTTCCGACTCGGAGGACAGCGAACGGCGGCGCAACCACAACATCTTGGAGCGCCAGCGGCGCAACGACCTGCGCTCTAGCTTCCTCACTCTGCGCGACCATGTGCCTGAGCTGGCACGCAACGACAAGGCGGCGAAGGTGGTCATCCTGAAGAAGGCCACCGAGTACGTCAGTTCCCTTGAGGCTCAGGAGCTCCGACTCCAGCAGGAGAAAGACAGATTGCAGGGCCGACGACAACAGCTCCTCCGCAGGCTCGAGCAGGCCAGGACTCGCTAACCCTAAACGCTCATTGGCTGAATGCCTTACGGCTAATGGTCGGCGTCAAATGACGAACGACAAAGCACTAAGGCTTACGGCCCAAAATGAATTCTAGGGACACTCACTGCTGACACTTTTTTGCACATTTTTTGACGTCAAGAATGTTTCAGGTTTACTTTGTCACCCCAATCACAACGATGAGGGAAGGTGCTTACCGGTAAACCCAACTTCCCCTTAATGACAAGACCCTTATGAACACAGTTTTCAATACGCGATTGGGTCGATGAACTTTGCGTTCACGCTCTTCCTGCAAAATGGACACTAAGCAAATGACACGAGACACTTCGAATGGCTATAATCTCTCACACCTCACTGGTGCTAGATCTCATGGATGTACCTCTGCGCACCTTGATGTCAGACACTTTTGTAAATAGATTAGATTTTAAAAGAACATACACTCAGTCTGCCTTGTTTTTGTATACGATTATTGTCTTTTGGTTTTTTTTATAAAGATGTCAAAAGCTGCCAATAACTAGACTGGAAGTTTATATACCTTTAACAAGTACTGTAAGACCTCAATTTTTGAGGATTTTTGTAATATAAGGACACATTGTTTTGTTTTTGGATTCTTTTGTCTTATAATCTCTCTGTTATGACACGCTTTACTAATTCCTACATTTATGCTTTAGTGTGCTTCTGATACATACTAAATTTGATACTTATATTTTCGTATGAAAATGAGTTCTGAGTAGATATCACTTTATCCTGTTTTTATTCTTTTTCTACCTTAATTTCTTTTGTACAGAAAATTCCTTCTATCTCCATTTATAAGGCTTCTATACTTTACTGTCTTTCTCTTTCTTTGTTTATATATTTGTAAGTATTGGGTTCATAGAACTGGGTCATTGGAAAAAAAGTGTTTTTTCTCCTTTTCTATAATGTACATTGAGTGCTGCGACTCACGGCACTTTGAAATACCTCATTTTGAAAAATAAATAGACATTTTGAAAACAAAAGAGCTTGTTGTAAAAGGATGAGTGCTTCTGTATAACCGCTGGTGGTGTTTGAGTCCTGTCAGGTATTGAGAAACTATATGCTGAACTGCATTTCAGACATGCTTGAAAGCCCCTCTGTGGGCGGCAACATCCATATTTCAAACAGCCCTGAAAAAACTTGCTAAGTTATGACTTTCAGGGGGATTATGATTTTGAAAGCAAAAACCCAGTTAAATCATTTTGTCAAATAAAAATACCCATGTCACTCATTTGAGGCATAAAAAAGGAGCTGTCCAAGTGTAGTTTTTCTATAGATCACGTTGTGTGTGTGTGTGTGTGTGTGTGTGTGTGTGTGTGTGTGTGTGTGTGTGTGTGTGTGTGTGTGTGTGTGTGTGTGTGTGTTTTCTATCCCAGTGGGGACTTCAACCTGAATGCACAAAGACTCATGGGGACTTGTGTCACCGTGGGGACCTAAATTGAGGTCCCCATGAGGAAACATGCTTATAAATCATACAGAATTAGTTTTTTTGAAAATGTAAAAATGCAGAAAGTTTTCTGTGATGGGTAGGGTTGGTGTAAGGGGAATATACAGAATATACAGTTTGTACAGTATAAAAACCATTACATCTATGGAGAGTCCCCACAGTAAACCAGACGTGTGGACTGGTAGGGCCTACTGTAAACTTAAATTGACGAAATTTGAATCAAATCTATATACTATAATTTATTTTCCATACAAACCTCGTATCTTCTGCATGTTTTGGGGCCTTTTCCCCTCTTTTCTATTCAACATTTCCTGTTTTTCATTCGTCAAGCCTTTCTCCCTCCATCTGCCTCGCTATGAAGAGCGATCTGGTTGACCAAGCCCTCTCTCACAAAGGACAACAAGTATCTCCCTCGTAATTCTCTCTCTCTCTCTCTCTCTGTCAGTTGATTTTGAAATCGGCAGGGCACATCCACATGCACTTTCAGGCACTCATACACAAAAACAAACGCTGGCGCACACACACTCGACGCGAGTGGATAAGAAAGCGTGCGCTGCGCACACTCAGACTGGCCCCCGCAGCTTCTTACCTCATTGTTCTGCACGTTACCATGGAAACTGGAGCAGCTGCAGCGTGGCAGACTTCAAGTGCGAGTGTGTTTTATTCTATTTGTGCATGTGTGTACGTGCGAAGGGTACGTTGGGGCGTCTTTTGTGAGGAGGGCATCGTGACCTGTGCGTCTAATGTCCTGCTGGACTGAGAAACTGGTTCGTGTTTACTAACTTCGGTCACATGGCCTGGAAGCTGACAAAAGCCCCGCCCACCAATGTGTCACAGTTAACGTTTTTCTCTGGTCCAGCATAAACAGATATAATTATAATTCTGCCCTGCAATACATGCTACAGGAGAAAGAAGGTTTGGCGGGATACACAGAGAATAAGAGACCATCGATTATAAACTGGACCGTCTAGACTGTTTGGTTACATAACAGTCTGTGTATGTGTATGTGCGTGTCTGCGATGTTTGGTCCCCAGGATGAGGTAACCATGGGACCCCACTGTGCCATCTGGCCCATGGCTTATCCTGCCTGGTTATGGAAAAAAACAAAAACAAAGCCTCGAGCTAAGACAATAACACACCACCATGTGTAAACTGATAGACTTGGTCACTGTACAAAACACTGGTTGTATCTTATTTAGATTTTCAAACCTAAGATTTTGCACAGATATAGGGTGAATCTGTGTAAAAATCTGATCATTTGGAATTTTTTTATTTTTTATCATTATTATTATTATTATTATTATTATTATTATTATTATTATTAGATATGCAGCTAAAATTTATAGGAATAGTTCACCCAAAAATGAAATTTCAAAAAGTCAATGGTGCCCCAATATTGGTTACAGACATTCTTCAAAATACCGAATTCTTTTGTGTTCAGCAGAACAAAGAAATACAGGTTTGGAACAAACTGAGGGTGAGTAAATGATGACAGAATTTTAATTATTTGGTGAACTATCCCTTTAACTCCTCACATACTAAACAAAATTCTACACACAATAATAAATATTTTAAAAAATTCAATATCTCCACTACATATATATAAATAATACAACTTATTAAAAAACTATGTAACTAACTTAATTTGATTGAAATAAAATAAAAAAGACATTTGTTTACATTACATTCAGTACATTTTGAGATAAATAAATAGTATATACATTTGATTTAAATAAATGATTAAAATAATAAATTCTGATCTAAAATAAATCTGATTTATACATTAAAAACAAATGATTAAAATTAAAAATGTATACATTTAATACATAAATTGACTAAAATCAATAAGCAAAATGTAAAATTGAAATAAATAATACATCTAACAGTAAAGTACTGTTGTATTTAAAAAACTAATTTGAAAATGAATATTTTCCAAATAATATTTTACACATATTTATAATATGAAGTTTGAAGTAGTCTTTTTACATACAAAACATATACGGTAGCTGCCTTTAACATTTTAGGATGGGGGTCGCATGAGGATATTTGTGGGTCCGTGGCATCTAAAAGTTTGAAAACCACTGCACTACACTATAAAAAAGAAAATGAAGAAATGTTGAATGCTTAATTGAAAACATACCAATATTCACCATTTATGTCACGTGTATGTTCTTTTTTTTTCTTCCTCAAACATGAGTTATTTCTCTCTGATTGATATGTACTGGCCTCAGACACCATGTTGAACTATAATAAACTTGGAGACGACGGCTCCATATTACATGACTGTATGATTGTTTATGGTATGGTTAAATATGTGTGCTGAAGTTTGAATCAGTCTCAGAAGGGGTTATGAAGTTCAGTCAGCGGAAATCTGTTCAAAGCACCATCAAAACCCATCGGCCATAAAATGCTCATAAAATAGGAAAATGAAAATACAATAAAACGCAATAAATATAATTGATAAACATAACATTAATGTGCTCTAATGCGTAAATACATCTGACATTTCATATATTAATGTTTATGATTTGACTTTTTTCTTCCCTTTCAAGACAGAATGTCACATACCAGACACACAAGCTGTTTTGGTTCACAGTTTATTTGTATTTTCTCAGCACAACAATAGACAGCATTGCATCACACTCTTGTGTCTGTATATTCATTTATGTTAATGTGCTTTCTCTCTTCTTTTTTCCTGCAGATCAAAATCTGGATACCTTACTATATCTTCCATAATTTGCCAAATAAATACAACAAATTATTTTTTTTTTTTTAAATATAACAAAATCTCAAAAGCTGAATTTTCAGCAGCCATTACTCCAGTATTTTGTCACATGATCCATAAGAAATTATTCTAATATGGTCAATAAATAAGAAACATTTTTTATTATTATTGCCGTTAAAAACGATTACGCTCATGCAATTATTTTTGTGGATACTATGATTAAAAAAAATTCAGAATTCTTTGATAAATAGAAAGTTCAAATGAACAGCATTTACTTGAAATATATATTTTTTGTAACAATGTAAAAGTCTTTACTGTCAATTAAAGTACGCCTATTAATTTCTATAAAAAAAATACCCACACCATACACACACCATATGTACACACAGACACAGACTTAACTTGAGGATAAATAGATCCTCTGGTAGAATATTGTCCTCTGGAATGTTCACACGGCAGCTGTATTCAACAGATTAACTGTGCCGTGGCATATTTCAGTGTTAGCCTGTCAATCATCTATATGTGTGGGGACCAGCGCTTGTTGTGGAGTAACAGGATGGACAACATATGGAAAACTGGAGACAGACTAAAGACAGGGTTTAAAACAAAAGCCAAAGGCACAACAACATGCTCTGATTCTTATCAACCAGCACAGTCAGAAATGTTGTAATCCTTATAACATGCAGAGTTGCCACCCAAACAAAAGGATGCCAGCTTTAAAAATGCCCCTCACTGGATGGGCACTGTCTCCAGGGGGGCAAGAGGAGAGGGAGGGGGTGCCATCTGTTCTGGGTCAGGTGCAGAATGTGGTAATATGTGTAGTGTAGTAGTGAGAGAGAAAGAAGATTCATGTGTGATCAAACTTTACCAGTGTGTAGCAATTACCATACAGATGGCAGTGCCCTGTAAATGTCACGCACCTTTCCTCACTCTCTCTTCCTTTTTCACTCCCTCAGAAAATCATCCATTATGTTTTCTTTTTTAACAAATTTTCGTTTTAACCTCCAGCACGTGTGCAAACACAGCCTTTCATCCATGACACAATGAGTCTGACCTTAGCATCACACCACAAACCCACAGGAACACGCATATACACACACAAACACACACACATGTCTGGTTTACTATCTTTGTGACTCTCCATAGACTGTATATTCGGTATATCCCCCTTACACTAACCCTACCCCTAATTCCACCCATCACAGAATAAAATATGCATTTTTTCATTTTCAAAAAAAAAAAAAAATTCTGTATGATTTATAAGCTTGTTTACTCATGGGGATCTCAATATAGGTCCCCATGGTGACACAAGTCCCCATGAGTCAGTGTGCATTAAGGTTAAAGTCCCCACCGCGATAGAAAACCATGAATACACACACACACACACACATAAATAGAAGCAGCACACCCTCCAAATGTGGTTGATTTCAACTAATGTTTTATTCTGTTTCTGTCAGAGCTGCACCATGATGATTATTAATGTTGATTACTTTGCGATTTAGTGCTCAGTTATTACCAATTAATAACTGGTGCTCATTTATTAATAATGGTTCTAATAATTATCAATGTTAATTGCTTAATATATTTGTGGAAACCGTGATGGATTATTTGATGATTAGAAAGTTCAAAAGAAAGGCATTTATAATAGAAATAAATTGTAAAATTACAAATGTATTTATTGTCACTTTTGATTAAATGTGTCCTTTCTGAATAAAAATATTAATATCTTTCTATATTTCTTTTTTTCTTTTTTCTTTTTAAATCTTACTTATCCCTAACCTTTGAATGGTAGTGTAGCCTATCAACGGTTTATAGAAAATATTAATCAACAAAAACTGTTTTCAACTTTGATAATAAGAATAAATGAGCACCAAATCAGCCCATTATGATTTTCAAATGATCATGTGACACTGAAGACTGAAGTAATGTAATGATGTAATGTAATTGATTCAGTAATGATGCTGAAAATTCAGCTTTGCCATCACAGGAATAAATTACTTTTAAAAGGATATTAAAACAGGAAACAATAATTTTAAATTGTAATGATATTTCACAATATTACTGTTTTTATTGTACTTTTCATCAAATTCATCAGCATAAGAGACTTCTTTCAAAAACATTAAAGAATCTTAATTATTTCAAACTTTATTGTATATTATGTAATCGCTGTAGCCATAATTGCAATAGCGATTATTATTCCATTAATTGTGCAGCCGCAGTATATTAAGTGTTGATATTGATCATCTTGTTTTCGTAACAGACTAATTTAGCAGTTCTGTTGAAATGATGACCTCATTACACCATCTAAACTGTGATCATGTCCGGTACTGGTTGGTCCATAATATGTACTCCAGATGTTGCCAGGGGATTTTAGGGTCATAACTCAAACTACCCTGTAAAAAAAACTCTTACCTTTTGCCCTGAGAGTAATGAGCGCTACACTATATGTGTGTACTTTGTGTGTCAAAACCATCATTCTTACACAAAAGTTTGTGTACAAATGTGCTTGGTCTGATTTATTATTTTTTTGTCACTGTATAAACTAAACTTACCATTTCTGAGAACATTACGGCAAATGACACATAGCCGGGTCCTATAGCTTAAATAAACCACCAGGACAAATGAGTTAATTCAGCAGCACATGCTAAATGAGACAGATTATGAGCCACAAAATGAAAGATACCATTTCTAAAATGTTTTTCAAATTTTTCTTTTAACATAAAAACCCCATTTTGAAGCAAACATCTTTACATTTTAAAAAAGGGAGCAGAAGACTCCTGAGAGGTCTGACCTGTCCAAACTAAAGATGAAATGCCCATTTCATGCTAATTAAAGTCCCATCTACTAGGTTTGATCTCCGTGACCTAACAGAATAGCACCTTTAACCTAGTGTGAGACACACTTATGAACACTCTGATGCGGGATGATATAGCGGACTAGAGATGGCACAGGCCTTTCAGCATTACACAAGCCTGAAGAGAAGGGCAGAGGTTAGGAAAGCAAGCGTAACAATTCAGGGCTGGTAGGGGGCGGCGCTATTGTTCAAATGTCCTGATCTCTCCGGCTCTGACAGTTATCTGTCTGTTTGATCACAGAGAAGAAGTTGGAGCTTCTAAGACAAATGTAGGACAGCCCTCAAAGGAAATCAGCATAATGAACCTCAGTGAGGCGACTGACTGCCATTAGTTTAGTGTGTGTGTGTTTGTGTGTGTGTGTGTGTGTGCGTGTGTGTGTGTGTGTGTGTGTGTTGTGGAACACACTCAAGGGCAGTGATTTAGTGCTTCATAAGTTACTTCACTGTATTGATTAGTACCAGTACATTGTAGTTGTAAACAGATTTTCTGAAAACCTTCCTTTTTGGCAATTGTTTTGTAGTCAATCAATTATTCTGTCCTGATTGACAAGATTTTATTTATGTTTAGGGTCCCAGAGACCCCAGTGCTATATGTGTAATTGATAATAAAATTACCAATAATTTTCCTTTTAAATTATTTTAATATGTTCTTCTGAACTAATGAAAACCCAGCGGACCGAATACATAATAAACAATTATATATATATATATATATATATATATATACATATATATATATATATATATATATATATATATATATATATATATATACATTTTTTTTATCAATTAATAAAAAACATACATTATATGAATCAAATAAATTAAATAAGAAAATTAATTGTATTTATTTAAGTTTTGACACATTATAATTGAGAACATTTGAAACCGGTATGGGTTCTGGTGCTGTTTTGGGTTTTTTTTTTAGGTAGGGTTCTGGGGTCAAACACATCACAGAGGTTAATTTTTGAAATGTGAAATAAAATGTTAGCTAATCTTTGCATGTAAAAGTTAACAAAAAGTAATACATAAATAAATAAGCGGATCATATACAGACCAGCAAATTGATGATTCAACTGCATCCAGTTCCATATGTGAAAAAAAAACTATTTCTTCAGGGGTTGAGAGGAGAATATAGGCCATTACCAGCCTGTCAGTCCTTCTGATGGATCACAGCACAATCTAATCACATACGCCTGGTACCCTCACCGCACACATGACACGAACACATTCGCCCAATTAAGAGAACCTCAAACAAATCCAGATTAGTTCAAGTGCCTTATTTTAAGGGATCTGTTTCTCTTCCTGACCCCCGTTCACACAGCATCAAAGATGAATTCTATTATTTTACGGTGGACTCCAGGCTAGGTTGGTAATCATTCATTTGAGACAGAAGTCCAGGCCAAGGAGGGCAATATACGACCCAGCTGATAACATATACTAATTCAACTAATTAACCTTTCTTTTTTTCCTTATGATTTTTGTTAAATCAGATTAATGAATTAGCATACTTAATTTGAAGCGCGCATCCCATTTCCCCAGCTTAACAGCTGTTGAATGTTAAAACAGCATTGTTGAAAATTTAAATCAGCAGTCACAATCAAATCACAGCGACCTTTTTGGATTCAATTTGCATATTTCCCAGCAGTCAGCAACTCCTCTTATATGACGCTCAAGGTTAATTGTGTTGGAATCGCAGTCATGCAAATAAATACTCTGAATTCATGCAGAATGAAGACATTCAGGCAGTGCTGCTTGGTTGCTTTGAGTGAGATTCGGAATGTGTACTTGAGTGAAATGAGCCATATCTCAAATCTATGTAGCTGTTGATATAATTATAATAGATGATGAATGATTCTTACTTTTGTAAGTCATTCTGGGGGGAAATCATCTGCTTAATGCCTTAATTATTCTTTCTTTTTTCTTAACATGAATGTTACGATCAAATATTCACATATTATGTATTTATTCTCCTTTTATCTCCCTTCCCCCAAATGAGAGTTGATTAGGTGTTAAACAGCACATTCACAGCTAATTGCAAAACCTGTAATTGTAGGCTTGTGAGGTTGTAAGGTAACACATGGTGCCATTAAAACTGTTGAGTGTGCACTTGGATGAGCACTCTGAAAGACAGAAGGCAAAAATGTCATTTCATTGGAGCGTGTTTTTTGCCCATGTTAAAACTAATTCAGACTGGGGTATTGCTAACTGGAACTAAAAATTATTGAAAATAATTTTCTGTAATTGAAAATAAAGCTAAAATAAAGTAGATGAAAAGTGTAAACTTGAAAAACTTATACAAAAATTAGAAGTTATAAAATCATAAAAGTTTAAGTTGACATACTAAAATTACCTTGAACTGTAATTAAAGATAAAAAAGAATTGAGAAACAGAAACTAATAAAAATGACTAAATCACATGACAAAACTACTAAAACTTGAACAAAAATTCAAATGAAAACTGAAACTATAAAAATAAAATGTAACTCAAAATATCAATAAATACTATAATAGCATATGAATTATACTATTAACTGATACTGATACTTATACAGAACTGGTAACACTTACATGTTCTGTTAAACTAAAAAGAGAAAAGATTGATAAGAAACCGGTTACAATTTGAATGTTAAAATGCATAGACATTTTAAGAAAGAAATCATTTATGTGTTGAGAGTGTGTTGACAGTCTGTGTATATGGTGGAGCTCCAGAAAACCAGTAATGATGTGGCTTTGACAGTTAAAGATATGAAAAACAAAAAGGCGGGAATTAAGAACCCTAAACTCTAACACAAAGAACCATTTTAGCATAAAACGGTTCTTCCGGACGATGTGGTTCTAAATAGAACTGCTACTACGTGTAAAGAACCTTTTCAAAAACATTTTTTTTTTAGTAGATAGGCTACTTAAACTCTGGATTCATCTATATTTTACAGGAGAAAAAGAAATGTTTGTAAACAATGACACTTACTCCCTCCTCAAAATCTACAATAGTCATTGCAGAAGAATATTATCCTTCAAGTAATTTTGGCCTCTTTTCCTGACATCAACATGCAATGATTAATAAAGCACATACTCAAAGTTTACTTCCAGCAACATACTGTTTGTTGGTACATTAAAATAAAGAAGTATTTTTGAAAGCAACAGTGTGTGTAGACAGTTTGTACTTTGTTTTTTACTGTTTTGTATTTAATCAACATTAAGTAACATACTGACAGTAATGTACGTAGTAATGAAATCAGAGACTCTCCCCTTGAGGTGAGATCACAAGTGGTCACAGAAAATACGTTTGAGACTCATTTCACTTCCAGGTCTAAATGGCGATCTGTCTGGGCTGACCAATTACTGTATGTTTGAATCACCTGAGATGGATCTTAAAACCAAATGTAAACAGGGCCATATTTTATACGTATATGCCATTAAGGTTAATAACGATACAATCGGGTATTTAGACTGAAATCGATGAGTTGCTGAATAAAGCACATTTTAAATAGGCTACAACTGCACTAGGCCCCAGTTCATGCAAGAAGACTTCAGAGCAGATGTCACTGAACTTACAAGGACTTCAGAGCAGGTGAAAGCAAAAAGAAATCCAATCCCCTTTAAAAACACCTTTACGAAAACTCCCCTCAGAAACGGGACACCTCACCTCAAGTCTGTCATATCGAAGTCCAACACTCTCCCTGACTCACCATTTAAAACTTAAAACATCAAAGTCCCTCCTTAACAATGAGGCACAACAGCTTACCCTTCAAAAGAACAGCAGAAAGTTTTTTTTTCTTGCCTTCGTCCCAAACAATGGCTTGTAAACGACAAAAGGGAAGGAAAAATAAGGGAAGGTTATGAGGAGATTCGCCCTTCACCTGCTGGGAGTAATACAATCACTTAACGACCACGACAGGCATTATAGGCCACGCTTTGGAGAAAGAAGACCACATGCTTTATGTCCGACAAAGACCTTAGATCCCGTCTAGAGTTGCACGGCCTTAAATGTACTTCCCCCACTCCACCCATCAGTAATAAGTGCCCTCAGTGCTTTCAAAAGACAACAACGGCCAGCATTGCTGTTATAACACACTTAAAGGGACAGTTCAAACTAAAATTAATTATCACTCATTACTAGTCATCATTTCCTCATCTTTGAGTTGTTCCAAACCTCAGACTTTCTTTAGTCTATATGGAAAACAAATACGTGAATATCCTGGTCACTCTTTTCACTATAAGTGTATGTCAAGATCCAAAATGACTAAAAGAGCATGATGGTTAGTTCACATGACTCGAGCATTATATTGCAAATCTTCTAAAGCCATTACATGAAAACTGGAAAAATCTTTCCCAAGAGTGAAGTGATTCAAACATTTATGAATGAATAATTATTTTGATTCTGATCATTTCAGAGAATAATTTGAACCAGTTCACATAACTGGTTTAAATGATTCGTTCACAAATTGGTCTGATTTCTGTTTGTCAAAAAAAACAACTACTGTAGGGCTTCAGATAACTTGTAGCGCAAAAGTCGCATGGACCACTTTATGATACTTTATAGAGGTTTTGTGCTTTTTGAATCATGAAAGCTTCATTCATTCATTACAATTGCACAAAAAAAACAAGTACATTATTCAAATTTTTCTTTTCTTTTTTCAAATTACTTTTGTACTGCACTGATAAAAAAAAAAGTTTGGAATGACATGAGCATTAGAAAATTTTTATTTTTGGATTAACTATTCCTTTATACAAAGTCTGAGAGAATGACAAAGAAGGTTTTAATGGAAGATAGAGTGTGAGGAGAGAAAATTGTCGAGTGGAGATAAAAGAAAGGGAAGGAAAGGGTCAGTGTCAGTGTTAGGTGTGCTTTACATTATCAAAGGCTCAGCTCATTTAACAAAAGTATGTGACATCCACAAATAAAAAGCATGCTCATGCACACACATAAATTGTGCAAACAACTCACTTTAATTCTATATTTGGCCTCTTGATTTAAAGGCACAATAGAGAGATTAAAGGGAATTATGATGGGAAAATGTTGCAAACTTGATCTGCCAAGGTGCAATGTGTTGTGTCTTTTAACCACTTAAAGCCCAAGTTTTTCTGCACCACTTGCAACACAAAATGAACCTTGAATTGTTTCCAAACAGGTTTCTCAAACATGAACCTGGAATACCATCGTAACACAGGTTATCCCACCCCAACTCTAGCCATTGCGGTTGAGCTAATTTTGCTATGTCGGTCCACTTTCAGCTATGTAGGCTACTTGTCTCTACATTAAAGTCATGTAACTGAAATAGCGACAGATATTTTCATATACATCCGAGTGAAACAGATTATCGAAAAGCAAAAAATGTGGTCAGCCTATGTTCAACATGTTGACTGATGGAGGCAGATGTGAATGTGAGCTTCCTTACAGTACTTTTTTCAAGTATCTTTATCAGAGTATTTTTATTTTGGTTAACTTTTACTTTACTACATTCCAAAGCATAATACCATATTTGTTATACTCCACTAGCCTACATCCCATAAAAACATGTTTAACGTTTCTTGATATTTTTAATTAAAGAAATCCTTACCTGCTCCAAGACGCGATAGTGGTGTCTGATTCATGAACGACCTGATTTTTTTCTAGGGCTGGGTAAAAAATATCGATTTCTCGATTTTAATCGATTCTCATTTTTACGAACCGATATCGATTCTTAAATCCCAAGAATCGATTAGTCATCCTGTTTTCAGTTGATGAATGAATGGAACATTGTAGCGCGCATCCCATCCAATAAACGCAATAATCTTTGTGCGTTGTTACTATTGATATGAAACAAAGTCTCAGATTTCAAATTACGTCCATTTTCTTACGAAATTCAAAAACATAAATACCGTTTTGGCGCTGTGGCGTGAGATCGCTCTGGCGCAGCTCAAGAGAAGCAGCAGCGCCGAGCACACATGATCTTCTCTTCCGCCTTAATATTACCAGTTACAGCGTGAAATAAACATGAATGAGCATCTGAAAGTGTGTTAAAAGATAGAGTATAACTTATCGAAATCCTTATTGTCACATGGAATCGCTCAATCAGTGTTTCAACCGAGGAAAGACGTCAGTGAAACAGCTTGTAAACAATGTCATGTAACGTCACATTTACCTCAGAAAAACCATATCCAGTGACCATGAACTCGTTAGTCAGCTAGAAAAATTAACTCTAGAGAGGAGCATTTTGCTAAATATATGCACCATATTACATATGCATTTTATGTTATTTTATAATTATTTTATGTTTTTCCATATTTAATGCGTTTGAAAAAATCTGGCAAGTTTTTATGACAGCCACCATTTCAATATTTATATTTCATATAACTTTATTATTAGAAAAATAAATAAAAGTGTAATTGTCTGTATACAAATCAGTAAATCTTTACCTTCAATATTAGGCTATAGTAGGCTAATGAAACAATTTTAATGATACAACTGACTCCCGATAGTTTACAGCAGGGGTGTCAAACTCAGTTCCTGGAGGGCCACAACCCTGCAGAGTTTAGCTTCAACCCTAATTAAACACACCTGATCCAGCTAATCAAGGTCTTCAGGATTACTAGAAACTTGTTTTTGGAGCTGGTTGGAGACAAACTCTGCAGGACAGTGGCCCTCCAGGAACTGAGTTTGACACCCCTGGTTTACAGCATAGGGTTAAGAGATTTGTTTTCCTTGAGAAAATTTGCCATGTATTGTACCTGATATCCAAAATAATCAATATCGAATCGAATCGAATCGTAATCGAATCGAATTGCAAGCTTGTGAATCGAAATCGAATCGTATTGTGAAATTTGTGTCAATACCCAGCCCTATTTTTTTCTGTTAAATCATTCTGCAAATTGCACTCAACGATTCATTAGTGAAATGGAATGATACGATTACATCTGCTTTCGAGACAACTCACTGATTCAAATGATCCAGTAAGAGTCTTCAGTTAATAATTCACAGAATCTGACTCAAAATGAGTCAAGAACAGATGTCCTCGCAACACAAGTGCACGCAACTGATGCCACAAAAAGTAAGTTACTAAAGCAGAATTTTAGAACTTATTATTGTAAATGAAAATCATATTATGGTCATGACTGTTAGTTGTTTGTGAACCAAATCTGCTGTAAAAGGGCGAGCTGTTTAAGCCCATTGTATGAAATGCTTGAATGTGGACATGTACATTTTTGTGTATTATTGTCTAAACGGGGAAGGTTTTATGAAACTTGCTTACATTCAAGTGTTGATAAAAAGAATGCACAAAGCTAGAATAAAAGGCTCCGTTCTTTCTTTTGATATATTGTATGTTCAGATATTCATACAACAAAATGTTCTAGGGGCCATGAACATTTTGTGAAAATGATAAAAAATGCTGGCTGTGGCTAGCAACTTAAAAAACACATTGTAGCCTCACTGGTGGGGAAAGAGTGTGAATAAAAGCAAGATTAAAAAAATTGATAAAAGCGTTTTAATAACTAATAAACCATATTGACAATAATGATAATACAGCCACTAAACTTCTCTCAAGCTCCAACGGAATACATCCAATCATGTGATCTGAAATGTGATCTGGTGTCTGTGGAGGCCATTTGAGTATAGTAAACTCATTGTCATGTTCAAGAAACCAGTTTGAAATGATTTAAGCGTTGTGACATGGTGTGTTATGCTGCTGGAAGATCAGAAGATGGGTGCACTGTGGTCATAAATGGATGGACATGGTCAGCAACAATACTCATGTAGCGTTTAAACAATCCTCAGTTGGTAATAAGGGGCCCAAAGTGTGCCAAGAAAATATCCCCCAGACCATTACACCACCACCAGCCTGAACCGTTAATAAAAGGCAGGATGGATCCATGCTCCATAAACGGCAAATTCTTACCCTACCATCTAAATGTCGCAGCAGAAATCGAAACTCATCAGATCAGGCAAATTTTTTCAATCTTCTGTTGTCTAATTTAGGTAAACCAGTGAGAATTAAAGCCTCAGTTTCCTGTTCTGACAGGAGTGGCACCGGTGTGTTCTTCTGCTGCTGTAGTCCATCTTCAAGGTTCGACGTGTTGTGCGTTCAGAGATGCTCTTCTGTATAACTCAGTTGTAATGGCTATTTGAGTTAATGTTGCCTTTCTATCAGCTCGAACCAGTCTGGCCATTCTCCTCTGACCTCTGGCATCAACAAGGCATTTTTCTCTCTTCCGCTCACTGGATATTTTCTCTTTTTCGGACCATACTCTGTTTTTCGGACCATACTCTGTTGTGCGTGAAAAACCAAGATAAGCAGTTTCTGAAAAACTCAGGCCAGCCCGTCTGGCATCAAAAACCATGCCACATTCAAAGTCACTTAAATCACCTTTCTTCCCCCATTTTGATGCTCAGTTTGAATTTCAGCAGATTGTCTTGACTATGTCTAAATGCATTGAGCTGCTGCCATGTCATTACATATTTGCATTAATGAGCAGTTGAACAGGGGTACCTAATAAAGTGGGCGATGAGTGTGTGTGTGTGTGTGTGTGTGTATATATATATATATATATATATATATATATATATTACTCCTCGTTGCTACTCTACCCCAAATTTCTGATCTGTCATCTACCTTAACCTCTGACCCACGCTTGAGGGGAAAATTACCTTTAGCCATGGCTAACACAAGCCAGCGCTACTGCCGGCCCTGAGAGGAGCCCCCAGCAGCCTAGCGTGGTGGAATAGCAGCATTAACTCTACTCTTTGTCTGCAGAATAGCTCCATTGTGAGAGCCCCCTATGAGCATGCTGACTAAGGCTACAGAATGAGTCCTCTTCTAAGCCTGACCAGGGGGGCAGGAGAGGGACGGGGGTCCAGCTTAACTCTCCACGCCCCCTTCCCCTCCCTCCTGGAGAGTTCTAGGAATTTCCTGATTCAATATAACTTTCTAAATACCTCCTCTTCATCTCTCCCTCCCTCTATATGTCCAATCCTCTCATTCATGCAGTCACTCATTCATCCACCTTTCCATTCCCTCATTCATACACACGCCCTATGGATTTTTTTTGTAATGTTGGTACAATGACATATAAGAGCAAACATGGAAAAGAAAACGAGTAATCGTTTAAAGTCTGGTGAAGAACGTGTGAAGCTTACTTTTAAATTGAAATGCCATGTGGCGTAAGCAGAAAGTAATCACACATTTCCTAGATTAGATGTGAATGTACATGTGAATCTAAATCACTATTTTCAATACATTTTTAAATATACTTATCATGGTCAAAAGCAAATATTACAAACATGATAAATGATAAATTAATAATTAATATAATAAAAGTATAAATTAATTTTTTGTGGAGTCTAAGCACACAACATTTTATCCCTGGCTCATGGAATGGTGATATACGTATACCATGAGGTACAATGAACATGCAAAGAATATGTAATTTATATGTATTCCTATATTTTATTCCTCTAGGTTTTTTTTCCCTTCATTCTGATTTTTGATAAACAAAATTAATTTTAATTAATAAATTAAAAACATGCCCATTGAGGAGATGCATTCGATTGTTACTGTATTTGAATGTATTTTTTAGTAGGACAAAGAAATGTGTAGGACCTAACCTATATGAGTCTATATGGGAGTATACTATGCATATGTTTGTGATGATCAGAAAGCAACATCTGCTCACATTATTCTAGAGTGAACTGAGGAGTGTTTCTGTTGGTCTTTTGAGGCGTTCAATAGCCATAGGTACTCTTTGATGCCAAAGATTGTCTCTAGGAAAACAAAGATATTCATTTGCCTAACGTGCATTTAATTGGCCAAAGTTACTGTTCAACTTCTTCCCAAAATGCCCTGCTAATTCATCTCAATCACACAACAGTCACAGGTCACATAGTGCTTATTGTAGGCCGCTCACTTTAGCAACGACTCGGCTACATTTGCATCCGAACTCAAAGGGCCAGCAGTTCAATCCCATAATAGTCAAAGAAATGAGAGTTACAATGTAGTAAAACGACTGTTGTGTAAATCTAAATCACCCCCTTCACTCTCTTTGTCTCTTTGATTAGAGTATGGAGATTAATTCATCCTCTTATGGTGGTCAGTTTCTTTAAATAACAAAATTAAACAGTGCATTCGCAGAGACATCAGATGCATGTCTTGAATCCAAATGTACATGCATGTTGTTCCTCTCTTTGCTGTGGATAAAAGCCACTGCTAAATGAATAAATGTAAATGTGCACGCGGCCTTTTATTTGGAAACCCATTCAAAGGGTTCTCGCGCTGGAGCTTTGGATACATGATTCAGTTTGGTTTAACTCTAATTACATGCCTCTGAAAGGCCATCTTCTCTGATCTTGAATACCACCGTGAACTGATTCTCTCCAAAAGACCCAACTGAAACACTTTTCAGCAAATGCTTCAATTTCACAGCCTTATTGTTCGAGTCGTAGCACATTTGTGAAAACATTAAGGCTGTCTAAAGGGAAAAATGATTTGTGGCTCATGATTAAAACCAGTTGAGATCAATGACATGGTTTATTACGTTGATCTGTAGCAGCACCTCTGAACGGCTTGAGTGTGGATCATACACAGTAACTAATCCCAGACTCACTCACAGCCATCGCGGTTCACACAGAGTCGAGCCATAAAACCACACTTCCGCTCACTAACCCTGAATCAGTCCCTCACTTTGTTGACATGTACCTGTTGATGACCGTGCAATGCGGTTCAGGCACAAAAAGCTGGAAAAGAGCCTATGAAACAAGAATTGGATGAACCTTGAGTCTATAACTTGAGATTTACTGAGACAAAGTGCTCTTGTTTAAATCAGCGGCTTTTTTGAAACGGTTGCGGCCGGGGCGCAGCGGCAGAATTGGAGGCATGTGTTGGTGCAGCGATGGGGCGGGTTTATGGTCTCTGCTAGTGTTTGATGTGCTATAATGAGGAAGTGAGTGACTTCCTGTGGTTAACGGGAGCGAGGGAGATGGATGACGGGGGAGGCCGTAAATGAAAAGCAGCAGTAGCGCAGTTAACAGAGGCCGGGGTGTGCGGGTTAAACGTTTTTCAAATGTTTTAACTGCGTTCTCTTGGACACGACGGGGGGCGAGGATATGTCAGGGTCAAGAGGTGACAGGCGAGATGTGTGCAGTCCTACATGTCATTATTTCCTGGAAGATAGGGTGCACTTGGTGTAATTATGTGAGCCCAGATCCAGATGGATCTGGTTGGAAACTTTTGGAGTCCATTTAACTTTTACTGTCATCGTAAGCTTTATGTTGAGTTCACGGTCTTCTGCTCTTTTCAGGGAGATGTCAAAGACGGCGACTTTCACACATAAGATATAAAGTTTGAGCTTATAACTTAAGTCTAAGTTCAAAGACACATATGAAGATTAAATGTACATAAATGGTCCTAACTGATCAAGTTCTCACTAACTTCCTGCCCCTGACATTTTCAAAAAAAAATCTAAAGTCTCTCTGTACATTTCATTGGTTGTCGTCAAGACAACCACATTACCCTGTTTCTTTCCAGAACACCATTTGCTATTGTATATGTCATTTCACCTTTGACCTCTGTGGTGGGAGCTGTGACCTTTCAACAGGCCCACACAGAATCCACATCCACACAACTCCTGAAGAATTTCACAGATCTTTTCCCAAAATAATAGCAGAATATACTACAAAAATCCTATCTGGGCCTGTCTTTCACCAACTCAAGAAGAATGATTTCTCTGAGCACTTTAACTGGGTATCATTGCACATTTTCTCAAGAGATCTCTTTTCCGATTCATAAGCTCTCATTTCAGTTCACTTGCAATTTGATTTCATTCAGATTAATTTGGGTGCATTTCAGTTACAATGTCCAATTAGATCAAATTCAAACAGGAATTTAAAGAGGGATTCATCAAACTGATTCAAACACTAACTCCTGAAGTCCTTTTGAATCATTCATTAAAAGGGCTGACCCAAAATAGTAATTTGTTCATGAATCAGAATACACTGGTTGTGTTGTATTGCATGTTTTTGATTCACTAAAAAAACTTGGTTCATAAGAGTCAGTTGTTTGTGAATCAGACTACACTGGTTATGACTCAATGGCTTGCCATAGGGCTGTAGATTCAGCAGTGGCTGCAAAAAAACAATATTAAGAATAAAGATCATTCAAATGAAGATTGTAATTACTCAGAAAGCTTATTTTTACCCAGATTCACAATTTCTTATCTAAGGAAATTAGAGTTAGTGAAAATCTGCAATCACATAGAACATTTGCTGATTCTCATTACTTATCAAGCCACACCATGAGATAACCTCATTCATACTCTTCAATCAGTCCCATTGTCCTCACTGGGTTTTACCTTCTACAACAGTGAAGTGAAGTGGAATGCAGCAGTGAGACGTCATAAATCTCTTCAGGATGATAACAATGTGTTTTAAGAGTCATAAAGTGGCCTTAAGTATCTCCAGCACCACTGAGGATTAGCCTGTAAGCATCAGATCCCGTGAGGCCCGACTCATTCATATGCAATGAGCGAAGACCCCTTACTGAACACACACACACACTGCTGAAGGGCCCAGCAAGAGGCTATGAACCCTTGAGCATTCTTGGGCTGGTCAACCGTGCAGCCAGCCAATCAATGAACCAATTACTAATCAATCAATAAATCACATATGTGTTTTTATGCAGTGTGTCGAGGAAATAGCCATGAATTAAACGTGTCATGGTGCTAGTGGGACATGATGCGATAAATAGTGACAAATGCACACGCACACTATGACAGAGAGCTGTGGGAACTAACGGGAAAGAGAAAGTGCTATTTACACTAAGCACAAAAGTAAGATTAACTCTTGCCATAGATTTACTCTTTGCTTATGTTTGTGTGCACTCTCTTTGTTTACACATTGATTTGATTAGTGACCCTACACATTCAACACGACTTATCCCTCCTCTGGGATTTCTGCATACTCAGAGTCAGTAATGATGTCATTGGAATGTGCAGAGCATTGACTAAACATTTCGAAATAACAGCAGATAACATTCTTCAAAAGCCATCATATCATCCAACATGGGAATTGGCTGGGAATAATGTAGAAGCCAACAGACTGTTTTGCTTTGAGTAAGAGAGGGCCGTATCTTGTTATGCTTGCCACTGATTCAGCTGACGCTGAAATTCCAGACACCCTCCCGCTGGGTCACAGAACTTAGGTTTTCCATGCTTTAATACCACACACTTGGAAACGTTGATATTTACAGAGATTTATAGAGATTCCGTATGGAAGAAGAGCAGAATACAGTATGATAATCAGTGTTAAAGCTACTCTTTAACTGTATTTCACCAGCTTTAACCTACTAATTTTAAGTAGTTAAAGTCCCCCTTAGGTAAAAGTCCCCATTTCTCCTCGCAGTGAACCAAAGACAGTCTCAAAAACGCGGCTTGAAATCACAGGTGTTTCTGACATCACAAACTACCTTGTAACCAATCACGTAAACATGTGATCATCAAGAGTGGATCTCTGAGCTGGTGTGAGTGAGTGGAGGCGGAGTTAATTTGCCTATTCATAGAACCGCGCTTCTGTCAGGACCACTATCGTCAAATACGATTGACAATTAGCATACCATTTGGATTGGCGGTATCATGGTTCTGTTCTGGGCAAGAACTCCCTGCGAATCCATGCAGCCTAGCATAGATAAGAGCAGGAAGAGCAGCAATAAACCCCATTAGGGTAAACAGAACAGAACCAACATGAATGTATTGCAGATATCATTACTTAAAAATTTTAATGTACAACATAATTCGAGAATTTAGTCTGATTCAAAGGGGAATCAGAATGCCAAATCATGACTGGACGAGAGGAGGAGCTGGGGATCGAGGAGGGTAATTAGCTCTTGAGAAACACGATGGCTGTTGATAATACAATTGTGGATAAAATTATTGACTGAAGGGGGACTTTTAATAACAATCAAACAAAGCTTTTTTTTGTTAGCTACACTACAAACTTAGCAAAAAATAATTTAAAAGGTAATATTTTCAAATGTAAATATACAAATTTGATGCTTTATTTTCATAATTTTCTAGTCCAGTTAAGTCAAGTAAATAGATAGATAGCCTAAATAAATGATAAAGAATTAAGTAATGGATAAAATTTAACAAGAAAAAATTAAAAGACAGATACAAAATTAGGGGTTTTGAATGAATGTCATAACTAAGGTACATTTACACTAAATACAACAACAACAAAAAAAAAACATAATTTAACCATAAGTTACTCAGTTGAGCAATAAACAGCAGCATTTAACTAAATTAACCATTTTAAAATGCGAAATCATGAATCATTTTATGACGAACCAATTCACTAAAATGAATCACTTTTTTTGCTACTTATGAGAGAGCAAAAGGGAGAGATCAGTTAAATCAAAGGGACATTCTGTCCTCATTTACTCAAACCTGTTGGACTTTTTTCTTCTGTGTTGAACACAAAAAGGAGATATTTTGAGATATTTTAACCAAACAGTTCTCCATTGTATGGACAAAAAAAAAATCTCTCACAAAAATCTTCTTCCACATTCCACAGAAGTACACAAGTTACACAGGTTTGGACCGACATGAAGGTCAGTAAAGGATTTTTTGGGTGAACTTTCCCATTAACAGCGATTTAGTAATCTGAAACACCTCTACTGGTCAACCTGTGCAAAAGGCTTCTTTTTTGATTAATACATGTACAGGTGTTGTGTTTAGAGTTTAATATATTCAACTCAGTTTGGTGCCACAAAGTTAAGTGAACGGCTTTCATGACTCCCCATATGATCAGACATTGACACTTGACACTGTGAATGCCGGCCACTCCAAGTCTTTGAAAAAGAGCATCAAAAACCAGCCCATCACATCCCTTTCTTTCTTCTGTCCTTTCATTCTCCCACATAGCAACTTTTTCCCCTGTATCTCTCTCTCCCCGTCTGATAGCTTGTTCTCTCCCCCTCTCTGGACTCTGTGCTGTGGGTCCTCCTGACAAAAGGAATTGTAAGGATGAGCCTAACCGGTATTGGCCCACACAATGGGCCCGAAGAATGCGGAGAGGGACAAAGGGTAGCCATTGGCTGTGTTAGCCCTGGGGTGACAGATCCGAATGGACGGATGAACACGGGGGCTGCGCTCAGGTCTGCGAGGGACCGGCCAACCCCCCGCCAGGCCTGCCCGAAAAGCACCGCGGTCATGGCCTGCAAACAATCGACCAGCACTAACTAGCCGCCCCGCTTGGCTCTCCCCCACTCGTGGTGATTGATATGGGAAACGCAGAGCGCACTGTCCCGTTATTGTGCTTACAGCCTGCAATTATCACCCTCGCCTCATGCAAATATCAGAGATTAGGTCGCTAGCATTTAACACTGATTTCATATACATAACAGGTTTAGATGGGCCTTCAAATAGCCCGGTTATGCCCAGTGCCCAAGGAGAACATCTGAAACGAATGCTAGAGACTAATGAAAGCGGTCCACTGACATAAGTATAGAGGCATGGAAATGAATTCATATGTGTTGCTGTAAGAGTGTATGGCTTCACTCATGGGATGATAAATTAAAAGAGAGGTGTGGATTTGCATGGTGGTCAGACATGTGATGTGTGTGAACATTTTTTGGGCAGCACATGTGCTGTTCTTCAGGGTTTCAGTGTACAAAGCCAAAACACCATTAAATCAGATTTCATCCATCAAATGCATCAATATAACGTATATAAACGTTACTCAACAGCAGTGGCTGTGGTTCTCAACCAGGGACCCACAAGATGACTTTAAATTATTTAAAATAAGACAAAACAAGCATTAATATGCCAAAACAACTTAAAATGTCTTATTTTAATTCACTGGCAAAAAAAAAACGGATTTCTATATATGGACAAGACAAGACATCTTGTTATGCCAAACTCGAAAATATTTTAATGGGTAGGAAACGAGTATTAAATATTTTTGAAACTCCTTATCCTTAATACTTGCACAGTAAATCACAAGCAACTGGAAAAGTCATAGGGTCTTTGAATATTGTTGTGTTCATCACTGTTGAACTTTGTAACACTGACACAGTTATTGAACTGAACTAACACTGAATTAAATTTATGAAACAATTTAATAATGACACTATTGTCTTCTGTAGAGCGTCTTTACTGCTGAAATTGAATTTGTTTCATACTGATTTCTTTTACAACATTATCAGTTATTTTCCTATTTATTAAAGTGAAGCTGCTTTAAAAAACACTCTGTTTTGTACTGTAAAGTGCTATATAAATAAAATGTGAAAATAAAATAACTTTATAATTAAATGCGGTCAAAACGGTTGAGAACCATTGCTCTATAGCCATATAAATCTATTTATAAATCAATTTCTATTTAAGCTTCATCACACTTTCACAAACTGCCGACCTGCAAATTCCACACATAGAAAAAAAGTGTCAACAGGTTCACGCTCATACGGACCCATCTGCTTCCTACCAGAAAATGTAAAATAACTCTACATGCACATGGATGAACATCTTATAAAGAGCATTTTTACAGTAGCAAAGCTGGTGAGATAAATCCAACTGGCATCATAGCTATCCAAAGACCAAATCCAGAAACATCCTCCAATTACATCATTTAAGAGGAAGCATCTGCAGATGGACTTTTGTCCCAGTGTCTCTGTTTTTTCCTTTAGCTGTGCTTAAACAGGGCACAAGTCCAAATACACAGAACTCTCCCAAACAGCACCTGGAAATGACATTCACTTCACTACAGTCTTGCATTTCAGTGAAAAGGGGTATTTGAATGCTTATACAAAAGAACAATTGGTGAGGCAGATTACATTAAACGCACAGTCCGTTTGTTTGATATACCTGTAATTTGATCCCAACATCTTACGAACCGCATCACTAAAAGGATGTGCACGGTTTAATGCACACCGAGACCACATAACGTGCTTTTATTGTACACTTAAGGCATTGTCTACGTGGATGGATGACCGACTTTTGAAAAGAGGAGGTAAAGTTCTTGTATATAAACCACCATTTGCCTTATACTATCAAAAAGCAACCAATACCACTATTGTATGTTTGTGTAAACATATTATCCATTAATGCAAAGTCATATAAAAATCTGTAATTCATGGTTATATTGTGTCAAAATAAATAAATAAATAAACAGGCCTCACTGCAATATCTGTACCGTTGCAATTAGGCCTATTATTTTTCATATCACATACCAATATGTCATCATTATTTTATATTTTATATTCATATTGACTATGATCTTTGTTCATATGAAAACAAATATTATTATGCAAGTCTAAATTCCTTCCACTGGAATCTAATTAGTCTCTCATTCTTACCAAGGCTGCATTTATGTGATCAAATACAGTAACAATTATATTCATATATACGTTATCAATATTATATAATAATATATTAATAATAATAATATACTGTAAAATATGCAATAGCATTTAAAATACAACCCCATTTCCAGAAAAGTTGGGAGATTTTGTCAAATGCAATAAAATCAAGAATCTGTGATTTGTTAATTCTCTTGGAGTTTTATTTAACTGACAAATGTACAAAGAAAATATTTCCAAAATTTTCACTGAGCTTTTGTAAATATAAACAATTTTTGAATTTGATGGCTACAACACACTCCAAAAACAGTTGGAACAGAGGCATGTTTACCACTGTGTCACAACACCTTTTCTTTTAATTACTCTTTTGAATCATTTGGGAATTGACCCTTCGCAGGGAGTTTGATTGACAGGCGATCTGACCAATCATAATCCGCCATCCGCCATTTTTGTGCGACAAATCAGTCGAGAGTTAGTAGATTAACGTTGGAGGATTTGAACTTGAAAGACGAAGTGTACTGACGTCTTTATGCGGTCAAAATAACATTCCTTCTTATGTTCATTCATGTTATTTGATGCTATAAATTAACTAGAAGGAACAGATGATCGGTTCACGAGCAGCTTTAACTGAGGCTCTACAGCGATCTGTCAGACACATTAAAGAGCCACAAAACTGTATTTAATGTTTACATTTCTTTAAAAAATGACCAAATTTGAAAGTTGAGATATCAAAAGTAACCTGGTCTGTCCTGTCTGTCAGCGCGTTGTCAGTGTCCTCTCTGCTCCGCGTTGTATTTTTCACTGTGAAGAACATGGTGTGGGGAGTGAGAGCGGCGTGGCTTGTCGGACATAGCAACAGTAACTAAAGGGGGCGGGTCTTTGCGAACAGTCAATTGAAGATACTAATTGTTGCAGTTTTGCAAGTGGACTATTTGCCAAATCTCACCTGATACAAGACAGCTGCTCAACAGTCAGTGTCGTCGTTGTATGATTCTCCTTTTCATGATGGGCCATAAATTTTCAATTAGAGACAGATCTGGACTGCAGGCAGGCAGTCAGGCACATCCACTTTATGGTGTAGAGTGTCTAGAAACCACTCTGTTGTAGCACATGCAGAATGAGGCCTGGCATTGTCTTGGAAAGATGTCATTTTGATGGCAGTTTATGTCTCTTTACAATCCCTACGCCTCCACATCAATGGTACCTTTACACATATGCAAGACGCCCATGCCGCTTGCACTGATGCACCCACATACCATGACTGATGTTTGCTTTTGCATTTGTTGCTGATGAAAGTCTTAATTGTCTCTTTCATCTTTGGGGCTGATAACTTAAGGTCCGGTTTGTCCAAAAACAAGCTGAAACATGGACTCCTCTGAACACAGCACACATTTCCACTGTCCTCTAGATCATCTGAGATGAGCTCAGAGAACTCAGCAGCATCTCTGCATTGAACAGATGTATAGCTTACTCCTTGCGAAACAGAGATTTGAGTTGCATTTCTTGATTCAGCGTCAGACCGTGTTAAGTGAAAGTGGTTTTCCAAAGTGCTTTTGAGCACATGTGGCTGTATTTAACACAGTAGCATGATGGTTTCCCAAGGGCTCAAATGTCAAGTACAGAGATTTATCTGGATTCCCTGAATTTTTTCACAATAGTATGTAATATGCAGCCTATGGTAGATGGTGAAAGACATAAATTATTTGCAATCTTGCATTGAGAAATGTGATTTTTTAATTGTTGGACAATTTTCTCATGAAATTTGGTACAAAGTGGTGAGCAATGACCCATCTTTGCTTGCAAAGACAGAGAAGTTCCTTTTACAACCAATCACAATACCCTCACCTATTACCAATTCACCTGCTCATTGTGGACTTTTTAACTTGGATATTCTAAAATCATTTCACTTATTTTGCCTAGTTTCGCGTAGCCAGACCTTCAGACTGACGACAGAAGGTCTGGACACTATCGCAGCCTTTATTGGTCAAAGACCGCCCAAGAGGACGTTCGACTGACATAACGTAACCAATCACAGTTCGTTTTGTTCCACGACATGTTTAGGTGCGTGAAAATTTAAATTGCTGTCCCTGCAATAACAGACCGGCGTGCATCTATAAATTATTCATTCAAGAAAGTTGTGCAAGTTTACTGCAACAATGGAGCTGCGAATTTCCCATACGTTCTTCTTGTACGAGTGGGTTTGTCTGTCACGGCATTTGTTTCCAGGCAGACTGTTAAAGAACCCAACACACACATCTCCAGGACATCAGATGACGACTTCGAAACTCCTGAAGTGTTTTCAGATAAGTGTGCCATATGCATCAGACGTCTAATGCTGAGACTACCTCTGTCACTACTTTTTTGTAGTGTGTTGCAGCCATCAAAATAAAAATATATATATATTTACAAAATACAATTATGTTGGTCAGTGAAAACATTGGAAAACTTTTCTTTGTACTTTAGTCAGTTAAAAAACAATTAACAAGTCACAAATTGTAGATTTTATTGCATTTGACAAAATGTCCCAACTTTTCTGGAAATGGGGGTTGTATATTATTATGATAAAAAAGTATTATTATAAATTTGAAAAAAGTGCTGCTTAAACTTTTTGTGGAAACCATACATTTTTTTTCACGATTCTTTAATAAAAAGAAAGTTCAAAAAGAACAGCATATATAACATTTGAAATCAAATCAAAATCTTTTGTAACATTTTTCTTCTGTCATGTTCAATGTAATATGCCCTTGCTGAATAGAAGCATTAATTAACATCAGTATTAAAAATCTTACTGACCCCAAACTTTTAATCAATTATAAAGGTTCAGTGTTCTATATGGATTAATGAAAACTACGCCGATAGCCTCGTGGTTAGCGTGCCGACATATACCGCAACTGCGCCTCCGGCGACCCGAGTTCGTTTCCCAGCTCGAGGTCCTTGGCCGATCCTGTTCCCCTCTCTCTTTACCCCATGCTTTCCTGTCAAAATCATACTGTCCTATCCAAGAAAAGGCCCAAAACATAACTAAAAAAATTAAATAAAAACTACAGTAAATCCATACAATGATCCCATGATGGGAACCCCTAAAAGGTCCTATATTTGAAGGGCCTTAGAGAACCCTTTAAGATTCTATTTAAAACCTTTTCTTCTAAGAGTGAAGTCTATATAAAAATAATATTACTATTAATAATTATAAAAGTAACCTTTTATTGCTGCATTAGTCATAACATAGTAACATGCTCAAGCTCAAGGGAGGCACTAGAATGCTATTCTGTTTAATAAAAAAAAACTTATTTGCTTGAATTTTGTCACATCATTTCAATGCTTTCACATTCAGAAACTGCCTACCAGGAGAAATTGCCTTAGAGTGCACACACACCTTCAATGAAGCAAGCACCAAAGGAAATGCTTGGCTCTTTGTTTGTCCTGCAGGTTGAGAGATAGTGAATGTGGAGACGGAGTCGTTCACTCATAAAGAGCTCCCACATTGTTCTTAACGGTAAGGCAGGTGGGGGTGAAATATCAGTGAGGTCCACTCTTATTCTCCCCCTGCACAGGAAAACAGAAGGACGGTCATATATTTTTCTCTTGGACACTTTTACAGCCTTTGTTATGAGCGAGGACCAGCTTGTTCTCACAATGAACACATACTAATGTCATATGTTAGAGCACATGAGCGATCTGTTAAGACAGCAAGTAGACAATATGGTGCATAAAAGTGTGTTTATAGACATGCATGCAAAAATATGCAGATACAACCGCATCCATATTATGGCATATAAAGACGATAAGATGAAAATGTATACTGATTAAAATAAATGAATAAAAGCTATTTAAAATTTTCATACAATTTAATCAATTAGGCATATTAATCTATATATTCTCATGTGCAACGTCCTACTACTGGTAATTATAATTTCTCAATCTGATGATGCTGCAAAATGTTCATTGATACTTTGCACTTTCAAATGGTAACAGGTCTTATCTAACAGGTCTATCCAATGTCTTGAAGCAAAACCAGCACTGCATTTAAAAGGGAAATACCAAGACAGTGGGCCAGACGATATCAGCCTAGAGCGCAGTGAGTGAATGTGTGGGATAACCGTATTAGGGAGATTTGATACCACTGTGGTTTGTAATCCTTTTGAAGTGAGATCCTTTTTCCAGCAGTGGTCGAAACACAATCCTCAGTTACAGACCCTGGAAGTGATGGTCTTTTTTACCCTTATTCAGGGAAATTTTGGAATGCTATTAAAAAAAAAAAAAAAAAACTGAAAAGAAGAGCTCAACTTGCTGTTATATAGGAAATGAAAGGATCGGAATGATCAAAGCACTGTAATGTAGATCGGAATAATACAGTTGTTGATTTGATTTGATTTAATTTATAGTTGTAGTCTTATATTTCCGATGTATATGTTTACAACACTGAAAAGCATTTTGTGGAAACACAAGAAAGCTAACAGAGTTGAACTGAACAATGGAATTATATATAATTTAAATTAAATTCAAGACAAATAATTTTCATTGTAGAAGGAAAAACGGTCATTTAAAACCACAACTAACAATCAAATAAAATGTTTTTAAAACAAAATATTATAATTGGATGGATGGATGGATGGATGGATGGATGGATGGATGGATGGATGGATGGATGGATGGATGGATGGATGAAATCAGGCTTGAAATTGAATTGAATTGAATGTAATTTAATTTGACTCACCAGTGTTGTAGAGAGACAAATAACTAAGTATTAAGCATTGGATACAGATTAGATCATGTATAGAACATGAACTGTATATTTTTCCCATAAAATTTAAACTACAGCATAATTAAACTGAGGACAAACACTCTGCCTACTTCAATTAGCACACATGGGCCTCACCTTACATGCAACCTAACCTCAGTGCCTACATTTGAGTGTGTGTGTAGGGGGGCAAAGTAGGGGGCCTACTTTGGTTGAGGTGCACATGAGATTCTCAAAGCCCTTAACACATCAAGTAAAAGAAAAGGGCCACCAATGCAGGAATTGGGGGACCATGGGAGTTTTTGTGGGACTTCAAAATCACCCCAACCCACCCCGTTCTTCTTCAAAGTGCACACCGGCAGCAGAGGGGCGTGGCCCATTGAGAGAGGGCTGGATTTAGGCCTTTGTCCCTCTGGCTTCAGGGGCAAGTGACATCTTGAACGCTTCAAGAAGATTAAATAGCAAAGCCCAGTCGGAAACAGAGAGAGAGAGAGAGAGAGAGAGAGAGAGAGAGAGAGAGAGAGAGAGAGAGAGAGAGAGAGAGAGAGAGAGAGAATAAAGAGGAGAGAGGTAGAGAGAGGAATGGTGAGGGTGGGACCCAAGGGTTTGTAAATGTCCGTTGGGGAAATGGAGAATTGGAGAAATGGATTCGGAGAGGAAAAGGGGAATGTTGAGGAGAAAAGAGGATAATGAGAAGAGGAGAGGAAAAGAGTGGCCTCAATGAATAGGATTAGACTGGTCTCACCGTAAGGAGAGAGAGATGGAGAGAAGGAATGTAGGAAGAACACGGACTGTGTGTGTTCATCTCATACACTTCACATCACATATACAATGCATGATGGGAGGTACTTGACACAACGGTCTACACCATACTAAGTCTTTAATAACAGCAAGTTTTTTTTAAATACCCTGCGAGAAACAGCTGCTAATTAAACAATTAAGAAAGAGATTTCTGAAATGTGCAGAGCATAAAGTGTGCAGTTACAGTTACTGCTAATGGTGATCGTGGTCCAATACTGGAAAACAGTTTTATCTCATTAGACTGATTAATCAGCATATCATACAATTATTTTCATTATTTTGACAGCCTATAGTAAAAATAAATAAAAAATAATACTAATATTGACTAATTAAAACACCATGTGAAATACCTCCAAACTAAATTAAATTAAATTAAATTAAAAAAAAGAAAAATACACAAGCTTATTTTTAAATGAACCCCATATTATATGTTAAAAAAAAGGCCTATTATAATAGGATTTTAAAACATTGTATACGTACTACTCTACCATTCAAAAAATTTGGAGTCAGTAAGATTTTTTTTGAAGAAAATTAATATATTTATTCAACACGGATGCATGAAATTGATCAAAAATGATAATGTTGCAAAAGATTTCTATTTAAAATAAATGCTCATCTATTCATCAAAGAATCCTGCACAAAAATTCAGCTTGCCATCACAGGAATTAATAAAACTTTAAAATATATTAAAACAGTTCATATAAATTGTAAGAATATTTCACTATTATTGTTTTTACTGTAGTTTTGATCAAACAAATGCAGCCTTCAAAACATAGAAAATCTTACATACCCCAAACTTTTTGAACAGTAAAATATATAACGTATACAAAAATAAAGCTTATAATAGGAGCTAAGAGAACAAAAAAATTACAAAAAACAAACAAAAGAACAAGTAACGAGCATTTTAAAGCGTCTTTTATGCATCATTCAACCTGATCTTTCACCCTCTTCATAAAAACCAAAACAAGGAAAGCGGAACAAAACTCCTCTCTTCCTTAACTCTCTCTTCTTCTCTGCACATTCAAAAACCATCAACACACAGAAATTGACACAATCTTCCACATTTGAATCTTACAAGCCAACACTAACACTGTATGTGGTTTTGTTCATTGAGGAGGATGTTGTAGGCTCCTGGGCCGTACTGTTAAAAACGCCCCCATCCCATGGCAGAACACTTTTATCCTTTATGCGTGGGTCAGTGGGCGCCGCCTGGGGGGAAACAACCCCCAGGATTAATGATATGCGTGACATGCATTGTGTGACCCCCCGTGGGGTGTGGGGGTGATGCGGGGTTGGGTTATCTAAACTCCCCCTCATCTTGCCCCCAACAAAGCTAGTCAACCTGCAAAAGAAATTCAAGAATGTGCATCGGAATGTATCTGTAAGTGACTGTCATTATGAGGCAGAGAGACACAAAGCTGAGTTCAATAAATGAATGATGTTGCTCAAACAGGATAGAATCTGTCATTGTCTTTGTTATTGAGTCAAGTACAAGAAAAGTGCATTATACATGATTGTTATGTTAAATAGCGAGTTAATTGCTTGAAGATATTTGTTATGGAATTTTCCAAATTAAAATAGAATTTTTTTTGTTCGTTTTTTCCCCATAAACAAATAAATTAAAAAATAAAATAGTAATATTAATTATAAATGGCATGTAAAATGTCTAGAATTTACATGTAAACTTAGAAAGACGCACAAACATCTCTATGACTAATCCTAAGATTTAAAAAATGATTAAAATATTTATTAAAAATTATTATATAAAAATTATGTTTCATTGATTCATAAAATCAAATAATAACTCTCACATGTCACTGTGAGAATTATGGGAAATGTGCCAAGCATTTATGTGTTAAATCCCTAGCTTCATGTCCCTATAGAATAACCTGTGTCCCGATTGCATATTCTGAGAGATTTTATTTAAAGTATGCATTGTACACTGGTGCACATTATTAATGAATTCACACTTAAAGCCTTTCATGTTTTCTCCTCCTGTCACTCTCTCAGCATCCCTCCATCTGAGACGGCGCGGTCCCTCGTTCCGGTTGAAAAAGAAGGGTAGGAGAGAAAAGGGGGCTTCACTTCACATCCAGTGCAGCATGAAAAACGGGTTCCTTCCCTTCACATGCAAATCTAGCATTACATAACTAGACAATTTGCTTGGGAGTCTAAAACTCACACGTAGCTTTGACGCACACACATACACGCGCAGTGAATGGAGAATGATGCCTTTATCCTGTATGTAAACATGGCTATTTTAGTTACTTGTAAAAGGTCAGACAAAGAAAATTGTGAGTAACACTGAGCTGAAATCAGCTTTAAAGCAGATTAATTCAATATACTAGATCTAAAACAGGGGGGGGGGGGATGGTGCTTTAAAAAATGGACACAAACAAAACTTTCCCTTGACTTCTTTTGTTTTTATTAATGCAAATTTCTGTCACCTAATCAACCCATACACTAACCCTAAATTTTTTGTCTGCATTTAATTTTTTAAAGATATATTTTCTGTATGTTTATTTAAAAAATATATAATTTTCAAGGACATTCTGAGATGTACTTAATTGGAAAAGCATTCTAATAATAATGATGATAATTATTAATTATTATTGAAATATTTTCTAATTGCACTGTAAATAATGATATGATATGATAAGTCATGGCAACTTATGTTTTTAGATTACAGTAAATCAAATTTAAGCAATTTCAACTTTTACAGGATTCAACTATTTTTTTAAAGGGGTCATGAAGTGAGAAATCCAATTTTCCTTGATCTTTTAAAATGTAAAAGGTCATTGTATTATGAAAACATCCTGTAAGTTTAAGAACTCAAAACTTCCTTGTTAGTCCAAAAACAGCTTAAAAAAAAAAAAAACTCAGAAAACGACATGTCAGATTTTGTCGCATCATGACATAATAGTGTGAAAAAGGACCACCTCTGCTAAATCATAGCATTTGCTACATCATAGCATTTTTGGCCCCACCGACTGGGCCGTCAGTGAGATGAGAACAGAAGAGAGATGCAGGAACACTGGACTATAAAATAACATTACACTCTAAAAAACGTTGGGTTGAAACTGTTGGGTCATTTTGTTGGGTTATTTTTTCCATAGTTTGATAGTTTTTGTGTTACGCAGCCGTTGGGTTAGTGGCTGGGTAAATATCACTGACAGTTGAAGCAATAGTTTTTCCTTGAATTAATTTATTTTTACTGAATATTATTAATTTGGATGTTAAAATATGTTCTCAGAAGTTCTCTATATTTTTTGTTTATGTGCAAGTTATAAGGAGCCAGTCAGGATATCTTTTGGTTATGAGAAACGCGGAGCAACGGTCTGAGGTCCGCAGCTGCCCCGCCGAACAGCGGCTCATCGCTGCGCTATAAACGAAGAATAATGACAAATAAACGAAGTGGAGAGGAGAGAGAACTTTGAAAACTGGCTGCAGCGAGTTTTGAACAGTGCTTTTAGTCTGTTCGTTGGCCTGAGAAAATATGTGAAATATGGTCAAATTTGTTTTCAAATCTAAGTTGTTATTTATTTAACTTTTAAAAAGCAATTTCGTTTAACTGTATAAGCTGTATAATTGTTGAGTTGTCATTCTTTTCTGCCCTTTTTTTTTACTCATACACGTTGTTTAAACTCTTGCCTGTGTTGTTACTCTAGTAATTCTGTGCGTGATTTTAATTTTGGGTTTATTTTAAGCCAGCAATATAGTAATTTTTAATCAATAGTTGAGTTACAAAAAAACAACCCATCAAGTTGGGTCAAACATTTCACCCAATCAGCTGGGTAAAAACAACCCAACGCTGAGTTTGTCCAATTTTGACACAGCGCTGGGTTGCCAGACCACCTAAATTGGGTTGTTTTTTAACCCAGCATTTTTTAGAGGATTTTAAAGGATCCTAATGAAAGTGGTTATTGATTTTCAACTATGTGAATGTTTCAGAAGAGCATTATTTGTTTGTTTGGTACATTTTACCGTGTATTCTTTGGTAAATCAGTTGCAATTTCAGTGCAGGCTTTGCAAACACACTTTTACTGTAAGATATGTAAGACCCGACAGTAATGCCACAAAATGTAAGTAACTGTATTAATTCTAATGCCTGATCTGTGATCAGTGATTTCTGAAATCAAATAGTGCAGTCGGACATTCTTTGTCTCAAAATAGTTTTGTTGCTGTTTATGCATCAGTAATCCAAGCCAGTGACTAAACTATCAACTTCACATTGTTTCTCTTAGGAGCATGAATATAATCAGTAATTTAAATTGATTAAATTACAGAAAGCAATCAAAAAACCCCCGCTTTAAAATCACTGGAGCTGTCAATCACACAGCACAAGTTCATCAGTGACTTTCGACAAAACTACCGTTATAATCAATGACGTTGTCTACTACACTGCACAAGAATCTCTTATTTACATAATGTTAGATATGATGAAAGAATTTGTGAGAGTTCAGAAATCGAGTTGCAATAACGAGATCATTCATTCATGCGCTCAACAGACATGTCTGTCATCAGCAACAATGCTCATCACTGCAACCTTTCATGCCACAGGAGTAGATCTAAATATAATGCTATAATCAACACTTTTCCAGATAAGTTAATCTCGACAGCTGTAATAGGAAAGATATATAGTCAAGGTTTTGAGAGAGTTCCACATGTAATACTTGTTTCATATGCAAAGATGTTAGCTAATCATAGCAGTGGGTGTTTACACTGAAGCCTCACCACAGACAGGCCTCTTCCAATAGAGCGTTCAAATCAGAGGGCTAAAATCAGGGTTGAATTTTTTTTATGTAAAACTCATACTAACATCATAAGTGCACTTCGCGGGAAAAATGCAGTTTACCCTTTTAAAGGAGCATTGCGTAAGTTCTGAAATGTCTAACCGTTACTGACACCAGTGGCCGTTAGAGAAACTGCAGCCAGTCTCATGCTCGTTCTCGGTGCACTCGCTCGTACGAGCATGACCACAGCAAGCAGAGAGTTGCCGCAGCAACCACAGACGGCTCATCGAGATTCACCAGCATGTTTACAGAGGTAAGAAAAGTTACAGTACTGTAAAGTTATTGTTTGACAGACCATATTTTAGTATAATGTTGTAGTGCTACTTTATATTATCAACTGAAGTCTACTTCTAAAAGTTTTGCAACACTACACTGTAACACACTCTCCCGACACTCACAGACCTCTTATTTTGACTATTGTAGAGTAACGCTAAATTATATAACTGAGTCGAAGACGTTATGCTTATTTTTATATACAGTACAATTACTTTTGTAGTTGTACTACTATACTATTTGTAGAATAGCAATAACATTATGGTAAGGTAAAGGAACTCTAACCTTGATGTATGAACTTGTCATATTTTATTTTCATTCAGAATACCACATGAACTTTTGCACTAAAAACACTTGTCATTGTGGGTGGGTGTTTGCTCATTGTCCGTGGGTGTCTGGATTGTGATGGAGACTGGTCGCTTCTTTCCGTCCGCAGAGTCCATTTGAAACACTAACGTTACTGCTAGCGATTGCCGCTGCTTACTAATGGCTGCCGTACGGATGTAAGCCCAAGTAGACGAGAACGCGCATGACGTCACATTTTGTGAATTTTCCCGCCAATTCGAACCCGAATCCTCCCCACACAATTGAGTCTACAGGCTGATAGAGGCAACCGTGGTGGACATTAAGGTGTCATTCTTTCTATTACATTATGGTTGGCTCAGAAATGTACAAATGAAAACTCTATCTTAAATATTTTTTTTAAGTAAAAAGCTACACATAGCCCCTTTAAGTCAGTTTATCATATTGAAATGGATATAATGAATATAAATTAATATAATTTAATTTGATTACTTAAAAATCTAAGGCAGAAACTGAATTTAAGCTTTTTTCAGAGTTTTTCACAACTTTTGTGGACAAATCTTTACTCAAACTTTAGATACATAAGTACATAAATGCGCGCACACACGCACACACACACACACAGCTTCTGGATGGGATGCAGTCAGGATGGAGAGAGTGGATAATGTGGTAATTGGATGAGTCAATGACTCTGCATGCTTTAAAAGAAGATGACGCCTCCCTCCACTGCGCCTTTCATCTCCTAATTATTTATTCATCCTTTTATTTTTGGATGAATGCTCATGTACCTCCTGTCTGTCTGTCTGTGTGTGTCTGTCTTTTGGCAACTCTCCTGATGAGACGGGACATCTCGCCCTCTCTCTAAGAACACACATGGAAGCCGACGATGAGGATTATGATGCGAAGGAGGAGCTGGTTATTGTGATTTCTGTTGATTTGAATTAGATTTTAAATGTTAATGGTTTAATACCCCATCAATTAACATGCTGAGAGAAAAACATGCTGAAAGTTGCCACATTTCAAATCCACACAAAGGTTGTGATTTACTGAAGGTTTGCATGTATAAAAAACACAAGGACAGTTGACAATTGGACAAAATGACTGAGCTGATCTACTAGCCACACAATCTGAATTTTATTACCATTACTATTACTATTACCATTTGTAGATATCTGGCTTTTCCAAATGTTATATAGATGTATGTGACCGGTAAAGTTTAAAACAACTGTTTTAGTGCAAATGTTGATTGACAGGTAAGTAGGTGGTCCCTTGCTGTTGTCTGGGACGCATTAGCTTATCTGTTTATCGGGACGCATTAGTGTGGACACTACAAATGTGATGTGGTCATTTGTGGGTCACGATTGGATCACAAAACATTTTAGGCCAGATTTACATCCGTCTGATATTAAATTAGATGATCTTAAAATGAGGTGTAAACTGAGTCATGTTAAACTACATTTATTAATCATGTCGTTGTGTGCTTGATTGATGCGCAATTGACCAATGAGGGTCATTCTTGAGTCACGCCAGCACATTTATATTTCTGTAAGAACCAATGAGGTTTGTTCTCTAACAACAGCCAAGTACTGTTGAGCGTCCGTTTACCAAATTTGAGCGTTCTTGGTACCTTCGCTCATCAGTGTTTATGTGAATAAAAAAGCCTAAACTAACTCGGTTCATAAAGCAATTGTGTCTCTTCAGAAGACTTCGATTAAACTGCTTGATTCATATGGATTTATTTTACAATTTCTTTAAGAACGTATTGATGTGTCAGAGTTTGGGGTGAATAGACTTTGAATGGAGGACAAAAATCTCTCAGATTTCATTAAAAATATATTCATTTGTATTTAGAAGATGAACGAAAGGCTTATGGGATTGGAACAACATGAGGGGGAGTAACTGATGAGAGAATTTATATTTTTGGATGAACTTAACCCTTTAAAATCTCACAGTATTTGTGCCATAGGCATACAAATCAGAAAATCAACAAGAAAACTCTCTCCGTCTCTCATTGAGCTATAAATGAACATGACTTTCTAGTGAAGAACTACAGTATGTGTAAGTGTACACCTGTATCTGCACTGAAGAGTTTTGTGCTCTCTAGTCTGAAGATGAGTTTGCATGTGTGTGTTTACACGAGTGAGTTTGTGCTTTCTCCCTGGTCTCTTTTGATCCGGCGTGTGTCAGTCTGAAGCCCAGAACATATCAAGTTACCGGGAGTAAGAGGAACCTCCTTCACACAGCGCCGTTCAAAGCGCCGTCGCCAATCAGCCAGCCGTTTCAGACCCCTCTGTCTGTGGCATCAGGAAATGGGACTGAATTTGATGGAGGTCTGATTTTTTTTCTCCCCGCACTGCCTTTTATCTCCCCAAGCTTTGGATTATAATCATTACACATCAGGTCAACAGACAGCACCAATGCACTGATTACACTGGGCAACAGTTAATAGAGAGAGAGAGATGTTGGGAAAGGAAAGGGGTTGTGGCAAGAATGACTTTCTCATGGGTGAGTGACAGATGAGATTTTCAGACTCAGACGCACTAATCATTCTGACCGCATAAGCAATCCCATCTGACGAGACTTTAATACAAAACACACATGGAGAACTAACACATAGCGCATGCAGAAAACAAAAAATTGTGGTGATAAATTGATGAGCTGGTTGTGACGTCACAAAAATGTGAACAAGATTTTATAAAACTGGGAACCGTTATGAGTCAGTTCTTTCTATTGAATTAAAGACATTTAGCAGGATCAGTGTAGTCCAATCGATTATTGAACAGATGATTTTTATGAGTCAATTCTTTGTAACGAATCAAAAACATTTTACGTAACCAGTATAGTCTAGAAGAGATGACTCTTATGAATCAGTTATTTTCATTGAATTAAAAATGCACAACGCCTCAGTGTAGACACCAACCTATTCTTGAACAGATGATTCTCATGAGTCCGTTCTATTCAATGGATCAAAAACACGCAACACTTCAATATAGTACAACTGATTCTTGAACAGATGATTCTTATGAGTCGGTTCTTTCAACAGAATCAAAAACATAACATGACCAGTGTGATCCAAATGGAACTCACAATCTCGAATGGATGACTCATATAAGTCGGTTCTTTTTAGTGAATCAAAAACATAACATGAGCAAAGTGGTCCAACAGATTCTTGAATGGATAATTCTTATGAGTCGGTTCTTTCAACAGAATCAAAAACATATAACGTGACCAGTGTAGTCCAACCGATTCACGAATCACTCTTTTGAGATTTTTTTTAGTGAATCAAAAGCCAGCAGCATGACCGTTATAGTCAAACCGATTCCTGATTCTCTTACGAGATTTTTGAGTGAATCACAGTGTAGTTACTGACTGGTTGAACATATGATTATTTATTCTGAACAATCCTTTCGCAGGTTATACATTTTGGCTCCAAAATCCTCTTTGTGAAATCCTTTAACTCTAACATGACAACAAAATGAAACAAAAAATTTTAACCTGGCTTAAGAATTCTGTTCTGGAAATGTATGCAAATTAGTGCATATTTAATTAGATAATGCCTAATTTGCATATATAAATATAACAATTTAGAAAACTTGTAATAGAAAAAATTTGGGAAAGCATGGTGATCTCTATTTTACCCCATTCACCTAGGGTATCTCCGCTTATCCATTATTGATGTAAAGCTGAATTTTCAGCATCATTACTCCAGTCACATGATCCTTCAGAAATCATTCTAATATGCAGATTTGGTGCTCAAGAAACATTTCTTATTATCAATACTGAAAACAATTGTGCTGCTTAATATTTTTTGTGGAAACCATGATACATTCTTTTTGTGATTCTTTGATTAACAAAGTTCAAAATAAGTTATTTGTTGAAATCTTTTGTAACATTATAAACGTTCACTTTTTATCAAATTAATGTATCCTTGCTGAATAAAAGTATTACCTTAAAAAAAAAATATCCCAAACTTTTGCATCGCAATGTATAATCAAAATGACCTCATCATTTGGAATTGCATTTTTCTCTCTAATCTTTTTTAATCAAATATTACATTATTAATAGAATCCTTAATGGAATCACAAGGAACCGAATCATTAAGAGGAATCTGAACCAGAATCTGAATTGTTAATTGCCTTATTACAAAACATGCAGACAAAATGCTTGACCATGTTTCCTCAGTATCATATACATCAATATTCCATATAACAGTTATTTGATACAATCCCTACTGAAAACCGTTTCATAAAGTGATGGGGAAAAAATGGCACAAAAAAAAAGTGGGGACGTAAATGCGAGCGTGCCATGTGTGTGTCAGGCTGGAAGCGCATCACAGACACAAAAACAACATGCCAACCCTGAGTGGCCGTATCTGGGCAACCCTGCCACACAGCGCCTGGCGCCCTCCTCCTCCGCTCCTTTGTGCCAGGGCCAGCGCCACGTCAACTTCACACCACCGCACACCATGGCCCGTGCGCCACCAGAGAGAGGGGCAATGTGGGATACGTCTCAATCCGCGGGGTGGTGCCTCCCCCCTGCGCCGGCTCTCCTCCCTCCTCGTGGCTCCTGATCCCCTTCTCCCGCTGTTCTCCCTCCTCTCGTCTCTTCCACTGTCAGTGTGTCCTAAGAACGCTCTCATCCTCTCATCTCTTTCTTCCCGTCTCGTTTTCTCACTGTCATTCACACTGTATCTCTCTCATCATCCCTCCCCCAACCTGCAAATGACTCCCTCTCTCCCTCAGCGTCCCGCTCTGTCTTTTATCTACCTCTCTTTCTCCCATACCATTTTTCTATCTTTCCCCGTGTCTGTCTTTCTGCCTGACAGATCAGAGGGGCATAAGCTTCTTTCTTTCAGACCACGGGAGTCCTCAAAACCTCCCCTGCCAGAGAACAACGCAGTGAACCTCCCACCACACACACACAAACACGCTTTGTAAACCCGTCTAGAGAAAGGTGAAGGATTCACATGAAAGAATAAATGAGAACAGTTACTCAATTTTGGAATTTAATGTAAAAACTAAGAGTGGATGAGGAATAACATAATCAGTCTTTGAGTAAGAGAGAACAGTCTGTAACTGTCAGTGTGATCGATCAGTCAGTGTGTGTGACAGTCATCGTGACAAAATAAAACACAAAAATAAAAGTTTTCAGGTTCTTTTATTATATATATGTTCAATTCTTCATTTAAAGGTATGTTTAATTAAACTTCTTCAAGCCGTTTCACATGTGAAAACATGCATCAATCTCTCTAAAAAATGCTGGGTTGTTTCAACCCATGTTTGGGTCAAATATGGACAAACCCAACAGTTGGTTTACATTTTTTAATTACATTTTTAAACCCAACGGTTGGGTAAACAACCCAGCATTGTGTAGAGATTACATACCATGGAAAAATGATCATCTGATCATGGCCATAATATTTTCACTTTTTGTGGGAAAATCTGGATAAGCTGCACAAGTTTGCTAGAGGAAAACAAACTTTCAATTTATAAAAATAGAAAGAAATGTAATGTTTGTGAATGAAATTCACAAATACATATAAATTTCCTATTCATACTTGAATCTGAGAGTGATGAATCACTCTATGAATTTGTGTGTGTGAGAGAGAGAGAGAGAGAGAGAGAGAGAGAGAGAGAGATCAGACTGTGATGTCAACTGTGATGTGACAGCATCCAGCTTTCTCTCAGTCTCTCCTTCTGTTTCTCCCTACATGTCACTGTCTCCATAACTAAACTGAATCCCACACAGAGTCCCGATAATTGATTTCATTATTGAGTTTTATCAGAGACAGGGACTGCAGATGGGCTGATTCTGTTCAGTTCATTTGATCAGCGATGATGGTGGTTCATCACTGTGCCAGATCCTCTCTTACCAGATGCCACACGACAGTTGGCCATGAACAATACGAACTGGCAGCCAGGCCTAAAGTCTGTCTCTGTTCATTCAAAATGAATGCTGTCTGGAGGAGACACTATAGAAATGTGTTTGTTTGTGTGTGGTTCAGAGCAACTTTTGCTCAAGGCAGAAAGAGATTAGGCTGTACTTCCTCTGTGAATAGCAAAGAGCTACGGGTTAGACATGCTCCTTGATCGATATCAGGACGTATCTGTCAAAACATACAGGTTAGCTTTATGTGTGCGTGTGTCTGTCTAAATAGAGGAGAGGCTAATCGCACACAAGATTATGGGCTCTTTCTCTCAAGGAGGGGAAGTATTTGAACGACACACCCTTCTGACATGCTGACATTGAGACTGACCCCAGTGACCCCTGCTTTAGAGGCCCTAAAGCATACAAAACTGAAAATGACTTTTCACCACTTCATTTGAATTATCATTCATAAACAACGACCAAAAACACTAAGGGGGCAGGAAAAAACTTTTATATCAGACCAACAAGCTGAGAACAATTCTGAAACCTTTCTGCCTAGATGAGAAATAATACAGATTAAAATTTTAAAAAGTGGCATCAAAAAGTATTTAGACAATAAAAATGGCTGAATGCCATTGCTTTAGACGGCACAAGCAAACTTTAAAAAAATCATAAATTTGGTATGTATTAAATTATTTTTTACATAAAAAGCATTTAGACCCTTTTTGTTTATTAAAGTGCCTCCCTCTATTATGCTTTTTTGATTATTACTGATATATATATATATATATATATATATATATATATATATATATATATATATAAATTAAACTATTGTTAAAGAGAGTCAGTTGAAAAGGTCAACCCTTCCCTTACTTCTGGTCTGAGAGAGACGCCACACGCACACACACTCGTACCAACACGCACACATAGCACACTGTGTCCCCTAAAGCTTGCTTGCTTTTCCATCACGCAAATTTACAAGATCCTGAAATATTTTAAATGGAAAATTGGAGGCCTTTAATCAAGGAAGCTTAAATGCAGCTGGGCGAGGAAGCAACGCTGCAACAGACTCTCTCTCAACATCATTCCAAAGCTGCGATTAAAGAATAAAATGTGGAAAGAAAGTGTGAACTGAGATTTATAGATCTATCCTTCTAGCAAGCATTTAGAGGTCATTCAGTGCGTGTATATGTGTGTGTCTAGAGATGTTGTTTACTCAGGACAGGTTTTTTGTCAGAGCAACTAACATCCCAGAAGCCGAAGTGTCAGCAGAATTGAGCCTGCATGTGTGTTTCTGCACTTTTGCCGTAGTCAGCTCATGCTCTCTTGCTCACTGCGAAGCGGAGTGGAAAAAAAAAAAACACTGTGTCGGGACATTTTCCATACATCTCCTTTCCCTAATGACCCACACTGAATGTCACTTACACACACAAACAGAAACTACTCACAATCATTGATCCGAAACAGTCATTCACTATAATAAATAACTGCAGCATTTTTGTGTTTTCCGTGTTTAAAAATGCAATCTTGTTTATCCAGGTGCTCAATGTCATTCTTTTCAGTGCAAAAAAAATGTAAGTATAATTACATATTCACAAAATGATTACCTTCTGGAAAGCATTGGGTGGCAACTTCATGTACATTTTTAATACATCATGGAGGCAGTAAATCCTCAAATGTTGAAAAAGAGCAATATAATCAGGAATATAGCCAGATGCAAAAGTTTTTTTTTTTTTTTAAAGAGGTCTCTTATGCTCACCAAGGCTGCATTTATTTGATCAATACAGCAAAAACAGTGATATTGTGAAATATTATTGCAATTTGAATTTAACTGTTTTCCATTTTAATACATTTTAAAATGTAATTTATTCCTGTGCTGGCAAAGCTGAATTTTCAGGAGCCATTACTCCAGTAGTGCTTCTTAATATTTTTGAGGGTACAGTGATAGTTTTTTTTTTTTTTTTTAAGGTTTGATGAAAGGCCAGATAGAAAGTTCTAAACAGCATTTATTTGAAATAGAAATCTTTTGTGACAATATAAAAGTCTTTACTTTAGTTCATCAAGGATGCATTAAATTGATCAGAAGTAAAGTATTCATTTCTTTAAAAAAAAATTACTCACTCCAAACGGTAGTGCAATTTCGGCATTTTCAGTCAGTTCATTAGTGAACTGGGTGCTAAAACATCAATTGGCAGCGCATACTAATAAACAGCACTATCAGCGGGTGCAATTTTTACTTTAGAGAATTCCCTCCACCATCTTTAATGGAAGTTCTGACCATTTAAATCTAATCAAGAACCTATAACTGCTCTCTCCCCTATTGTGTTTCCACGCTTACAGCCGCTATCATTATTACTGTAATGTTGTAATTGCAAAGATAGCGGCAATGGAGATAGAGTCTTTGTCCACACATCTATAGAGCTCCATTATAAATGCATTCAGTGTCCACAGACCCATTCAACATGTACAGGCAGCCAAAGTCAGCGTGTCAATACATAAGACTCAATGGCTCCTAAATGAGTGCATATGGAATCTTGATTGAATAATACACAAATACAATGAAAGAGCCCACATTCATTATTGGAAATAACTAGAGCCACGCAGAGAACAAGCATTTAGATAAGTGGAGTAATTACGGATTTTTCCTTACATAATCAGTGAAACTTGCAAATGAGTGTGATTTTATGCGGTGGGTTATTTTCACAAGTGTTGCATGGTGGGATAAATGGTGGGGTTGGCTGTGAAAAGTAGTTATTTTATGTGTTACTGTAACTCACTCAATTTGTTTCTAGGTCCGTCCTCTCATTTAGGCATTTATGATCAAACTGCAGATGATTCAGATTTTCAAATTCAGTTGTTACACCTGACTATTTGCATATCATCAAGCGTTTGTCTGCATGTTCAGTCATTGCATTCACACTTCTCCACAACTGGGTGATGCTTTTCTTCAACAGGTAAACAAAGACAAAAATACCTTAAATGCTTCTTCAAAAACATCATAGAATAGAAGTTAGAAAACCCCAATAGCAATTTAATTTGCAACGTGGCATCATTGCCAGTGGTTAAATTTTGAATGATAAATATTCTGTTAATTTTAAAGTCAATATATTATCTTAAATTTACAAACCATTCAAAAAGGTTTGGGGTCAATAAGATTATTTTTAATAAATAAATTATTTCTATTCAGCAAAAACACTGAATTGATCAAAAGAGACAGTAAAGACATTTATAATGTTACAAAAGATTTCCATTTCAAATAAATGTTGTTCTTTTCTATTCAACAAAGAATACTGAGAAAAAATGTGTCAGTTTTCACAAAAATATTAAGCAGCACAACGTTTGGCAACATTGATAAGAAATGTTTATTGAGCAGCAAATCATAGGATTTCTGAAGGATCATTCAGCTTTGACATCTGAGGAATAAATGACCTGATCTTAAAAAATAAAAACCTGAAAATAAAAAAAATAAATAGATTATAAATATACTATTTAACAACATTACTGTTTTATTACATATATGATCAAATAAATGCAGCCTTGGTGAACATAAGAGACTCAAAAACATTACAAATACCATTACCAATAAAGAGCGAACATTTGAAGGGCAGAGTAATTTATGCAAGTATATAAAGACAGAAAATAGGCACATCTAAGGCTAAAGTTGAACATTAAATGATTTAAGCTAAATTAATTGGTGGAATCAATATAGAATTGCCCTGCAAGCTCTGTAAGAATCAATCTTCATGTGTTTTTCTGCTGTTCAAACTATAAATGATTAGATTAGAATTGAATCTGGAACAGAAATTAGATTTGGGCTGCCAGTGTGAACAAAGCTTTCGTCTGACTCAGTCACAGAACTGCACATGGCCAGCAATATTACTCGATATCCACAGAGGAAATCTGATTTGAGATTAAGTGCTCTCAGCACTCATTCCTTGAGCTCTTTGTGTATTGACTCCTTCTATTGTGAGCAAATCATGCTCTACAAAACAGAGACAGCAGAAATGTTGTTTCAAGTACAGGCAGCTGGAGTTCTGAAAGTACAGCAATATATTTTGTATATTAAATAAACTTACATATTATTGACCATGATAGAAGAAAATATATTTTTACACAATGCTCTAAGGTAACCTAAGGTCTTCAATTCAGACCCAGAAACATGAATGAACTTTAAATGGAAACTGGGAGAAGTTATATGTTCTTGCTCATTTTTGAATAGTTGGTTATGTTAAACTAATTCAACTAACAACAGGATTTGTTGTGTGACTATTACATTTCTTTGCAATTTCTCTTTCACCATTCAAATTTAAATTCAACTTTCTGTGTGCTGTGGCCAGTTTAATTCAAATGCACTTTTATGATCCGAAACAGAGCCAATTTTTTAATTGTTAATTTGTGAACAGGGTCACTGCGTACGGCCTAACACAGAGATTAGTGTCGAAACAGAGTCTGTGGTTTTATGGCAGGTCTGTATTTGAAGAATGATTTGAGTTAAGCTCTTTTCTGGTTTTTGTTCAATCAGTAACTATTTACAAGCAGGAGAAGCAGCTCTCAAGATCATCAATCAATCACAAATATAGATTATCATAAACGCATATGCACACTTGCACATACACTGACAAATGCTCAACAAACCAGACTAAAAACCAAACAGAAAATCCTGTGCAAATGAAATACTAATACTAATGCCAGAAAATACATTTTTCTTGTTTCCTGTCTGTCTACCATTCTTTTTTTTCCTTTGTCTCTGTCAGTCTATTTTCCATGTTGTCTGTTTGTTTGACTTTCTTCTTTCCATTTCTATCTCATTTCCTTTCTATGTCTATCTTCCTTTCTTTCTGTAAGTTTGTCTAAATTCGTTCTTCCATTCTGTTTGTCTGTCTTCTTTCCTCTCTAATTTCCTTCCTTTCTGTTTGTCTGTTTTCTTTCCTCTCTTTTTGTCTGTCTGTCTGCCTCTCTGTATTCAACCTGTCTAACTTACTTCCTCTGTCTATTTTCTTTCCTGCATACCTGTATAACTTCCTTCCCGTCTGACTTACAGCTTCCTTTCTTTTTTTCTGACTTCTTCCTGTTTGCCTTCTTTCCTGTTTAACTTCCTTTTTTTCTACCTGTTTGTTTAACTTCCTCTCTTCAAACCTGAAAAAGTCTCTTCATACCTTCCATTCTGTTTGTCTGTCTGTATTCCTTCCTCTCTAACGTCCTTCCTTATTTTCTTCCTTTCTGTTTGTCTGTTTTCCTTCCTCTTTCTGCATGTCTCTAACATACTTCCTCTGTCTATTTTCCATCCTGCATACTATTTGTATAACTAACTACCTGATTAACTTCCAGGTGACTTACTTTCTTTTTGCCTTCCTTTATTCCTTTAACTTCCTTCTTCTCTATCTTCCTTCCTTTCTACCCGTTTGTTTAACTTCCTCTCTTCAATCCTCTGTCTGTCTTCATTTCTTCCTTTTTGTCTGTCTGTCCTTCTTTTTCCATGCTCTCTGAGTGCTTCTCAATACTCAAAATGATGCTTCCTTGTTTCCTCGCTCCTCCGTCCTCCAGCCTGTGACCCGGATACCGATCAATGTTAGCAATCTTGAAGGACATCTCAATTCTCTAAAGGCACCGCGAGGAAGAGTGGAACGAGGAGTGAGGAAGCTTCCAGAAGAGCTATGAGCGAGGATGCACAGGTGTATCCTATGCGGAAGTCTTTCTTATCGAGAAACCTGATGCATGTTTAAATTCTCCTCCCCTTCACATCTGTCACAATACTTTTAATTTATGCTTTACCTTTGCAGTTTAAATGAACAATATATCACATATTTCAACAGAGTATTTTGCTTTATCATTACTATTTATACATTTCTTAACCAAACTTCAACAACATAATGGCAGATCCTTTGAGCACAGCTGATGACATTTTCAAGTGAAGCTCGAGAGATCATGAATATTCCCAATATACAAATAAGCCTTCCTTCCTTCCTTCCTTCCATCCTTCCATCCTTCCATCCTTCCTTCCTTCCTTCCTTCCCTCCCCTAGGACAACTAGGTGAAGGATAGAGGATTTTCCACCTATGGTGTTTTGGGCAAACTGTCACAGTGACCTGGTCTAAAAGTAAATTAAATATGCTCTGTCTCCATTTCTAGCCTCGCTGCTATTGTATGCAGAACACATAAATCACACCAGGCAGTAGAGCCCAGGAGAGAAGGGGTGGGTGTATGGCTGTGTTCAGAAAGACTGCACAACCCTGAGACCAGCTCCAAAGGAGAAATGAGTAAAGAGAGAGACAAAAAGAGACAAAGGTTCCACTTTACACCTGGCTGCAGGTATTTTTCCGCTCTCTTCAAAGTCTCTTTCCTCCTACTCTGTTTATCTCTCTCCTCTGGTTCTCACACACACCCTAATACCTCTTTCAGCCCTGGCAAGTCGCTACAGATCCAGCATGTGAGAGTTTGGTTTGGGGTGAGCGCCGGTCAATCAATCACCCTCTCTGATGGCTGTATTACAAGTCTGTTCTGCCATGTCATCACACAGGAATCTTTATGGAGGCAGACAGCACTGTGGGCAAGTTTTAAATAATCATTTATATAGTACACAGAAAGAGCGAGAGCTTTTATCTCTGAAGTGTTTCGGTGAGGGACAGGAACAGGATGAAACACAGCATTACAGATGGTGGGGAAATACACACTGAGGTCTAAGATAAAATGAGTTCGTGTATAGCAGATATAGGGGTGGACAACACACACACACAGCCAGTCCTTAAGTGCCCTCATTGCATGGATGTGGATACAGTCTGTGGGTGGTTAGGAGACTGTTAAGGCCACAGTAAGATAAATATTACCTTTATATGGAGTAAGAACCATACATACCCTGTAGCTGTGTATGAGATAATGAAATACAGCCCCCATTCTGTCTGAAGAGCAACAAACTTAAAAGCTTATTCCACACTGGTTACATCTGCACAGCGGCAGAACACGGTCCTGTTTTAAATTACGTTTACACACAGTTCAACCAGAGTGACAACCGAATTCTGACATTTGAATTCTGACATTTCGTGATCAATATTTGCATTTGGGGATTTTAATAAACCTGTGGTAGGTAAAATCACACAATGAAAGGGATGGAAATGGAGATTGTGTTTTCTATTGTTTTCTATGTTGGCTTCTATGTCTAACATGATGTTGACCATGTCATGCACTTGCATTGTAAACAGTTTCGCTGATAAAAAGAGAAGAGCTCTACTTTTATAGCTAGTTAGAGCTAGTATGTAATGTTTCAGGCCAAACTGGAAATATGATTTGCTGTGTGTTTCTTGTAGCTTTTAGAAATTGTTTTTATTCATTTATTTTTTTATTTATATGCAATATAAGGTTGGTACACAAATACACCTAGTCAAACCTGAAAAGTCAACTTTCAAAGTAAAATCTGGACATCTGGGGATGTCCTCAATACTATAAATCTAAAATAACTCTAAGAATAAATACAAATTTAAAAAAAAAAAAAAAAAATTAATTACAACATTGCATAAGAAACAATTACACTTCATGACAGCCAGTTTGAAATAAATTCCTTCTGTGAACTGATTTGTCTTCTTATCACAGAATGAGGCAGAAATTATATTATTTTATAGTATTCTATACAGTGATAAAGGCTATCGATTGGCATAGCATTTATAAATACATTATCCTTATTAAAATACCCGAGATGGCTTATAGAACCAGATAAACCATATACTGTTGCAATGGTGTGTTAATTCTCATGTTTAATCAGTCAAAATGTCTCTATCTGCATTTTATCCAGCTACTGTGATAGCTGGATGTCTTTGTCCATATTAGGCATTTCCTGGAAAGTCATAAGTTTTATTATTCCTATGAGTCCCACTTGTGGACTTTCTGCTCAAGGGCACCCTCCAACTATGAGTATGAAGGCAACATAAATTACATGTGAGAGTTTAGCGTTCCATAATACTTGCATCGCCCTATTTTGGGTAAAATTAGGAAAAAATACTGCTCTCTAAAGATATTTGAAGTCAACACTTTTTAATTAAAAGCCCAGAGGGATGTAAATATAATAAAACAAAAGGGTGACAGCAGTTAACAGGTTAATGTAACATTTCCTGTTTCAGGACTAGCAAAACAATTGCAACATACTCTCAATATAGTGGCCAAATCAGCAAGACAACAGAGACGGAGGTGGGAGAAAATGTTGGTGGTATTGACTGTTGAACGACAAGTCCTGCAGACTGGGGTGATTAAAGAGATAGTTCACCCAAAAATGAAAAGTCAGCATTTACTCACCCTCAAGTTGTTCCAAACCTGTATGAATTTATTTCTTCTGCTGAACACAAAAGAAGATATTTTGAAGAATGTCAAAATGTCAAAGTGAACGTGTGTGTGTGTTTCATAGAAAGATGTTAAAGAATGTGTTAATGCAGGTACTATATAGAGTTCACCTGTACAGACGTAGGTATATTCACACCAGTCTAATCTCCTGTCTGTCAGACCGCCTCCATTGCACTGACAAGGTAAATGACTAATGAGAATTCACACATAAATGCTGTCGGCCCCTCAGCCCTCTTTCACAGGCCCCATAAAAGGTCTGAAACTCAGTCTCATTAAACCTCAACACACTCTTCTCTTCCCAGTCGTCTGTGAAGGGAAGCTTTAAATCTTCAATTGCAGTGGATTGGATGGTCAATTAATTGTAACTATTGTCAAATGCCCGAAATTTTATTGTTTACACAAACTCTCACACCCAAAAACATGCTATATCCTCTTTTCCCTATTTCAAAAGTTGACTTAAAAATATCACAATGCACCTATTTAGTGATGTGACCTGAGTGGCAGGATGAACTTTCCTCTTTGACCTCTAACGCCTGTGACCCCAGCACTGCCCTAATGGAGACAGGAAGGTATTATGGGGTCTGGTTGAGTGAGGGTTAAAGGTGAGGATCACAGGTCAAGCTCTAAAAATGATCCGTCTCTATGGCAACGCATAGAGAGGCATAATGGTTGGCTCATCCTTTGAAACCTCAGCTATTTGCTGAAAATTTGGAGGAAAATGACCTGATAATTACTCCCATAATGAACTGGTGTGAACTGTCGATTTCAGACTCCTCTTGTGCATACATAACATGCAGGTTTGTGTTGGTGCAACAAATATGTGATTTTATCGAACATGCATTTAGCATGTGTTTCAACACTTCTAACATTAGTGGAATGTGGTAAGGCTAGTTTTGTCATTTGTCAAAATTTGTCATTTTGTCAATCGTGAACTGTACGATTACTTGAACTACTATCTCAGCTTATGAAAAGAACAAAAACACAGATTTTCTTACCCTTAGTCTGGATGACTAATTTGACTGGTTCGCATGTTCATTACTTGCACTTATTTTATTAGAATTGAATTGTGCCACAAACTAATTTTACATTTTTAAAACCATTTCACAAATAAAATAAAAAGTGTTAAAAAGTGAATTCAGAATGAAGAATATAAAAAAAAAAAATCTGAATTGAAGAATCAGCTCCTTTTCTACTCTGAGCTGAAATCAACTAAATTGAAATGATCCATACATTTGTTAAATATAAGAAGTATAATTAAATGAATCACAAATATGTTATACTTCTTTACATTTTCAGACAAGGTTTCGCCAAGTTTGTATTGACAACCCTCCCTTTTCTAGTTAAAAATTAATGCAGTTGTATGAATTTCTTTGAAATGATACTTCTTGAAATTAAAATTCATTTTGAAATTCTGCAAATTGTTTGCTACCTCAATTCATATTCAGGAATTTAAAAAGCATTCTCAACTCCATTCTGAATGGCGCACAACCCGGGTAGAGGTGGATTAAAATCCAAATCCATATGTTTAATCAAGCAATATGTAATCAAGGTACAAGACAGGGTCTCTACGGTAGTTACGGAAATTATAATGGATGGATAAAGAGATGGACAGACGGATGGATGGACTGGTGTCAAAGCACGCCAGGGGCTATAGGTGACCTATCAGAGGATTAAGAAAAAGACTGTGTGTGCTGTCATTGGGTCAGTGAGAACACCAGGGGGCTGATACGCTGAAGCATGGACGGCCCTGGTGTGTGTGTGTGTGTGTGTGTGTGTGTGTGTGTGTGTGTGTGTGTGTGTGTGTGTGTGTGTGTGTGTGTGTGTGTGTGTGTGTGTGTGTGTGTGTGTGTGTGTGTGTGTGTCTTAAACACATCTGCGATTGAAAATACAGGCATTTGTTGGTCAATTAAGCATATAGTTATATATATGGGTCATATGCACATTTTCATGAAAAATGACTTCATAATAAAGGTGAGATTTTTAAACGCTTTAAAACTTCAGATTAAGCACTAATGGGATGATCCTCTGCATAGTAAACAGACTGAAATCCTTTAGTAATCTGCCGAAGTGGCTGCAGGAGTAAGGGGCCAAGGATTGCCTTCATTTCCAGAAGACACACTGATGAGTGAATGAGAGAGTGACAGCATATTACTGGAAAAGCTGATGATTAAAGAGTATGGTGGAGGTGATTTTGATGTAAAACCCTGAACCTAAATTAGTCAGCCAACATGTATAAAAAAAATGATAATAAAAAAAACCCTCACATCACTGCAGGATTGTGCACTATTCAGAATTTGTGCACTATCCAATCACCTTCAGAATAAATTTGTGAATTTTAACCCCTTAAACCAAAAGTGTACCACCGATGGATGAATGGATTTTTTTAATCACAATCTAGTAAATTGATCTTCCAGTCTTTACAGTTAATCTTCCTGTGGGGTGTGGCCAATTAAATTCAAATGAGCCAATTCTTCCATTCATTACATTGACCAATGCTGGCAACTTGGCTTCAACATTTCCCCTTCCTTGCTGGTCCATCTACAAAACAGATATGACAAATCATGGAAGTTGTGGAACATATTCTTTGTGTTTAAACAAAACATATTCTACTCCCCATTGTCCCATTCACTTCTACAGACAGACCTTTCTTGACCTCAGTTATTACCAACTACAAATTCCGACCCTCAAAACCCCATTAGCCTCTATATGAGCTCTGACAATAACCCAGCCTCACACACACTCAGGCCATGGCTCCATTATAAAGACCCTATAGACCCTCCTCCTGAGTCTTTAACACTCAAAAAAGCGGCTTCTCTGTTTTTGTCTTTCTTTTTTTTTCCCCTCCAGTCTATCCCATTCTTACGCTCTCATGTGCATCTTGCTGTGCTGAAGGTATGGCCTTTTGAAGTGCGCTGCACTCTAATTGGACAAAAATGTAGTTTGGGGCTTGCTGGGTTATTATTACCCACGCTGACCCCCTTGATAGCGGCCAATCCACATGTCGTTAAGGGAACCTGCCGTTCCCACGACGATGGGAGCTGTAGTGCTGGGGGTCTGGATTCCGTTAGCTTGGCCCGTAAAATCAAGGCCCATTTTAATCAAAGGATGGAGGGGTCAGTTCTGGGCATCCAATTACAAAACCAGATGTTGGACAAGGGTCACCCTGACCAGCTCATTAGGCTTGTTTTAGTGCAAAGATATTGAGAGGGACTGCTTCTGTTTTGGCAACTTGTAATTTTGCCAACCGAATGGGCAAATTGTGTTCATTTTGGATCTATTCTTTGATGGGGACAAGATTTGATCAATTGTTCTTACTTTGAGCAGTTTGTTAACAGACACTGAAACATTTGTGAAAGCATGCTGAATATTCACAAGATCACCACTGTCTGCCTCAGGGAAAGGTGGTTGAAGAGCTGTCAATCAATTAAGAAGTCAAATAACACACAGTCCTTTCATGCAAGTCATTTCACTTTGCAGCCACCTTGGAAACATCCCCAGGCAGTTATTTTCATTGAGCATTATAGGCATACAGCGAACGGGGGAAGACAACCTTTCAAATGATTTAAAAAGCTTTATAGGTTAATAAAAAGATGATATATCAACCAAAAAGGAGACATTGGGTCATTTAACTAAAAGGCAGAACTTCCTTTCCAGGACAGGGCAACTGCAGGCCAAGCAATGCAAGGCACAATCTAAACACACATGTACACTACCGTTCAAAAAGAGTACTTTTTTGGGAGAAAGCAATTAATACTTTTATTCAGCAAGGATGGTTTATGCATTAAATTGATCAAAAATGACAGTAAAGACTAAAATAATGTTACTAAAGATTTCTAATTCAAATAAATACTGTTCTTTTAAACTTTGTTTTTCAAAGAGTCTTAAAAATATGTATCACAGTTTCCACAGAAACATTGAGCACCTGTTTTCAACACTGATCATAATAAGAAATGTTTCTTGGGTGTCAAATCAGCATATTAGAATGCTTTCTGAGGGATCATGTGACTGAAGACTGGAGTAATGATGGTGAAAATTCAGCTTTGTGATCACAGAAATAAATCAGATTTTGAAATTAAAATGAAAATAGTATTAACTTTTAACAAAATGATTTTTCACAATATTACAGGTTTGACTGTACTTTTGATCAAATAAATACAGTCTTGGCAATCATAAGAGACTTTAAAAAAAAAAAAACGTACCCACCCCAAACATCCATTTCTTCAATATCTGAGAGCAATAACATTCTCTACAAACTGGTGTGAACAAAACTGACGTCACTACCAGAGCATCACTATTAGAAAACAACTGGCAAGATACCAAATGCATGTAAATACAAATACATACTAAAGTGAGATGAGAAGTCTATAAAAGTGTCAGTTACAGAACACATCTAATTTACGCAATACTATTCTTTCTATTAACTACAAATGTTCTTTCAGTCTTTCTTTGACGTGCAGATACAAAGTGGTTAATGTTACGCAATAATATTTCACATGGAATTCTGCCAAAATCCCTGTGAAGTCCGCAATTAGAGAAAAATAAACAGACATACAATAGACTTTTCGTGGCATCAGCCTTTTCTCATCCCTGCCAGGACAACTTATACATCCTCATTCCTGTCTCATGCAAGATCATCTCCTGTCTGTCTGTACTTGAGCTTTACTATGAAGCTTAACTCTGAATAACCCTTAAACACTGTGGGTGGAGGTGGGAAAAGGACCAAGTTTCGGTAAAAGATTATGCATATTTTAAAGAGCACAGGAGGGGTGTGATCAAGAATAAATGCTCTTCCCAAGCTAATACTCCTTATATAAGGATTCTAGTTAATGAGTTATTAGGGAAGAAGATGGGATCAAATTCTACCCTGTGCTACACCATCATTTTTTTTTTAAAGAAATTAATACTTCAGCAAGGATGCAATAAATTAATCAAAAGTGACATTAAATACACTTATAATTTTAAGATCACAATAATAATCTTAAAATTGAATTTAGAGAATTTTGAATTAACTATTAGTGCTAAGTGCTGTTCTTTTGAATTTTCAACTTATCAAAGTTATTTTGAACAATTTCCACAAAAATATTAAGCAGTACAAATGGTTTTCAGTATGTATAATAATAAGAAATATATCCTGAGAACTAAATCAGCACATTAGAATGATTTCTGAAGGATCATGTGACATTAAAGACTGGAGTACTGATGCTGATAAATCAGCTTTGACATACTACATTTTAAAATATGTTAAAGTTTTGAGATGATCTTGAACTGTAATAATATTTCACAATATTAGTGTTTCTACTGTATTTTTGATCAAATAAAAGCAGCAGTGCACCCATTGCATGAAGCTAGCTGAAAAAGCGAGTAGGTTTAGAGTTGACAAATCCAGATAAATACAACCTGGTTTAGAATTAGATCAGGTTCAGCGGTCTCACAAAGCTTGGTATAAACGTTCTCTGTCAAATCAGGTTTAATCCAGAGGTTGTGATTGAAGTGTTTGCACCTGAAAGTGAGACACGTGTGGCAAAGAGCCAATCACACTGAACAGAGCGTCAGTAATTCACTTCCCTTCTGAAGATTAAGGGATCATTTGGAAAATTCTTATGAAACTAAAAGCATTTACAAGGCAGGAATAAACACTGCTCCGGAGCAGGATGTAGCATAAGTTACCATGGCGATAAACGTAATCCACCTTCTTGAGCCCGAAAAAATAGAGTTTGCTCAAACTAATCTTGAACTTACCCGGGTAGCAATTGAAACCAGCTTCATGCAACAGGCTACTGGTGAGCATAAGAGATTTCTTTCAAAAATCTTACCAACCCCAAACTTTTAAACGGACATGTACCTTCTATTTTTCAGCATTGTTCATATTGCCTTGTATTGATCTCATTTCTTGTTCTTGATTCTTAACCATTTGCTCAATTTGACTGTGTATATTAACAATGAGAGATATTAAACTATATAAACTTGTTCAAAAGGGAAGTTTTCTTTTTCACTTCTCTCACCATTAGACTAGTCCATTAGCTCTAAAACATCATTTTGGTTTTGCGTTATTTTGACTTTTCAGTCATACAACTCTTTAAAGAAACGCCTCAGTGACTGACACGTGTTCATTCACCAGCATCAGTGAGTGTAAATGGCTTCAGGTAACTTAACATCTGTGCTCAACGCTCATATAAATGTTACACCAAAAGATTTTAGCATCTAGCTTTTACTGAATTTCCCCTAGAGGAACTCATTCACATTACTGACATGACTAAAGGAAACTGCCTTGCTTTTATCCTTTTAGCTTTGATCTGCACATCCCAGAGGAATTATCTAACTACACTGTGTCAATCATTGTGAAAACACTTCAATCATATCTGCCACTGTTACTGTTATTAGGCAGCTTCAGGTAGATGGATGTTCAGTTGATATGTTTAGCTACTATCTCTGTCTTCATTCCATCTAGGAATACCCAGTGCTCTTTATCAGTCTCTAAATTGTTTTTCATTATTTTCTTCTTTTTAACATCTTATTTCTGCTCTCCAGCCTGGGGATCTCTTTACTCAAGAGACAAAGACACATTGGCAAACATGCCTGTCGCTTTCAATGTACAGAACCCAACTGTTCGCATTACCATTTTTGCCTAGCTGCTGAACAAAGTAAGCTGTGATTCGTAGATGCAGTGTTCATTTTATCAACAAAGATTACTGATAAAAATGTTTGTTAATTTTAGGCAACAACAATAATGAAGACAAAACAGGAAAAGTGCATCAAGGCAATAATTAATTAATTTTAATTAAACCATACAAAACTATAACACATCCATTAAAAAATATCACCGCAAAATATTAAAGCACTAACAATGAATATGTTTCAAATAATGTAATAGTAATGTTGGGCATTGAACCTCACAAGCTGAATAGTGAACACCGGTAAACTGAAACATTTTGCTCACAATACATACCCTATGAGATTAGTCCGATATATACAATGTATATGTCACGTTATGAATATGCACTTCCCATAATAAAGCACTTAAATACAGACATGAATAACTAAAGCCTAAGGAATTCACAGCCCTGTATTACAATAATGAGGTCATTATAATTCCAGAAGGCAAGTTCTTTACAACAATGACATGTTTTCACATATAGTGTTTGATAAATATATAAAAATGTTGGTCTTCAATTAAAATGTTATTTTGGTCAACATTTACAGTGGAGAAAATAATTATTTGGGTCCATCGACCCCTCAATGCAGTGAAGTCGTCCTGTACCCTTAGCAGAGAAAAAGCCCTAGCATAATGTTTCCAACTCCGTGCTTGACTGTAGGGATGGTGTTCTTGGGGTCATAGTCAGCATTTCTCTTCCTCCAAACACGACGACTTGAGTTGATGCAAAATAGCTCAATTTTGGTCTAATCTGACCACAGCACTTTCTCCCAAGCCTTCTTGGAATCATTTAGGTGTTCATTGGCAAACTTCAGATGTGCCTTCTTGAGCAGGGGGACCTTGCGGGCGCTGCAGGATTTCAATCCATTGCGGCGTAGTGTGTAACCAATGGTTTGCTTGGTGACTGTGGTCCCAACTGCCTTGAGATCATTAACAAACTCCCGTGTAGTTCTGGGCTGATTCCTCACCTTTCTCATGATCATCCGTACCTCATGAGGCGAGATCTTGCATGGAGCTCCAGACCGAGGGTGATTGATGGTTATTTTGTATTTCTTCCATTTCCGAATAATGACACCAACAGTTGTCTCCTTCTCACCAAGCTTCTTGGTGATGGTCTTGTAGCCCATTCCAGCCTTGTGCAAGTCTACAATCATGTCCCTGAAGTCCTTTGACAGCTCTTTGGTCTTGCCCATGGTTAAGGAGAGGTCTTTTATACACATAACGAGCTGACATTAGGAGTACTCTCCTAAAGTGACAGGACTAATCTGTGTTTCACATGGGCACATAACCAATCTGTGGGAGGCAGAAATCTTGCTGGTTGGTAGGGGATCAAATACTTATTTTACTCGATCAAATGCTAATCAATTTATAACCTTTATATAATGTGTTTTTGCTGCTGGATATTCTGTCTCTATCCATTAAAATAAACCTACCGTAAAAAATTACAGACCCTTCATTTCTTTATAGGTGGGCAAACTTAGTCTAAATTACTAAATTATTTTCTCCACTGTAGATTGCATTTTAGTCAAAGTAAAATTTACTAAAATTAATGAAAATGACAAGACGAAATACGGACTAAACTTAAAGGATATTTTAGTCATATTAAAAAACTATAACTATAACAAATACCCAGTATATGAGCACAACACTATCTTACATAATTAAATGTCCTTTGTGAAATTCAGATAAATTAGAACCATTCCAGGCCCCCATGGAATCTGCAGAACTCCACAGAATTTGAATGCCTGTTGTTCACAAAGTTCAACACATTCATTCCTGCAACTTTGTTGTTCTTTCATTGAACATTTTAATAAAAAAAATATATTTTTTTAAATAAAGCTGTTAGCTATCAATAAGTGTCAAAAATCAGCATAGAAAATGTCCAAAATGTTAATATGATTGCTCATCTCATCTTAACCCAATAAAACAAAAAAATTACTTTCTGAGAGTACGTCAGCAAGGTAGGGCCCATTGGATCTTCCCTTTTTTCCCACATTCAGCCTTTAATCTACTGAGGAAAATTGATTCCTGCAATTATAGCAACACAATGGAGTTACATTAAAGTTATGAAAATTACTAAAAACTAAAATTGCTTCAAATTTGGAATCGGCTACATTACAGCAGTTTAATTATGTGTGGAATCACCTGACCAGTCCTGGGGCAATTTGAGCGATCACACCTGCAGGCCTTCACACAATCCACTGGAACCTCTGATGGGAGGCCATGTTCCCTGACGTTTATTCACCTAATGATTACCACAGAAACCATGTGCACCGATTGACCCTCCAGACTGCGAAAAAGAAAAACAGAGGGAGAGAGAAAGTGAGATAAGACTGAGACCTACTTACCACACAGTCCTAAATATAGCCACCACTGACCATTTTTGATACATGTGAGCTTTCCCATAGAGATTACATGTTGGATGTATGTCCCAGTTTTAACTGGGTCTCTGCTACTGGGCATTCTGGTGATTAACTAATGCATGTCTTTCAAGTCTATAGCACATATTTTGCAAAAGAAGAGGAATAGAAACATAAAACATACATACTTGCATCTTTTTTCTTATTTTTCTGTAACATTTCTGTGAAATTAACATTTCTGTAATGATCTTAAAGGTGCTTTATGTAATTTTTTGCCTAGAAAAGTATAAAAATACCATAATATGTTTGCAGTTATCTTGTTAATTCACATTCTTTATTCACCTAAAAACAATTCTACAGCCAGTTATTCTACTGCATGTTATTCGGTATGTCTGTTTTTGTTTTGGTCCGTGTGATCCCACCCACTGCCAATTTACCAATAGTATTTCGACACCCCGAGTATCCAGTTGGCAGAAAACTGAACTGCACTTTGCAGCCATGGAAGCCAACAAACAAACTGGGTCAGAGGGGTCACAGATTCTACCTGACCTAAAAAGCCTCGGCATCCATCTAAAAAGCTCTTTGACCAGAGGCATATTAAAATACGGATAAATCAACACATCAACTGCACTCGTTCCTGTAGTGTGTCCTCAATCTGGCAACCCACCTGAGTATCCAGTCTCAGGAGGAGAGGGTGGAGCAAACAACTCTCTCCAGTATTTTGAATTTGGACTGCAGTACCCATTTCAACCAATATTACATACTACACCTTTAACAGTTAGGACTGAATAAATAAAGTATATTGATTTTCTGATTTATGACAAATATTCATTTGACAATCCCAATACGGATTCTTAAAATCACAATTATAGACTCTTTTAAACCAATTCTTTTTGGTGAAACCATACAGCACAATAGGTGTAGTACTAATCCATTTCAAACTTTTCTGAATAAAAAACAAATACAGCATGACCAAAGTAGTTAATTTCCTAAACAAATGACTCTTTTGAGCTGGATCTATTAGTAAACCAAAAATAAACAGCATGGCCATTGTAGTCCACAAAACAGTTTCAGAAAGCAAATAGAACCTAATAGAACCTGCTCTTATACAAACAATGACTTTAATGAACCAGTTCTTTAAACGAATAGTCAAAAAAGCCATTTACAGATTTGAATCAATCTAAAACACTGTTCTGCATAAATTAAATGAGAGAATTTCTTTTACAGTGCAAGCAATATGGACAAAACTTAAATACACCTTGATGAATTGGTTATCGAATTAGTTTATTGATACCCAGTCCTACATTGGAAATCACTTGTAATTTCATCATTACAATCCTAACAAATCCTTCTATGCAAATGTCCTTGTTTTTTGTGTGAATGAGTAAGTGTGTCCTACTGCGTGAGAAAGTGACAGCTACAAAAGTGTGTTGCGACAGGCATGCATGCGCTCTCAGAATCAGTGTGACACGGAGCACAGGAGGGGCTGAGTAACCTTTAAACTTCAAATGTCAAAATCAGACACATCGCAAAACAAAGACAAGAGAAGCTTCAACCCCTTTTCACCTCGACTGCATCAGAAAAATCGATGTGTGTGTGTTTACTTGAACGATAAGAAGTAAACAGAGACTGATAAAGCGTAGGAATTTCTACTACAGTGTGTGGCAATAGATGGCAAGCTGTGTGACCTCCAAACACAGATACATGAATCGCTGTGTGGAGTTGAGGGTGTTAGATTACAGAAATAGAGCGGTCTGTGTGTCGCCTTGGTTATCTTTACCTAAGCTCTTATTAGCTGTATGCTTTGAAGATGTTCTAACAGCTCTGCTCCAGGGTCTTCTCCAACCAGAGCCTCTACCTAGCACGGGTTTCCTCATCACAAAACCCTTTCTTTCACTCTCTGGTTCACATCAGATTATCTAATAAAGAGACAATTACAGGTTGATTCAATGGAATAAGACTGTTTATAAACTTACATACCTACTGGCTCTCTGTGGAGTACAGCTGCTCGATTAAAATGGCAAATCATATTATTTCATGTGATTATTGGTGGGAAATATAGTTCAGCAAAATGTAATATTAGGTTAACTAATGCAAGTTAGAAAAAAAATTACAGAGACAAGAATTTTGAACAGTTTTGAAAGAATTACAGACAAAAGGACAATACAATGGTTTTAACTCGATTATGTATTTTCATAATCACTGGATAACAAAATTGATTTAAAAAATAATGAATTTGATTGAATAATCGCACTGCCTTACTGTAGAGGACGAACCCTACATATACACATCTAAGAGCAAACAAGGAGAAAACATGCAATTTTAGCAGTGAATTGACAACTACTTTTGCATATACTAGTAACTTGCATTCTCAAGCCATCAGATTCAATATAGAGAATATTTTAACGTTCAAAGGGAAAGAGACAAGGTTACGCCCTTGTGGTCTCACACGGTACGATAGACGGAGGTGTCCTGGTTGACCTTCTGGACCCCCAAAGCCTGTCTGACTGACTCAGTCTAATTCTCAATGCCTAGTAATCCATTAACACGGTCAGTTAAGTTTGGTGGGAAGCAAACCATTAACGCATGACAGACAACAGTTCGCTAAATAGAGGAGAAATTATTGCTTGTTTATTTCCTGTGTGTTGGATACATATTCTCACCAGATCACAGAGAGAGATGAACAATATACAGTGAAAAGTTTTTTCTTGAAATTTAAAGTCATGTTCAACTCAAAGGAGCACTAATAATTATAAACAGGAATGACACATTACAAATAACAGGGAGCATGTAATTTAACTAATTATATCATTTTAATTATAATATGAGCCTCCTAATGACTCTTAAGAGTCTCCTTAATTAAAAATAACTGACCTCAACGAAATCGATTGATTATGATACAACACTTTATGTAGCAGCCCTTGGGTCCAAAAAAAAACAGAGAGAGTCTCGACTGATGCAGAGTCTCAAACCAGCATGACACTCAACTTTCACTCCATCGCCTTAGCACCGTGAAAACTGTATTAAAAAATGAAAAACCATAACAAACATTTCACACACACTTGTTTCACGGCTACAAACGTCATTACGCAAGTAAAACATTTAAGATGACAAACATTAATTATCAGCAAATAAACTATCCATGTGTACAAATATTATGAAGTATCCATGAATGAGAGCATATCATACCTCGCTGCGCTCACCAAGGAATGCAAACAATATCCTTTCTTCCGTCATGAAACGGGCGTCAAGTTCTTTAAATTCATGAATAAAACACGGGATCTCCAGATAAAATACATATAAACTCACTCAAACACAGCTGCCTGCCATTCACACCGCCAACCACCTTTAAATATTCATCTTCCCTTGTGCAAACTACGGTGCCATCAAAGGGACAAATTTCATCGTTACAGGTGCACCACATTACAGGTCAATCACATACGAATAACATTAAAATACATACAAAGATAAATATACTTGAATAAGGTACAAACAATTACACAAATATTTTAACCACTAATCCAACCCATCTTCATTTAGTTAACAACATACATTAAACTCCAAAGTGGTCCTTTACACTCCCACCAATCATGTCATTATAATGGTCGACACCAAATAAGTCATACATGATTCTTAACATCTTTATACACCACTCACTATCTCAACATTGGACAATTGTGCAAATAAGCATAGAATTATGTCAATGTAATGGGTTACGCATGCATGTGTTTGTGGACAGGGGCGCGGCTAGAAATGTTGGGCCCTATGAAAGAATATGAGGTTGGGCCCCCTACCGCACCCATTCCTATAATAAAATCGATCTCTGGGGGCCCCAAAAGTGTGTGGGCCCTTAGAATCGTCCTAACTTTTCCCCCCTTAGCGGCGCCCCTGTTTGTGCATGTACGCATGTGAACATATACTATTCACTTTCAAGAAGCAGCACCAACTTTTGAATGGGCCTTTCTATAACAGAGGGTTTAGATAAAAACTGATGCTTTCCTGATTTCTGTTCTCCAACTCGTATTTTGACTCTTCGCACTAAACCATCACTATCCAGAAAGGTTTCCACTACTCGCCCTAACTGCCACTGGTTTCTTGGGAGGATGTCTTCCTTTACAATGACCACATGATTCACTTTGAGATTGCGCCGGGTCACATGCCACTTCTGTCGTGTGGAAATGTTCTGGAGGTATTCCCTCTTCCATCGACTCCAGAACTGCTCAATCAAGTATTGAACTCGGCGCCATCGCTTTGTACCGTATACATCCTCCCTCTCGAAGTTCCCAGGAGGTGGAAGAGCAACCTTTGACTTCATTAGGATTAGATGATTAGGCGTTAAAGGTTCAAGAGAGTTGGGATCATTTATTCCATCTACTGTCAGTGGGCGACTGTTAACGATGGCCATGGCCTCGTAAAAGAGTGTCCTAAGGGAGGAATCATCAAGCCGACCGAGACTTTGAGCCAAAGTAGCATTCAACACACTTCGAACAGTGCGTATCTGGCGCTCCCAAACTCCACCAGCATGGCTTGCTGACGGGGCATTAAAGACAAACTCGCACTGATGATCAGCCAGAAAACTCTCCAAAGCCTGGTTGTCACACTGTTTAAGTGCTTCTCTCAATTCATTCCTAGCTCCTATAAAATTCCTGCCCTGGTCACTGTATAGTTGCTGCACTACTCCTCTTAAGCTGATGAAACACAGTAAAGCATTAATAAAGGAGTCAGTAGATAGATCTTCTAACATTTCAATGTGGACACCTCGAGAATAGAAACAAGTGAATATCAAGCCGTACCTTTTGTACTCCTTCCTACACCTTTTGATGACAAACGGTCCAAAGCAGTCCATTCCACAGTACGTGAATGGGGCAGATACTTCAATACGCTCTTTAGGAAGTTCAGCCATACGCTGCTCTTCTACCGGACGCCTCAGCTTCCTGCACTGAACACACGTGTGTATCAGCTTCGCAACCAACTTGCTGCCACTGATGATCCAGAATCCATTTGCTCTAAGCTCCATTTGAGTTTGACTTCGACCTTGATTGCATACTCGTGAATGATAGTGCGACAACACAAGCTGGGTGATATGACTGTCCTTGGGTAGAATGCACGGGTGCCTAAATTCTTCACTAAGTGATGAATGCTTCAATCTTCCACCAACACAAAGTATGCCCTCTTTAAGAATGGAATCAAGACTAAAAAGAGGACTAGAACATGGAAGACTTTCCCCTTTTCCAAGGGCCTTCATCTCTCGACTGAATGCTTGCTGTTGAACAAGCTTTATCACTGCTTTGGCAGCACTCTCGCGCTCTTTGATAGTCACAACATCAGTTTGACACTTTAGTCCAGGCACTAGTCTCTTAATTCTTACCACTACCTTAAGGAGTATTGTCCAAGAGGATAGCCTAGACAGGCGATTAAGCATGTTCATGCAATCGGTCACTCTTATTGCAAATGCCTGAATGGTTTTAACCTCTGGGTCACAAACCAACAGGTCGAGAGATGAAGTAGGTACCGGATGAACCTCTTCCTTCCACAAAAATTCAGGACCGGATAGCCAGGTTGTTGATAAAATGTCTGATGCACGGAGTCCCCTAGAGGCGTGATCAGCTGGATTTTCTGTCGTATCAACATAATACCACTGGCTCGGCTTGGTGTACTCTCGTATAAACTGAGCACGATTCGCCACAAAGATATGAAATCTCCGTGCTTCGTTGTTAATATATGCTAGAGTGACTTGAGAATCTGTCCAGAAGAATTCTTCATCAATCTTCATATTTAGCTCTGATTTCAGCAGAACGCTTAATCTGGCTGCAACCACAGCAGCTGAAAGTTCTAAACGGGGAATGCTTGTGATCTTTGATGGTGCGACCCTGGCCTTTGCCATGACAAGACTGCAGTGAACTTTGTTCCTGACATCCTTGTATCGAAGGTAAGAACATGCACCATAGCCTACACTGCTAGCATCTGCGAAGTGGTGCAATTCTACTCTTACAATCTTGTCAAAGTCTTGTGGGTGATAACATCTTGGGATCCAGACTACTTTAAGGCCTTGAAGGCCAGCCTTCCATTCCTCCCACCGTGGGAGCAAGTCCTCAGGAAGCAGATCATCCCATCCAATGCTCCGACGACACAATTCTTGCAGGATGCACTTTCCGCTCAGAACAAATGGAGCCACAAAGCCCAAAGGATCATACAAGGAAGCTATGACTGATAGAATGCCACGCCGTGTGTCTGGTCTATCTTTCAAGTTTATATTAAAACTGAAACCATCGCTTTCAATTAGCCACTGAATACCCAATGCATATTCTATTGAGGCTGACTCAGGGTTAAAGTCAAGTCGTTTGACCCTTGGCGCTCTTTCGGATGTCTCAACACAATGAAGAACCTCACTTTCATTCGAGTTGAATTTGTGAAGTCGTAGGCCTCCTCTTTTACACAACTCTTGTGCTTCAACTATCAGTTCACAGGCCTCCTTAACTGTGGGAACACTCACTAGCCCATCATCAACGTAGAAACTATTTTCAACAAATGCTGCTGCAAGGGATAATGTGCTTTGTATTGCTGAGCGAGGTATTTCAGGCCAAAGTTAGCGCACCCTGGAGAGGAAGCAGCGCCGAACAGATGAACTGCCATCTGGTATTCCTTAGGCTCACGATCAAGGTCTCCATGCTCCCACCATAGAAACCTCAGGTAACTGCGATTATCAGGTGTAACAAAGAACTGATGAAACATCCTTTGGATGTCACAGATGATGGCTACCTTCTCCTTTCTGAAACGACAGAGAACTCCTAACAAGGAATTAATCATATCGGGGCCTGTCAGTAAAGTATCATTCAACGAGATGCTACGAAATTTAGCTGAACAATCAAAGACGACTCTCAATTTGCCAGGCTTCTTCGGGTGGTATACACCGTGGTGGGGTATGTACCAAACAACATCTCCGACAGATACCTCTGGGGCTGACTCTGCGTCACCTTTATTTATCACATCCTCCATAAATGCCTTGTAATGATCATAAAACTGTTGGTTGGCCTTGAACTTCCGCTTTAAGTGCTGCAAACGAATTATAGCCAGCTTCTTATTGTTAGGTAATGATGGGGGACTTTGGCCTTTAAATTCTTGAGAGACACATTTACCCTCAGAATTCCTCTCATTGAAGTCAGACTCCAGAACCTTCAAGATGTCTGCGGCTGATGGAACTGGCATCTCTCTCACTGCGACCCTATGTACGAATCTTTGACTTCCCTGCCTATCCAAGTGGGGATTAGCTGCTCCTATAATACTCCATCCCAGCTCAGTTTTCTGTGCGAATGGTTCATTCTCACCGCCAGTAATGACCTCAAGGGGAGCTAACGCTGAAGGACAATCACAGCCAATCAACAGTCCCACTGCGCAGTCTTGAAGAGATGGTAAGTTATTTGCAAGATGTTTGAGGTGAGGCCACTGCAACGCTGTGGTTCTGGTTGGTATACAAGACTTATCAACAGGAATAAAGTCACGCGTGTATGCTTGCCGTAACGGTATGTGATTTTCAGAATGAAAGCTTCGAACTAGCAAACCACACACACTTTGACTGGCTATAACTGTGTCTACAGCAGTCATTGTACTGAGCTTCAACTGTAATGGTTGAGAAACTACATCCAGCTCTCTGACAAGATCTTCCAAGACAAAAGATTAATCACTCTGGGTGTCAAGAAGAGCATAGGTAAGGATTTCCTTCTGGGGTTCTTTCATAGATGACAAGAAAACCGGAACAATACTTGAGGTAGCAGAAGAATTCTGAATTACTGCATGAGACAAAACTTTGCGGACTTGCTGATTTGCTTGTCCATCTGTGGAATCAGAAATGGAACTTCTCTTTGTTTCGCCAGATCTCTTCACTCTCTCTTCATGCAAACAGGTTGGATGGCGCTGACTACACACTCCACAGACATGCCGCGTTTTACAATCTTTAGTTATATGTCCCTTACGCAAACATCCAAAGCATAGGTAATTTTGATGTATAAACACCCTTTTATCTCCCATAGACTTGGCAGCAAAGACTGGGCACTTAGCAATGCCGTGCAGCTCATCCTTACAGACAGGACATGGCAGCTTTGGCTTGAAGGGAGACAAACTTTCTGACTTAAAAGCGTGATATTTTGTTTGGGCACTTGTACTGAGGGCCTTCGCCCTCTTAGGGAACTTTTCATCTACTGAGCTGGAGCTCAAAAAGGAAGAAGTGATGGGATTACAGGCTATGGGAGCTTCCTTCAGTACGAATTTAGTGAATTGTTCGAAGATTGGATATTCTCCAGATGCATCGAGCTGCTCCACTACGATTCGGCTCCATTTGCGGACAATCCAGTCAGGTAATTTTCTCAAGAGCTTATGATTTTCCTCACAATCATTTAAAATGGCCAATCCTTTGACATAAGGCATGGTTTCTACACAGCTCTTTTAAAAGTCTAAGTGCCAAAGAGTCGTTAGGACTAATCTTAGGCCATTTCATCAGCTTGTCTCGAAACGCCTTCTGCACAATGAATGGATTTCCATACCTGTCCTTTAAAACTGCCCAAGCACCTTCATATGCATCCTCAGAGCTCCGGTAAAAGAATCCTTCCACGGCCTTCCGTGCCTCTCCTGAGAGGTAGCCTTTCAAGTAAAGCATTTTTTCAATAGCAGAGATGGGTTTCCTATCAATTAGAGTTGTGAATGACATCCGAAAGTCAACAAATTTCAAAGGATCACCAGCAAACATCGTTGGTTCAGGAACAGGCAGACGATTTAGACTAAAAGAGCTTGCAATTGCTTCAGCCAAGTTGGCTGTTAAACTCTGAGATGCTGGTTGCGATTGGAACATGGTGACTCCTGTATAGTTGTCTGTTCGAATATATAGCCGGAGTGGTTCTAACAACAGAGGCTGTATTAGATTCTCCCCCCATGTTCTCCACATCACCTTCCAGTTTCTTGTATGTTCTAACTCGAGCTGCAGCCACTTTCACATCCATGCTCGCTTGCAACATTTTTAACTTTGTTTTCTCCTCTTCTAACTTCAACTCCACTTCTGCTTGTTTCTGTTTCATTTCTATCAATATTTGTGACTCATGGAGTTTCCATTCACTTTCCAGCTTAATAAGTTTGGTCTGTTGAGCTTGTATCTCTTCAATCGACTTTGCCTGTTCTAATTTGGCTGCGAGATCTGCTTCTGCATCTACTCGCTTACAAGAAGCCTTTGAGCTAGTGATTGACAGGTTATCTAAATTTATGGATTCTTCTAAAATAACACTTTCAGTGCTTGTCTCACCAAAGACAGATTTATATTCCTCAAGACTAAAAATCATTCACACTCTTTCTTTCTCAGCTTCTTCTTTATAGGTCTCTTGAACTAGACCCACATCAAGCCGTCTACTCACAAGATCACATATTTCTGTTGTCAGCGTGTTACAAGCATCCAATTTCTGCACAATCTCTGGTGTACTAAGAGAATTGCGTTGAAGTGGCTCATAATTTTGATTTACACGGTCGTATCCACTCTGAATGTGTTCGTTTATTTTATCAAGATCCTCCTTCAAACAGAATTTCTTAAGCCTAGTTCTAACTTGTCGTGCTATCTGCTTCCACGATTCATAAGCTCTCAAAAATGCCTTTACGTGCCTTTTAGCTTCCTCTTCACGCATTTGTTTGCCCTTTTCTGTAAGCTTTCGTTCACGAGAGACTATTTCTTCTGTTGAAGGTTCATCATAGTTTAGATCTTTCTCACCAGTGGACCTTTCCTTTTCTCTTGACATGTTTGTATCACTACTTGATGTATTTCTAAATTAAAGTTTCAGGGATCTGTGGTTATAAGATGATGCTGTCAGTTCATTTTTTTTTTTTTATATATATCCCGATAGTCAGAGTCTCTCACCGCATCTGTATTCTCTGTTAAACGTGCTACCAATTTACGACCTTGCCTGGATGCGTGGAACAAGCGATGGCAACCTCCGGAACGAAGACGACATGCAGCGTAGCAGATGACTCAGATGTAGCGTCGAGTTTTCACTGTAGCAGCCCTTGGGTCCAAAAAAAACAGAGAGAGTCTCGACTAATGCATAAGGTGTCCTTTATTTAGTTCGTCAAACCAGCATGACGCTCAACTTTCACTCCATCGCCTTAGCACCGTGAAAACTGTATTAAAAAATGAAAAACCATAACAAACATTTCACACACACTTGTTTCACGGCTACAAACGTCATTACGCAAGTAAAACATTCAAGATGACAAACATTAATTATCAGCAAATAAACCATCCATGTGTACAAATATTATGAAGTATCCATGAATGAGAGCATATCATACCTCGCTGCGCTCACCAAGGAATGCAAACAATATCCTTTCTTCCGTCATGAAACGGGCGTCAAGTTCTTTAAATTCATGCATAAAACACGGGATCTCCAGATAAAATACATATAAACTAACTCAAACACAGCTGCCTGCCATTCACACCGCCAACCATCTTTAAATATTCATCTTCCCTTGTGCAAACTACGGTGCCACCAAAGGGACAAATTTCATCGTTACAGGTGCACCACATTACAGGTCAATCACATACGAATAACATTAAAATACATACAAAGATAAATATACTTGAATAAGGTACAAACAATTACACAAATATTTTAACCACTAATCCAACCCATACTTCATTTAATTAACAACATACATTAAACTCCAAAGTTGTCCTTTACACTTTATTTACACTTAAACTTAATTTTATACTGTTCAACTTTATTTTAATTTTGGAAGTATAATTTTGTTTTTAAATAAACTGTTAGCCTAAATATTCTCTTATATCCCTGTTATGTAATCAGCAACTATAATTAAGTCGTTCGGCTGATTTCCCCAACATTTATACTTACTTTTAATCCAAAGAGACTTACAAATGAGTAATAAAGCAATTTGTCATAAGAGCCAATAATATTTGTAATACAGAAGTATTAGCTATTAGTACACAAACTAGAGTTAAATACAAAAAAGGAGAGAACAATAAGAGTTAAATAGGGTTATTATCTTTATTACATTTTTATAAATTAAAATAAAGATTAAATAAAATAAAATATAAAGATAAGATGAAAAACTTAAACTAAATGAAACTTAGAAATGTTGCCTTGGCAACTAACTAAAACAAGCTGAAGCGAAAAAAATAATAGCAGGAAATAAATGAAAACTAAAACTGAAATATAAATATAAATAACTTAAACCTAAATTGTATTTTTTAAATTAAACAAATCTAATAAATTTCACAAAAGCATATAACAAAATTACAAAAAAATTAACTAAATTTAAAATGAGAACTGAAAATATAAAAAATAAAGGCCAAATTGAAATATTAATAAAAACTTTAATAATATCCAAATTATGGAGACACTGGTATCGTTGTATTTTTGTAACACGTTGACTTGTATCTTTTGTGTGTGTGTGTGTGTTTTGTTTATTTATTGTATTGTCTGCTTTTAATTTGGACCTAGAGTCTGCAATAAAGTTTGATTAGATGATGATAATAATAATAATAATAATAATAATAATAATAATAATAATAATAATAATAATAATAATAATAAATAATAATGCTAAAATAACACTTGTGTAAACACTTTAACATTCCAACAAATGGCATGTGTTACCATGTGATAGGCAGGGCTACCTGTTGGTCGGCCAATGTAAGATAAGTGGAGTGTTTGAAAAACCTGTTTGAAAAGTCATTCATATGTAATTCTGTTTAAGCGCCACTAGAGGAGAAGAAGTCCTACATTTCAGCTTTAATTAATTGCTAAACACAACACATGAAATCAGCAATGTTTTGACCTGCAAAATGAATCTCTCTCTCTTTTAGAGGAATATTTGCACTGTGTAACTAGGGGATTTCCAATTAACTCATTTCTGAAAGGCCGATTCCTCACCAAACCCATCGACTCCTTTCATGGGCAAGGCATAGCAAAGCTATAACCTGCTTTCACACTTGCCATGTTACCAACCCAAAGCTCTCACGACTGGATTTCCACTATGTTCTAAACATGATCAAACTCCTTTAATCTCCAACCACCCCTGCGCTAATGCAATGATTTTAATCAAAGAGATAACAGCACGCAGTGACACTGGAAAATGTCCCGTCGCACTTTATACATTTCCGATGTTTCGGTTTAACATTCCTTCGGAGAGTGTCGGAGACTGTGTGTGACTGTGGATTAGTAAAGTAGAATCTAGGTTACAGACAGTAGACGGGTCCATCTGGTGTTGTATTATTCTCTAACCTGTTAAATCCCTCCATCACCACCTGGACGGATATATAGGCAACACAATGGGCAACAGTTTTAAAGCACACACATTAGGGTATAACAATTAACTGTCTCTCTTCTGCTATGAGCTATGAGTGTGTGTGTTAACCACACAGGTGTGTTGTGGTTAATCTCCAGATGTGATCTCACTATTGATGGAATCATATCTTCATGCAGAGGAGGAAGTCTTGACAGTGAGGTTCATTAAGAGCAGCTCTCTCGCTCCCTCTTCGCTCTATCACTCATTCAGACCTACAACTGCACTACTGCTCATTCATACGCTGCACTACAAACACTAGAATGACATAGATGAGATAACACAAGTGTACTTTGGCAAATACATGCGCTATTACCCTAAAAAATGTAAAAAATTAACTATAGTTTTACAGTTAGGCACTACTAAGTTTAGGGTTGGTGAGATCTTTTTAATGTTACTTTTTTTATGTTTTAATGCAAGTAAATGCTCAACAAGGCATTTATTTGATAAATACAGTAAAAACAGTAATATTGTGAAATATTATTACAATTTTAAATAATTTATATTTTAATACATTTTAAAATGTAATTTATTCCTGTGATGGCAAACTTGAAATGCGCAGCATTTTTCAATGTGTTGACGTATTTTCCACTGAAACAGGAAAACAGGGCGGGACATATCGAGCAGCTCCTCCCCTTTTTCAAAATAACCAATAGTGTTTTGCTTAGCCTTTGTTTTTATTGCTGAAATAAGAGTTTTGATCTTTCTTCTACTGCATCCTATTCTTCTACAATCCAGAGTGGCAGCACAGCTGATCATTTAGTTTGTCCTTTAACCTCTACAGTACAGGTGTAAATTTGCATTTCCATCAGCCCGAAGCCTTTTCACATTTATTACATTTACCAAAATATTACTTTTGTTTTTTTAATTATTATAATTATTAAAAAACAAGCAAGCAAGCAAGCCTAGCCCAGGTAAGAAAAATGCTTAATGCATAAGAAAGAAATCTGCAAGCAAGTAAAAGTAATCGGAAAGCATCACTGTACCAAAGTGCCACCACATTATTTTTTGTATGTGTTATTTGGCTACATTTCTCCAAAACTGTCACAGTTACAACAGTTAGGCCGTGTGTCCACCAAAGGCACTCTGCTGAAAACGCCTAGCTGTGGGCGCTTGAGAGCGTTTTGGCAGCGCTGCGTTTTTGATCCGTTGCTATGATACAGAATATCCGCAGCACAGTTTACTTGTAACTGATTTCGCAGATAATTTGTTTCATACTAAAAATTTATTTTTCATCCATTTTGTTCGGTTAGCTCTGCTGGTTGACGTCGTTGTTCAGAAAGAATGTTGTGAGAGTTGGTCGGTGTGAGATTTGTCCCGCCCCTCCTCCACTGTGATTGGACGGCTGCGTAAAAAGTGACAGTGATGAGCGCTGCGTTTTACCCAAAGTTGAACATTTTTCAACTCTCGGCGACCAGTAAAAAAAAAAAAACGCGGCGCTCCCATTGAAAACAATTGGAATTATACGCCAGCTGCGTGAAAAAATGCTTTGGTGGACACACGGCCTTAGAGCTAATAATTTAAGGCCAAGTCTCAGTCATAAAGCTCTGCAGATTGTAATCACATTAAAGATTATACATATACGATGGCACTGTTAGTTCAGCTCTTCAGTACCTTAGTGTATTAGTGCCCTGAGTTTAAAAAGGCCATGAAACAGTGACCCAATGACGAAATACCACTAGGCTTAGAGCTGTGTCGCCCAGTACGCTGCATCTTCAGTGACTATTCAGAGAGCCAGGGACCAGGGTTATATGTTAAATGCTAATGTGGGATGCAAGGCCTTTGCTTATATTATCATCCATGTCTGTGTGTGGTCTTGAACAAATTCATGATTATCTATAAGTCACTGCAAACGAGAAGTAAAGGAAAGAGCAAGAAACAAAGAAAGAAAGAGACTTCAACCAAAAGAGGACAATAGCCTACTCGAGTGAGCCAAATGCTCCAAATTAAAACAAAGAGAGGAGAACAAAGGTAGAATGAAAAGGAAGAGCGTAAGAGAGGAGAAGACTGAAGTGTCTGACTTCAACAGCGGAAAGTCCTCTTTCTTTTCCTGGACAGCTGAGGGTCTTATTATGGGATTAAAGCTAAACATTGGCCCAGAGGAATGTTCTGTTGGTCTGGGCTGTGATGTCTGAGTGTGTGTGTGTGTGTTTTCTGAGGTGGTACTGGGGGGGATGGTGTTGGCTGATTGCCCAGGGTGGCAGATCAGTTTCGTTGATGTGTGTGCGCGTGTGTGTGTGTGTGTGTGTGTGTGTGTGTGTGTGTGTGTGTGTGTGTGTGTGTGTGTGTGGTGTATAAAGCAAAGAGGGAGATCTATAAGGAACAGCTGCTGTATAAAGCACAGAGGGGCACTTAAAGTAAAAGGTGACTCTGACAGAACTCTTAAAATACAACTTGCCTCCAGTGCGTTTGCCACCTCAAGTGCCAACAGACCACACCGCAACAGCATCTATTTAAACAAGAGCGTAATCACAGCCATGCTAAAAGTCATCACAACCGCACAAATGCAAGTATGGATGCCCCGATATTAAAATTAGGATCAATACTGATAAGCTGACCACTATTTGTTAATGTTTATGTTATGGCCAATATCCTTTAAATGCAGATATTAAAATTCTATTCTATTTTGTCATATAAATAAAAAATAAAACACTAACATTATAATTTTCAGTGTGAAAAATGGATATATTATGATCATATTATATTAAAAATTAACTTTAGGTGAGCATTAGATGGCGGAAATCTACATGTAAAATATGGGAATTAAGTTTAAGAAATTAATATTTTCATTAATTAAACCTCAAAGGTGATAGTAAAAATATACATATAATGTGTTTGTAACATTTATAACACTGATTTTTTTGTGCACAAGCAATAAACTTGGTACCGATAAATTAAAGAAAATGTATTAAAAGATGTTCTTTAAAAGATGTATTAAAGAAAATGTATGTTGGTGGTTTGAATTTCCTTCCATCCAAAAGTAACATGACATAACTCTGACCTCATTAAATAAACAATTACATAAACACACACTCACACAATGAGAGTATGAGTGGTATTATGCTTTGTTTATTAATTCCTTTGTTTCTCTGTTGAGTCACGGTGCGGGCATCAGATGTGAAAGTCATACTGTGAGGGGAGTGTGTGGGGTGTGCACTGACAATTAGTTTGTGTGTGTGTGTGTGTGTGTGTGTGTGTGTGTGTGTGTGTGTGTGTGTGTGTGTGTGTGTGTGTGTTGGACTTAAGCTACAAGCCATACATACAGAAATTACTCACAACATTGTGCTACAGGTTACATAATAATAAAGCACATGCGCCCAAAATCAGTCCTGTAGATACAATAACCAGATCAGATTATTGTATGCTGAATCTGACACTGCAACAATTACCAAAGTGTTTCCATAAGAACCCAGAGGAACTCACCAGCTCCTGTCAAAACTGTTCAAAAGATGCAAATGAAGCCACTCTCATCATTAGCAATAATGAATCCATTTACCATAACGAGGTCAACCTCCGGGCCTCATATGCTTCACGAGCCTTGAACATCTCTACACAACTCAAATGAGGGTTTTATTTAAACACACACTTCTCCATTTCCCTCTGAAATAGCTGCGTTCAGAGCATAACTAAGTACATCTGCTCAGCTCGTGTTTGACAACATATACTATAATCACTCAGTTTGTTTTCTGTTCATACAACAGTTGACAGGAGCAGCTCGATTACTGTCTGTATGAATGAATAACTGAAGTCAAACCCTTTTTCTATTTTTGCAATAGCATAAATAAATGGCTATAAATACAGTGACTAAAGTAAATATCACAGATGACAACTTTCATAACAGAAAAGTCTTTTCACAATTGGTATGATTTTATGCAGCATATATTGATGCTATATTGTTTTTTTCAGCATATATATATATTACAGATTTTTTTATTTATCACTATCGGACGATATTCGATATTTAAAAGGTGCATTGTTCATTACCCCCATTTTCATATTTAAATTTTAAATAACTACCCTCTTCTCATTATATTGTGTTGCTTAAATTCACTGTAGCATTTACGATGACGGTTTTAGTTTTAAACTTTTATTTGTAATTTATTATATACAGTTTTTTGGTACCATATCAGTTATTGGTTCATATTACAGTTATCAAATTATCATACCATATTCAGTTTTATCATATCATATTCATATTACAGTTGTTATCAGTCGACACTGAACATATATCACTCAATATTGGATATTTAATTGTGCATGCTCATTTCCCGTTTTAACATATATATATTATAGCTTTGCCATCATTTAACTTAATCTTAATCTTTAAAAACACAGTTAGATGTAATCTTTAGCAGATTCCAAAATTAATATCCAATTGTTCATTCTGTAATTATGTTGTGTTGCCTAAATTCACTGAATTATTTAACAATTTATTTTAATTTTCAATTTTATTTAGACAAAAGTATTTAGACTAAATAGAATGGAATCTTAATGTCTGTCTTTTTATCAATTAGCCATAACATGAAAATAATTCTCAGTTAACTCAGTTTTCGCATACTGCACATAAGTCCAAAAAAAAAAAGCATGGTTTCTGTAGCTAATTTGAAAAGCTGCTTTCGATAAGGTAAAAATCTGTGCTATTACTAATGGAGACATATGCTGAATGTTGAGGCTGAACAAAGGAATACCAAAATACTCTATTGCAGAACAGAGCCACATACAAAGAGATGAAAGACAAAACCCAACTGATTCATCAGAGCAATTACTGTGCAGAGAATTAGCATATAGGTTTAGCATAGCCAAGCGAATTATCGTCTAAATCTCCATCTATTCCTGGACTCTTGTTTGCCGTTAATTCTTTTATCTTTTGATAGATTGATTTGGCCGAATAGCTTTAGGCTATACACACACACACACACACACACCTCTTCATCATGACTGAGGTGACATGAACACAAAAGATTCCTGGTGCTCACACTGTCAGCCATCTGATTCATTAGTGTTCATTAGAGCACTACTATCACCTCGACACCAGGGTCAGTCCTCATTGTAATCACAGCTGAGAAACTGACACACCACACACACACACCTGTATCTGAATGAAGAAAGAGTGAGTGTGTGTGTGTGTGTGTGTGTGTGTGTGTGTGTGTGTGTGTGTGTGTGTGTGTGTGTGTAGGGTGTGTAGGGTGTGTAGGTGTGTGAGGCCGTCATTCATCCATCCCCATCTCCAGCATCAAAATCCAACAAAAGCGCTAGAAGGAAGAGAGAAGGAAGAAATAAGAGGAAGAGAGGGAAGACAGGAGGTTAAAAGGATTTAAGAGCGACAGCTGCTGAAACTTTGTAATCCAACCATGTGATGATGTCACTCACACTGCCAAGACGAGTGGGAAGTGTCAAGGTCGAGCAGGACAAGGTCATTTGTACGAGACGGGACAGATGAGGGCAGTTTCTTCAGCTGTCTATGAGAGAGAGAGATGGAGACAGAGAGATGGGCCGTGGAGCTAATGGCTTCATCAACATGTGAGTTTACTTAAGGTCAAGGGTGAACCTGACAACCCTAAAGCCAAGCCTGTCGGCGTGTCTGTGCGTTTACGACGTCTAAAAGTCCTCTTGTAAACTTTAATGATCCTTTACTCCTGCTTTTCTGCCTCATTTCAATAATGTGTCTAATTAGGGATTTGTTTAAATATTAACCCACAGATATTTCTCAACAGACACATTTATGTCCTTCAACCCTCAGAAACAGACGGACGGAGATAGATAGAGAGAGAAAATGTGAAAATCATATAAATCATAATCACACACATATATACACTAAATTAAATGAACCACATCTCATAGTGTGTGTGTGTTTGTGTACGAGATATATATATATATATATATATATATATATATATATATATATATATATATATATATATACACACACACACACACATACAGTTAAAGGAGCTCAAATAAATCATAGCATGAGATTTAAGCTTGAATCAGGTTGATGTGTGAGGTGATGACTTGAATCATGAACCTGATTTGTAAAGCTCTTCCTCCACTTCCCCTTCTCTCTTCCCAAGAGTGCAACAAAACATGGTTGCAGAGGTCTTAATCCATTCCCTCAGGGGGCTGCTAATTAATTATTTGTTAATGACTTCAGGGATTTCACAATGACACTTCAGTCGAGATGATGAGATGTTTGCTGGGTGTAGAGGAAGAGGCGGGGGAGTGTTTGGCAGACAGATTAGCCAGGTTTGCACTCACTGAACCAGGTGTGTGTGAGAGCCGGAGAGAACGTGTGGAGGTAATTGCAGAGCACTGGGTTCAACTAAGAGCCTTTGTGATTTCTTTACTAGGTTTTGAGGCTTGTGACGTTTATTCTTGAAAATGGATCTGTGGCCTCCTAAAGAGCGAAGGTTCCCCTTTTCCTCTCTTGATCCCTCGTTTCTTTCCTGTTTCTCTAATAAAGGCTTGAAGTGTGCAGAGGCATGAGGGTTTCTCGGACACCCCGCTGGTTTATGGGCCACCCCTGCCAGACACTTTGACAGGTCAAAATGTTGCACACTCAGGTCAAGAGGAGAAAAGGCCTCGGATCTGTGCGGAAACAACACATGTTTTAAAGGACATACACCTTCAGAACCAACTAACTCCCTTATTGCAACAGATTTAAGGGGCAAACACACTACGCATTTCATTCTATTGACTTCCTATCTATCTATCTTCAGTTTTCCCTTTAATTTAGTGTTATGTGCTTATGCCATTTTTATTATTAGTTTTTTATACATTTCTAAATTATATTTATTTAATTTCAGTTATTTATTTAATTTCAGTTCAATTAAAATAAAAAAAATAAAATGTTTTTTTTTTATAGTTCTAGGTTACGTTTATGATAACACTGTCTCATAGATGACTGTCAATCATGGTATCACAACAATCCAGAAATGAAGAGAGAGATACACTGAAGGCATTACTATCTGGGTTACATAATTGAACCTTTAAGCTATGGGAGCAACATGACCTTGAAACAAAGCATAAATAGACACACATCTATGCGCAGATTCACACTGATAAAGCCCTGCAGACACTGACCAGACTGATTTATTCTGCTTCTAACAATGCAGTCCACCTAACCACACCTCTTTCTCTCCGTCTCCATCTTTCTCACATCCCTTCTCTGCAGTCTCTAGCTGTCCGTCATCATACCTCTACATCTGCGGTCCCTCCCTCTCACTCTCTGACAGAGCTTTGGTCTCTGTGTTTTGTGTGAATTGTTTCTGTCCTATAAGATTGTTGCTTGTTTATTCAGACTGTAAAATTTTAGCATGGTGAGATCTTGGGTCAAAGTATGTGTAGTCATTACATGAAAGTAACAAATGCTAAATAATAAGACGTTTATTGGTACCTCAGATAGGCATTATAGATTCATTCACACAACAGCTGATGCTGTCAAAACCAGTTTTGAAGGCTAATATTTATTGCAAATCATCCATTTAATCAGTTATCGGTGATGTACAATTTTGCCCTACAATCAAAGAAATATTTTATGATACCAAAATGTGTCAATTGTGGGGGAATCACACCGTATACACCAGAGCTTAAGGCTTAGTGGGTTGCAAGAAAGCAAGTGTGTGTATCGTGTGTGTATGTCTGTGTGTGTGGTATCCTGGATTGATCATAGGTCTATGGCACCCCAGTGAGGCAGACTGTGGAATTACAGATCCTATATAGGGGTGGAGAGAAAGAAAGAGAGGAGAGGGATGATGAAATTCTGGCTGCTTTTCAGCAACGAACCGTACATGAGATCATCCCTTTTCACTATACATCCAGCCTCGCACACACGCTCGCTCGCTCCTGCCATTATGCAAGCGAGAGACAGACGAGGGGGTGGGGGGGAGAGGACAGGGGAGACATGGTACTGCAGGGCTTTACAAGGACACATGAAACACGTACTGTCTGAAATGCTTCATACGCTCTCACACTTATGCACATTCAGCTCATGCTATATAAATAAATATTGATTTTCCTAGCACTCATGCAGTCTGCTCAAGTTACAGACAATGGCTCTATGAAACAAAGACTATCCCACCCAAAATTTTATATAAATGTACAAAAAACAACACACATTGTCACAGTAATTGTCTTTTAAGTACATATATTCCAGAAACAATTATTGAAATAATAATAATAATAAGATTATACCCTATACCTTAATGTTATATATATATATATATATATATATATATATATATATATATATATATATATATATATATATATATTCATTATTATTAATTATTTTATTGAATGCAAATAAATTTGTACATCTAAGAGCTGACGCAGACCCTAACAAATAACCATTAACATAAAAAGGGGGTTCTCTATTTCATTAATCATGAATCATTCAAAAGTTTTCATTGCGTTTTATCTCTCCAGTTTATCTAATCTTTAACACAAGATAACAAGATTTTTTTTAAAAAACACACACACACACACTTAAATTGCCAGCCAGCCCACAAATTAATATTCAAACACACACAAATTGTGCTGTATTATAAAACTATATATATGAAATTAAATAATGATTTTTTTAAAGAAATATTAATTTAATTATGTGTTTTATAGGTTCTAGGACATATACTGAATGTGTAGAACAAAGCCTGCAGGATCCTAGGTGCAGTGAACAAAGAATCCCAGCACTGGCTGAAAAGTGTATTACACAACCACATGCTGTACAATAAAGAGGCGCTGCAGGATTGGCTGAGATGAGCTATGTCTGACTCCAGGTAATAAACCCGCTGAACCCTCTTTTTTTTTTTTGCTCTCTCTCTCTCTCTCTCTCTAAATGTACACGCATACATTTAAGCACACATACACACACCTTCTCTTGTGTACAGACAAAGCCAAATTCATTTTCCCTTATTCTCTTTCGCCCTCTCCTGCTTTTCCACTCTCTTCATTAACCTTGACACTCTTTCAGCCAGCACTACAGTATGGACTTCACAAAAAAAGCATGTTAGGACACACACAGTCACTGCAACAAAGAAAATATACTGTACAGGCTCACTGCTGGGCTTTTCAATGGATTCGGCACGAAAGCGCCAAGAATCATTAATCACCAGCAAGACCGGAGATATGAATTCATTGAGCACGTCACGGAGGGGTCATCACAGTCATTCAGCGGCATGAGGAGGGATGTTTCCTTAGCATTCCCACGACATCCGTGCAGGATTCCCTAACCTTACCACACACGGAGACCGAACCGAACTCCGCGTACCTAACAAAGGTAGACGGCTCACAGCATACGGGAGGGAAGCCCACTCCTGTCCGATCCAGTCAAAGCAAATGTCCGTCCCCACACAATCACTCAGTATGGGAGAAGACAAGAGACAAAATTACCAAGCACAACCAATTAAACAACACAATGTCTTGAAGAAAGGAGAAAGACAGAGAGGAGGAAAAGAATAGAAACGCAAAAATCCTTTCCTTTGTCACTGCCATGTTTGAAGCCTTTGTGCCCATGGAAATGTTTCAGGTTTAAGTGAATAGCCAGTGACGGGTGAGCAGAGTAGCGGGGCACATGAATTACCGCGGGTGGGGCGGCGAACGGCCAGAACAATGGCAGAACGCCGGTTCGAGTTGGAGCTCTATTTGTGCGGCAGATGGATGCTGCTTTGCGTAATTTGTGTGCTGTACATGATAATGGGCCCATCCAAGCTCGGGTGGTTTCACCGTCCAATCGCACATCACAACCATGGAGCCCACTGAGCCCACCGGGTTTGAACCACTGCATGCACACGTGTTAAAATAAAAACAGTCCGATCAGAAGTGGGCATGCCCGCAAAAAAAAGAATAGAGACGCATACAGAAACCCTAATGAGTTTGGACAAGTCTCCCATCACAGCACTGCCGGTAGCCGAGCTCAAGTTTTGCTGTCATTTCCATATCATTACACAATCATTGTTGTTAGATCTCTTCAGCAGTCCGGCTCCATGGCTGCTGTTGCTTATTAGGAGGCCCTGAGGTCGGCCCGCTCGCTCTGTCCTACACACGGCGCTCTGTTCAGGCGAGCATCGTAGGTGGGTGAGGCGGGGGGCCAATCACCCACGGTAGTTCCCAGGAGCGGAGCGCCATGGGCCCCCGAGATCCCCCTCAGGGGTAGAGGCATCTGGATAGGGGGGAGGAGGGGGCTCACTATTGTCAAAAGCCATCAGATCTCAATATAAAGCACAGAACTCAAGCGAAATCCTTTAGAGCGGCATTTTTCCACCATTTTTACCCTCTTTTTTCATCTGTTCTCTTTCTTTTCATTTTTCCTTCAATGGTGTTTTCTTTTGGTCCTTTTCTCCCTCACACTTTTATACTTTCCACTGGCCTGAATTTGATAAGGCATGGCTCAGATTTGAAAGGAATAATTACGCTCATATTATTTCAAACATAAATGACACAAAATAAAAAAAAATTAAGAATATTTGGTCATCCTTTTTATAATGCCAGTAGAATGAGGCGGTCAAGCTCTACAATGTCAAAAAAGAACCATAAAAGTATCATAAAATTGGTTAATATGAGTTGTGAACTATATTCAAAGTCTTCTGAAGTCATACAATGGCAACTGCGTCTAAGAGCGGTAGTGATTTACAAATCATGAACAAATCATTCTTTTGCGCTGGATCTTTTCAATGAATCATTTGATCCAGTTCACCAAAATGGTCTAAATGATTTATTCATAAATCAGAATGATCCTGAATCTTTTCATACGTATCCTTAAACCGATTTGGCTTAACGAGATTATGAAATCGCAATGGCTGCGATTATTTTTTTATGCACGGCTAAAGCGCACGGCTCTGTAAACGCGGCTTCATCTGAAAGCACTGTGAGTTTGATTCACTTATAACGTGCATTTGAAAAAGCAACACGAGTCAAACATCTTATCGAACATAAGAAACATTTATTAACCTCTTGTCCAACAAAATACAACATTTAATAACATGGACGCAGCATGGAGCAGCATTTACTACCGATCAGCCGTGCTGCACTGACAAGCTGCGCGTAAAATAATCGCAGCCTTTGCCAAATCGTGCAGCCCTAATGCACACCAAAATAATTTGAACGACTTTGTGAAGTGCCATTATTTTGCGGGGTTGCGTTTGCATATTTGTTTTACATCTTACGAATATGCGCATGTTTATTTACATTTTACTAACTGGTCAGTGGAGGTGACTGAATATTTACAAAATAAATGCTAAAAAAAGATCTCGTCACAGTACCAAAATTTTAGTAGTCGGTACCAGAGCAAAAACTATTGAATTCAGTACATTAAAAATCTTTGTAAAGATGCTTTGAAACAATCTGTATTGTATAGCTAAATCGCTATATAAATAAAGGTGACTTGACTTAACCAACAGATGAAAAAAAATGGGATAAAATTTTTTATCACTGTCATCAAACTTTCGGATTCAATCGTGCATTTAAATACAGCTGTCAATCCAGAAAATTTGCAGTGTACTTAGCAGCATAAAAAATAAACTTGTATTCAGACTGTAAATGGGTAATAAACAGAAAGCAAGGGAAGAGTATAATCACTAAGACTGTCTCAATCTCTAAAGCGCAAGCTAGCTGAATTCTGCACTCTCGTAAAACACCTGTTATAATAAAATAGAGCTGTCTTAACTGTACAATGAATTTACATCCTGTTTAAAGGATGAACGGATTCACGAGCATGCGGCTCGCGTTGAACAAAACAAAATGTTTTTGTGCGTTTTCAGCTGTGTTAAACTGATTCTGGCTTACTGACTAGAACCTCTGATAGGCCAATGCATTCACAAGCTCAACAGCTATGATTGTGTTTGGCTACAATGCTCAATGCTTGTAAAAACATGCTATAAATAGAAACGAGAGCGTTTGAAATCAGCATCTATCAGCGGGTATGGAAAATATGCACTCTGTACTACCGGTACTGCAGAAAACTTGTAACTTTTTTAGTACCTACTGGTACGTTTGACAACCCTAAATGTGAGTTTTCTTTTTAGAAATGTAACACTCACGGTAGCTCTGGTGACATGATGATCGAAAAGCAGCTTTCTCCGGTTCAGAACAATGTGACTGGACAAGTTTTGCTCTGCATATAGTCTACTTAATGCACATGGAAACAAATATGTGAATCAGATTGCAAAGTTTATGGTTCATATAAACAGAACTTGAATCTGAAATCAGATTGAATTCATTCAGATTGAAGAAAATTAGTCCATGTAAACATACCTAATGATCAGGTTGCAATGATTAACAGCTCACCGGAGTGAAAGTTTATCAGTCAATGATGACTTATATTTTGGATTGTTCCTTATACAAAGCTATTTTATTGATTCAGAAGACTTGGAGAATCATATGAATTACACATGGTTTTTCTTTTTTGTCATTTTGGAGATTGATGGTCTTCATTCATTTTCATTTTATCGATAAAAAAGTCATACAGTTTTTAAACGACATGAGGATAAGTAAATGATGATGCAAATTTAATTTCTGGGTGAACTCGGTTAAAAATATTCTGAACAGGCAAAGAACAGGGAAGATAAAATGACAAAACTAGACAAACAAACGCAACCTCAGTCAGCTCAGTCTCTCTACATCACAGCTAAATGCGCAAATACTTTTACCATTCACAAGAATGTCACAGACGATGACATACATAATAATGCATCAGAATAAAAATAGTGTGCATTTGTATTATGTATATCAGGGGTGAGTGAGTGCATGCTGACGGAGATAAGCCACTGTCACTGTTAGCTATTGACAGATCATCATAACTCCCTCTCAATGATGACATCATAAAGCTTATACAGAATCACTGACCTGCTCTAATAATAATAATGTAGCCTAACTTTTTTTGCGGCAGATACTCAGTGTTCAATCCCATAATCATATTCCACCAGCAATAATCCACATTTTACAGGAGAGTTACTATTATTTGATTACATAAAAGTATATTTATGTAGAAGGTGAATAATTACAAAGTAGAGTAGTGTATCACATATTCTGATACAATTTGATGCAAACATGTTAAATAACATTTACCATGGATTTCCCTACCATAGTTCCCACCATAATTCCAGTCACTGTTATTGCTACCCCTGTAAAATAATAACAAATTAATATTAAAATGTAATAAAGTCATTTAAAGTAAAATAAAAGAGAAAAAAAGTCATATAGCCTAGCCCGATGATGCATTTCCATTTATATATCAAAACAAATAGTAATAATATTGTTTAACTGATGTTTTTATTAAAATATTTTTAATTGTTGTTCTCTAATAATTAAGCTATTATTTTATCAAAAAGTATTAAAAATGCTTCTGAAGATCATCTGATTACAAAAACAGAAAGAGAACTAATATAGTTCTGAAAGTATAGTCGTTTTTGCCAGGCATAAGACAAATCATACCAGGTGACATCATGATGAACAGCATCTCCTCACTGACATCACAGGACATGATCTAAGTATTTCTGTGCAAGAGAAAAAAAAATTGGATAAAGAGAAACAAACAACAACCCATAAATCAAGCCACAAAAGACATCTCGAGAGTGTGAGACTAATGTTTGAGGCATGAGATCTGCATCACTGCTTGAGAGAGCTCTCTGTTCAGACACCCAATTAGCCAATCAGCAGCCAAAGCTCCATAGGCCTGTAGATTCTAATTGGCAGCTTCCTCCTCCCTTTGCTTAACACGTTTTGTTTTTGTGCAGTCAGAGGAAGGGAAGCCTCATCTGCTTCAACATGAGTGTGAAACTCGCCGACCCTCGCACTACAATGCGGCCGCTTATCTGCATATGACAGGGCCAATTTAAATAAAGAGTACATATGTAAAACAGGAGGAGAAGTGGGGACTTTGTTAAAACAATCCTAATTAGTGCAAGAGAGCTGTCAGCCAATTAAAGGCCGACTTATATTCTTAATGATTGATTGGTGGAGCACCACAGAAATCAAGAAGCGTTTCAGAGCTACATATTATTGATCATGTTAACTATAAATGATCATGCTTAAAATGGATAGAAATGCCACCTTCAAGTTCTGTTTGAGGTCTCAGAGACACCAGTGCCCTTTAAACATCTCAGAAAATGTTGAATCAGGTTGAAACTTCATGACTTCTCCAAAAGGACTGACTATAAATAAAATTTGAAAACATGCATCAAGCTATGATATATCTAAAATGATTTTGGGGGTCTCTGAGACCCCTGATATGAAATATGGCTAACAAATAATTTAGAGGGTGGAACAAATACTTACATTTTGAAATTACTATTGGGTCAATCCATGTCAGAAGTCTGGTTACAGTAATTTACTGTTACATTTTTTGGTTGTAAGTAAAACAAATGTTAATACTTTAATTTAGCATGGGCATATCAAACGGATTAAAAGTGACAGGAAAGACTTTTACATTGTTACAAAAAGATTTCAATTTAAAATGAATGCTGTTCTTTTGAACGTTCATTTAACAGTTTGGATTTAAAGGTGCCTTATGTCAAAAAATCAATTCATACTCCACATATTCCATACCAGATGGGGGCAGTATACCTCCAGAAAGTTGGCCTACTCTAGTCTGTTTTTTAGTTTCAGGTTGTTAATCTTCTAAAACCGTCAAATAGTCCGCTTTGTCCCGCCAAAGCCTATTTTGATCGGTGAGGGATGTAGAATAGAATGACTGCTGCCGCTGCGCTTGACAGGGCGCTTTACCAGCAGAGAGAGGGAGAGAGAGCTCGGCCGCGCGCGCGCACTCTCACGTCTACAAACAACACGAGCGCGGTCCTGCTCTCTCTCCCTCGCGCATATTAATCAAATCAATTGACACTATAGTAAGACCACAGTTTCACGTGGAGCATTTGGAGATTTTTTGAGATTAAAGAGATAAAAGCCGTGCGAGTTATTCGTGTGTTGCAGTTTGGCTGGTGGTTATGTATGTTGCCCGCATACCGCCTCCCATGGCCGAAACTGGTATTAGACACCGGCCGGGCCGGGGCTAGTAATTTAGCATGCTAATTCAGGTTTATATCTCGGCAGCACTATAACTTGTCATTTTTTTAATGACATCATTGCACTTATTTCTTCTCATTCTTTTGATACGTGTAGCTCATTTTTTCTATATTTTTACCTCAATTTTTACATATGGCACCTTTAATCATCAGTTCATTCATCAGTTTGGCTATGATTATCATTTATGTTTTGATTTGACATTTTACAAATGTCTGGAACCCCAAAGACTCACAGTAAAGTTAATCTCAACAAAACATGAGGGTTGAACTTTTCATTGTTACATTGGGTCTGTGAGGGAGAGACAAGCATGAAGACATGCAAACATACATGAGACCACCCCAACTGTCATGGCTGCAGTGGAATGTAGTTACCAGAGAGAAAAAAAAGAAAACTTTGGGGTCACCCCTCAAAAGTTCACAGAAAAAAGGTAAACCTTTTTTTTCCTTCTTTCTCCGTCTAAACCTGAGAACACGGCGAGAAAATATCCTGCCCTGGAACCGTTTTTCAGTGCTTTTGATCACAGAAACTTCCCCCAAACTTCCCAAGATGGGGTCCAGGAGGAAAACCGGGCAGATTTGTCCTATTTATGCGATTCAAATTTCGGTTTTAAACAAAAAGGGGGCTAAGACAGCAAGCCTGCGGCCATTATGTCCACAATTTGCTCCTTCAGCCAGACAGCGAAGCATCTGCCCCAGGGGAAGTTTGGTGTGTAAATTACGCGTTACCTCGAAAGCATGTTTCAGTTCCTCAAAAATTTTCTTCCCTGGGGCATTTTTATGATGTGAAGAATTTCCCACTACAACAATAACATGACCCCCGTGAGCATGAAGTGCACAGATGCAACACATCATCATTTCAACATAAATGATCCACTTCAATGTCACACAAGAGTTTCTGTAACTCACTGTAAATGAAAGTATTGTGAGTAAGCTTGAATCAAACTGTCCTGGTTCTCAGTCTCTTTGGTTCTGGTCTAAACGTATCTTCATAGCGCAATATACGAGAGGTTGTGTATAGACATATACATCAAAAACCTGGATAACAGGATGGTATTTCCTGTGTTCCTGTAACACAGATACACATATTCACATGGTTCGGGGCAATTTAGCAGAGAGCTTAAGTTATGGGCTCCAAGATGTTCCTCATTGTGAGCGCTCTGTGTGCATTTTACCCGCCGTAGCATGTGTTTCTGATGAGCAAATATAGATCTGAATTTCAAATAAAAGTAATGGCGAGCAGACGCCACGTAGGTGGGAGAGCATTCCTGAGCATTGAGGTAAAGGGGAAGCGGAATTAAAAATATCCTGGTCGGCTGGCTCAACTCCAGGTGTGTGAAACAGCGGGAGGCTCCCAGGAACGGTTAACGGAGCGGATGAACGGTAGCGGGCGCTGGGCACAGTGGATCCCAGTGACATTTCAAGCGGGAGGCCGTTTCAGCACGAGACACGATGATTAATGACTAGCATTATCCCTACTGAGAGAAAACACACCACTCACAGCCCCCCCCCCCCCCCCAAAAAATATACATGTGCCTCTTCCTGCAAGAATAAAGGGATGAAAAGAACAAGTGTGGGGAGGTTCCACTCCCTCCATCCTCTCGGCTCCGCGTGTACTGTGGGTAAACTCACACATATGGCACATCTGAGGGTAATCATCTCATACACTCTCCCTTTATCTCACAGATGAGATATTTATTACCTTGTCTAGAGCGGAGATTGCGTGTCACTGAGCTGTGCTACGGGGTAAAATAGACATGGGATATTATCAGAACAAAACACTAACGTTCTCATAAATGTTTGAGAAACGGTATGCAACAATCAAAGAGTTTAAAACACATCTGGTCACATTCACTAAGCATGTTATGAAACAAATCATGATTTAACAATTTCTTTAGATAAAAGTGTTTGAAATTTTACAATTCATTCTAAAAACACTTTTCATAGAAATTTCCAGTTTATTTCTATGAGATATTCTGTAAAGTTTAGCAACAGTAACCTATGTGGCAGATCTTAAGGGTAAAAGGGGTAATTCACAGCTGAAAAGACGGGCTTTTAATAAAACGTGGCTTCTATGCAGTAGAAAGGCTAAAAAAAGGGCTGACAGAGAAAAAGGGCTGTGGCGTTCACTTTTGCCATAAAAGTAGCGACACTTCAACACACATAATGCTCTGGGCTCAACCCAACTGTCCATGGGCGTGAATACAAAAACTCGAACTGGAGTTTTAAAAAAGTCAGATTTGTTAAAATGACTTAAGCTGACAAATAAACTGGGAAATCTGTGTACAGTTAACATGGAGAAAGAGTACATATTGTTCATTGACAATTATTGTTTTCATTGTAACAATACAAAACTGGTTAAAAATCTTTTCTTTCAATTGTAGTAGTTAAAGAAAACCATAGTTAAAATTTTTCTGATCTTTCATCACTTAAAATGGAAGGTCACGATCTCATGCAGTGCACTTTGTTATACTAATGTATAGGACATCTGGACATTACATATAAAGAAAAAATCTGCATGCTATGCATAATATACATACTACATTCTCGAGGGGGAGGAGAGGGGGATAGTATGAGTAGTAAGGTAGTATGCTACTCTGAACATTACCATGCGCTCCCACTCTACCCTTAACGCTTTTTCTCTTTAGGATGTGAATGTTCCCTTCTGTCTCTGGTACCCGAGCGAGGCATATCCACAGCAGATTGATTTCATTAGAGCATGCTGTTGTGTGTGGATGCAACCTAATGCGTGCTCAAGTGTGGCCGATCAATGAGGATAGAGACTGCGCTAGAATTTCGCCTTCTCAGCACACCGGAGGTCGGAGCTCAGTCTGTTCTCTCTGACCTCCGCAAGCCAGAGGACATCTGTCCGACCTGACGGATGACCACCTGCTACAGTTCTGCCACTGCAAAACTCACACATACACACATTCAAACACTAATCCTAAAATGCCCTCTTTTAAAGGGATAGTTCACCCAAAAATTAAAATGTCATCATTTGCTCATCCTTTATCTCATTCCAAAACATGCACTTTCTTAATTCTGTGGAACACAAAAGAAGATATTTTGTCTTCCCAAAAATGTTTTTGTCCATACAGTGAAAGTCAATGGATCAAAAACAACATTGAGAATGGATCCTATTGACTGTTTTTGTATGGAGCCATTTTCCAAAATATTTTCTTTTGTGTTCTACGGAAGTCATACGTGATTGGATCGACAAAGAGCATCAGTAAACGAGAAGAATTTAACAATAGTCAAATGGCAGTTGAGTTAAATGGGTCAATGCCGTGACGCCTACATTTTCTGTCCGATTGCATTTGTTCAGGTAAAAACGGGTTTAAATGCATAAAAAGATACTGTATATTTGTAGTACCTCTCCCATGTATGTACTCACTTTAACTTTTTAAAAAATGTAGTTATTTGTAACTTTTTTTGATATTTTAAGTGTCAAAATATCATGTGGTGCGACCGTCCGGCCCTAACTTCTGTTTTGATAACGTCTTTGAAATTACTCTAAATTTATTACAAATTATTTTCTGCACTCTTTGGCATGATTTCCAAAGTGTTTTGTAATTCTGTAAAAAAAATCAAAGCAGTTATATTATAGTTATATTTCCATCATAATATACAAACAAACTTTGTCCGATGATGTCCATTTTATGAAATATCATGTGGTGCAACCATCAAGGAACTACCATTTTGGGACTTTTATGTTGAAAACTATTCAAACAGAGGAAGTTACATCATATACCAATTTACCAAGGACCCATGGAAGCCACAAGCAGGTTTGTAATTCTCTCAAATAGGAAAAAAAAATAAACCTTTGTAATGGTTGGTATGCAGTTACCAAAGTTGGATGTCATGTGGTATGACCTTAAAAAAAATATATTAAAGTTATTTCTACAAATATATATTTTTATTCTAAATTTTATATTGACCTTTTGTGGAAAGCTAGCTTGTTTTGTTTAGGTGACCAATTCTGTGCCTGTAAATTTTGACTGAATTTGAAAATATCATGTGGTGTGACCAAATATCATGTGGTGTGACCACTGCAGACTGTTTTTCATGATAGATATATGTCCTAGATTGGCAGGTTTTGTGCTTTGATATTCAATTGATGGTTTATATACAAAAACTACTTTAATTTAGTATAATTTGGAATAGATTTTTATGCAATTTTCTTTTTTCTATATTTCAGACGGTTTATGTTTACTCTTTGTACAATATGAGAAAAATTCAACAAAAAAGTTATAGCATGCAATTTTAGTTTAGTAATTATGCATTTATTAGTAATGTATTTATTATTGCCTATTTATTTATTTAAAACTATTTTAATCTATTTTACCAGATGCCAATGCCAAGTGAAGTAAAAATTCTGACCCCGCAGCAAGAGTGGAGTACCTTGCTAGGATAAGAGTGAAATATTATTACAGTTTAAAATAGCTGGTTTCTGTGAATATATATAGTAAACTGTAATTTATTCCTGTGATCAAAGCTAAATTTTCAGCATCATTACTCCAGTCTTCAGTGTCACATGATCCTTCAGAAATCATTCTAATATAATGATTTGCTGCTCAAGAAACTTGATTATTATCGATGCTGATCTATGCTCTAGATCTAACGCTCAATTTTCGGATTGAGGATTTTAGTTATACTATTTTTGTTACTACTGGAAATTGTGGAAACTGTGATACATTTTATATGTCAGGATTATTTGATGCCCCCACCAGGGGGCCCCCCAATCGAGTTTAATTTTTTTTTTTTTTTAGATGACTTAAACAAGTGACATAAATGAATGAATGAATATGAATGAATGAATGAATGAATGAATGAATAATTCAAGACAAGAAAATTCTGATTTCATGATCAATATACCTGCCAACAACTGCTGCTGTGTCTGCCAGCGTTTAAGTCATGCGCATAATCTATACACCTCGCGAGTGCATATACAATTCGTGCGCAACTGCGCATAGTCATAGTATCGGTTTAAGTTGGAGAAAATAGCCGCAGGGGAACTTAACCTTCTAGGTGTAAGGGTAGCAGTTTGAATAAATAATAAACATAGCAGTTTGAACTCTTCTCCACTTTATTATACCACACATCATTCAGATCACTAACTCCAAAAACCCGCAACACTCCAGTACCAAGTGCGAACGAGCCATTCCTATCTACGGCAAGCCCCGAGGGGAAAAATAGATTGCATACACGCATACAACGCGCTCGTATGCTCGCAGTACATAATTACCGGTATTATAGTAACAGACTTAGTTGGATTCTGTCATGTACAATCCAACAAAGTCTGTAACAATAATAATAATAAAAAATATTTTGAGGACAGTTACACTGTATTGAGACAGTTGAGAAATAATAATATTTGTACAGTTTTCAACAATAATTGTCATTGTAACCCTTGCTCTTATTATGTTTCTGATTTCTCAGTTTTGTCATTATTTTAGCAAATAATTTATTTTATATGTTTTGAGACAGTTTGTTTTAAGAAGTTTCAAAGAGTTAGTAAAAGAGTAAAGAAAAAGTTAAAGCTTTTTTATTTAAGTAGGCATCTATTTTTTATTAAGTATTTATTTTGTATTAAAACATAAACTCACTGTATTCATTTATAATGTATCATTATTGCGTGACATTTGTGTCAATAATCGTCAAGCACAGGTGACTTTGCGTAGTGGGAGGGGGCCCCCAAATCAAATTCTGCTTAGGGCCCCCAAAAGGCTCGGACCGGCTCTGTATTTGTTGGACAGAAATTCTAAGTCAAGTTAAATGAGATGGTGCACTTATGTTTGCGATGTTATTTTTATAAAAAAAAAAAAATGTTTATAATATGTTTGTGATCAGGAAAATTCTGTGAATTTTGTATAAAATTTGGTTTAAATCTATTTTTTGTATAAAATGCATTGTTCATTGATCTCTTTAAATAGATTTTTAACTATATAAGGTCTTCATTGTCATTTGGAGCGACCACTCATCATGTGGTGCGACCAATAAAAGCAATCTCTGTATTAAATTTAAAATAAAATATCTTATTTCTGTGGCTGAAATATGAATCACTGATAAAGTATGCTTAAGTGAATGATATTGTTTTAAAAAAATTATCAGTTTTATGTGATTTACAGGAAAAATAAATCTGTTAACTAGATTTAAGGTGTTAACTCTAAATTATAGAACAAAAAAATGTGATCATTATTTACAAAAACTTAAAAGAAATGCAAATACTTTGTTTCTAAACACTTTAACTACTAAGAACTTGTAAAAAAATGTTAAGCATGTTAAGGAAATTAATTAATTTTAAGATAAATCACGGTCACACTCACACCACATGACATTTTTTAAGGCTATGGCCAATTCATCTAGATGAAGAAACACCAAAATCACTTAAATTAAAAATTGTATATGAATTTATGTGTACACAACATCCTTAATGTTTGAACAATTGCAACAGGTATTATTTTTTTTTTGTATTTTAAAATTGGCCTGTTGAAAATCCTTATACGTCATTGACCCAAATACAATGCACCATGTACAGTCAGCCAGACATTATTGCAGAAAAACAAAAAAAATTTCGACAGGGTGTCATTCTTCTTGTATCACCTTGTCAGGGTTTTTGTTTTCCGTGTGTGACACAAGCCAGCATATCTCTTTGTAATGTGACTAAACAGAACGAAACATGACTCTCAAAACTTCACACATGGCTGAGCAGACAGCATGTGGCCTCACGATCACCTCTGACCTGGATGCACCACAGCATCATTTTTGGGATTTCAACCCTGACTTTAACGGATTGCGTTTGGACTTCACTGATCATCTGGCCAAAGCAGTCTTTTGTGGTCACTGACATTCCTGTTCCAAAATAATGCAGAGAGGTCCAATAATACCAGTGACCTCTCACCTTCAGGAATGGCTATGGAGTTTGGGTTAATCCAGTCAGTGGACTGTGCATCAGATGACAACAGTCAGTGGCGCTTATGAGAAAACAGCTCATCACTCATCATTGATGTTTTGAACGCTTCATTAGTTAAAATGGCATATTTCCTGCTTTTTGTATCAGGGAACAACCAAACATTCTACATTTGGCAAAAATGTACATTATACAAAAAAATGTGGTATGCTGTATCCCAAAATTCAATGCGCTTACCCTAACGGCTCATTTTCACTGTGATAAATGACCCAGAAGCAATATCAACTGATATGACTTATTGTAATCATAATGACACTGGTTTGTTGTGCAAATAGTTTTACCGTGTCCTGTAATTTGTTGTTATTCTAGTAATTTACCTTTACCTACAGTGGGAAATCGTGAGTCTCAAACATTCACAAGAAATAGCTAACTGCCACACTGAAAAATAAGGTGGATTTGATCAGACTACTAAACGTTAAGACTTTTTAAACATAATAAATATAAAATAAAAAATTACACTTTTTGAAACTTCACTCACTGAATTAAAGATACAATTTAAAGACTACAGTTACAGCATACAGCACAGATTGTGTTTCCTAAAAGTATTGTAAGACATTCTATAGGCAAATTAGTGCCAATGGTTTCTATTTTCTAGGATTAGGATGCTTTTGGGATATTCCTTCCAGAATAGTTAAAGAACAGTAAGCTGCATTATTTATTACAGTGCAGTTTACAGCAAGCAGTGCAGAAATAGTCCACTGAAAAGAAAACAAAGACTAGGGCGGTATCCGAAACTGGTCCCTACCCTCATTTACTAATCCCTACATTAGACCACTATATTGCCTAGTCCTCTAAAAGGAATGGATAAAAACAAGTGAGCAAATCTGTAAACTGAATACACTGGAAGGGTTGCCACTTTTGAGATAGGCCATGCTTTCTATTTAATAATCACTTGACACTTAGGTAACTGGCAAGTTCCAGGACTAATGAAACGATTTATCTTATAATACATCATAGAAAATAGCTTGTAAATCTTAATTAACAATTAAAAATCAATTAAAACCTTAATGATTCACTGTGAATGACACTGTTGAGACCATAGACTGTAAAGGTTGAGACACAGGAATTAATTCACACCGACCCTCACAGTGCATAATGCGTATTCGCTACCCTCTAGGCTACATCGGTTGTACAATCATTCTTGCAGTGCATTGTGGGATTAAATGAGTGCACTCCTTAATGTCCACTACAGTTTCTGACACCATCTCAAATAGCTGTCCCTGAAATAGTACGCTATATAAGGGGCAATTTATGGGCACAGCATGGGACTGATTGTTTTACAGATTTTATGAACACTTGGTTTGACAGTGCAAATTATATTTTCACACTGTACTGTCCAAGCACATAAATGAAATATTTAGAAATATAGAGATGAACTTCCAGACACAAACCAACACCCATCAAAATCCATTTAGTCACTGTTGTGCACAAACTTTGTGCAGCATAATCTGAAAACTGACAAAATCAGCTGGTATGATATTTAGTGCAGACAGAGAGTGATGATGAAAATGCTTGCTCATTATTCTCTCATACACAGAAATGATCTGCCATGTAGGTATTTTCAGTGGCGGCTGGTGAAAAATATCTGAGGTGGGGCTGTGTCATATTCTGTCGCTTTCAATAGTCTGGTAACATGGGAGTCTTTTAGTGTAGTGGCTTCGAGGTTGTGGAAGACATCCTCAAGACGTTCCTCAAGACATCCGTCCAACATCCACCCTTCTCTCCTTCAAAAACACATATTTTTTCTGATTCTGTATATTACTCTTCAGCTCACAGTCTGTAAATTAAACCTGGTTATTGATATGCTATTTGTTTGAATCCCTCTTTGTTTGTATCTTTAACCTAACTTTGTAAGTGACCTCTGTATATTAGGCCTACTTTCTGCCCTTGGTGTGTGTATTGTGCTTTGATGTTGATTGTTCTATTCCTTAACCCAGTCCCAGTGGTTCTCAATCTTTTTAGAGTTGTACCCCATGAGCCTTTTAACATCTTACTTCGTACCCCCACTCTTCAGTCACACCTTTTTCAGTAAGGGACAATATTTGCCCCCTTAAATCGATTTAAATTAAAAAAAATTCAATAGAGAAATGCGCAATGATGGTAAAAACAAAGTGATGCTTTTAAATTAAATTAAATTAAAACTGCCAATAGGTGGTGAGTCTTCGAGTCATTCATTCAGTAACGAAGCAAGTGGATGTATTTATGAATTAATAATTGAATCATTGACTCTAATGATTCGTTCAAAGCCGCAGATTTGTTCACAAACACTGCTGTGTGCTGCAGTTCTGCCGTGGCTTTCGTTGGAGCTATTATTTTGTTGTAAAAAATACTGAAAACTGTGTTGTAGCCTAAATGAACATCACTTAATATTAATATTAAGGTTTGTTGAACTGTTGTACAACATCAATGTCACATTTGCAATGGTGTGGACCTTCATATAATGTGATCAACATTAAACACAGGAACTCACAGGGAATGTGTCTGTATCGAAGAGAGTTTGAATCTTATATGGATCTCCATGCACAGCCTGTGTCTATATTTGTTCTGCATGCTAGTAAGTGCTAAATCTCTTATTTTACAAAGGTACATTGTCTAGAACGGTAGTATAGTGCGATTTGCCAAGGCACCAATCTGCACGAGGATGTCATGTATTTACAGAATTTTACCTGATAGAAAAACATGCTCAGTTTAAATCTTATTTTAAGGTGACGTCGACTTAAATGAACGGCAAAATTCAGCATTTTGTTCCCGTACCCCCTTCTGTCACCTCACGTAAGTTACGTACAACAGTTTGAGAACCACTGCCTTTACATATCTTTGTAAAGCGACCTTGGGTGTTGGAAAGACACTATATAAATACAAATAACAATAATTATTATTATTAATAACCACCCAAACAGATTTTAACACAAACTGCATGATACCAGTGCTTTGTGATAAAGTCAGTAATTATTTAATGCCATATTACAAGGCTGAGGCATTCGTACACAAAAACAAACACATTGCACAAACTTTCCATTTGCATTTGAAATTTAACTCAAACTGTTTACTTTCTCAGACAGGTGCTGCTTCCCTCACTCCGGTAACTGTCCATGCTGGATCTGTCACTATTGTTTTAAAAAAGTAATCACCAAAATAAGGCATTAGCATGACCGCATCCAGCTAGCCAGGTCTTTCTAGTGTACAGCTCCGATAGTGTTACTGTCCAGTGTTGCCAGATTGGAAATGTCCAATTATCGTACCAGTAGTTCAAAATTATCGTATTTGGAAGAAAATTATCGTACACGGCGTAACCATGCAGAATACAGCTATTTATCCCCACATGTAGGGTGGATTGTTTGGTTTCGTTGACGGGGGGGGGGGGGGGGGGGGGTGTAGTGTTGACGTGCGGGCCGGGCGACGCCGTGTGGTGCCTGTGTGTGTGTGTGTGTATACGTGCTTGCGTGCAGGCAGGCGAGCCTGCAAAATGATTCTGGGTCAGAGAGAGAAGCGGTAGGATGTGTGTTTGGACGAACGACTGAAAACTCTGAAATTATCGTACATTATGGGATTTTTTTCATTATTGATCGTACATCGTACAGAGGTCAAAAATATCGTACAAATACGATAATTATCGTACATCTGGCAACACTGTTACTGTCTGATAGAGATGCGCGCGCAGTTTGGCGCTAAAAGAATCGCCCATAGCTGACCTGATTGAAGCTCGCTGATTGGCTACAGATTATGTCAAACATTTATATCTTAAATCAGCAATTGGCTTAACTGCTCCAGAGACCCGCCTTTCTGGGGCGATTTCTCCAGCGCCCCAGAGCTGATCACGTGCACAGGGGACGTGTAGAAAAAACAGACATTTTGAATTTCTATCATACTTTTCACATATACTGTGTGCATTTAATATCTCAAACACACAAATATTGACAATTTTTATATATTATTTATTTATGTATTTATTTATGTAGGTGGCTCATAAACTGTGGTCTGGCTCATGGGGGGGCGGCGCCCTAGCGCCCTCTATTGGCCAGCCGCCCCTGTGTATTTTATAGTGCCCTTGTGCCCTTTGTCACGAATCTGTTAACAATCACAAACCATATAAAAATGGGCAAAGTCGACCAAAAAGCACAAACATCGACTTCTCACACAGTAAAACGAGACTGCTTGTTGAGAACTTTGTGTATTTAGGCTAACTTTAGAGTCGGTTCCACTCAGGGGAATCAACTCTTCTGAAGGGCCTGACATGTGTGATGGGCCGTCAGGGACATATTTTTTCATAATTTGCTATTTTTCTAAAACGGTCCCATTGCCAAAAGAACCGTTTAAAAAACAACGCGCGTCAGTAACTCACCGATGGCGTTATGTTCTTTCAGTATTATAGAAAACCCATATTCCATGATGCCAATTGCCAACGAAGAGTGATAATAAATAAAACGAATTAAACCAAACTATATAAATTCTGACGCGCTGTTGATGAAAAGACTGCCGTGGTTGTAATGCGTGGCAGGTAACTTAGTCGTGCCGTATCGCTGTTAAATTGATTCATAAACTCCAAAGTCCATTGCCAGTGTCTGAATTCATAATATACAGATTCACGACGGCATAGGAAACGAGGGAGTTGAATAACTGTGTCCATTGTTGTACCACCGCGTGAACTGACTGAACGGGAACTGTGTCCATTACCATTATTTTGATTCATCCCATTGAATCGAATCTTTTGTTTCACCAAAAAGATTCGCACAGCTGGTTCGCAATTAATTTAGTCTTTTCTGAAGGTTACAGCGTTGCACCGTTGCACCAGTAGGTGGCGAAAAGTTTTTTTTTATGCGAGTCTATGAATCAATCACTCTTTACGAAAAAAAATGATGATGATGTGTACGGATAAATCATTCATAATAAATTTTGCAGTATTCCATAAAAAAAAATAACAGTTTCCATTTTGATTAATTTCAATGTGACTTTTAGAACCAAGAAAACTAGTGTAATCAATCAATTCTGTTGATTCTAAAAACTGGGATCGGAATCAGAGTCGATTCCAGAAAATTCTAAATGCATTTGCTAAGCAAAACAGAAATTACTTTAAAATGGCAGAGATATATAGATCAAATATAGAACCAATATAATGTTCTCTCAACAAAAGCCTCTTATAGTCTATAAATTCAAAAAGTCAAAAGATGTCCACTTAGAAACAATCCCAACTTCCCAATGTTTACTGCAACTGTCACTTCCACACAGAAGGGTAAAATGCACAAGAAAAGGTCTTTCATGCTGTGGCCCTATGCCTCAGGTCATAGAAGGGACTGCGATTAAACATGTTTTTGATTAGCGTGAAGTCCTAACAGAGTGAGACACATGAACTGAAGCAGACCTGCACAATGGATTTGATTGTTAGCAGTGCTCTTCCTCTGAGACCAGCACTGACCTGTTAGCCCGTGACCACCGGCGGAGACAGTAGACAATTAGCCTACATTTCAACTAATCACTGATCTTCAACCAGCCATAAAATCTGTGAATGTATTACTGCACCTTTAAATTCAAAACCAGCTGTTACTGTACCAATTCCGACCCTGAGAGGGTTTGTCAGAGGATCTGAATGGTGCGCAGTGATTTGTGGTCGGTGGGGAACGGCTGAGCCTCAGCTAGGGAGTGCTTCCTGTGTCATCTCATGAAAGGCCATTTTACAATCTGAGCGGTATAGGCTTTATGGACAGCAGGAGAGAGATCTCAATGCCCCTGATGTACTTTTACAGAGATGACTCTGTTCTCTCCCTCAACACATAAATCGACACATATTAACCTTGTTTCCAAACTTTTAAAGAAGTCATATATTCAACCCATATGCAGATGAGAGAGAATAGTCTGCATTGTAGCCTACCATAGTCCATTTTAAAAGGATAGTACACCCAAAAAAATCTGTCAATGATATTATCATCTTTTGTGTTCCAAAGAAGAAAGAAAGTCAAACATGTTAGGAATGACATGATTAAACAATTTTTTACAGGAAAAAAAAGTCACGCTGTCATCAAACAAAGAAGTGATGACTTTGCAGAACCGCATACTAACATACTACTCTTACTATTTTTCTCATATCTTTCTATGGCAAAAATAGTAGTATGTTAGTATGTGGTTCCAAATTTAGCAACGGTCTCTAAATATTTAAACAAAGATGCACTAACAAAGATATTAGAAATAAAATTATTCCAATGAAATTTTATTGGAATTCTATAAATAAGAAAATGCTGAAAGGCCTGGCTGTTGCCCTACACATTTTGCTTTTCAAATAAAGATCATACATAAATGTTTATGGAAATTGGAAAATAATTTTCCCTTTGTAATACTATTGAGGAGTCTATATGTTATTTGTTTCTTTTTCTTTTTCTGTAAAAACTCATTCCAAGATAACATTGAATGTGGAAGAAATTATTTGTTATTATGAAAAGCATTGACATTTTTTATTAATGTGAATGACAAATTATTTATTTATTTACAAATACAGAATGGCCAATTCCTATATATATATATATATATATATATATATATATGAAAGCATACAATAAAAAGTGCCAAAAATAATTTAATAAATTGCATAAAAAATTTCCCAATGCAATCAATGATGGTGGAAGACCTGAGCAATGTTAAGAGCCTGTTTTAAGCATCATTGTGTGTGTGTGTGTGTGTGTGTGTGTGTGTGTGTGTGTGTGTGTGTGTGTGTGTGTGTGTGTGTGTGTGTGTGTGTGTGTGTGTGTGTGTTAAGGGTTATGAGACAGATATGAGAGCACTGAGAGCAACACTGGTCTTTCATGCTGTTGTTTTTATGATGCACTCAAAGGAGCTGTTAAAATTAACAGAGGGAGAGAGAGAGAGAGAGAGAGAGAGAGAGAGAATAGATCTGTGCTTCACACACAGCAGCCGGCAAAAACACTTTTTGTAGCTCTTTAACAGATGTTGATGACATTACGTACCAGTCTTAAAAAAAAAACATTTATTTTATGCAACTAATAAAATTTCATAAAAATTTTTTCATCCATGCCCAGAGCTAGGCTAAAAGAAGGAGCATGTGGCAATTTGTGCACATCTGTGAGTATAAATCAAACACGTGGGCTCTGACACCTCAGTTGAGGGACTGTAACATGCCGGTTTGACAGTGGCCTCTGATGTAGAAGCATTTCAAAGATACCATGTGATGGCACGCCACATGTGCTGATGAGACGAGAGAGCGCTGGTCTGGGACTTGTCACCAGACAATCCACCCACTTTCAACCCTGAAACAGTTTAAAGCGGTGGGTGAGCGAGAGAGAGCATGAAACAGAGTATCACAGTGCTAAACAGCAGTACAGTTTGACACACTTCTCTTATCTCATGCCCAGGCTAACCGAGACCCCCAGGCTATTGACAGCGGAGAGAGAAAGAAAGATGCTGAACATCAGCTGAGACTGACATGCTTCTCTTATCTCTCGCCCAGGCAACTCAGAGAGAGACGGCAACAGTCGTGACCCTTTAAACAGTTGCAGACTGTCACGACGGCCAACAGCTGAACACCGTACACCGTCCAGATCTATGAGGAAGTTGTAAAGACCCCCAATTTAAATATTTAAATAGTAAAGTCTGTAAAAGTTTAATAGCGATGTTTTAACATTAAAAATCCAGTGACGCTGCCAAAAACAGCACAGATCCACAGCTGTGTATAGGTTATATTTACCCGCTAACAAGAAATACAAGTGTGTGTGTGTGTTTGTGTGTGTGTCCACATGGTAAAGCCATTCCCTCTTCATGCCTGCTCAAATACGTTTATTGATTGAGAATGAAAACACCCACTAGTCCATTTATGTAACATTATATAGGGTAAATTTAACATGGTAGATTGTCCCTGCTGTGGACCACACTGTTTAGCCCACAGAGACCAATATGTGAATTTAATAAAGCTTGTTCAAATTTGTTTTCTGTCTAATCAGAGTCCGTTTAGTCTTTATGTAAGCCGGAGAAGACTGTGGGCGGATCATGAGGCTGAGGCTAGGGTTCAATCTTGGCTACTATTCACTGAAGAAAACCTCACTCATGAAATCATTCATTGAACACAATGCAAAAAGCTGCGCTCAGATTCACAGAGCAAAGTGACAGAACAGTTTTCCATGACAGAAATATCTTCAAATTGGCCTGATTCTGAAGAACAGTATAGGGTAAATTCATGACCTCGCCATGTTTTATTCAGTTATCTTCTTTGAAATCAATATTTTAGTAATATTTTTTTTTATAATCCATTTTTTTGGTAAATCAAATATGTGTGGTGATCAATTAACACGTCAACAAAGATACCTTCTATATCATTTATCACACTGGTAATAGAGTGCTGTATGGATGATGTAGGCTAGAAATCGCATACTTCCCTACTTATTGGCAAAAAACCCTTATGTAAAATAAGTAGTATATCCGAATTCATCGCATTCATAAAACATTAAAATCTACAAGTTGAAAAGTTTGCGTTAGAATAGTTTGCTAGAGCAGGAGTATAAACACAACGAGGCTGTAAAAGTGAGTATGAGTAATCCTATTTGATGACATTTATGTAATGCCTCGGACAGCCGCTGTATTCGGTCCAATTTAATCCATTGTGAGCAAGACACGTAAAAGCTTTAAAAAAAACCTGAATGGGGTATTACCGGTTTAATTTATGTTGTAGAATAAAATAAATAATATCTTGAGCTTGTGTCAACCTCAGACCTTATATAAAACTGCTAACTTGGGAAGTTATTAGCAAAACTGGAAACTAAAAAGCAGTAAGCAGTATGCCAAAAGTATATTAGAATATGAAGTATTTGCGAAACAATAGGCAAACAATACCCAACTGTCTACTGAGATTCTGGGCAACCAGTGGACACTTTGCTATCCCATGATGGGAGAGGAATCCACAGATTCTAACAGTTAAATATAGGCTACTGCACATTTTGAGGGCCATTTGCATGTTTTGCACACACAGAAAATGTGTATAGCCTACTCTACAATACAATACATAGCCTGCAGAAATGGTATGGCGATATGTTATTCCAAGCAGTATGATTTCCAGTATGTTAAAAGAGATAATCAACCAAGGTTCATGATGACAGCATGCAAATAGCCTAAACCCAAACTGAACAGATGTAATCACAAATAGGAAGCAACCAACACTTTGGAGATGTTTATGATCATGCTACACTGAACAAAAGGCTTTAGAGAGTATTCCCAAAGATCAATCACTTTTAAGACGTTTATTCAGTAATCAGCCAAACTCAAAATAAAACAAATCCCAATCATGTGAATCAGCCAGTTTCTTTAGCGCCTTAATCTCAACCATATGCTCAAACTTTTGCCCTCTGCTCTCAGCTACCGGGCACCGTTAGACACAATGACGCATAAACGGAGAGGCGCCCGTGGCTCCTCGCTCCCACCGAAACGGATACGCCGCAGTTTTACACGGTGATTAATCACACAAACAGACACGCTATGCTGAACATGCCCCCCGATCACCTCCACAGCGGCCGCCGGGCCATAAGGAGGCGGCCCGGCCGACACAGAGGCCACTTTGTGCAGCGAACACAAGCGATTGTTGGTAGGGGCGACAGGGTCCAGTTGTGCACATGAAAGTGCACATTGTGCGGCTGTTTTGACAACCTCGACGAGAGACGCTGAGGATTTCCTGTTCGGCAGACTTTACTGCCCCTAAACGATTATACAATCTGTCACAAAAGCCTCTCTTGGGGAAGAGGTGATGTTGACTTTGCCCGCCATCTACTGGTGGATTAGAGGTAGTGCACGTGACTTGAAGAAGGGCAATAAGTGGTACTCACTGCAGATTCACGCCCAGCTCCTCCTCTCTGGACGTCTAATGGGGTGTAGGGATAGAGTCAAAGATGTGAGTAGGGTTAGGGCAGGGGTGTCCAAACTCGGTCCTGGAGGGCCACTGTCCTGCAGAGTTTAGCTCCAACCCCAATTAAACACACCTGAAACAGCTAATCAAGGTCTTGATTAGCTGTTGAAGGTCATTAGGCATGCTAAAAACTTACAAGCAGGTGTGTTGAGGCAAGTTGGAACTAAACTCTGCAGGACAGTGGCCCTCCAGGACCGAGTTTGGACCCCCCTGGGTTAGGGTGTGGTTGGAAATTCTAACTAGACCCATTAAACCCAAATTACATTCGCTCCTCCAGCTGGACGTCTAGCGAGGAGGAGCTATACTTAAGCTCCACCCATTTGTTCTGCAGTGAGCAGCCTCATTAAAAATTGCAATTGATTTGCTTCAAATTTAGTTTGAACAATGCAAGTGCACATATCGTTTTTCAAGGGCAGATTTCTTGTCAAATATTTCACTCTAGTTACAATAAAGTTTTATAAGTGCAAAAAAGACAAAAAGAACTGCATTGTAGGTTGAGGCAAAGATTAACTGTAACTCAATTTCTTTAGTAACTAGGCTACAATTATTTTATCAAATAAAACACTAATAGTACAAACTACTATTACAATTTAAAACAATTGTTTTATTTTATTTTAATATATTTTAAAATGTAATATATTCATGTGACATCAAAGCAGCCATTACATCCAATCTTCAGTCACGTAATTCTAATATGCTGTCAAGATACATTTCTTATTATTATCAATGTTGAAAACTTTGTGTCTTTACTGTTACTTTTGGACTTTAATACATACTTTGTGAAGGCCTATTCATTTCTCTCTTTTTAAAAAAAAAAAATCTAAAAATACAGACCCCCTAACTTGTGCATGGTAGTGTAGCTACATGTTTCATAAAGAGCAATTAATTTTAGGTATATATTGTCAAGTGTTATGCACTAAATCCAAGAATGGAATTTGATTAACAACACACTTGACTTACTCAGCCTTCTTAGCCATCAAGAGCAGATTACTTAACCAGGTCAGACAGATTTGAAAAGAAAGACCATGCTGGTTTTACTGGACAGCACTATACTGGTCTAAGCTGGTTTTCCAGCAGGGATAGTTGAAAACAAATTGGATAAACCATCAGCCCTTTCTTGATTTGCTGAATAATATTTCTAAAGATCCTGATCTGAATCACTCAGTAGCTGGGTGGCTTCACATCAAAGGACACATCTGTAGAAACTCTCCATTGGCATCCTAACAGGCTCCATGCGCACTGGCACTGCCACATGCCAATGGAAAAGACCAATAATTCTCAACAAATAAATAAAACGCAGCTTCAATGTGCACAGACCACCACACACGAAGAGGGAGACACTTCAGCTCGTGCGGTGATGTTGGCACAGTGCGTCTCCTTTGAGGAACTGCCAGTAGCTCTTGGATTTGACTGGCGTCGGATGGGGATGAGCTGAACACTGTCTGTTTGTGTGGCTTGATTTGTCATGGTTAAATTTCAAATTAAAAGGCACTTTAGTGCCAGTACACTGGCAGGTGTATGTGAGCATAATCTCCCCAAAGATGAGACATATTGCATTCGGCAATGATGAGAAGAGATGAAGTGGAACAACATATGGTAAAAATCATTCATGGAGAAGGGCTATATCAAATATATTGCTTGTTAAAACAGAAAACCCGACCAGGATTTAGCTGAGAATTGTTTTCTTTTGTGCAAATGAGATTTAAATCAGAATACATGTCGTAAAACTTTTACAGCACGTCATCTGGATTCCCATAGACCCTATCTTTCTTTAATAAAAATTTTTTATAAAAAAAGTGTACTTTCCATAAAATTCACCACCGGTCAAATGTTTGGAAGATTTTTTAAATGTTTTTGAAATAAGTCTCTTAGCAGCCTTGGTGAGCCTGCATTTCTCAAATACAGTATAAACAGTATGTGAAATATTTCCTCTAATGATAAAGCTTTAAAGCTGATTTTCAGCATCATTACTCCAGTCTTCAGTGTCACATGATCCTTCAGAAATCATTCTGATTACATAAGAGACTTGTATTTAAAATAAATGCTTTTTTTCCCTTTCTATTCATCAATAAATCCTGGAGAAAAATTATCAGTTTCGACAAAAATTTTAAGTTTCCAACATTGATAATAAAAACAATTTATAATTTAGCACCAGTAATAATAAAGCACCAAATCAGCATATTAGAACGATCTGTGAAGGATCATGTGACACTGAAGACTGTAGCGATGCTGGAAATTCAAATTTGCCATCAAAGGCATAAATTACATTTTAAAATATAATAAAACCAAAAACAGTACATTAAAATTATATATATCATCAACAAATGATAAATGTATTTTTTGCAAACTTCTGACCAGTAGTGCATAAAGCCTAAAAGTTACTTTCTGGCTCCTGCTTGTTGCTCTTATTTTTGCATAAACATATCAATGAAGGTGAAGTACGCCCTCTAGTGCATTTTCACGCTATTCTCAGGGTTTTCAAGTACAAAGGGAAACAAATGATATTTCAGAAAATAAAAACTGTTATCTTTAATTGTGTGCAGGTTGTTTAGAAAGCTTCCGTCAGCGGAGGCAGGACTTTCCACTGACGTATTCAGATGAGCAGACAGGAGGATCATTTCAGTGACCAAATCCCATTTCAAAAACAAAACATCAGCACAGTTGACATGATACAGGGAACCAGCACAACCGTGAGAGATCTACTACAGCAAAGATCTTTTTAATGGTCCCAAATATACTGAACAACTAAGAGTACACATGTAAAAGAAAAGAAAATGAAGATATGACAAAAATCGATCACATCTAGAGTTCCACTCAATCTTTAATCAAGACGGGCTTACAAATTTTCCAAAAAATCTGCAGTTTTGAAGGGCAAAAAAAGGGTAAAACTATCTCCCCCACTGAGGTTTTAAAAACCTGTTCAAGTGCGGCTGAAAACGTCCTGAACATTTAAAGGCAGGTCTCTTTTATGTCATTTAAAAAAATGAGAGAGGAGAACAACAGAATAAGAAAAGGAGGGGAACTGCTGGCTTTGAAAGAGGAAGAACTTCCGCTGAGCCACGAGAACAACGGTGACATCATAAACAATGACAACCCAGACTTCTTTGCTCCCTAGTGTCCCGTCTGGCCCTAGAAACTCACAAAAAAAAAGAATCAAGAGGAAAAAAGGCCAACAGAAAAGAGGGCTAGAGGAAGGAGAGAAAGAAATGGAGATGATGTCAGCAAAGGTGAGTGGTGGTTGTGAATTGGCTGGCCCAGTTCGGGTCATGTGAGGTCCTTCCCTGAGAGGGGGGGCAGTGTGTCCTGGTCCAAGCCTGGGACGCTCTGTGGGGCAACAGTTTGAGTGTCTGTGAGTAACTGACTGACTGTGTGTGAGGTCATTTTCACCCCCCAGTACTTTTAGGTTTGTCGAAATTCATTTCTTATTAAATCCTTTTTTATAATTCTTTGTCCAGACCAGTTTCATATTCTCTTCGATCTCTCCGTCCGTTTCACGAGTCTCTCTCTCTCTCTCTCCTGCAGATTGGCACTTGGACAAACTCCATGTGGAGACATTCACCTTTTTGCTCTGTGACCGAATCTTCTCCCTCTCTTGCTCTCCATTTCTCCGTTCCTCACATGGCGCCCCATGGACACCTGCGGGGGGCTGCATTCGTTCATTTATCCATTCATTTATGTATTCATTCATTGAGTTTCAGTTTTGAGTTCTAGGCTGAGCACTGCAATAGTCTCTGGATGAAGCTCCCTTTGAGCATGACTGTGCTGATTGACAAGGGAGTGCTTTAGGAGCTCAGCTTGGACTTCTTGGACAGGGGAGGACTTTCTTCTTTACTGTCTGCATCTTCCTCATCCTCATCCTCTTCATCATCATCAGGATAGTCCACCAACCCCACTAGACCTCCCTGGAATGGGAGAAGATGCCATCAGAAACAAGTAAGCAGTAAGAAATACAATTTTGGGGCATCATTTCAGTGTTCAGCCTGCATAATCACCTTGGTGGTGACAGCTGCCGTAGGTGGGGAGCTCCGGGCTCCTGTCCCAGGAGAGCCTGGAGAACCAGGTGAACCGGGGTGGAGGGATGCGGTTGGAGGAGAGGACAGACTAGGCTTTGGAGAGCTGGAAAAGGAGAGTTTAAAACTGGGGCTCTGCCGTCCTGAGAGGCTCGCCTTACCTGTCAACACCTCCTTCTCTTCTGAATCTTTCACTTGGGGAAAAACAGGGAAAAAAAGTAATCAATTAAAACACATCAATCAATGCGAGTTATATTAAAGCATCATGTAGTCAGATATGGAATCGTAGTAGTTGGTCATCAACATCATGCCATCTGCATGTAGCAGTAACGTACGTTTCTTCCTCTCCATGAACTTGCTGATGGGATCCATCAGGTCCTCGTCACTCTTCATTTTATCTGAGGGCGGCACCACAGCTTCACCGTCCTCCAAGTCTTCCTCATCCGTGTTAAACCACATCTCCTCCTCGTCTTCCAGTGTCCGCGCATCCCGGCGAAAACGGTGATTTCTCAGAATCGACCGCATACTGAAGACAAGCATGCAGGCACAAATAACATTCATTAAAAGGTACATCCACTTGAAAGTAGCTATTACATGCACAATGAATGCACAATACAATAAGTAACTATTACATGCACAATTTTTATTTTTTACATTTCGGCTTTAAAATGTGGATTTACGGTCCACCTCGCAGGTAGGTCTCGGAGAATTCACCCTTCACTAGATAAAAAAAAAAAAAAATATATATATATATATATATATATATATATATATATATATATATATATATATATATATATATATATATATATATATATATATATATATATATATATATAACTATTTCAGTTGTCACTGTTGGTTTTATGGAACCCATTCAACAAGGCCAAAGAATAATAATAGTAATTATTATTGTTGTTACTGTTAAAATATTTTATTAAATTAAAAATAAAAATAAAGAAATATACTACTATAGTATTTACACTTTTGTACTGTAAAGTTGCACATTTATTTTACAAAACAACATACTGGCTGTCTTCATTGCTTTCAAATATTAAAGCTTTTATTTTGTCTGAAAACCACAGAGAGACTTTAAAGAGTCTCTTTAGTTGAAAACAGATTTATAAACGATTCTCAATACAAATTTAAGAATTACATCCCTGATTAGTGATTCACTAAATTTGAGGATCCATATGACAATGGTTTGAAACGACTATAGACCTGTCAAGTTTAGGGTTGTCCTGTCTTTCTCTCTGCTGTTCATATCGGAGCTTCAGTCCCTTAAACGTCTGTACATAGTCTACATCCTCCAGGGCTTTCCAGTAGTTCTCTATGATATGAGCCGTCAGGGACTTCACATCCTCCTACACACACAGAACACAGCAATTATGAACAAAATAAAAAATATATCAGTCTAACGGTATGTTCAGGAGCATCAAGAGATGTCATGTTTGGATAAATGTACTCACCACTCTGACATACTCAAACATCTCTATAATGGCTGAGTTGATGAGGTTGTATCTCGATCCATTGTTGAGAAAAGCTTTGACCACTGGCTCAAACAGGAAGTTCCTCATAATGTATCTGTTATAAAACTCATCCTTCAGGCCAATGATTTTCCTCATGAAACGCAAAGCACCTGAACAAGAGGAATGATTGAGAAAGGTATAGAGACATTACAGACCTGCCAACCTTGTAATTTTTTTTTGAGTAGCATCAGCGGGGGTGGGGGGGGGTGATTGTTGTCATTTTTTGAGACAATGCAAGACACACACAAACACATGCCTATCTTCATAATTCTAGTTTTGACTTCTAAAGTTTTAGCTACCAATTTATCTATTGCAGTGAAAGTCCAAAAATTCAATATACTGCTCAAAACCATTTTTTATTCATGATTAATATTGCATTGCAATATTGCATTGCATAAAAAAGAATGTAATGTGTGCTGGTCAACAACTAGTCTAAAATAAAAAATAAATAAATAAAAAAAAAAAAAAAAAAAAAAAGAATGTGTACATTTAAGACAGGCTACTTAATTTATTATTCCAATATCCAAATATGATACTAAATCACACAGAAAATAGGACTTTTATTTATGACGTGCTGTCTTTGCATTTGAACATTGCACATTTTAAACAGGACACACATTAGCTGAATAAACGTTAGCCAATACAAACATATTTATAGAAAATAGTTGACAATAGACAGGAGTCCTGTCACATGACCAATAATAGCAAAACGAATCACTTATTCTAACAAGAATGATCAAGTAGAATATAAGTTTAGATGAATCCGAAATATGGGGCTGTGTTAACAGTTAGGGTTAGGGTTATCTGTCTTTTAACGAATTTTAAAAACAAGGATGGATAATACAAAATGCTTTCAGTCATTTTGACAGAAAAAAACACAACCAAAACAAAATTTAAACTTAGCCCGTCAATTTACAATTATTTTCTCTCTCTGTGTGCGCGCGGTCTGTGTTTGTGAGAGAGAGCTCGCGCAACACTGATACAACGGTACTTTTTAATCCATAAGTAACTAATATGCTAGTTTTCATACAAAATAATTATGTAACATAAATAGGTAGGCTACTTTAGTTATTATTAACACATTAACATAACATGCAGACTACGTTTCTCAACACTGAGAAAGAATAAATAAACGCCTGTTTCTCCAGGTTTATCAGTAATCCACAATTTATCACAGAACTTTCATAATCACTAAGCCACAGCGATTTTAATTTTATTTAGATTTATTGTTCATCAATACTTAAGCATTTTATAATTTGCATGGCTGAATGATGTTTTCCTCTAATCTGAGTGACCATGAATGACGGAGTATTTTATAGTAATCCATGCGATCACTCCCGCGTGATCATTGAATCCAGATTAAGTTAACTAAAAACAATATTTCAACTTTCCACATCCACCCCAGCCCGTTTACCTTCAGGAGTCAGACGTGCTGTGACTACTGTCCTCACTTATGAACTCAATCAGACGTTGGGCCGCGGGAGTGGAAGAGGATCGAGCGGGATTCTTTATTGCTGTCGATTTTTTTTTTTCAGTCTCTTTTTAATTTGATAGGCCTTACGCATCTGTCAATCATCCCCGCTTGCTATTTGGGGAATGAACCCAGCGCTATGATTGGTCGAACTCCGCTTCTTTTGCTGTTGCTTGATTTGAGGACTGCGCGTGCACAGAAGCGTCACCAGGTTTTTGCGTAGTTTAGAGTGACAAATCGTACCACCGTACTTTGAGGTCAAAATGCGTATCCGCTACACAAAATGCGTACATGTTGGCAGGTCTGAGATTAACAGCCAAGTTATATCTGATGCCTGTCAGTTGGTTAGCATTGATGTTTGGTATTTGTATAATAAATTAGTGCTTGTTAATGCTGCTGGCCCAGCATGTGTTGTAATAATGTAACAGTAATCATTATCAACAGAGCCTTTCATAGTTAAAATGGATCAGCATCATTGGTGTTATTGATTATGCGGTTTGAATCTTGCCATGGTGAGTGGCATGACTGACCCCATGTCATTTGTCTAGTACTACTTATCATTTAGAGTCTAGTTCAGTCTTTAAAAATAATAATAATAATACATTTTAAAAAAAAATCATACTTTCAGTAACGAACCCCACTATGTTCATCAAACCAGTGATCATTAACTAAAACTATTAAAAAAAACAGTTCTTAACTGAAATATTGGGACGAAAAACTAAATTAAAAGTGTTACCTTGGCATTAAAATATTTAAATTAAATTAAAAATGACAAAAAGCTGAAAACAAAATCACTAAAAAAAACTAAATTGAAAAATCAAAACTATAATAGTATAAATAACAACAAAAAAAACACTGTAACCACTGTTGAAAAGCAGAGGATTGGATCTGAGCACAAATGCTTTGTGTCACAGAGACAAGACCTTAGCAGCATAAGAATAGTATGAAAATTGCAAACAAATCAATCTTCATAAATTTGTTTTAAAGAAATTTGATGGGAAAAAAAAAACATTACTTATAAGAATAATATATAAATAATTTTAAAGTAAATGCTAAATAAATGTACACTTCAATTAAAATACATAAAAATACATATTGTTGGTGTTAAGGCATGCAAGAATGGTGGCACGACAATTCAAAATCTGAGCTACTGGACTACCAAGCAAGCAAAAATCCTTTCTGTCATTCTGATAGCACTTCAAAAACAACTGACCCCACTCTTATGACATTATGAATGTTATATGTGTGTGCGTGAGTGCAAATACTCACATAAGGCTAAGAAAGCGTGTTGAGAAGCAGTGAGCACCAGTACTCTGCGGAGGATGTCTTTGTTGATGATGTAGTTCTTTATGTGATACGTGTGATGCTCCACACAGAAAGTGAGCAGCTCTACGATCAGAGCCAGCAGCTGACACGTCTGGAAATCATCTGACAAGACAAACACATGGAGTGAGAAATCTGCAGATGTTACGTCTTTAAATAGGTATGCAAATTTCAATTGAGCAATGATTCATAAAGGCTGCAAACGCATCCAGTCTGCATGCATGCATATGCACATAAAACCCTAATTATTACCTTTGCTGGGTTTTTCTTCTGTGGTGTTGGCAAGAAGTGGAGCTGAGAGCACATGCATGCAATGCTTATAGAAGAAACTCAAGAACTCAGTCTTCTCTGTTTTCTGCAGGGACCCAGACAGTTAATGAAATTAAAGGAGTATGTTTTTCTGGCAATGAAATTGTATATTTGATACATTGTACTAGGGCTGCAACTAACGATTATTTTAATAATCGATTCATCTGTCGATTATTCCCCCCCTCCCCCTAAGATTAATCGATGAATCAGATCAAATAAAAATAAAAAAAGCATTAATTTCCAACCCTTTATTCAAAAACAGAAAATTCACAGTGCAAAAAATCCAGTGCAAAAAAATGGACCAACACAAAAAACATACACATGTATGCTTTACATCTGCCAAATATATAGGCTTTAAAAAAAAAAAGTGCACAAAAAGATGTATATTTTTGTTTAAAGAGACCTGAGCTGTCAGAACAATAAATCATTTATAAAAAATAAAGAAAAATACAAATCAGAAAACTTAACAGGATTTGTTTGAACGTCAGAACTTCTCTACACTACACTCGCAAACTCTCACAAACTTGTTTTTTGTTTTTTGTCTAACAAAATGTTTGACATTATTTGACAAGCAAATGCACACAAAATACAAGTCTCACACATGGATAATAGGTAATAATAATAATTATAACATAAGATAATATCTCTAGTCTATCCTTATATCAATTACAAATACAATGTATATAAAATATAAATACAATATAAATAATATAAAAAAACAAATACAATGGATTGACCATCTGAGTCATTTAGAGTAAAGATTGAAAAATTCAGTGCTGCAAATTGTGGAAAAAATATTCCCCTTGTAGTGATACTTGGGACAAAGAAGAAAAGGGTTTTCGTCTTCTGTCTATCTGATTCAAATCACAGTCTGACAATACAGTGGTAAGAATTTAATTGTTTTTATTTATATTGTTGTCCATTTATCGAACTTCCATGCCTCTTATATAGTAATTATATATTACTATGTAGTATGTACCAATTTACTAATGCTCAGACACACTCTGTCTCTCTTGCACGATCTCGGACAAACTCGGTCTCTCTCGCGGAGTTCGCTTTGCTTTTTTCCAGTCCGGCGCCTCATAGATCTGCTCCGCGATCAACTCAACTTTTTTTTATTTATACTCGCACATCTCTGCGAAGTATTGACTGGCGTAATAATCGCGCGACACAACGAAAGGATAACAGGGCTCTAGAGTGCGACCAATTTGGTCCTATATGCGACCAAAATTTGTAAGGGTGCGACTAAAATTTTTCCAAGGTCGCACCGGTGCACCTAACGTCCTCGTGTCCGCTGCCTCTCCACGAACGAAGCACTTGTTCTCCTTTGTCGGAACTCACACTCATGGTTGGATCATATCGTGGTCTAAACCAATCAGAGGCAGAGGTAGGGCTGGTCTTTGCCTCTGATTGGCTGTGGTAGGCCTACACTGCTCCGTGCTGTGTGACTGAAATTGCGACCTGAGCACCAGAGAATCAGTTACGGCAATCAGCATCAGCAAAAGAAACGCAAGAAAACAGACGACGAACAATGAAAAGAAATGGACCCATAGAGTTTTTTCTTTAAGAAAAGTAGGCCTGTTCCTCCAACACTCTCCAGTGTAGGGATGGGTACCGAAACCCGGTATTCAACTTCTGAAAGACCGCTGTATCGATCAGCTCGGACGTGATCGGTTCTGATGTCGGTAACTTACTGGAGAAATTAAGAAAATACACATACTATTTATTATTACTATAAAGACGTTATTTTAAAAAAGAATTTATCTTGCGAGCCTTTCTGTGTATAATAATTTTACACCATTTTTGCTATTCGCAGTCCAAGAGAGAAAGAGAGAGAGAGATTTCTCACGCGGAGCCACAGCGCACACAACACGACAGCTCTGCTTAATGAGTGACGACGGCAGAACTAAACATTCAAACGTAGCCTGGTTACACTTTAGGTTTGTGATATTAGTCTGATTTTATTTTAGATTTCAGCTTCCAAAGATTATTAAAAAAAATAGAGGTAAAACCATTAAAAACTACAGCCACATTCGGTCTTGCGCAGCTTCCTTCCCTTTGCAGCAGTGCGCTGTCATTACTCCCTAAAACTCAAACTTAACGACAGAATCAGCTCGTGATTGTTGTAAAATGCAGTCCAGCTACTGTTGCTAAATTGCGGGACGCGTTTAATAATAAAAAGAGCTATTAAAAACACAAAAGTCTGCACAAGAGATGCTGTTCCCAAGGCGACGCGCGCTCCGAAACAGACCGTAACGAGACAAGCAAATTATACTTTGGGTTTCATGTGCGTGTCTAAACTATCAAATGTACACAAAAATATGTCAAAATGACCGGCTTGTATTCACAGCTCTTGAATTAATAACTTCAGCTTTAATAAGCATTATCTATCTATGATGAAATATGCAGTGTTATTTTACATTTGATTACTTTATTAGATTTCTTTTTAGACCATACTTGAACAGTAGCTAATGTTAGACCTTCCTGAAATTAAAGCACTGTGTAGGCCTATATAATGTGCATCTTTGCTTAATTGTTTATCTTTGTTTATAAAACAAAAAGAACCTATAAGAATACTGTTAAAGTACCGGATCGATAAGCAGTATCGGTAAGAGTAGTAATACCGTTAAAACCTTATGAATACCCATCCCTACTCCCCGGTCAATGCTCCGACAACAGCCCAGACATGGAGCTACTTCAGCCACCAGTCTCCCCAGTCCCTGTAAGATGCCAAACCCTGGTCCTTCGTCGGAGATGGCATCCGACTCAAGAGGTAGAGCCTACCGAGCCTGAGCTAGAGACTCAAAATAGTTAGTTTGGCAGCTCAGTGAAGCACTTAAAAAAAAAAAATTTATATACAGTATAATTGTGCTTCAAATAAAAAAAAGTATTTACCTACACCTTATTCTTGTTTAAAATCATTTACATAATATATATGAATGTATATGGAGCATGATAAAAAGCTGAGCTTGAAATTGTGGCGTTAAAGGCGACGCGAGCCGAGGAAACATTTGGGTGCACCTAAATTTTGTGCTGGTGCACCTAAATAAAAAAGTCAGGCGCACCAGTGCAACCAAGGCAAAAAGTTAGTCTGGAGCCCTGCATAATGTAATTCGTTGCCAACTCTTTTAATAATCGATTTTTATTGATTCGTTGTTGCAGCCCTACATTGTACTACATTTATATTAAAACAGGTCTCACATTAGCAGTAGCCAGCATGTTCTCTGGGTCCACTAGCGTCCTGAGCAACCCCATTAACTGTACGGCTCCACCCAACTCTGGATCCGTGTCACAGATCATATGCTCAATGATCAGATTTATCAACAGAATGTCCTGTAAAAAGAGACAATTAGTGAGGACGACTAGTAGATAGAACGATCACATGGGTCAGTGGGCATGTCTGACTTACATCATCGTTCTGTTGAGACTCCTGCATAACAAACTCTCGCACCATTGAGGGGTTGTACTCCACCAGGTAGGAGAAGATATCAGTGGCTGCTCCACGCACCTGCACATCATCCATGCCCTTTAAAAAGCACACACACGTTGGTAAATACAGCAGGGAAGCAGAAGGTTATGGTTTTCATTGATAGGAAAGTTCAAGCAAGTCAGAGACCGTTTTAGATGCATAAGGTCTCGATAACATGCAATACAAAAGGTCATTACTTGTTAGTAAAGATGTTAACATTTTAAAAAGAAAAAAGAAACCACCAAACTGACACCTGACAATAAATCTGTTCTTTAAAATAGCAAGGATATCTTACAAGAATAACTTCCAGCGCTGGCAGGATTCCCATGTTGGAAAGAGTTTTGAAGAATGCATCTCTGTTCTGTGGTTGTAACGTTTGCGAAAATGCACAAAACTCCTTCAGGAAATTTACCTGGATGTGACACACAATATGAGTTTTGTATGTATCCATTATGTTGAGGAGGAGGCATCCATTAGTAATCCATTAGTAATGCTGCTATCATACCAGTTCATGCCGCTTGTCGTCATCTGTGGCTTCATCAGTTAGCTGTGCAAAGAGCTCAGTCAAAAATTTCTCATCGTCCTGAAAAACAACCAACACATAAGAAACAGAGCTCTGGTTATTACATTAACCTTCATATATATTCATATATAAGGTTATGTCGTTATGCTTTTATGAGAATTAAGGGATTAGACTGACAGAACAAAACATCTGATGTCTCAAAACATCTGTGGCATTAGTGTGAATGCAGCTTATTAGATCTCCCGCTGTCTATGATGTCATCAGTAATAATTAAGCAGCAGAGTAAAACTGAGAAGAGAAAAATCCCTTAAAGGATTAGTTCACTTTTAAAAAAACTTTTGCTGATAATTTACTCACCCCATGTCATCCAAGATGTTCATGTCTTTCTTTCTTCAGTCGAAAAGAAATTAAGGTTTTTGATGAAAACATTCTAGGATTTTTCTCCATATAATGAACTTCATTGGGTACCAAACGGTCCAAGGTCCAAATGACAGTTTCAGTGCAGCTTCAAATGGCTTTAAACGCCACCAGACGATGCATAAGGGTCTTATCTTGCGAAACGATCGGTCATTTCAAAAATAAATAAAAAAGTTTAAGTTTTATAAGCACAAATGCTCGCCTTGCTCTGTTCTGTGATGCGCGTTCGTGACTCTCCTGTTCGAACTCATTCATCAAAATGAACAAATCTTTTCTCGAGTCATTTTGTTCGTTGAATGCGTTGAATGAACAAAATGACTCGAAAAAAGACTCATTCAAAATTAACAAATCTTTTTTCGAGTCATTTCGTTCGTTGAATGAACGAAATGACTCGAAAAAAGATTCGTTCATTTTGATGAACGAGTTCGAACAGGAGAGTCACGAATGTGCATCACAGAACAGAGCAAGGCGAGCATTTGTGCTTATAAAACTTAAACTTTTTTTATTTATTTTTGAAATGACCGATTGTTTCGCAAGATAAGACCCTTATGCATCGTCTGGTGGCGTTTAAAGCCATTTGAAGCTGCACTGAAACTGTCATTTGGACCCTGGACCGTTTGATACCCAATGAAGTCAATTATATGGAGAAAAATCCTAGAATGTTTTCATCAAAAACCCTAATTTCTTTTCAGCTGAAGAAAGAAAGACATGAACATCTTGGATGACATGGGGGGTGAGTAAATTATCAGCAAAAGTTTTTTAAAAAGTGAACTAATCCTTTAATGCTCTTGTCTTGACTGGAAAATGTTCAGATATTGAAAGCACACTTAGGTACTGATAACACGGTTTATTGCTGGTTTCTTTGTTCCTCTTTATTATCTACTATTTGCAATATATATAGTTATTAACATAAGCAATTTTTAAGCGTTCAGAATTGGGTGCAGGAAGAAGCAGAGGGCTCTGTTTGGTGTTTGCGCGTTGTGTTCAGTCTGACGGGGGGGGGGGGCGGCTCGCAGGGGCTGAATTGACTTCTCTTTCATGTCTTTTTTCACTTGAATGGAAAAATACACACAAAAGCATCAAAATGCCCGTCTTAGTAAGTAGGCCATTCACGTAAATCTAGTCAGTTATGTCTTAAATTAACAAACAGATGAGAAAGAAAACGCATGTGTAACAGTATACTATTCGTGCATTCGGTCTTAATGACAGCAGCCTAAAATTCTAGCTGCCGTCTGTGCCATTAATGTTAATCAAACAACAGAAGACAAAGTCACTCACTGATCTTGACTGAACAACTTTTGTAGCTTTAATATTAATAATAAAATTAATATTAATCTATATTTAATTTATACAGTGAAGACTATACATATCATACTGATTATTCAATTTCTGTACATGATCACGGTCATTTGTATCTTTGTTCTGCTGTATTTATCGGAGAAGTTGCTTGTAACTTCTTTTTAAAACAAGCAATTTTATTACTGAAGACTCACTTGTCTTCAATAATGTTTGAACTTTATATTAGTTAGGCTAGTAGTAATTGCTGTGGTATCGCAATTGTAAATTGTAATCAATCGAGAATTGTGAAATTTGACCGGTATCTCAATTTTTTTTCATTAAGTACGTTTCATGGTGAAGCGCAGCACTGTGATCAGAGCGGATTGATCCGTTCGCAGTAAATGCTACTCCATCAATGCAAGCGCTTTGAGGTCAAGTCACTTTTAATGTGCATTAGAAAAAGCAACATACTCCAAACATCTTTCCAAAGACTTGCATGATGTTCATGATGTTTTTACTCCAAACTTACTATATAATCACAGTTGAGTGTTTAAAATAACTTCCTTTTGTGATCTGACGTGGCTTCATATCACAGAATGAGGCAGAAATTATATTTTATTGTATTCAAGGATATGTGATTAGAATTGCATTATAAATGTTTTTTGTCTTTGTTTCATCCGTCAAAACGTCTCTATCTGCATTTTATTCTGCAACTGTGATAGTTGGCAAAGATCATTTCTGGGATATTGTGGCTTCATTTTCCTACAGTGGAAGGAACCAGAGACACTACCCTATTTTGTGCAAAAAAGGGAAAATAATTCCCTAAGTTCTCTCTAATTTTAAGTAAACATGCGAATAAGACACATCCAGTGTCGTGATAGAGAAGTGTACAGGAGTTTTTTCTCTCTCAGTGGACGCATATGATTTCCTGACAAATAAAATACAGGGTTAGTTCAGCTAAAAATTAAAATTCTGTCATCATTCACTCACCCTTACGTTGTTCCAAACCTTATGGGTTTCTTTCTTCTGTTGAACACAAAAGATGATATTTTAAAGAATGTACTATTAACATTACCGTCAGCTGTCTGGTTACCAACATTCTTCAAAATATCTTATTTTGTGTTCAACAGAAGAAAGAAACTCAGAGGACAACATAAGGGTGACAACATAAGGGTGATAATTTTCATTTTGGGGTGAACTAACCCTTTAAGAAATTACCATCACAGATTTGTTTTCATAATAATGTAATATTTTACCTTTACCTTTCTAAGTATTTATAGTAATAGCCCTCTTGCAGTTTAATATTGTTATTACAAAAGTAATATTTATTATTTTAATAATTCTATTTAGCATTATTATAATAATAATTTTTAAAAAAATCACAATTAGATCCCCCCCCCCCCCCCCTTCCCTCTAGAATGAGTAAATTTTTGGATGCAATTTTATTAAAATAGCCTGTATTCACAACATTAAAATCTATTTTCTGATACTCAATCCCTTTCCTTCCGTTGTTAATTACAACCATTAATAATTTTGTTTAGCCGGATTTGCCAGATTAAACCTGTTTTTTGATAAATGTTAATTGTTTATATACATTATCCTAATGTCATTTGAGCTCAATATAAAGTTGTAAATCACATAGAGGCTCAAATCCGTTTTGCAACATTACTTGACCTCTAGCTGAATGAGGGTGATTTGTGACGTAGGCCTATATTTGATCAATGCACGTCGACACAAAGGTTAGACGTGACTGATACTGTATTTTACTGTATCACCTTGTCATGGACATAAAAGATTACACCTCTAAAAAAGAGGAACATATCAAGTGAATGAAAAAACTGATCATATCATATCAGTCATGGGAAAGTATATCTAATTGCTCAGACAAATCATAAGAAATAGCTTTTAGTATCTATGGCCAGTTTATTTAACATCTACTAGATTACATTCAGGTAGTAATGGGATATGGTAATATTAAAACAATAGTGTCCCATATAATATACACCCTTATCTGCAAAGATGGATGAAACAACCATACAGTACTGAAGAAGCTGGCTGGGGGTTGGAGAATATTATCATCCAGCACGCCTGCCAAGCGTTTGTGACATCACATGATATGGCTCTAAAGAACATGATGGTGCTGTTCCCATGGAAACAAGCCCCCTCCCCTAACTCCAACCAATATCAAACAATTCCACTGTAAGGTGAGAGGCATGTATATCAAACCATTTTCATAAAATATATTTTTAACTCACTTTAGCTACAACTGCTGTAAAATCCAACTGAATGATGAAAACATCTTAAATAACAATCACTCCCACTATACTCTTGAAATCTACTATTGAGGTATACTGTTGCCGGTTTTCTACTACATGATTACATGCATCTGAAAAAACAGTTAGTGCTGTTATCCTTAATCTGTAGATCCTTTTGGTGTGGAAAACATATCTAATGACCTTTACAGCAAAGAACCACAGTACAACCCACCATGGGCAATGAGATGTTCTCAGGTAATGTAAACAGGGAAATATAAGCAGCAGCAACACAAACATGTAAACTTATTCACTGCAGCCTCTGCAAGCAAGGTTTTTTGCTGAGGATGCAATGAATTTGAGACGGAAGTTGCTGCTCTGAAAATCGTGGTGAGAAGGCACAATGACACATAGTGAGCCTGACAATGTACGTTACCTGTGAGATATGATGCTAGAAGCCTAAATGGAGAGTTAATCTATAATGTTTGTTTCGCTCAGTAGAGTTAACTCGACCATAGGCTTGCTGCAATAGTCGGTGTTGACAGTGTTACCGGTGTTCAGAAGCAACACCAGTTACTTCCCTTGCCCACCGCGGTACCGCCCCCCACCGTCGATATTATTTTTTTATTTATACAATAATGTTGTTCAGTTAAAGAACAGACATTATAATTAAAAAATGAACTTGTCTGCTTAATAAATTGTGAGCAGAACGAGTGTCGCAGCACAGATCAGCAGCAGGAGTCAGATTTAATTTATAACGAGAATGAGGATCTGACTGACAAGGTGATGGCGGAATATTTGGATGTCAAAGCACCTATTTAAGTGAATTTGTCATTGTACTGTTTTGTTGTTGTGTTTTTCATTAAGAGTAATAGGATAATGAACTCACCATTCAAGCAATCCGCCCCCGAATTGGAAAATTACTTTTTTTAATTTGAAAGAGAAACTAAAATGCACACGTCCGCACGGGCATTCATAATGTCGACGGGCGCGGAGCGAGCAGAACAGAGCGAGAGTTTTCGGTTCATTCCTATAGGAATTAATTGAAAATGCTCACTCTGCGCTGCACCATTATGAATGCCTATGCGAACGTGGGCATTTTAGCTTCGGTTTCAAATTAGCGATTTAAAAGCCCCCGACGGTGATAGCGGTATTGTCACACGTCGATTAATCGGTGGAAAAATATCCTCACCATCACATCCCTACTCAACCATTAATGGTACAAAGTACACTACTGATCACGTACACACTGCCGAGTAGGAAAACCCACCTGCAGCATGCCAACAATCTCCACTTTGTTGAAGAAGATGAAGGAGTGCAGCGTGGAGAGCATGTTTTCTTCAAAGACCGAGGGGGTAGGCAGCACCATGTCCTGAATATACTGCACCCGGTACGTCTGGTGAATCTTCTGCCGCAGCTCCAGGTCTGAGATGGGAATGACCTCTTTAAACCTTGCCGTGGTGGTCAGGAACTCTCGATGCCTCCGCGGTTGGGGTAGCGACGGATCGAACTCCAGACACCCGATCACATCCATGATGCATTCTTCTGAGAACATAACTTCGAAGAGTGCCGTGCGGTTGAGGAGGAAAATGCCTTTGATGATGTCATAGAGGTGGTGCAAGCCTTCACGGTTCTCCAAGTCCTCGCACACGCGAAACAGCTCCAGCAGCTTGCGGATGTAGCCCTCATTCTCTAGCGCCAAGGCCAGTTTTTCCCGCCGTAACGGAGAAGGTAAGGATGAGGCCACCAGCTCGGCCACCTCCTCTAGCCGGGAGAGCTCACATGGTGGAAGTTCAAGGCCAGGAGAAGACATGTCATCAAAGCGCTCCTCTTCAGACTCATCTATCAGCTCCTGGGTGATGTCTACTGAGGGGTCCTTTCCCTGGACCTGTAAACACACACAAAAAGCCTTTCAGAATCGAGCACAACAACATGCAGTACTTAGAGAAACCTAGAGAAAATATTATTAATGTACATCATTATGATAAGCATAATCACCTGACATATTTTCTCCCAGATCTCATCACATCCAGCCTTTTCCTGGAAGCTGAGGGCCAGGTCATAGTTTTCAGCCTCAGACCAGACTATTAATGTGTCCTTCAAAGAAAAATGCAAATACTATCAACAAATGCCCGAAAAACAGGTTACTGACACAAGGAAGTGATATATTCTGAGCTATTTTGCTTCCACAACATGTCTTCTTTCAGACTAGTAGATAGAAAACATCCAAAGTATATTTTTAAATATATATTTTGTTACACGTTATCGATTTGTGACTGTAGATTAACAATAAAGGCTGTTTTCTCAAAATTAGTTAAAGTGCCGAGTCAGAGATCTCAACTTCAGTAATCACTTAAATACACCAAACTTTACAGTTCTATATTCTGAAGGTTTTTACAGAGGGCTTTATATACCATTTGCCAGATTTATTTAATATTTTATTAATTTAAAAAAAAAATCTGTCTGTTGACTTTTTATTCATGGAGTGATTAAAAAAAGAGAATCCAAAACCCCCTCTGTGAAAACCTGTCAAAGAAAAGTTTTGGAAGTTTATGCAAATTAGTACATGTGAATGAGTAATTATCAAACTAAACATATTTAAACCACCTATTGTATCATATTTGATACATGGATTTCTAAGGCCTCTAAAAGCTATCAGGTTTACTTTATTATCCATCTATGGTTACAATCTATGAATTAAGTATGATACAACAGGCTTTTGAGGAACATTTGTTTGTACATCTCTCAATCATTACTTTGTTGTATTGCGCTGCATTACATGTTTTGCCCCCATACAATTAAACGTACAGAGCTTGGATCATAAACCGAAGCATTTCATTTCATCTTACTAAGAACTATTATTGCATGATTATGATCAGTTTGGACGCCTGAATAAAATTGTTGTTTTCCTTCTCGGGTGTGAGCTCCATTTTTTATTTGGGCCATAAAAAGCCTGATGCATCAAATATGATGTACAAAACAAAACACACATGCAAACTTTTTTTTTAATTGTATAATATTTCAATAAACTGTTCTTACTAGATTTGTGTTCTGAAATTGTTTCTGACTATTATTTCCTATGTCTGACTTGTGACTTTTATATCATATGCTTAACAGGGTTGTTGTACGGTGAATCCTCAACTGGGGAAGTATGGTATGTGATTTTTATTAATCTTATTCAGCTGTGCTGTCTTGCATCTTTATAAGACAAATGTATACTTTACTAGTTTTAACCAAGACATTTAAAGCACATAATCATGAATTATGTTCACAAATGCACTGATGAGTTGTCAATAAGATCATGTCATTTCAAACGCACCTGCTGTTTCTGATAGGCGGTGTTAGGGTTTATTTTTGACTCCAGCAGCAGTGATCCTGTTTTAAAGAACGGGCACATCTTAATTGCAGTCTCAATCAAAAGTGACCATGTACATCATTATTGTAGTGTTTTGAAACCTACCATCACTTTCGGCGCGCACCAGGAGAGACATGCCTTTCAGTCTCTCCACGTAGGCGGATGACACATGTCCCGTCCCCCGATCATCCCACTGGCGATCCTCATTCAGAGTGTACACTTTTACTCGTCTACGAGTGTCAGTCATCCTTGCAAGTAATTCTCAAACAGGCTTTCGCCTTTAATTCAATAAATCTCAACGTCCTTGCCTTGCAAGAGGCAACAGAATCTGCTGTCAACTTCAAGCTGAAATGTATGGCTGTCAGTGGCAAGCTGTCTCGAAGCTGATGCCGTATGTTGTTGTGGGGTCTACAACAGTAAACTTGTGCTTTCCAGAAAAATTATTCTGACCAGTCTAGCAATGGCCAGCTAGCTGCTGTGTGCAGCCTAGACTCTCAACAACATACTCAATATTTTGAAATCTTTATAAACGTAACAACAAAAAGCACTTCCGTTTCTAAAAGGGGGTGAAACGGTGAGAGGTTCGTTTAAAAAGTATGCAGCCAGAGCACGAATACAGAATGTGTTTATTTTTCTCCGTGCCCCCTTACTTTAAGCTAGCTAGGCTAACGCTGCGACTAATTTAGTCAAACGGGGTTAGCGTAGCTAGCGCCTCAGCTAGCAAGCTATCTCCTCGCGCGAGTCATTTTTAACACATAAACGTTCGAAGCGTGCGCGAATTAGCTCCAAAGACGTATCGATTACGCTATTTGATAATTATACTCGCGCGCGATCGGTGAAAATGCGGGAAGAGTCGTGTATAAAGCGGCGCGTTCATAATAAGCTAAGCTATATTTTCTCCAAGTATTCCGCCATATTCTGGCTAAGGGCCGCGAATGGACCAGCCAGTCTCTTTTCACACAGAGATAAACATTCCCCTATGCAACTAATCGAATAGACTCGTTCGTTTCGCTTTCCGGGATGGCGAATGGCCAGCGCGACCGTCGAGCACCGTGAAATAGCAGCGACGTGACGAAAAGTAATTATTAGCCCCACTGTGAAGATTCGGCCATCTTGGGTCCCCTCAGAAAGTCGCTACGGGGTTTCCTGTGCTGCAGGCGCAGGGCCGCCGCCACAGTTTAAAGACACAGTGCGCCAAAATGACCAGCGCAAACACACGGGTGTTTCGTAACATCAAACACTCACTGCTGGTGAAAGAGAAGAAGGGACATGGAGAGTAATGTGAATGAGAGTGAAAGTAAGCGCGAACATGCGCAGCTCCTTGAGCGAATGACTGTTGGAGCGCGCGTAAAGATAATGAACTTCATATGTTTTGTCATTCATACAGTAAAATTGAATGCAGATGCTTACAGTTGTGCTGTTATTTTGTCTCTGAGACCGAATACATTGTAGTTTCATTTATAGCCATTATAAGTAACAGGAGAAGCCTCTGTTGGAAAAACAGGCCATCCCATGCTGGTATTCCAGTCCAAGCTAACGTTATGCTTTGGAGCATGGCCAAGTCCCTATCATAGCCAATGTGTTCTTACAGCCATAATTAGGTTGCTCCACCAGCTTGTTAGATTATATAACTGTAAAATTTTTAGTGTTGCTTGTCCGTGCAAAACTCAACCAACACAATGATATGGGGTTGCAAGCTGCTCATGGATTGCTAAGTTGTTGTTGATAAAAGGTCAGACTGGTTGCTAGGGTGTTTTGGGTGGTTGCTAGGTGTAAGTATTTGAAAAAAGACCTGAAAAGGTTACAGTCAGCATTAAATTAAAATTCACCCTGGTTTATAAATGCATCTTATTCTTAATTATATTATTGTGAACAGTTCATCCATGCATGTTTATTTTTTTATCTAAATGTCATAACTCGATCAGCCGGTGAAACTACAGACTTCCCCTGCCCCTTTCTCACAATTCACAACTTCACATTAATATCTGCATCATCCAATCTACAACTGGTGGTTAATTTTAGGGGTGTGGACCTTCATGCTTCCCTTTTTTTTTCTTCAGAAATGTTATGTTTACATGTTAATCACATCATACTAATTCATACAAAATGGCCACCTCATAAAATAGTAAAATTTTCTCATGAGATCAGGTTGGATGGTTTCGAAAGTAAACAATTCACCATTTACTCAGAAACCACTATTGTCAGTGTCTCTCAAATCTGAATTAACTCAAAAATGTTTGAAAGCATAAACTTAAGACCTTTATATCAATAGGCTACAACAGGACTATGGGCCCAGCTAAGAAAAAAAATTCATTTTTCTGACCCCAAAGTATATGAAAGTATAAGATTTATTTATTGAATACTGCTTAAAAAAAGTTTTTTGGTTTTGAATCAAATTAATGTAAATACAAAAGCACAAAGAAGGGCCAGAATTGCCCGCTATAGTGATATATGATAACACTACAGTTAATCTACATTTCCCCAATGCAAGAGTTGGCCTGAAACCAGAGCACATCATTACTATCATCACACAGATCAAGCCAGACTGCCCAAATTTCAAATCTGTTACAAAATAGAAATTGTTGCAGCTTTTAACTTATACGTTCTAGCGTTACTGTGTTCCTATAGTACTTTGAAGTCTTTTACTCAGCTGTTTCATTAGTTAATCAGTAACTGTCATAAATAAATTGTATGTGCTTCCTCAAAAGTTACTTTGGTGACTTTCCAAGAACAATGCAAATACACAGTGAATCATGTAACCAACAGACCAGAATGAAACCTTTTGGGGTTTTCAATAAAGCACCAAGCATGAACACAAATCTCACTCCAATAGGTATTGGGCAACTAGTGGTCTCAGTAATTACACAATTACAGCTAATGCAGTGTAATGCTTTACAGGACAAAGGTTGTTTAGATTCTTGAAAAATTAAATGAAGGCAAAAATTTGATTTTTCATCATCAATAGAAAAGGTTGCTTATAGACCACAAAGTTGTACAACAGGTAAAGCTGGGCAGGGGTGCGGAAATTGTAGCAGAAACTTGTGTATTTCACAGAGGAATTTGTTCAGCAAGTTCTTATTTGAACAATTACCCCTGTAGCTGCATAACAGTACATTCATGCCACAGTATAGCAGTGTGCTGCTGAGAGTTTAAAAAACAGGACGAACATGCTTTTGTTCCAGAAATACATAGCTTTAACTTTATATAGCTATCGTTATAGCTATATAAAGATGAGCAGTCACTTATCCTTAACGTGTATTTGTTCAAAATGCAGTAAAACAGCAATATTATGATTATTTTATTACGATTTAAAATAAAAGCTGAAATTTTTCCAGTCTTGTCATATGATTCTTCATAAATCATTCTAATATAATGATTTAGTGTTCAAAAAACATTACCAATGTTGAAAACAGTTGTCCTGCTTAATATTTTTTCAAGTTCAAAAGAAAAACATTTATTTGAAATAAAAATGTTTTGTAACATTATGTCATCACTTTTGATAAATTTAATGCATCCTTGCTGTGAAAAAAAAACAGTATTGACTTTAAGATTTTGTGTGAAATTTTTTATTATTTTCCAGTGGACTACTGGATACATACACAAAACAGAGAGGGTCAACAACACCTGTAACAGTACTGAGGACAAATGTTGGGAAATAAGATGACTCAGAACTATCTCCAATATCTGAAATGTGTAAGTTTTATACTTTACTGAATAAAAAAAAAATTAAACCACAATAAAAAACACAAGAAAATACATAAATTGAGAGGGATTGTTTCCCCCCTTCCAAATGTTACCCTTTATTCTGATAAATATCCCAAGTCCCTAACTCCGGTTACAAAAATTCGATTTAAAATGCAAAATATTTTCAATCTATTCTTTGACATACTGACTGAATAGACATGCATTCAACAAAATCTGAACTAAGCGGCATCACTTCACCACTTGGTTCCTCTATGTTTCCATTGTGATGTAGCTTAGTTCTGATACAGTTGGGGACTAGCTTTAGAAATAATTCAGCCTTTTACACTCCTTATTTTCCTGCCTGCTGGGCTTGACGCCTCAGCAGGACATAGATCTTTTCTTTGATCCAGTCTTTGTTGTAGGGCTGGTAGGTTTGTGTGTCTGCCCTGTACCTGTTTAAACGACCAGAGAGTGAGAGAAATGGACATGATTGGTGAGAGCTCATGTGTTAGTTATGCACTGTTGTGTAAAAAGTGTGATTACTTACACAAGACAGCTGAGATCAGCAAGATCATCAACAAAGTCGAATAACTGGCTTATGTCATATGTGATGGAGGGACTGTTGGGATTCATCCTCTTCAGATGCTCTTCATACATCTTACAGACTCCTTTTTTTTGGTGTTAAATATTATGAATTAAATGCATTAGAATAGTTCATGACATTAATTTCTAGTCCATTAAAAATGATAGAAACATCCTACCTTCCATGCATTCGTTGACAGACTCATAGTCTGCATATGTTCTGCCTTCTGGTCTTTTGGTGGGCTGCACCAGCAGAATAGTGTGAGACTGAACATCAGGAAGAAACAAAAAGTTTAAATAAATTATACATGTTAAAGAACAAAAAAATGCATAAAAAGTTATTTAGAAAGACCAAATATACCGTAAAATCACCAATTATGTGGAGCCCCCTACTGCTAATAACTTGTCAGAAGTAAAATAGCGCTAGCAATGAGAATAGATCACATTTATATTAAATGGATGACATGTTAATCTGATATTCTCGTTTGGCATATGAACTAAGTAAAATTAAATATAGTAATGCAAATATTCACACGGAATCTCTGGAATAAGACAATGAAAACACCAGCTGTTGGACTCCAACCCTCCCCCATAACAAAACAGTCTAACGTTAGATGCTTCTTACTAAGACAGATACTACCACGGACGACCTTCAAAATTAGTTTGTTTAAATTCACACTTTAAACAAAGTGCTTAACTATGTAGAAAGATAATGTAGAAATAGTACTTTCCTGAATATTCGACGTTGCCTTGCTACACTGATGCTAGCTAACTTACCCGCGTTAATCTTTTAACGTGTCAAGGCACACGATAAAACACGGTTTCTAACAAGACAAACGACAACAATGTATACCATAATTCAAAATATAGAACTGAAATACATACCATATCTGCTCCTGGTATCTAAACGTCGCGATGAATGATGTGCTAACCGCTGACGGCTATTCACTGAGAGCAGCAACAGAAAGAGCATAAATGTGCAACGAACATACACTTCCGGTAGTGGCGGTGACGATTTGGCTTTTCAAAATAAAAGCGTGTGTCACGATTACACAAAAGGAAATTTATTTTAACTCCAAAATGTTCACATTCGAGGGCTATGAGGGCTTAAAATTGTATTGTAATGATCAGCAAATACTGGCTTTTTTTGCAACGATATCGTATTGTTTTGTATTAGATGTAGCCTAATATAATGTGCAACCTTTTTATGTATGTGCTTTTGCTTAGTTTTTTGTTTGTTTGTTTTTGTGTATGTTTATGCCATAATTTTAATAATTTTCTTCATTTTTACTTTACATTTGATATTTGTTTTCAGGGTGACTGAAATGTTTGTATTTGTAACATTCTGTCCAGGAACTACAGATGAAAAATAGCCTGTAGGCTAACCCTGGCACATTTACTGCAAAGTGCACTGTCCCTGTTAAATAAACTAATAAAATAAAAACAGAAATCTGCAATCTGTATGCAAGATCGTCACAAATTCTGTAGGCTACAAGAGATTTATTCTGGTAAGTTCTTGGGTGGAATCATAAACAATCAGTGTTCTCAGTTTGTGTTAGCACTTTAATGGCTTAGCAAGAGTATACAATTGAAGTACAAAGTATATGGATATAGAAACATAAAGAAAAGGAAAATGATTTTAGCTTAATTCTAAACAGCAAATTTATTTTCATGAAATTGATGAAACAGTTGAGATTGAAATATGTAATAAAAAATGACTTGCTGTTTTGATGCTTAATACTTTAAAGTGAATGTGTTTATCTTAAACTACAATAAAAAGCTTGAGTGGGCACTCATTATTTTTTACACAAATTAATGTCAATAAATGTTAGTATAAACCCAAGATGCCTTTCATTTTAGCCAGCGCAAAATTGCTTTGTGCACATTTGAATAAATTGTTGTTTTGTCTACATGTTTCTAAGTTGGATTTATTTGTTGTGGGATTGCAGTGACCCTTCTTTTAACCCTTTATGCACGGAATCTCATTCTATAGCCTCTGACCCCATTGATCCCTCTCCTGGATGTTGGTTCTCTTGGGGTAAGGCCTCTGGCAGAAGCCTTACATGTCCGCTCACATTCCTCTTTGGATACAAAGTTATTGCTATTTCCTTGGCAACCCCCAAACCAGAAATGCGAGCAAGAGCCAGAGGAATGATCAAAGTAGAAACGAGATGTCCATTCATAACAGGACCCAACATCTTGTCCCAAAGAGCACACACTAGCAGAGGGTTGACGGACTGGACTGTAGTCCTAAAAACAAAGGAGATAATGTGTTGGAAGGATAGTTCATACAATTAAAAAATTATATGATGATAGATGAAGCCTAAAGGAAAATTGAGTGTGAAAATGAAATGAGCTATTATACCCTATCAGGACATCCTGCTCTTCCAAAACCACGAGCAACTGTTACTCCATCCAGACAGCAGCCATATCTATTATCACACGGACAAACATAACATGGTGTGAAATAGGATATAAATTGTCAGTTTAGGTTTTAAAGTCTTCATTATATTGAATGGATCAAAATTGTACCTTATTAAAATGATAGTCTACCCAAAATAGAAAATTATTTCATCATTTACACACCATCATGTCATTTCTAACATTTTTTTTCTTCTTCTGTGGAACATAATAGAAGATATTTTGAAGCATATTTGTTACCCAACCGTTTTGGTTCCCGTTGACTTCTACTTTATGTACAAAAAATTCAATAGATGTCAAATTGGAGTCAACGGGAACCAAAACAGTTTGGTTCTTCTCAATCTTCTGCTTCACGGAAGAAAGAAAGTCATAAAGGTTAGGAATATATATTATAGCGATCTTAGTGGAAACAAGATCTTTACACTATTAGGCCTACTAATAGTACTACTATAAAATATCAGTTATGAAAGTGTATTGATGTGTGAGCAGATTGTATGACTATTTAGTACTTAGCTATGTATTATACTTTATATATGTACCTGGACCTGTGACAGTCATCGTGGGCACAGCCTTCTCCAAGAGGCCCAGAGGCAGCAGTGTGGCCATCAGGACAACAGCCGTAATATGACTGGGCACAATGCGGACCAGTCACAGTAGGGTATGGATCGCTTGGTCTGTGAACTGTTCACAAAGCAAATGTAGAGCAAGAATAAGCACATATAATTGAAATAAGCACATGCGTAATGGAAACAGGAATTTAAAACTGCTTTTGAATCATCCACATATCTGTGACAGCTTTTTAACCTGATGTTGCATCATGGGTGTGAGGCACAAATCCAAGCAAGGAGCTCTGGTAAGCTCTAGGGTCCTGCAAGCTGGGCACCACTAAACCAAAGCAACACAAGTGCAGAATGAGTGCCTCATAGCACATAGCACACAGTCAATGACCATGAATGAACTCACTTTGTGCTCCAGGGCAGGCCTGTGTGTTGCAGTTCTCCATAGCATGAGGTCTGCCGAGAGAAGCACATCTATCATCTGCATATTGATTGTGATCCAAATCCATGCATACCACTCTGCGCTCGCGAGTACCAGTTCCACAGCTACGAGTACACTGAAGGAGACAGAGAAAGGAAAAGACTTAAATCTGTTTGTCTTTCTCCTTTATTTCCTTCCTCCCCTTCCTTTTCTCACCAAGCTAAAATCATTGGTGTAGTATCTAAAAACTTGGTGACAAGCTGGTCTCTGACAGGATCTGATCTCATGTGGACGTGTGAAACCCCTGCAGTGGTGCTCAGGGACACGCTCTCCTCTACCACCGACGCAGAACACCTCCCGCGTCTGCTGTCCCTCACCACACGTCACTGAACACTGGAAGAAACAACAGAATAGCACTATCATCAATGTTATAAATAAAAGAGCAACGCCTGCAAAAAATTATTCTGAGCATGTATACATAAATATGAATGGAATAATTACATACATCACCAAAAGGACCAACACTGTACTCGACACAAAGGTGCTGGTTGCAGGCCACCTGAGAGGTTGGTTTCCTTAGGCCTTGTGCTCTGCAGTGAGATTCATCTACCATTGCTGATGTTCTCTCATTAATACAGTACACAGTACGGGTCTGCACACCCCCACCACAGTGAAGAGAACACTCTGAATAGGTGCTGTATGTGTACCTACAAACATAATATATAAAGATCTATAAAGATAATCACTTGTTGTACCCTATGTATCCGAGAGACTCGCTAAAAAATCCTCACCACTAATTCACAGACTGGAACACGCATGATACAAACAATGAAAATGACATATACAAGTCCTGCACAGTGGCCAGGGGGATTTTGAGCCATTCCTCTTCCAAAATAGTGGCCAGGTCAATATATGTGATGCTGGTGGAGGTAAAGGCTTTCTGACTGGCTCCTCCAAAATATCCCACAGTGGCTCAAAAATATTTAGATCTGGTGACTGTGCAGAACGGTTTTGGTGGCAACAGAAGAGTCAAGGTGCGCATTTAATACTGGAGTGAGTTGGGTAGCTGTGGTTTTATGTTTTTTGGATACAATCCGGGTTATTACCAGGACATCCCTTTCAGACAGCTTCCTCTTGCGTCGACAGTTATTCCTGTTGGATGTTGTTCGTATGAGGTAATATGCTGACATTACTCTGGATACCATAGCTCTCGATACACCACAAAGACTTGCTGTCCTACAGATGAGCCAGTAAGACGAGCACCAACAATTTGTCCTCTTTTGAACTCTGATATGTCTCCCATTGTATTGTGGATTGCAACATCTTATGTACAGCTATTGCTCTGCGAATTAAACCTTCACACTCTGCTCTTACTGATGGAATTGTAATCAGTGAAGATTGGCCACCAGGCTGCGTGTGTGTGTGTGTGTCTGTGTCTGTGTGTGTGTGTGTGTGTGTGTGTGTGTGTGTGTGTGTGTGTGTGTGTGTGTGTGTGTGTGTGTGTGTGTGTGTGTGTGTGTGTGTGTGTGTGTGTGAAATCTCCAACACTATATTGCCCAGTGTTTCAGTTTCATTGTTCAACCCCTGTATACTTCATTATAGATGCACACACACAAATCACACATATACAAAAAATACATAAATTACCTGTAGGTGTCCAGATGGGCAGCAGCCCCAGGGCTATGTCTAGAGGTGACAGGAAGAGAGTGATCCTCAAAAGCCACAATCTCTCCATGGCTCACCGCCTTTCAGCAGAGATAAGGGTGTTAGAATGAAATGTTTGTGTGTGTGGTTTTGAGCTGTAGTCAGTGTACACATACTCTGCAGACACCCTCCACACAGACGTCTTTGCGGCCCACGTAGCACGGTGTGCCGTCCACCACAGTGGGTCTGTGACGGTAGTAGAAGTTCTCTCCTCTGGGCACACACACCAGCTCACATGGGTTTGAAGCTAGACCAAAACACAACAGGTCATGTGAAAGAGCCACATCTTATTACACCATAACAAAATATGAAAGCATCCAGAACTTTCTGACTTAACCATACATTACATCTAATTATATTTTTAAGACTTACTTTGTGTGTAAAAGTATTTCCCTCACTGTCATTTAACAAATTAAAGCTCCGATTTAAGTCTATGTGAAAATAATATTTTACACAACAAATCATTTTCTTATTTAGGTTAATTTTTCATAAAAAGATATCTAGACATCCTTAAAAACAGATCATTTTATTGAAGGCAAATTTCATTATGAATCAACAACAATTTCTTTATTGTTTTAAGTGTAAATTTAACCAAATTGACAGAGGTTTATGCTCAAAATTAGGAAAAAATGTCATTTGGATGAGAAAATGTAGTTTATGTTTTTAGTAAATTGTATTTATTTATTTATTTATTTATTTTACACTTTATTTAATTTTATTTATTTAATTCAGCTATCAACCTTAAAAACATTAGCTGTTACAGCTCAAAGATACAAATAAACTTCCTGACGTAACGTCCTCATACAAAAAACTGTATAATCAATAAAATGAATTTTTACATTTCGCCTTGTGTCTTATACCTCCATAATATGGCTGCCAGGTGTAACGTTTTCCCTGGAACTCCATTCGGTCAAACCGAGAACACTGTTCTTCACGAAAATCTCGAGCTCCAACAGGGCATTCCTTTACAGAGGACAAAAGTTATAGCGCTCTAAAACACTTATATTAAACATAGTGCGTGTGCATTTGATTGTGTGTTAAGTTGTTTACCTGTGTGTTACAGAGTTTGTAGGACTTGGATGGTCCCACGCAATTGTGTCCACCATCCGTCCTTAATAATAAAAGATAGAAGATGAGTTATGATATCTTATGAAAGCTATAAAGAAAAGGGTTTCAAATGTACTAAACACACAGATGTTCGCCCACCTCATGGTGTTGCAGACCCTGGTTCTCACAGCAACTCCGGTGCCACATGTGCGGCTGCAGGCTCCGTACGGACCATACTCATCCCAGTAATCATCAGACGGCTGTCTCACCTACAGCAAACACACTATCTATCATGGTGGGGACAAATTCCCATCTGCTATAGACAAAACCATTTTATATGGATCCCTAACACATTCTTGGTGAAAAGAACATACATTTAGTTGATCTGATTCTCTCCTCTGATATTCCAGCCAACAGGGAACATTCCCACAACTTTCACTAATGTTTTGTAAAGGTTATGTAAATGTTAAGATAAACCGTTCTATAAATAATATTTAAAAAATGTTCTTATAATATTATTAATTGATATGCGTCCTCATGTTGTTGAGAGAAATGTTCTTGAAATGTCTTTATGATGTTGTTTTTACCTGAATGTTCTCATAAACATTCTGAGAACAACATTTTCAGGAAAAAAAAAATGTATTTACTTTTAAATGTAAATTTCTTGGAATATTACAAATAAGCATTCAAAGAATGATTATCATAACATCTTAAATAACGTTCTAATCACAACAAGATATTTTAACATTTTAGAAATATTGCAAATCCCTGTGTTCCCACAATGTTTTTAGAACATTTGTTAGCTGGGAAAACATTTACTTAAGAGCTAAAATCTGACTAGACAGTCATTTCTGCAATTATATTAATTCTTGAGCACATGTGTTTCATGTTAATGTTGTTTTACTCACACAGAAAACTGCAGAGATCAAGCACAAGATCCCGAGAAGAGAGTGGAGCATCATCTTCAACATAAGAATTTTTGTTGACCACAAATTCACAAAACATTGAAACATCTATAATGAATAGTCACTTACCTTCTCGAAAAATCCAAGTTCACCCAGTCAAAGCGAGACAGTCGTGACACTGATGTCCATTCACTCAGGACTGAATATCTCTTCCTTTGTGCACACGTACACAAACGTACCAATACACACTACTCATCATATCAAGTTACAATTAACCCCTCTTGGGAGACAATATCATGCCTGGCTTCTGCACTAAATCTTATTTAGTCTGAGATCGTGATCACACTTCATTCAACTGTTTGGTAAAAATGAAAAACATAGTTTGAGTTATACACAATATCTGTTTATTAAACTAGTTCCATTATCATTTTATAATTTTGCAGTGCTTTAGAAGAAAGGTCAGATGTCAAGTGTACATTTTCACAATACATGTTTCAAATCAGCTTTACAGAAAGATACAAGACTTGCAAGAGGCTTTTGAACTGCCACTGTCTACTAATGGGGCCAGAGCCCCAAAAAATTATTATGAAAGCAAGATACAGCATGATTATTAAAGCATAATTGTGTGATGTGTGACAGATCTCACAGTCAGGCTTTTTTCAATGTTCTAACCAAAGAAGTTCCTTAGTGCCACTAAACATATAGTGTTAAATCATGGGGTGGAAGCGCTCTGTGACACTCAATCCTCAAAGGTGCTATTTTAGTCCCTTTCACTTTTCAGCAACCAAAATGACAGACGGTGGTTGTCACTGTGAAGGAGTCATTTACCTACAGGATTGGCTTCACTTACACCCCAACAGCTAAGATCCAGAGACCATGTATAGGCCTACTATGTGGAAGAAAATCCTCTGATACTTGAATCAACAAAGCCGCATTGCTTAGGTGCCTATAACATGTGAAGATCTGTAAAAGTAATTTTTGTGGATTTTAAATCTTTTCTTGTATCTAAATTTTAAAATGCAGAGACAACTATAGCAAGCCATGTTGATTACCCTGAAAACTGTAAAAAAAAGAAAAAAGAAAAAGTGGCTCCGGTCACTGCATATCTAGTTCCATCAGAGCTGTCGGTTGAGCTTCTCTGCCTGCCTTTCTTTGGCATCGAAAGCGTATTTGGTGTCCTGGAGGTCCTTGACGGTCTCCAAGGCCTCCTGCAGCTCCTTGTCAAGAGCGTTGTATTTCTCAGTTAGTATTCGGTTCTCCGAGCGGAGCTCCGTGATGTGGCGACTCAGCTCCAGGTTGTAATGACCACAGTGCTCACGGAGCTGCTCCACCTCTCTAAGCAGGACCTCCATACTCCTCATCAGAGTCTCCAACTTCTCCTGCTGTTGTGTCATACTGTTGTGTTGCTTCAGTCCTATACAATATTCATAAAACAAATGAGAGGAAAATTGATACAGAAACACGGACCAACACAGACTGCAATCCTCCCTCGCGTCTCTCTGACTAATTTGTTAAATCCAGGTTGTTTAATCCCCTCCTTGTTTAAGCTCTTTCTTTTTATGCCTTCTATACACTCTTGTTTTTTCTTCTATATACATCTACATCGGGAGTCAAGTGGTGATGCAACTTTAGTGTTGTTATTGTTACTAACTACTATTATTAACTACTAAAACTCGTTTTGGTTTAAAAATAATTTTCGTTAGATGAAAAACTTAAATAAAAATTACAGTTGTTGACTGTTAATTGAAATAAAATAAGTTGAAGTTGTAGTACTAAAATAGCTAAAGTTTAATAGAAATTACTAATAAAATGTATTAATAGCACTGTCCAATAACAGCAAGTTGTGATTTACTAGACAAAAACTTAGCACTTATGCATTGGCTAAAAATTGTACTAATATGTTAGCCTTATAGAGTGACAAAAATACTTTAGAGTTTGATTGGATCGATCAAAGTTATGGAATGTGTTTTCTCCTACCTTTATTTTGGTTCCCAAACTATATGAATAGCTGCATTTTATTATTTCACTGAGTTATGTTTTATTCCTGCTGTCTGTGACAGACCATTGACAATTTTTTGGGTTGTGAGATCTGCTTTTTTTTTACTATGTAGTCCCCTTTCTAAGACGTTGTTAATGCATCAAAGCACACACATAAATGCACATTATATTGTAACTAAAGACAGATGAACTTTGATCCATGTGCATCATCAAGTTGAACAATGTCTGCTCATAAAACTCTTAATGCGATCAGTCAAGCAAAGGCAAAAGTGCTGCTAAGCCATCATAATCACCAAGGTGATTACCACCTGGTCCTCTCAGAATAGACACTATACTAAAAAGAACCCCAGTGCATAGATCTACTCTGATACAAGACATTTCTATTGTAATGAATGAGTAAAATTAACATTTGTAGAGTGAGAGAGAATTGTACAGTGTGCAGCTATAAGAAGAGAAGTCACATTAGATTAAGTCTGATGCCATAGTCTTTTAATCTGATGGCATTGACCTTATTCACAGCAGGGCCTTATGAAAGGGATGTGAGGGATACATCTCTTTAGTGGGTATACTGTCATTTAATGTGTTTTTTTAATTGTTCTGCTCATGAAACACTACACAAATATCTTTCTAAGAAATTTTAGTAGACAAAAAAACTCCAGACAACAAGAGCTGTGGATTTTTTCAAAATGTGATATAGGAGCTTTATACAGCTTTTTGCAGTGAATGCCTTTGAAAACACATCTAAACTATCCCACTGCTCTGAATAAGGTCTATAGTCATGGTCTAGATGGTCTTCTAAATTATCACCACATTCAACTTGTTACACAATCATCACTGCTGCTAAAAAAGTGCTGTTGACATGTAGTACTTTTGTCATGAGTTATGACCCTGCAATTCTTTGTTGGTTCTTGTCTCCCCAAATGGCAAAAAAAAAAGAAAAAGAAAAAGTGTAGCATAAATAGTTTTTTCTATCCAAAATCTTTTGTACATAACAAAAATACAAAAAATATATTTTAAATTAAAACTATATTTAAACTTTGAAGATATATTACAAAATATAGGCTACTATTACAGGGGCGATAAAATACAAACAGAACAATTTACAACACAATGTAATGTGTCAGAGTTATTTCTGTCTTTAGTATTTTGTGTTTAGTATCGGGGCCCGATTTGAACTAAAAACTGAAACTTTTAATGTGTTTTGGCCATTCATTTACACGACAACAACATTTTGGGTTCCTGAAAACGGGCATTGATTTATCAGTAAAAAAATATTATCAGTAAAGAAAATTATCAGTAAAAAATATAGAATATTTAAAATACATATCATGTAGGCCTATAAATATATACAGAACTATATACAACATTTTAATATTAAGTTTCATAAATTATAAAAAAAATAATTCATAACAATATTATATAATTATAAATATTCACAATAATAAAATAAATATTTATTAATTATGAAGAAATATCAAAAAGTAGGCATAGGGGTGTAGAGATTTATATTCTCCCAGATATATTTATCCCATATTTTTGGAATAGAACATGTCAATTTTTACTCAACTGCACTTATTTTTTGTTGTTCGATGAGAAAATAAAATGGTTTAATGCATGCAGCTAATTTTAGCATGTGGGGACAATTGTAAATATGTTGCAGCCACTTCCGCTGTATCATAGCAACGCTATTGTAAACAATACTGGCCCATTCATCGCAGTCTTCTCTCTTTCACCCTCTCTTCACGTTTTAATTTCCTTACTAGTGGTTATTAAAGCAGCTGAACATGCACCAACCCGAACCTTTTGTAGGGGATGAGGCAGGCGAACCTGAGCCATCTGTTGAGTCTACAAACCAAGAGGAGAGAATAACAGCCCGTCGCATCCGCATAGCCGCACGAAATGAGGCCAAAACACGGTAACGTTAGACATTCATCTCATTAACTTATTCATTTGCTCAACTATTTTCAATAGTTAGTAATAAACATCTACTTCTCAGACATTTAAGTAACTTATTCTGGAGATTCTATACGTTTAGTGACGCATTGTATTTTTTTGCAGCCAACACCTTGGTGAAGATTCCCAGGGAAATGAGGATATGAAAGAAGAAACACGGAAAAGTCTGAAGGAAGTGGAGCAAAGGGAAAGGGTCAATATATATATATATATTTAATATAAGGACAAAATAATGTATATAATATTATTGCAATATTCTGTTACGATAATTTGCATTATCATACAAAAATCCAATAGCCTAACTGGGATGATAATTAAAAAACATCACGCAGGAGAGTTTTGTAGATTTGAAATACTGCAGTACTGAATATTGTGCACATAGTGTAAGAGGTAGATCAGGTTTTCAGGATACTGTCCTGTACTCTTTTTTGCAGCACATGGCAAAATTAAAAAGTGATGGTCTAGAGATGGTGACCAACATTCAGGTAGCTGCAGACGCCAGAGAGTCTGACAGGAGAAAAGAACGAGAGGAGGCATGTCGACTGAGGTACATGCAAAAAAACACTTTTTTGTCTCCATAGACAATATCACTAAAATGATTTTACACTGGGAGAAAAAAACAATATGACAATAATCCTTTGAAATTGTACCTCTGTGAAATTTGTATTCACAATAAAAATCATTTGATTCTGTGAAGGAGAGAAAATTTGGAAAAAGAGGCCAAATCCAGTCAGGAAAAATATGAGGAGATCACTCGCAAATGGACAGATGCTGAAATGAAACAGACCCCGCTAGATCTGAGAGATGCTCTGAATAACCAGCAACAACTCTGTGAGCAGATTATAGCGGACAAGAATAAACTGATCAGTGAGCTACAGCAGGTGAACACACACTTCAACGTGCAACAAAAGCATCAAGAAACATAGACTCAAAATCAAGAGTAATTAAGAGTGTTTTTGTGTGTGTGTGTAGGAGCTGAAGGCAAGTGATGATCGCTATGTGAAGGACCTGAAAAGACAGGCTAATGACATAGACCTGCTGACTGAGAGGATGGAAGAACAGGTCTCAAGTCTAAAAAAGTCATACCGGGAGAACCTGCAGCTGATTGAGGTGTAGTACTGCCCCATGCAGGCTGGAGGCCATTTTTGCAGATACAAATCTTTATTCCATCCTTCATAATTTTCTTCTGATATGTTTGGTTTAATAATGAACGACGAGCAATTACAACATACATAATGGAATAAATATGAATGCATACTATTTTCAGTCATATACCATTTCTTTTCTGTGAACATTAAAGAACTCTTTTGATGAGGAGAGGAGAACGTTGCTAACCAAACACAGGAAGAAATGGGAGCATCAGATGAAGGAACGTAGTGAGAAAGAGGTACAGCATGTAACATATGTAACACACACATGCACAAGGGATTAAATCAGGGATAAGTTTTATTGATTGAAACCAATATAGTGTAAATACCTTTGATTAAAACCTTTTAAACAACACATGCATCTTTCTCTGCAGCTGAGGAACATGATGAAAGGTTTAAGTCTCCTTGAGGAGTATGAGGACTTGCTGCAGAAACTAAGGGTTCAGACAGCTGAAGAATACAACATAGACAAAATCAGATTGGATACAGAAGTACAGGTGAATTTGATATGGATTTAATTACAAGAATAACTACGAGAATAAGAATGTTACAGTATACTGTTTAGATGTAACTATATACTAGATACAGTAATGCTATAGGTGCAAATAAAAATCTGATTTTGTGTATATCTGTGTGTGTGTGTGCAGAATTTAAGGGAGAAGGCACAAGAGACAGAGTTCGAGTGCCATTTGAAAGAACAAAAACGTAATTTCAAATTTGAGGAGTTAAAGAAAAGAGAGGAAGAGAACACCATTTTTAAATCCCTATTGAAGAGGAAAATCCTTAGGTATTGAAAGTTTTACAGGTTAATCTTTGTACACTACCAATCAAAAGTTTGGGGTCAGAAAGAATTTGTTGTTTTGTTTTTTGAAATACTTCTTTTAAAGTGACAGTAAAGTCACTGTCACAGCAAAGACCTTTACACCGTTGCAAAAAAAAACATTAATGCCAAATAAATGCTGTTCTATTTTTCAAAGAATCCTAAAAAGTATCATAGTTTAGGCAGCACAATTTTCAACATCGATAATAATGAGAAATGTTTCGTGAGCACCATATCAGCATATTAGAATGTTTTCTGAAGGATCATGTAACACTGAAGACTGGAGTAATGATGCTGAAAATTTGGCTTTGCTATCCCAGGAATAAATTACATTTTAAAATATAAAATAGTTCTTTTAAATTGTAATCAAATGTCACAATATTACTGATTTCACTGTATTTTTCATCAAATAAATGCATATATATATATATATATATATATATATATATTTTATTTTTTATTTATTTTTTATTTTTTTTCAGTACAGCAAAACCCAAGGTAAATCCCATTATCTGCCCATTTAGGTTTCACTGTAATGCCTTACATTCTTGTGCAATAAAATGAGCTCAGCAAAAACCATTACCAAATACTTAAAGGTAAAGTGACATTGTAAAAAGTGAAACCATGATCGAACCCTTTAAAAATGACTTTCCTAATGTAGTAAGGTAGATTCAGTCAAAAAAAAAATTATTTTTACTTGAATAAAAAAATACCACCCAAAGCATAGGTTACTTCAAAACACTTTACACTTTTTGATAGAATGAAAAATTAGAGCCATAATAACTGTGATTATGGTAATCTCATCCGGGAAAAGAGTCAAGAATACTGATGAGTAGTATTCATGACTATTTAGAACTTATCTGAATTTCAGAATGCAGGATGTTCTTAACAACCTAAAGTCTAAATGCGGCAATCAGGAGAAGCAGTCAAAAGCAGAAAACCAATCACTGAGCAATGACTATGCCCGCATCAAACAGCAGTACAAAGACATTCAGAAGAAAGCAAGGTGAGCAAACTTACTTACATCATGATCTAGAAACACATTCAGACAATCCCTGGTCATATTCCTTGTGTTTGTGTATGTGGACAGGCACTTTGCAGCGCTCGATGCCGAGAATTTTGAGAAGTTATGGTTAATATGTGAAGATGAGGTTAAGGCCCTGGCACACAGGGCACTGGAGACTGACCGAATTATTCACGAGCAGCGGTTGGGTCTGGCTTGGGTGTCTCCTCTGGTCCCCTTCATGGAGCGCTCTGGCCCGATCAAACAGCAGACCATCAGGACGGCCACACAGACTGCTGCAGATACCCTGCAAGACGAAACAAGAGGACATTTAGTGGAGGAATCTGAGGGCCTGGAGAACACTGGAGGTGGAGTTAACAGGAGAACAGTGAAGAGAATTCTGAAACTGCTATGTGATGAAATGGTGAGAGTGTGTTTGTGGCTGATTCTTTAGTTAAGGCACTTTTGGCTTTCTTGAAATCTTGAAAAATGTCTGTGTTAAAACATATATTGCATATCCTACAATACAGGATCTTACCATGGCCTCAAAGTTGGCATGAAGCACAAGTTGTGATAGTCTTGTCTTCCCTATTGTATATATATCAGAGTGAAACAAGAAAACTTGAACAAGAAAAAATTCAGGGCAGGACTTCATTTTGTCCATGGGGAATTGATTGGATCATTGGATGGTTGTGGTTTGCTATTGCTGTGATGTCATGATGACAGGTTGTCCCGCCCTCGCACCAGTAAACACTTTCTTATCAGATAAGAAAAGAGATGTTGTTGCAAGAGGGAGGGAAAGTTATTTTTGATTAAAGATTGTGCGTCTTCCAAGCTTTAAAATGGGAGTGAATGGGTGTATGTCTTTGAAAGTCCATCAGAGTACATCCATTCATGATAAAAGTGCTCCGTAGCCCAGGGGGGTTAATAAAGGCCTTCTGAAGTGAAGCGATGGGTTCATGTAAGAACAATATCCATATTTAAAACTTTATCGACTAAAACTTAAAACTTAAGACTTACACTTACGCCAAAAGAACAAGAACACATCACTTCACTTCAGAAGGCCTTTATTAACCCCTCTGGGCCGCGTGGAGCACTTTAATCAGGGATGGATGCGCTTTGATGGACTTCCAATGATATAAACCCATTCACTCCCATTATAAGCTTGGAAGAGCCAGGACATTTTTTTATTAACTCCGATTGTATTCGTCTAAAACAGTGTTTCTCAACCTCTCCTGCAGGCACCCCCTGACAGGACATGTTTTTGTTGTAACCCTGAAATGGCACACCTGATTCAATTAGTCAGCTACACATTAAGCCTTTGAGCCTTTAATTAATTGAATCAGGTGTGCCATTTCAGGGTTAAAACAAAAACATGTCCTGTCAGGGGGTCCCTGCAGGAGAGGTTGAGAAACACTGGTCTAAAAGAAGAATGTCATATACTCCTAGGATGACTTCAGGATGAGTAAATCATGGGCTAATTTTCATTTTTGGGTGAATATCCTTTTAAGGAAAAAAATGCAAAGTAGAAACTCATAATTTTAACAATTAAAAACACTATAAATCTATAATAGAAAGGAAGTTCAAAATTCTGGTAAGGAACAGGCCCAAAGAGAAATTCTTGTGGATTTAACTTTTCAACTCTTAAAAGTTAAGAAAAATAAGTAAGGAGACACCATAAATGGTTTAAAGTGATTATAATCTAACCTTTAAAACTACAACAAACATGTTTTTATTTTCAAAATCCTCTATTTCAAACATCACCATTTTATGTATGTGTTTTTATTTATAAACTAAATCTTTTTTTCTCTCAGGGGTTTCTCGTAGAGAGTAAACTTCTAAAGCTGTTGTCTCATCTGGAGAAGAATGAACAGTCCTTTATAAAGTTAGATGCCATTTTCTCGGTAAGTACAATTATACCTGTAATAAATTATTTTAATTTAGTTATATTAACAATCTTGTTAAAAATGCTAAAAAAGACAAAAAAAACATCACAAAATCAAAATAACACTATATTTGTGAGCAGCAGAAGTACCAGAGGTACATCAGTTTAGATAGTAGGGCCTTCGAATGGTGGCCTTGGAGTCAAAAAAGTAGAGAACCACTCAATTAGACAAAAAACAGTCTAAGTTGATTTCTTCTGTCTTTTATGCATACAGGCAATAGGGATTGAGAGTGAGGTGGATGCGTTTAAAATGGCTGAGTTCTTTATGAATTACAAACAACATGGCGGAGAGCAGAGGGAACAGATGGAGGTAAAAGTGGATCCCATCACCTCTCACTGTGCCATTCTGGAAAAAAAAACTAAACATGTTCCTCTTCTCTTTTTGTTAGAAAGAGGAGACAACCAGTGAGCAGGGAGAATCAGTTGAAGAACCCTCTGACCTCATCCATCCTAATGACCTACTAGTGGCTCTGAAAGATTTTACTGCCCAAAACTGCAGACCATAGTCAGTGCACTTGCATTTCAAACCTAAAAGTTTCTGTCTTTACACATGTTCCCTGAAATCTGCTGTATGCTATTATGTGTCCAGTGATGTCCAGGCCTCGCAGAAGAGCAGTGTTTTGAGTTTGGAAATGAGAGATGACTCAGAGGATGAAGCATACTGGGAAAGCATAGCCAATGTCATGCCAGAGTCCAAACTCAAGCTCTGGAGTGCTCTAGATACAGCTCTCAACAAGTACCAGTAAGTGTGCATTTCAAAGTCAATCATTACAGCAGCGCCCAAATCAAAACCTTGAATTTGACTTAAAGGGATAGTTCACCCAAAAATGAAAATTCTTTCAGTATTTACTCACCCTCATGTTGTTCCAACCCCGTAAGACCTTCGTTCATCTTCGGAACACGAATTAAGATATTTTTGATTAAATCTGAGAGCTGGGTCACTCCTCCATACTAGTCCATAGGCTTCTTCAGGGATTGAACTTGCCGGCCTCGAAAAGTTATTAAAGACATCGTTAAAATAGTCCAAGTGACTACAGTGGCTCAATCTTAAGTTTATCAAATGACGAGAATACTTTTTGTGCGCAAAAAAAACAAAAATAACGACTTTATTTCAACTATTCATTTCCTTCTCTGTGGGCCTCCAGTCAGTTCACTAGTGTAACAGCGTAAGCTTCTGTTGTTGTACGTCACACATCACACACTTGACCAGCGTCGGCCAATAGTGAGCCTACGTGTGACGTATCTCTACGCTATTACACTAAGTTAACTGACTAGAGGCCCAAAGAGAAGGAAATGAATAGTTGAAATAAAGTAGTTATTTTTGTTTGTATTTGCGCACAAAAAGTATTCTCGTCACTTGATAAACTTAAGATTGAGCCACTGTAGTCACTTGGACTATTTTAACAATGTTTTTAATAACTTTTCGGGGCTGGCAAGTGTCAATCCTTTTGAAGCCTATGGAGGAGTATGGAGGAGTGATCGAGCTCTCAGATTTCATCAAAAATATCTTAATTCGTGTTCCGAAGATGAACGAAGGTCTTACGGGGTTGGAACAACATGAGGATGAGTAAATACTGACAGAATTTTCATTTTTGGGTGAACTATCCCTTTAAACCTGTATTAGTAATAATAAGGATGTTTTTTATCCTCAGCACTGCACTGACTGAAAGGGCTGAGCTTCTGGTGGAAACACAGGATGTACAAAAACAGAATACTGAGCTCAGACAGCTACTGCATCTTTATACATCCTCCAAGGTGACTGAGTGTGTTACATAGGGATGGGCGTATCGATACAAAGTATCGATATATCGATACTGACAGCGAGTATCGAAAGTATCGATACTCAAATAAAAATATCGATACTACAGTTTTTCTTTTTTACCAGTGATTTTGTTTATTTGACAAGAAGTTTAATGCGTACAATATTCATTGAATTGGATGAATAACCTGTTTAGTAAATAATTGTGTAGTATAACTATTATCCTGCTTATCTGATCAAACGCAAATGCTGCAAGTCAGAAGCAATCAATCACAGAGCGCGTTCACACACTGCCGACAATGCATTCAAACAGGGCTGCGTTTCCCAAAAGTATCAAAACCAGAAACCATTGATGCTTTGGGAAACGCAGCCCAGAACAATGCTTAACAGAAGACAGAAAAACATCATATGTTTGAGCTATTTCACAATAAACTAATTTAAATTGTAGCCTACATAGTTTGTGCAAATAAATTATTTTTTGAATGTTAAAAGTTCATAGTTCTATTCTGTAACTAATTTTAATATAAATCATACACTGTCAGAATAAAAAGGTTGCATTTTATGGGTGCAACAGCCAGTCACTGGTAGTCCCCTATGAAAATTAACATTAAAATGATCATAGTTCAACTAGGCCTATAATATTTTGTAGATTTCCATGGTTACCACTACAAGTAAACATTGTAACCACGTGTAAATAAAAATATAATCTAATAAATTCCAATTAAGGCATATTGATTGTTAAAATGCCTTTAAAATAGAATGTTAAGTCGGTATCATTACCCATTTTAATCTTTGTAATTCAATAATTTAAGAAATGTTCAAATTTAAAAGTTCAGTTTAGAAGTATCGGTATCGATATCGGCGATACTGGCCTTGAAAGTATCGGTATCGTATCGAAAACAAAATAAGTGGTATCTCCCATCCCTAGTGTTACATGATGTTAAGTTTCAGTTTGGCTGTTACCTTCAAATCATCTAACTTGATTTCTCCTGATAGGCTAGTGCTGAGACAGAGACCCAGACCACCAGAATGAGGCAGTTCCCCATGTGATATAACTTGAGCTTGAACATTTAATTTGTAGTGCTGAAATGCATATTTTCCATCATATAGATGCAAGTAGTCTTTTTTTAAGTGGTTTTATTTTTCCAAGGTATGAGTAAGAAATAAATCATTTTCAACACAAGATTCTGAATATGTCTATTTTAAAACATTAATTGCTAAGTATTTAAATAGTCATGCGTGGATTGCAAAGGTAACGAGAGACTTTGGCAGTTTTGTCAAGTGATACAATTTACTGCACTGCAGTTACCACTTTTAAACACTAGATGGAGATGTTTCAGAATTAAATACAGAAAAAGCACTGTATGCATAATCCACAATATTAGGGCAATGTTATTATATTTTATTGTAATTATTCGTTTTAATTTATGGGGCTCGTTTTAATTATTCAATAATTCCATAAGTTAGATGTACATCTCAGACATCGTTGCTATTCATTAAAACCTATATAGGCTAATTGATTTAAATAATTCAGATTTAATTCATAGTGTTGCTATTATGGCATAATATGATCCAGTAATACTAACACTTTCTCTTCTCTTCTATTCTATTCTACTATTTTTTTTTTAAACTGCGTTAAATTAAACTGAGAGGGGTCATAGCACTTACGTATTGTTCTCCTACTGTTAGTTTAACTGCTTCTATTGTTCTCATTTGTAAGTCGCTTTGGATAAAAGCGTCTGCTAAATGAATAAATGTAGCCTAAATGTAAATATAATATTCAATTAAAAATTAGGGCAAACAGGTATGTAAATATTCATAGGCCTGTGTACACTTCATAGAATAAATGTAGCCTACCTTTCAGGTGGATCTTTTTTTCTGTGATTCCAGTGGAATAATTATATAGCCTAATTTTACATTTTGTGTGTAGCAACTAAATGTGCAAATGTTTTTTTTCTCTCTTTTTTCTTTTCTTTAATAATACATTGGCTGATGCATCATCATCCGGTGTATGCTAAACTTATATCTAAATATTTTACAATTTTAAAGTAGGCCTAAATGAACATTGTTCTTAAAGGGTCATCTCCCCACACCTTTCTATATAATGTAATGTGTAGATTCTACACATTACCCTATGTTTTTATATGAAACTTGGATTTCAAAAGACGCGAGCGCAACGGTCTAGCGCTGTAGAACTGTTGAAAAACAGCACACTGGCATGAAAAAACACGTTCTTTGACACTTTTCGAGAATTTCTTCACAGATAACACAAGTAAGTTTATCTGAAAGGTTTGCCTTCAGTAGGCTATTGTTTTTTAATGTAAAGTTGACATTAGTCAAAAGAAGCCTATTGCTCATTAATGACAGGTTCAAATGGTTTTGAAACATTAGCCTATACATTTGAAAGTTTTTTTTTCCCTAAACAATACCTCTGATATTTTTTTTTTATGTTTTTTACATTTTTGCCTAAATAATTTTGTACTTCATAATCGTTTTATGGTTTAAATTTAGCTGAGAAGCCTTTAATAAGATGTAAAATCAAAAATACACCTAACGTTAACGTTACCCTGAAAATATCCACAAATTTTTACTAGTCAATAGCATGTTGCTTTTCATAACCTAGTTCTGTCATTTTGTTTTAACTCTGGATTATCAGTTGAAATGTGGAAGTTCCCGAGGAGGACTCGTTACGCGGACTGTAACGGCTCAGAGGCGAGCGAAGAGACGGAGATTGCTGTGAACATCGGTGGTGTAACGCACATTCTCTACGGGGACGTGCTGAACCGATATCCCGAGACGCGTTTGGCTGAGCTGGTGAACCGAGCCACGGATTCCACACGAGAAGATCTTTCTGCTATCTGCGATGACTACGACGACTTAAAGCGAGAGTTTTATTTCGATAGAGACCCAGAGGCTTTTAAATGCATCCTAGAGCTGTACTACCACGGAAAGATTCATATGAAGCGAGGAATCTGTCCCATGTACCTCAAGAGAGAGATGGACTATTGGGGAATCGACGTGGAACATCTGGGTGCATGCTGTAAAAGCCATTTAAATGAGGTGGAAACTATGATTGTGCAAATTGCAGAGAAGGTCAAGGCCATCCAGAACACCCTGAAAGAGGATGTGACGGTCACTAGAGGCCAGAGGTGCCGAGCGTCCCTGCGGAATCTCATTGGCAAACCAAAGTCATCTTTAGCAGCGCGCGTAATCGGAATTGTGTCGGTCGCGTTTATCCTGCTCTCCACTGTGGTCATGTGTGTGAGCACCATGCCGGAGCTCCAAGTGCAAGATGCCGAGGGTAACCTTATCGAACACCCTATCATTGACTCGATCGAGACGGCTTGCATCAGCTGGTTTACGGTTAAATATATTTTAAGATTCGTGTCCTCTTCGAACAATTTGCGTTTTATGACTTCATTCATGAATATCATAGACTTTCTAACCATCGTGCCTTTTTACTTAGTGTTGATTCTGGAGACTGCCATGATGGACCTGTCCAATGTTCAGCAGGCCGCGCGGGTGTTGCGCGTCATACGCATTGCGTTGCGCGTCATGCGTATTGCGCGCGTTTTCAAACTTGCGCGTCATTCATCGGGTCTTCGAACTCTCGCAATAGCGCTTAAAAGCAGCCTGAAAGAGATGAGTCTAGTTCTCATATACATGAGCGTAGGGGTTTTCCTGTTCTCGGCGTTGGGATACATAATAGAGGAGAGCCACCCGGAATCTATGTTCACCAGCATCCCAGTGTCCTTCTGGTGGGCCGTAAATTCCATGTCCACAGTGGGTTATGGAGACATTTACCCTATAACCACACTAGGCAAGTGTAACGCCGCTGTCAGTGTTATGTTTGGCATGTTAGCTATTATGTTGCCACTTCAACTGATCATTAAGACTTTCGGCGATATTTACAATAATCAGCATGAACTTGAAATCATTGCTAAGCGAGAGATCGAACTCACAGAGTTACGTGCGGAGGATGAAGTGAAGGGGTGTCAGGAGGCTGGAAAAATGCCATCACAGGCTTCTAGCAACCATTCGGTGTGAAATAGTGCTGGTGTGACCGCGTAACGAAGTAACAGATGTATCATTGTTACTGGGCGATACAGCAACCGTGTCCAAAGACCAATCTAAACATGCAAAAACAACTAGAGAGTGATTTTTTTTTTTATCAAGTTCAAAATAATAAACTACTTCGGAAATAAAACTGATCAATATAGACAGTTCACTGTAATTTATATTTACTACGTATGTATGTATGTATGTATATCTACCAAGTTATTCAGTGGCTAAAGTGATCCATTTTTTGTTTGAAATCACTTTGACAACAAGTGCATATTTTTTTCCAGCTGAAGAACATAACCCAGGGTTTACTGTAATAACTTAAAACCTATCCTATTTGTTATCCATACTGAAAATATATATTCTCAATACTGCAGTTCAATTTTTATGTTGACGTTTTGGGATGAAATAAAACATTTAGCCTAACACTTGATAAACATGTGAGAAGCGCATCGACAGCAAATTCAGTCGTTTCCCAATTTGTATTGAGTGGAGAAAGCAGAGTTTGACACTATAACATATTACTTGTTGGCGAAATAACATTTCTCTCAAATCAAAATAATATAAAAAAAAATTGTATAAATGCAAAACGTTGAACAAATTGTAAATGCCATAAGATGTCGAAGACCTAGTATTTTGAAGTGTACTTATATCAGTTATAACCACTTTAAGAGTGTTTAGGCCTATATGTTTTATGGGTGCACGAGGATCAGACTTTTCAGGTCCTTCAATCAGAAAACATAAATTATGACTCTCTCCACCCCTCCCATCACGCCTGCTCTATCTCTCTCCTCGCGCGCGCGCGCGCACAAACACACACACACACACACACACCAAGTTTTGCTCTTCTCACTAATCATGTTGCGCTCTTTCGGATTTATTCAGCTCTCCCCACGGACATGCAGCTGAAGGCAGAAGCTTTTTGAGACTTTCTTCACAGCTTTTGCCCCAAATATAAGTAAGTTTAATAACAAACGAACCTTTACGTTAGAACATAATTTAAAAAGTGGAGCGCGCTAGACCTTAGGCTGTTAATGCGAAAAACACGATTTAAAAAAAATACAGGCTAATTATTTAAATATATTTGAATAATGTATTGAATTATTTTATAAAACATCCATTTTACAACATTTTTAAATAAAAACTATTTCATCTTAAAGTGCAAAATTAGTTCGTTTCTGTACTCTTTCTTGGCTATTTACATTTAGGTACAGGGAAACCGGGACCAGTTGTCACTTGTCACATTCAGGGTGAGTGGGACACTTCTTGCCATTGAGATGACTTGGAAAGTGTCCCAATCAACCTGAAATACACCCCTATTTTCAAGTGAAAACAACTTCTCTCGGGTAGGCTATAATTTCCCATACTTGTCAGACCGGGCAAGTTGTCATTTGAATTTTAAATGTTATACATATGCAACATATGATTTACAATAGGCCTATTTTTTTATTATTTTTTTACCCATACAATGATTTGATATTTAAGTTTCCTTTTGTTTTGTTGTCATTTTTGTTGTCTTATAAATTTGAATGGCAGGTTTCATTCTGACAACTTAAAGTAGCCTTGCTGTTGGCGAATGTCGTAAAAAGGTCAATAACGGTGGAAACTGATTTTCAAAAAAAAAAAAACCACAAAGCTTAAAAACGTATGAGGCAGTGTCTAGCACCGGTCTCTCCTAGAATATGTTGCTAAATGTATAGGTTACTTTTTATAAACTATGGTCCTCAAAAATTTTTATTTTTTGTTTTGTTTAAAACGGGATTGTAGATGACATGTGGGAGTTCTCACGGACTCGTTACGCGGACTGTAACGGCTCAGAGGCGAGCGAGGAGACGGAGATTGCTGTGAACATCGGTGGTGTAAAGCACATTCTCTACGGGGACGTGCTGAACCGATATCCCGAGACGCGTTTGGCTGAGCTGGTGAACCGAGCCACGGATTCCACACGAGAAGATCTTTCTGCTCTCTGCGATGACTACGACGACTTAAAGCGAGAGTTTTATTTCGATAGAGATCCAGAGGCTTTTAAATGCATCCTAGAGCTGTACTACTACGGAGAGATTCACATGAAGCGAGGAATCTGTCCCATGTGCTTCATGAGAGAGATGGACTATTGGGTGATCGACACGGAGTATCTGGATGAATGCTGCAGAAGTAGTTTAAATGAGGTGGAGAATGAGCTGGCGGAAATAGCAGAGAAGGTCAAGACTATCCTGGACGACCTGGAAGGTGATGCAACGGTCACTAGAGGCCAGAGGTGCCAAGCGTTCCTGTGGAAGCTCATGGAGAAACCAGAGTCATCTTTAGCAGCGCGCGTAATCGCTGTTGTGTCGTTCGCGTTCATCCTGCTCTCCTCAGTGATCATGTGTGTTAGCACCATCCCGGAGCTGCAAGTGCAAGATGCCGAGGGAAACCTGGTGGAACACCCCACCTTTGAGTCCATCGAGACGGCTTGCATCATCTGGTTCACAGTGGAATATATTTTGCGCCTCCTGTCCTCTTCGAACAAATTGCAGTTTGCGTTTTCCTTCATGAATATAGTAGATTTTCTAGCTATCATGCCTTTTTACGTAGTTTTGATTCTTACGCATTTGGGCACTGCTATGATGGAGCTTGCCAACATCCAGCAGGCAGTGCAGGCGTTGCGCATCATGCGCATTGCGCGCATCTTCAAACTTGCGCGCCATTCATCCGGTCTGCAAACTCTCACCTGCGCGCTCAAAAGCAGCTTGAAAGAGCTGGGTCTGCTGCTCATGTACATGAGCGTGGGGATTTTCCTGTTCTCGGCACTGGGATACACAATGGAGCAGAGCCACCCAGAGACCATGTTCACCAGCATCCCACAGTCCTTCTGGTGGGCCATCATTACTATGACTACTGTGGGGTATGGAGACATCTACCCTAAAACCACTCTGGGCAGGTGTAACGCCGCTGTCAGTTTTCTGTGTGGCGTAATAGCCATCGCGTTGCCAATCCACCCGATTATTAACAACTTCGTCATTGTTTACAGTAAGCAGCGCGTACTTGAAACCGCTGCCAAACATGAGATCGAACTCATGGCGTTACGCGCGAAGGAGGAAGCGCAGGACTGTTCGGACTCGGAGGCTGGAAAAATGGCTTCGGCTGACAACAGCTCGGTGTGTAACAGTGTTGCTGTGAGCGCCTCACAAAGTGACACATATATCCCGTTACTTGGTGAAACAGCAACTGTGTCCAAAGTCCAACCTGCCCACAAACGCAAGAAAAAGTAGATCAATATTAACAGTTCGCTGTGATTACAGCCTGGAAACGGGCTAAACTCGATATCTATCTATCTATCTATCTATCTATCTATCTATCTATCTATCTATCTATCTATCTATCTATCTATCTATCTATCTATCTATCTATCTATCTAGTAGGCTAACCTCCCAACTCCACGTCTCAACTCCAAGTCTCTGTTCAGAAAAGAATAAAAAGAATAGAATAAATGACTAGTTACTAATGGTAAATACAACTTATTTATTCATTCATTAACATTAAAGGAACATTAAAGTAAAACAATGCAGAAGTAAATAAAAAGGATTGAACATAACGATTTGCCAAAAAAGAGCAAAAATCAATCATTTCAAACTTATTCACATCAAAAGATTAAAGACTCTTTGTCTCTGACAATATCTTACAGTAATATCTGACTGAAGGAGGAAATTTCCTGAAGGAGGAAAAACGACTATGACTTTATAATGCAATTAGTGTACTCTGAGGCATTAAACAATAATCACATTTGTTTACATTTTTGTAACATCGTTAACATCACACATGTTTTAATGGTCTTCTAAATAAAATGATTATGTGATTTACTTTTCTTTCCACATCAAACCATTCTCCTCAGCGAGATTGTACTTATTTCTGTAGCTATTTGGCATTAAACAACATCAACTGATTGTTTAAATTATTATTACTATTATTATTTAGCTTGACCAATGGCAATAGTTCAAAACTAAAGCAAAACCAGAAAACGATATAAACGGTCTTACTGTGGTGACTTTTTTTAGACGATTTTATAGATTATCATGACAGAATATGCTAATTGAAGATATAGTAAACTCCACATCAGCAACATAAATTCATCAACTAACCATTCGGAAACGTCCTGTTTTATTCTACATGTTGTCACTTCTTGAGTCTCTCCATCATTGTCCGACTCCAGTTTAAACATAAAAGGCAGAACAGTATCTGACATTTTAGTGCATGTCTGCGTGAGGTAATCGGAGCTGCTAACACACAAGGTTTTGAAGCTCCGCCCTCCTGCAGGGAGCAGCAGCTCATTTGCATTTAGAGGGACACACACATGAAACAACTCATTTTTACTGACCCTCAAAAAGGGGACAATTTTAACATGCTGTCAAAAAAATTATCTGTGGGGTATTTTGAGCTAAACCTTCACATACACACTGGGGACAACAGAGACTTATTTTACTTATTGCAAGAAGGGGCATTATACCACCCCTTTAAATAGTTCACTCTGATCCTGTCCTGTACAGGTATACATCTATGAACTTACCTGTACTTTTTCTTTCCCTAGATGTTTTTTATCTAACTTGCCCATTAAACAATAGTGTGAACCACCATCCCTCTCTCATTGGGAGTTTGAATGATGTGTCACTAGAGGGTTTGAATTTTGCCACTCATTTGTTGGCTCCTGGAAGAAATGGACAGACATAGATGTGGGTGTGTTAGTGTGTGGGTGTTATTCATTCTGTCTTAGTGAATTAATGCATTGCATTTGTTTTTGCCTACATGAAAAGGCTTTTGTGTTTGTGTGTGTAGGCCTACTGATGGCTGGATGCTGAGATATGGCTTAGATCTGGCATGTGGGTGGAGAAAAAAAGAGCAGCCGGTCCTAATAGCCAGTAATCACAGACCCCACCAGCCCAACTAAAGCAGCATCACACAACACGTATTGCTAAAATGAGGAATACAGCCCACATATCAGTCTCTATAATGTAAATAACAGCGAAATGCACCTCTATAATTCTCAAACACTGTGTTGTTGTCCCGTTGAGCACAGCTAAGAAGGAAGAATATGTTTCATGCAGCTGACGGCATCCAAAATCTCAATTGCACATGGATCAGTATTGAGTTACACACTATATTGTAACCCGAGCACATAGTCAGCCCACCTCCCACATCAGGCACATTTTGGAATCTTAAAGCCCACCACTTGTCAGCTTCTAAAAATAAGTTTCCCTTTTAGAAGTTCTAGGAGGTCAAAATCAACCATTACACACAAACTACTACAACTTACACAAAAAGTAAAAATAAATAAAGTGCATTGTCAATTTCCTACAAAACATCTATTTTTCAAAGGTCATTGTGCTTGACCTTTAGAAAGTGTTTATTTTTAAAAGACAAACAGATGTGAGCTAATAATTATTCATAGCTTATGCGCAGCCCCTCCCTGAGGAGGATGGAATGTTAATAGCTGGAATCTAATGAAAAACTAAATATGACTGTTTAAATTTGCAGATCCACCTAGAATAAATGTACTAAAAGACATGCTGTGATTTAAATGGAGTGGATAAGTGGAAAAATGACAGGGCGGAAGAGTCTACCTTCCTTCATACCATAGCAACAATTTAAATAGAATTCAAAATGGAGGGGGAAAAAAAGCACAAATGATATTTAAAACTACTGTAGTATTTTTCTTTTAGAATAAAGCTATTTCTTCACAAAAGGAACTTGTACAAGTTCTCACCATTCTTTGGACTTCCGGACTGTGGTTAAATTTAGAGTAAAATAATCACAGTGATCAAAACTGACCTTTACTGATGGTTGGAAGATAGAAAAGAAAATGAGAGAGAAACTCTGAAAATCAGGGTTTGGGGAGAGAAGATCTACTCTCCTATCATGGGTTTAAACAACCGAGGGGCTGCAAAATGGTGCTTGGGTGTCAGCAGAAAATTTGAGAAAATAAAAAATTACATAAAGTGTTTTAGAGCAGGTTAATGCTACTTACAGCATTGGAACAATATTTACTGTGAAAAGTGATTCAGGAATAAATCTGAATTGAAAATGTTTTACTTCAGGTTTATACATATAACACTCTAAAACTGGATATAAAAGGATTCACTGTCAAATGAATTAATAGTAGGCTATATATTTTTTCATATAATATTTTAATTATCACAGTGACAATATAAAAGTGAATTATTTCAGTTTAAAACCAACATGTTGCTTTTATAATATAAAAAATGTCTTACCACGTTTTTTTTTTTTTTTTTTTGCAGATTAGTAAACAAGCTAGAGAAGAGAAGTGTGTGTGTGTGTGTGTGTGTGTGTGTGTGTGTGTGTGTGTGTGTGTGTGAGATTGTGTGAGAGAGAGTGAGAGAATGAATGACATGGGGACAAAATGTCATCGCGCATAATGGCAATATCCCAAATCCTTGTTCTTGTGAGGAAGATTTAGGGTAGGGTTAAGGATATAGAATATACAGTTTGTACGGTATTACATTTACATTTATTCATTTAGCAGACGCTTTTATCCAAAGCGACTTACAAATGAGAACAATAGAAGCAGTTAAAACTAACAGTAGGACAACAATACGTAAGTGCTATAACCCCTCTCAGTTTAACTTAAGTGCAGTGTTTTTTTTTTTGTTTTTTTTTTTTAAGAATAGAGGAGAAGAGAAAGTGTTAATACTACTGAATCAAGTGCTGCCAAAAAAGATACGTCTTCAGCAGTTTCTTGAAAGTGGCTACTGACTCAGAAGCTCTGGTTGAGTTAGGCAGATCATTCCACCAACAGGGAACAGTCATGGTAAAGGTCCGAGAAAGAGATTTTGTGCCTCTTTGAGATGGTACCACAAGACGACATTCGCTAGCAGAGCGCAGGTTTCTGGATGGCACATAAGTCTGAAGTAATGAGTTTAGGTAAGAGGGAGCAGTGCCAGTGGTTGTTCTGTAGGCAAACGTCAGTGCCTTGAATTTAATGCGAGCGGCAACTGGCAACCAGTGCAATTTTGTGAGGAGAGGAGTGACGTGTGCTCTCTTTGGCTCATTAAAGACTACTCTGGCTGCAGCATTCTGGATCAATTGTAGAGGTTTGACAGAGCAAGCTGGAAGACCAGCCAGGAGAGCATTACAATAGTCCAGTCTGGATAAAACAAGTGCTTGGACAAGGAGTTGTGTAGCATGCTCTGTAAGGAAGGGCCTGATCCTCCTAATGTTGTGCAAGGCAAATCTGCAGGACCGGGCAGTTCTAGCAATGTGGTCTGTGAATTTCAACTGATCATCAATTAAAACCCCAAGGTTCCTAGCTGACCTTGATGGAGTTATGGATGACGAGCCTAGCTGAATGGAGAAGTTGTGATGAAGTGTTGGGTTGGCCGGGACCACAAGTAGCTCTGTCTTCGCAAGGTTTAGTTGAAGGTGGTGGTCCTTCATCCAGCCAGAAATGTCTGTCAGGCAGGCTGAGATACGAGCAGCTACCGTCGGATCGTCAGGCTGGAATGAGAGGTAGAGTTGCGTGTCATCAGCGTAGCAATGATAGGAAAAGCCATGTTTCTGAATCACAGATCCTAGTGATGTCATGTAGATGGAGAAGAGGAGTGGTCCAAGCACTGAGCCCTGAGGCACCCCAGTAGCTAGATGTTGGGTCTTAGATGCCACACCTCTCCAGGACACCCTAAAGGACCTAGCTGAGAGGTAAGACTCGAACCATTGGAGTGCAGTTCCCGAGATGCCCTTCATCTTTAGGATCGACAGGAGGATCTGGTGGTTAACTGTGTCAAAAGCAGCAGACAGATCCAGCAGGATGAGGACTGAGGATTTGGAAGCTGCTCTTGCAAGTCTCAGAGCTTCAATTACTGAGAGCAGGGCAGTCTCAGTTGAGTGTCCGCTTTTGAAACCAGACTGATTGTCGTCCAAGAGGTTGTTCTGTGTAAGAAAGGAGGAGATCTGGTTGAAAACAACTCGTTCAAGTGTTTTCGCGACAAATGGAAGAAGAGATACCGGTCTGTAACTTGTTAGATGTGCTGGATTTAGATTGGGTTTCTTAAGCAGTGGGGTTACTCAAGCCTGCTTAAAAGCTGTGGGAAAGGTACCAGTGTGAAGAGAGGTGTTTATGATGTGCGTGAGTGTGGGTACAACTGAGGAAGAAATGGCTTGAAGTAGATTAGTGGGGATAGGATCAAGCGGACAGGTAGTAGGGTGATTGGAAAGGAGGAGTTTAGAGACTTCCGCCTCTGAAAGTAGAGAGAAGGAGGGTAGAATGTGTGCGTTTGTTGGTAAAATGTGTGTGTCAGTTTGTGGATTGGTAAATTGGCCGCTGATGGTGGTTGTTTTTTCTATGAAGAATGTGGCAAAATCATCAGCTGTTAGGGTTGATGGAGGAGGAGGAGGAGGAGGGTTAAGAAGAGAGGAGAAGGTTTTGAAAAGCATGCGAGAGTCAGAAGAATTGAACATTTTGTTGTGATAGTAAGCCATTTTAGCAGTAGAGATATTAGCAGAGAAGGAAGAGAGGAGGGATTGATAGAGACCCAGGTCTGTCGGATCTTTCGATTTGCGCCACTTCCTCTCTGCACCCCTGAGTTTAGTACGATGTTCGCGAAGAATATCAGATAACCAGGGGGCAGAGGGTGTGGCGTGGGCTGGCCTGGAGGAAAGGGGACAGAAGTTGTCCAAGCAGGATGTTAAAGTGGAGAAAAGAGTATCAGTTGCACTGTTAGTATCTAGTGTTGAGAGCTGATCAGGTGGAGGAAGTGTGGATGAGACCAAAGAGGATAGGTGAGAGGGTGAAAGTGAGCGTAGGTTCCGTCGAAAGGTGACCTGTGGAGGAGTGTGTGTTGTGTTCTGAGGCAGGTTGAGGTTGAGAGTGAGGAGGAAGTGATCTGAGGTGTGCAGTGGAGTGACCAGTGTATTGTCCGTAGAGCAGTAGCGCATGTAGATAAGGTCCAATTGGTTACCTGATTTGTGAGTAGCCACAGTAGATACTCATTTGAGGTCGAATGATGCAAGCAGGGTGTGGAAATCGGCAGTCTGAGGTTTTTCTAGGTGGATGTTGAAGTCTCCAAGAATTACAAGAGGAGTACCATCTTCAGGGAAGGATGAGAGTAGCACATCAAGCTCCTCCAAGAAACTGCCAAGTTGACCTGGGGGACGATATACAACTACAAAATGGATTTTTATAGGACTAGTGATGGTAATTGAATGTGATTCAAATGAGCTGTTGTCAAATAGAGGTGGTAAAGGATCAAATTTCCAGTCATTTGAGATGAGCAGACCAGTACCACCACCCCTTCCGGTCAGACGGGGGGTGTGTGAGAAAGTGAAGTTAGTGGATAGGGCAGCAGGTGTGACAGTGTCCTCTGGTCTGATCCAGGTCTCAGTCAGGGCCAATAGACTGAGACCTGAATGACTTGAAAAAGATGTAATGAAATCAGCTTTGTTAACAGCGGACTGGCAGTTCCAGAGACCAATAGGAAAAGAGAATAAAGTATTAGAAGACATCGGAAGGGTACGGAGATTGTTAGGATTGCACCGCCTCTGACGTGTGAAGTTTGATTTACGTATGTTAGTAATAGTAGAGATTTGAAAACACATAGTGAAAAGGAGGTCACAAACAGAAAGATCCAAAGAAAAGTTTGTAGAAGAGAAAGGAAACAACAATAAATAAACAAGAAGAATTTAATACTCAAGTGCCTTGTCGGTGTCCTTGCTCGGTGGAGTCGCACAGGTAGAGTCGCTGGTCTTTACACTCTTTGGTCTTCACACGCTGAGGGCTTCACACGGGGGCAGCCGCGACCGCTGCCGCGGTGCACTAACCAGTTATATACACGCCTAATACCCTGATAATGAATACAGCAGGCCACGCCCAACTATTTGGCCAGCGAAACTCAGTCACGACACACAAACAAACACACGCACCTTTTTACCTGGGTAAACACAGTAACGAAGTATAAAAATCATTGTCAACCGAATATCCACATAAAACATTAAAAACCCCAATGTGTGTGTGGGTCACCGCCAAGTAAGACACAATCCTGGTTCAACCTATTTTGTTGATCGTGGAACAATATTACTGTCCGAAAATGTAGTCCTAACCCTACCCTAGTCACACGAAAATAATTGGTGAATATAAGCATCAACTTGACATAGATTGTAAACTTGTCCCTCAAATCTGATTGATTGATTGTAATGTTGTACTTCGTGAAATCATATACACTAAAGCGAGTGATAAAGCCTTAAATTTGATTCTGGACATAACTAGGAGCCAGTGGAGTGAGACCAGGATGGGTGTGACATGGATTCTCTTAGGCTGGTTGAAGACCAGACTTGCATTCTGGATCATCTGTAGGGACTTAGTCGCGCTGACTGGAAGACTTGCCAGTAGAGCGTTGCAGTAGTCCAGTCTTGAGATAACAATAACTTGGACAAGAAGTTGTGTTGCATACTCTGACAGAAAGGGTCTGATTTTCCTGATTTTGAAAAGAGGAAACCTGCATGTCCTGTCCGTTGTTGAAATTTGGTTGGAAAAACTAAATTGATCGTCAAACACAACCCCCAAGTTGCTTGCTGTCCTGGTTGGCGTTAGTGTTGTGGACCCCAGTTAAACAGTGATGTTATGGTCAACTGCAGTTATTACAAGGAGCTTGATCTTTGTAAGGTTGAGCTGTTGATGTAGATGTAAAATATATAGGAATGGTGGTCTCTCACTAGAGGATCGATATTTGAGGGGCCCTTGGCATCAAAAACTCATATTTCTAGATATCTCCTTAGTGAGGTATTCATTTAATCACTTATACATAGAACAATTATTGGCCCGGTCTGGAATTGAATCCAGGTGCGACATACTACCTTGTGTGTCATTTCTCCAACAGATTTTAACATCACACCCTAGACATAATTTTATCCTAAAACATTCCTAAATCGTGGTATGCATCTGACATTGGAATAACCATTTAAAACAACACGGATTTAGCAAATAGCCTCTGACTGAAATCAATGAAAAAGTGAGTTATGTTGAGAGAGTTAAGTGTATGTTAGTGGGAAGATGGCGGAGTGCCACAACCACATTAAAGACATGTACATGCTGCTATGCCACTCTGTTAGCTAAATAAAGATGAAAATTAGATCGTGAAGGAGAACATAAATAAACTGGATGGTAAAAATTCAACTTTCTGTTGAAGGCATCAAGCCATTTATGCGGCCACTAAATATGTGCAATGTTTAGCTGTCAGTATCTCCTAAGTGCATAAAAATATGAGACACGTGGCTCTCAGAGAGCCATTCTTCACCACCCCATGTCATCTCAGCTGCTGTGAGGAATCTCAGTCCGGTAGAACTCACTCCACATTAAAGGAAGTGACAGTCACACTATAGTCCACTCACAGCAGCAAGGTCATTCATTGAACAGCACAGACAAGCTGAGATTAAAAAGCCTAGTAAATCCCTGCTCTTAAATCTTATGGCGGCACACTCTGTCTACAGCATTCTCGCCCTTCAGTCGAGCAAGACCCTACAAAAGACACAATTTTATTGAAGATTTATTTCACACACTGTGCTTACATTTTCAGCGGACGACTAATTAAGGAAATTGGCCATGAGTGGCAGAGCAAGCCGGGTCCAGAGCTGAGCAGGTCCATTACTCTGTATAATTAATTACTGGTATAAAGCAGAATTATGATCATATTTCTCTCAGGATATGGGCACATAGATTTTGGCACAGAGTTCTTAAAGAGTGAGTGTGACCTTTTTAAAGCTGTTTTTTTGTTTTGTTTTTTACTAATGGATCAGTGTTTCAGACAGAATTCTATTTTTGTCCCCATCCACCCTTATGTATATATATATATATATATATATATATATATATATATATATATATATATATATATATATATATATATATATATATATATATATATATAAAACTTTATGCATTTTTACATTTTTAATAAAACACGTGTCTAGGACGTTTAGACTTGTCAACATAAATCACATTCACGTTGTAATACCAGTGTAATACCCATGTATTTATACAAATTTCTGTCCTCATAAATCACAAACACACACACACACGCACACACACCCATGGACACACACATATCATAATATTTATTGGTCAATGACATGATGTGCATATTTTTGTTTCCAGGTGCATTATTTCCTTTTAAATTAATTTGATAAATTCATGACATATATCACTTTATTCTATAAAACCTATTTAGTTTGAATACATTTTTGAGTACATTTAAATAATACACATTATTTTAAGTTATCTTACAGTTTTTGTCAAATTGCTTACACACTAAAAGTGGAACTTGAGGCCCACTCAGTGAAACTATTCACCCACGTACCTAATCTTCAGATCAAGTCTGCAAGCACATTTTACACTTTATACTCACAGTTTGTGTTTTATACTCTTGTGTTTCATTTAGAAAAAATGCCACACTCATTTACTGATTACTTACACCGAATGATCATGTGTGAAAACACTAATTTGTTCACTAAGAAATCAGAGCTTGAGCACTATAGACTTTAGGATCGATTTCTTGGTTTGGACAAAAATGGAGACCAATTTTGGAGAAAGAGTTAGAGGAAGAGGAGTGAGAGTAAGACGAGGAGTACGACGAGGAAGAGGACAGAGGAGAACAATTACTCTGGTTGACCATGCGGGGTCAACTATGGTTTGAGTTTCAGGGAGACTGGGCAGAGGGTCCAGCCTAACTTACTGTAAGCCACTACACGATAGCCAGTGTCATCCGGACATTTTGAAATGAGAACAGGTAAGGAAACCTATCCTCTATAACATGCTACTGTACTTACAGCTCTACAGAAACTTTTCATTTCATAGTGAAAGAAACCTTGCATCCTAATCCATTGCATCTTTTCATTCATGTTTTTGTAGAATTGCTAAACGACCCTGCATCAGAGGAAGAAGACGTTTGTTCACAGCAGGGCAGGAACAACACAAAGTGTAAAATATGATCATAGCAAAAAACAGCATACATATACGACAACTGCAACAACACATCATCACTGACAACACAACATTCAGTAACATAGGGTGAGTTTATCCACAATAAGCAATCTTCTGAAACGCAATCAGATTCAAATGAAGCAGCTCTACAGAGTACCATTTGAATGAAATTCTGACAGAGTGAAACAACTTTGTTATGAATACATAAAAGTAAGCTATATTGTCCTTATTGACTGCTCTATGTGTGTTCATACTGTGTGTTCATGCATTATCTATATGTTGATGAAATCGGATTTAACCTATATGCAAAACAAGACGTAGGGAAAGAAACCTTATAGGGCACCGCGCCATCGTCAATGTCCCTGTACAACTTGGTGGAAACACCACCTTCATCATCATGCCACTCTTGGTCCTTAATAATGCCCACATTATCACTTTTTATCTGATACCCTGCACAATATCCCTGTTCCCAATGACCAGAGGAATGAACCAGAGCAGTCAAGGTTTGTTGTCATTTGAGACAACGTAAGTTTTGCACTGGACAGCTCTGGTCCGCAATTGGTTCAATGACCATCCGCAACTTTTGATGCTCAACCTGCCACAATATTCTTCATTTTCAAACCCAATAGAAGAGTTATTTCCCCCCGTTGTTTAGCCAGAGAGAACATTGCTTGTGATGTTGAGGTTTTGAGGCCAGACCCAAACAGGAGACAGGATGCAAACTAATTTTTACCTTTACATTACAGTAACAAGCCTATTAGTTTACAGTATCTTCAAATCCATTTGTTTTGTCTGTTACTGTTGATCCCTTAGTGGTCAACACTGAAAATACGTTTTGAGAATAAAATATTTACTCCTCCCTTGCATTTCTGTGTATAGTGAACATATATACTGAATACACATACTGTATAGGCTACAGTGTATTTGTGTACATAAATTTATGTGTGAGTGCTATGACAAACACCTGTACACTCCACTGCACATGGAACAAGCAAAATACACAAAAGAGTAGTGTTTTACATTTTTCACATCCATGTGGTTGGGCGTGAATGTGGCTAATCATTTGATGTTCGTGTGTAGAGTTACTACACAAAAACACCAAGTGTTTGATTTTGCAACAGATGTCTGATGTTTTGCATGTTGTGTGTGTGTGTTTGTGGTTTTGTGTGTAGAGTTTCGAGAAATGGAGCCATATTATAAAAAAATGTGTGTAAGCAATTAAAAAAAAACTGTAAACCCCTAAAATGTCAGGTGGTGCAACTGTCTGAACAAATTAACAGACTAAGAAAACTATTTAAAAGGGTGTCTCAATGATAAATACCAGTAGTTTTAAAGCGGTTGAGATAATTGAATACTTTTGTCCAGCAATTTGTATATTCTCAAGAAATGTCATGGGTGGCACAACTGAAAACATGGCTCTTTTATTATGAATTGACAAGTCATATTGACAATCAACTTGTAGTGATGCTGACACAAAACTTGCTTCATTTCGATACAGACAAATAATGACAATTTGCAGTTCACTAATTGAGTCAGAGTGAAGGATTCAAGAAATCAAGCATCTGAACTGTTCATTAAAAGAACCAGCTCATAAGAGTCATTCATTTTGTAAATTGGACTACAATGGTCACTATGTAGGTTGAGATGCACTAAAAAGAACCGGTTCATAAGAGTTTGTGAATCGTATTCGCATACATAGGTTTGTTTCTGGCACAATCCACAAGGACAACTCAATAAAAAGATGTTTCTTCCCCTAATTCAATGGTACACACTACACAGTCCTTTTATTGCAACTAATTCAAGACTGAGAAGTCACATTCACAAAGGGTAAAATATGAAGTAAACACTAAATATATATAACAGAAGCCTATACTTGACTTATGGAGTTTATGGATTCATTAAATATTGTTGTACAAAAGATGTGATACAGGTTTCATTATGGTTCTACACATACATACATCACTGTAATAGACTAGATAGAATAGTACAGACACAACGGAATCTTTTAACAAAATCTGAAATTTATTGATGAAATAATCAAATCAGTCAAAGGAAAAATTTGGCTACAAAAAGAAAGACTACAGTAAAGTAAAATTTCTACAGTAGTGTTCATCACTGCACTTCTGTTTCCATCAACCCAGGTTCTCATTTACATCTCAATGGATGTTATCATTAGCTAAACATCTTGGAAATTATCTTCTGGCATGAAAATCCCGGCCTGACACCATGATTTCATTGCATGCGTTATCCATGGCCTGGAGAAGAATGACTTGTTTGTGAGGGCTCCTGATTTACCTTCCACTTCCATGTGGAGACAAATTCCTCATTTGGGTTAAGGAAAGGGGAGTATGGCGGTAAATATAGGGTGATAAATTGAGGATGGGTCCAAAACCATGCTGGCACCATTTGAGCACGGTGAAAGTAAACAGTATCCCAGGCTATTACATAGGTCACACAGACCTGATTTAGCTCATCAAGGAATGTTACAAGGAGAGCTGCATTATATGACCTAATACAAGGTCTGCGTCCTTCCACACCATCTTCTGTCACTCATGGTGATATTAGCTCCACGTTGTCCAGGTACTGATACTTTGATTCAAAGTTGTGTCATTTGAACAGATCTGTTAAATGAACAAATTATCTTAGGTTTATGTGTAATGTATCCAAATAATTGGAAAAAAAAGTTTAGAGTTTTGAAAAATGTATTTAGATCATCAGTGACATGAAGATTCTGATATTAGTGCCAAAATGATTTGAAAAAAATTGTAATAACTATTCCATTAGCGTTAATGCTTTTAGTAATGATTAAGAATGGATTACCATACTTTTCTCCTAAAAGAATACTCAAACCATTTATCATTATCTTCAGTAAACTTTTTAATGTAACAACCAAATTGTTATATGATCATTGTCCCAAAACATTATTGGTCAGCTTCAGAGATCTTCAAGGTCACAGAATGTCTTTGTGAGTCTTAAAGCTGCTAAAAGGTTTATTCTGGCTATGAAAGAGCACAAGATTTGTGGCCTGGAGGAAAAGCATTTTTCAAGTAATAGTCAGTCTCTCCGAGGAATTATAAAATTCATCAAGCTGCATTGAACACTGAACCAATCTTCAGATCCTTAATGCAACGTAGAAGGTGAAAAGGGTCAAACACCATCCTTTAGTATTTTTGGAAGTTTAAACGAGTAAAATACATAACATTACATCTTATCTTTTCAACGGTCACATTAAATTATTCTTTTCTGTATTTCTGTATGATTTTTTCTGCTTGAATAAATACATTTTAGTGCTTTTCCAGTGATGCCATACAAAAAAGTAATGCGATATTACATTTGAAAGCGCCTGACATAATGTTGTTATAATAAAGTGAGGTTTATTTCAGAGAATACAAATTCATTAGGAACTCATATGTATTTTATACCCAAACACAGACAGGGTATATAGAGAGATAGTAAGATTGGGAAATACTCTCATGATTGAGAAAATAAAGCCATTTTTTCATAGTCAAATGTATGACAATGCCTCAATTTTTGCGATTAGGAGTAAAAATATATATAAATATACATACTGTAAATATAAAATAAACAAAGAAATGAGAGGTATTTGGGGCAGAAGTTGGAACAAGGGCATGCTCTGATAATTTCTATCCTCTTTATACCCTCCATGAAAAGCTTTCATTATCATAAGTACCCTCCCCTGGAGACAGCCCTTGTTTACAGGAGTTATAAATCTCTAATGCACAAAGGCACATTTTATTAAGATAAACTATGGATTTCTAAGGACATAAACATCAGAGTCTGAGAGAGACATGTAGACAGAGAGAAATGGGAAGGAAATCTAAGAGACAAATCAAGAACTAGAGACAGATAATGTGATAACAGTTTTGTAATGGATTAATAAAAGCAACAGACAGAACTATTATAAGAGACATGTGCACACATTTTGTTGGAGAATGTCAAATGTGTAAAATAATAGCTATAATCTAAAAACTGAAATTACTTTTTATAAAACCACATTTCCCACAGGACATACTGCATAGTATGTGCCTCTAAATGACTTTGATTAGAGTTTGCTGACCAAAATCAGCTTCTTTCTTTAAAAATAGTCCCAATCCTGGGGTGCGTTTCCCAAAAGCAGCATCGTAGCCAACTATGGTCGCAAGTTCCGTCGTTATATCAGCATAGTTCAACGAGTCTGTGTTTCCCGAAACCATCGTTCCAACGAACATTTGCAAACCGCATCGCAAAGTTGTGTGGTTGGAATGACTCGAGCTTAGATAGTTTCTTGTTTGCATGACATGTGGACTCAATAAATCCTTATCTTGAGCCAAATAAGCAAGCTGACATTCAGTACAATCTATTGTTTATTTAGAATACATTCAAATGTAATTTACTTCTTAGTTTGTCAAGAGATTTAAAGCGTCTTTTTGAATAGTGCGCATGTGCAAACATGCTCTACTACGTCAGCACGAGTCTATGATTGAATCTGAAAATAAAGCAAAATAACTGAGAAAATTGAGAAATAGTACTCAGATGCCATGTCTAATTTATAGCAAAACATAGCATTAATTAGATCTCAAATTAACAGATTCATTAAAAGTAGTTAATTATTACTCCACCACCTGACCTGCGTGTGACATCAAACCAACGTGGTTGAATGACAGTATGGTTTCAATAAACAGTCTTGACTAGCTAGTTGATTTGCAAGAATGTATCATACTATGATAGTAAAGCAGCGAGTTATGTCGTTGTACGGAAAACGCACCGCTGTATTGTAAAAAGCGCTATATAAATAAAGGTGACTTGACTGACTAAGCAAGAGTCCAGAAGGCAGGCTCGCCAAACGATTGCCACTCAAGAACATCTGCCGAAGGTTTGGGTTACTTACCACTGAAGGCTGAAGGATATACAGGTCCTTCTCAAAAAATTAGCATATTGTGATAAAGTTAATTATTTTCCATAATGTAATGATAAAAATTAAACTTTCATATATTTTAGATTCATTGCACACCAACTGAAATATTTCAGGTCTTTTATTGTTTTAATACGGATGATTTTGGCATACAGCTCATGGAAACCCAAAATTCCTGTCTCAAAAAATTAGCATATCATGAAAAGGGTCTCTAAACGAGCTATTAACCTAATCATCTGAATCAACTAATTAACTCTAAACACCTGCAAAAGATTCCTGAGGCTTTTAAAAACTCCCAGCCTGTTTCATTACTAAAAACCGCAATCATGGGTAAGACTGCTGTCCAGAAGGCCATCATTGACACCCTCAAGCAAGAGGGTAAGACACAGAAAGAAATTTCTGAACAAATAGGCTGTTCCCAGAGTGCTGTATCAAGGCACCTCAGTGGGAAGTCTGTGGGAAGGAAAAAGTGTGGCAAAAAACGCTGCACAACGAGAAGAGGTGACCGGACCCTGAGGAAGATTGTGGAGAAGGACCGATTCCAGACCTTGGGGGACCTGCGGAAGCAGTGGACTGAGTCTGGAGTAAAAACATCCAGAGCCACCGTGCACAGGCGTGTGCAGGAAATGGGCTACAGGTGCCGCATTCCCCAGGTCAAGCCACTTTTGAACCAGAAACAGCGGCAGAAGCGCCTGACCTGGGTTACAGAGAAGCAGCACTGGAGTATCCACAGTCAGTGATGGTCTGGGGTGCCATGTCAGCTGCTGGTGTTGGTGCACTGTGTTTTATCAAGGGCAGGGTCAATGCAGCTAGCTATCAGGAGATTTTGGAGCACTTCATGCTTCCATCTGCTGAAAAGCTTTATGGAGATGGAGATTTCATTTTTCAGCACGACCTGGCACCTGCTCACAGTGCCAAAACCACTTGTAAATGGTTTACTGACCATGGTATTACTGTGCTCAATTGGCCTGCCAACTCTCCTGACCTGAACCCCATAGAGAATCTGTGGGATATTGTGAAGAGAAAGTTGAGAGACGCAAGACCCAACACTCTGGATGAGCTTAAGGCCGCTATCGAAGCATCCTCCATAACACCTCAGCAGTGCCACAGGCTGATTGCCTCCATGCCACGCCGCAATTTCTTTCTGTGTCTTACCCTCTTGCTTGAGGGTGTCAATGATGGCCTTCTGGACAGCAGTCAGGTCGGCAGTCTTACCCATGATTGCGGTTTTGAGTAATGAAACAGGCTGGGAGTTTTTAAAAGCCTCAGGAATCTTTTGCAGGTGTTTAGAGTTAATTAGTTGATTCAGATGATTAGGTTAATAGCTCGTTTAGAGAACCTTTTCATGATATGCTCATTTTTTTAGATAGGAATTTTGGGTTTTCATGAGCTGTATGCCAAAATCATCAGTATTAAAACAATAAAAGACCTGAAATATTTCAGTTGGTGTGCAATGAATCTAAAATATATGAAAGTTTAATTTTTATCATTACATTATGGAAAATAATGAACTTTATCACAATATGCTAATTTTTTTGAGAAGGACCTGTATAAGGACTTCAGTCTGTTGTTTTTTAGGAACAGTGCCTCGGACAGAAAGGTCAGAGCTCCAGGAGTCAGTTCCCAGCTTGTTATTTTTTAAGTCTCAAGATAGCTGAGTGAGTCTTCGCATGAAGGGCACAGCACAGCTAACTTGGTGAATCTGTTAGAGAAGACAAGTCCAACCTCTGGAGGGAGCTATTTACAGGCAGACAGGCAGCTACTAAAAATTTAAACTGATACTGGTTCAGCTCTATCCACACACAGAAAAGAATCAGCATCTGTTTAGCCACTACATCAACATCTCTCATCGATGAGTGGGAGAACGGTTTCCGACTGCTAGATTGTTTGCTGTCGGAATCTGTTCCCCCCATGTTTCTTACACAATGAGGTTCTAATATTTACAAAACTGAGTTTGCTAGTTGGCACTGATAGCCTCATGGGCAGCACACTGTCATTTAGTGCCATTGTGCTTCGAGTGACCCGAGTTCGAGTCCTGGCTTGTGGACTTTTCTTGATCCCGTCCCCCTCTCTCTTCCACTTTGCTTCCTGTCCACACTGTCCTATCATAATAAAAGGCAAAAATGCCAACAAATAAATATTTAAACTGATGCTGGTTAAGCTCAATGCACGCAGGATAGAATCAGCATCTTTTAAGCCACTACATTAACATTTCTCATTATGGGGGTGGTGGAACGAATTCCGACAGCTGGATTGTTTGCAATCAGATTCTGTTCTCCCCATGTTTCTTACAATAGGAGGTTTTAGTATTTACAAAACTGATGCTGGCTAGTTAGTGCCGGTATCCTTGTGGGCTGTGCATTGCACTGTTGCATTTTGGGCTACCTGGTTCGAATCCAGGCTTTTGGATTTTTCCTGATTCCGTCAGAACTTATTTGTCATGCAGAATTGGTTCTGCTTTTATAACCTGAATGATCACATTTTACATGTGTCAACATGCAAACAAGGATTTTCCAAGTCCACATCTTTTATTAATCAATTCTTGTGACTGGTTTACAACAATTAAAAGCATGCTTTTTTTACCCCTTAGTAAATGACCTGTATAAATAAATTAATGTATAATTGCTTTAAGAGGTCATTGGATGCCCATTTTCCACAAGTTGGTATGATTCTTTAGGGTCTTGCAAAGTTTGTAACATACTATGGTTAAAATTCCTCAATGGCTGTGTAAAACAACACCCTTTTTACCTCCTCAAAAACAGCTCTGTTCACAGCGATCTGTTTCGGTGCATGTCTCTTTAAATGATAATGAGCAACTGCTCACTCCATCCCTCTCTTCCATGGGGCCTGTTGACACAAGACACATAAAGTGCTGCCTTGGTGGACAGTGTACAAATGGCTGAGGGTGGAAATATGCTAATACGGGACAGTCTGTTAGTGGTCTTGGGCGGAGCATGAGCAATATGACATCATATTCCCCAGAAAATCCAAACGGCTTAATTATTGAGTGTTTAAGCTTTTTGAGGATTAAAAAAAGGAGTGAATGGATTTTTTTCATTGTATGGTGGTTGTGTTCACACACTGCAAAGACATTTAAATGCAAACACCATATAAAACCGAATTTCTTATGAATAAGTAATGCCAATTATGCTAAATGAAGACATTAATGCAATGTTTATCTTAACTTAGTTAATCCTTTATTTTAACTTTTAACATTTCTGTGGGGACATGCACAACCCAGTCAACTCCAGTGGTGATGTCTGCATCATTTTGTATCCTAGAAACATGTATTTATAGTTCTATATAAATATTACAGACGAGTTTGGATCATCACACACAGAGAGTCAGAGGTTTTCCATCAAATAAAGCTTTTTTTATTAACAATTTCTCAACAGTTTGTCAGTGGCAACATGACAAAAAATACAGAAAATGTTTGGACCAGAGGTCATCATGTTCCACTATGCATAGAGTTGTGTATAATTTTTGTTACAGCATTTAACTACAAATAGCATCTTTGCATCATGTCTTCAATAATGCATATATTTTGAGCAGATAGTTCTGACAATAAGTAATGCACCTTGAAAAGCAGTGTCCTTTGATATAATGCCTGATAAAAAAATTAATCTGTTCCACTAAATGTCTTTTTCCTAACAAAAAATAGATATAATACTTGAGTATATAAATTCAGATGATCATATAACTGCAGAACCTAAGTACATATTCTGTTTCAAACACACACAGGCAAACAGACACACTTACTGACAACCTTGTAAGGAAAAAGATAAAAAATAACCTCTGAAATTTAAATGCTTTTACTTAAACTTTTTTTTTTAAAGAATTGTATAATCTACAAAGACATGAAACACTCTTAAATTGACTTAAAATGGAAACTACACCCTTTAGAGAATTTATGGTTTGAGCTGTATTAATATTAGACCTACCCAGTCATTTATACTTGTGGAGTTTGGCACTTGGAAGTCCTGCGATTTGCAAAAAAAAAAAAAAAACACACACAAATGACATTCTCTGCTTTCAAAGTTCCCAGACTGATCATCATCTATCCAACCATCACCAATGTTAGCTGAAATTAAGAGAAAGGAGAGAGAAAGCATTGGGTAAAAAAGAATTTAAAAAATCCAAAAATCAAGTATGGCAGACATATAGTATTGCATCCCATTTTCTTTTCAAACACAAGCAACAGTTGACATTGCCACAACACTATCCACCTTGTTCAAAGTAAGCAAGAGGTTTTTAATTGAGCCAAACATGTACACACAAACATGCCCACGCAGATAAGTACATCAAACACATTGGCAATATCGAAAAACTTGCCCTAGTTATAGTCCCTCAAAAGGGAACAAAACACACTATTAATACCATACTTAAAAAAAAAGCTTTTAAGCAATAGCAACAACACACACAGACACAAATACATGCTAAGGCTTCACTGTGGTTACCCCACAAACTCAACTCCTCAGAAGTCTAATACATCGTCATCATCCATTTCAACATCAAAAGACCAACCCCAGTCCTTTAGGCCCAACTCAAGCAATCTGTAACAAAGAGGAGTCATTCGGCCTCATGTACAAATGTCATTAAATGATGGCCACCCATGTTTAACTGGAAGTATATCGTAAGTATTTTAAGTGTTTTTTTAAGCTCTAAAAAGGCGTAGGGGTGACAGATGCTGCCCCTCATATACAGATTATTGTAATATAAAATCTAATTTTACCATGGCATTATTTGGCAGATATCCCCCCCTCCCCCCCAAAAAAAACCAAACTCATGATATTAGTTTATTTCTTATTGGAAAAGTAAAAGGATATTGGGTTGAAAATGTCACAGTTCAGTTAGAATTAGATTCCAATATTATTGAATTAAAAGTGAGATTGCATCATTAGTGGATGTTTTTTTTATGTGTTGACACTCAATCAAAGAGGATTTCTGTTTCAGATACATATATAGAAGAGTACAGACAGCCACACATCTGAAGGCGAGGTTTTAGAGCTGCACAGGCAAGCAGAAAACCTGGTCGATAAGCAGTGATGCAGTGTACTTACTGTCCACACATATGCACAAGTGGGGAAGGTGAAATGTCAAATGTGAACAGGTCAGTGAAGAATGATACGGAGCATGGGACCAGGGCTATAAAAGTTTAGCAGTATAATGTAAGCAATTGAGAACCTGCACAACTTCATAGCCAAGTCTAAACCAGGTCAACATATAACAGCACTAAAAACAACAGAATCTACATTTACCTACATTGATTAAAGCAGTAATTAACCCAAAAATGAAAATGCTGCCATTTTTTACTCTCTTTTTATTCCAAACTGGTATGTTATTTTGTCCCCATTGTAACAAATAGATTTTTTTTTTAAAGAATTTTACGCTGCTTTGTTTCAAAGTGACCACAACTGCCAAGCTCTAAAGGCCTGTTCACACCAAGAACAAGACTATAAAGATAACAATAATTAAATTAGTGTCCACTCTAGCAGACTGTTGTGTTTATTCTAAGCACGCGCTGCAGGTTTGCTGTCTGACACTTTAAATGCTCAAGCTCTTAAAGCAGGGTGGATTCTGACTGGCTGTCAATGTTCTTATCGTTCATCAGCTGGAAAAAATACTTGAAAAAAATTGATAAATGTTTTTCTGTGCCATTATCTTTATAGTTGTATATGGACTCTGCTATTATTTTTCCGGTAACACTTTACAATAAGGTTCATTAGTTAATGCATTAACTAACATTAACTAACCATGAGCAATACATTTGTTACTGTATTTGTTCATCTTTGTTAACGTTAGTTAATAGAAATAGAGCTATTCATTGTTTGTTCATGTTAGTTCACAGAGCATGAACTAATGTTAACAAGATTTTAATAAAGTATTAGTAAATGTTGAAATTAATATGAACAAATATTAATAAATGCTGTATAAGTGTAGTTCATTATTAGTTCATGTTAACTAATGTAGTTAACTAATGTTAACTAACGAACCTTATTGTAAAGTGTTACCATTTTTCCTTTAGAACAATTTTTAGAACTACATATTTATCGGTATCATTATAGTTACCGTCCTTAGAGGATAACTATAATGATAGAAATGGACAAAAAACACCATAAGATTACTGCAAGTAGTCTATTCATTCATTTTTGGGTGAACTTTTTCACTAATTTAGCAAATGCTGATATATAAAGCAAACATAAGGAACTATACAAATATAAGTGATTAATTATAAGAAGCAAGATCATTAGCAATGCTGGAATACACATTTTGAAAAGATGAGCAGAAGAGTTCAAGCTAATACAGAAGTGTAAGTAGGAAACAGTAAAGCAGATTTTAAAGATAATACGAAAAGCCTTTGTATAAATGGTTATGAATTATGCATTCAGATGTTCATGGAAGAGCTGTGTCATCAAACAGTGATAAAAGATCCGCCTCTTCAGACAAAATTGTTGTTTAACAAATGTCATGGATTTGGCCCCTACATTATATCATATTAACAGAACTGTATCATATGTTACATGATAGTGTACCTCCACATAACAGAACTCTGCCTCAAGCTCGTTTTAATGAACCTGTTGATCTGTTAAGTGGTTCTCACCTGGTCTTGGTTGAGGGCTGCTGTCTGGTGGAATGCACTTTGACGGCTCCTCTGTGCGAAAGCCTGGGAGATGAATGGGAGGACAGATGAGGAGAGGGCACAGGGGACAGGCCAGTTGGTGACACCTCAGAGGCGGGAGAGGCTATAGCTATGCTTGAGGAGTGGGCTATAGATTTACGCGGGACCCGCTTGAGTAATCGGCTGACCCATTTCTGCTGCTCTTCTGTGGAGTTGGCCAGCAGCAGCAGCTCTTTCGCAGTGGACATATCATAGTTCACTGGAGAGAAAAAAAGGCCAAACAAAACAGGTTAGTTTCAAACCAAAGTACACAATGGGGATGTACAAAAGTCCATGTTTAAATAAATAAACAAACTTTCTACAAAATTAATAAGCAGCACAATTGTTTTCAACATTGACAATAATGAGAAATATTTTTGTGACACTGAAGACTGGAGTAATGATGCTGAATTTTTTTTGCCATTTTAGGAATAAATTACATTTATAACAAAATATATTAAAAAATAGTAAACAATTGTAGTGTATTTCAATGAAATTTTCAGTGAACATTACAGTTTTTACTGTATTTTTGATCAAATAAATGCAGCCTTGGTGAGCATAATAGACTTCTACTAAATCTTACTTTGAATAGGTTAGGGTTAGGATAAGAATAAAAAAAATAAGAATAAAATATTGAATAAATAGTATAAAAAATATTTTACAGCCATAATCTTTATCTATAATGCAGTTATAATATATTATACTGTGTGAATATATATATCATATAGCAGAGCAAAATATTAAATATTCTAATGTGTTTAAAAAGCTACAGTAATATAAATTTGAATTTGCAGTGCTTTGTGAGTGTGACCTCCTGACCTCTGCAAGGAGCAAGGACCTCTTCCTTGTGATCTATGTGGTCTTTATGGCATTTAACTCGGCAGCGCCTGCACTCCAGGGCTGGTGGGGGTTTGAAGACGTGCCACAGAGGCCTTGGACATGCTTCACAGCTAGAGGGGAAGTGGTAAAGCGTGAGCACGAACTCGTGACCTTTGTGTGGGATATAGGACGACCTTTCAGCTGCTAATAAGGGTTCCACAGCAAGCTCCTCTTTCTTGCTCTCCCCCTCGTTAGCATATAATACCTACAGACAGAACGGAAGATGAAAACTGAGGTTCATATCAAAGCATGCTAAAACATTTCCTGTAGGACAAATTAATCACGTTACCTGGAAGATGCGTGGGATTTCTCTGGGATCTGCACGGTACACGTCTGTCTGAGTGACAGGTCTCACATGGAAGAGTTTGCTAGAGGGGGAAATTAAAAATAAAGGCTTATGGTGTGCAAGAGAGCAGTTAATGTGTGTACTCAAAAATATTTAGGCCTAAATTTAATATTTATGTAATTGAATCACGTATAAAATTTCCATCCATTTGGATTACACAGTTTTAACATAAACAAATTTTTGTAGGCCAAAACCTGGAAACTTCGTCCTGAAGTCAATAGGATTTTTGCATGGGTTTTTGGTTAAATGCTTTAAATAAGGACCGAGTAGAACACAAGCTCAAGATATTTTCACGTTTTATTCTACAATTTGACATACACCAGTAATACTCTCTTGTGATTTTTTTTAAAGCCTTTACTTGTCTTGTAAAAGACAGTTGCTAACAAGTGGCTAAATGGGACAACAGAGATTGTCGGGATGTTAAACATCATCCCTCCAAACAGGTAAACTCATCTATGCACTAGTCCATTTTCACAGCCTTGTTGTGTTTATAATCGCGCACTTGCAAACTATCATAACTCGAACTTTCAGGGACAATGTTTTTAAACAAAGACTGAGTTGTCTGAAGCTTAGTGCTGGTGACGTTTAAGTCACGCAACTGTGGTGTAGTTCGTTTATGTAGCTTTTGACTTCTGCCGATTGTATTTATGCTTCAAAATTCATTAAAAAGTTGTGTTTATTTGACTATCACGCTGAACAAAACGTGCATATTTGTCAGTCATACATTATGTAACAGGCGAGATTTCTATTACTAATAAACTGAACCTGATTTAAATACACAATAACTAAGTTTATATATTTATCATTAAATCAATTCAATTACTTTCAATCTCAACTGAATATTGCTTGTTCCACAGCTAGCCATATTTTAACCATGTTCATACTTTTTAACTCAATTAATGTAATTGTTTTTAACAATTTTATGCTGATTCGTTTGAACAAATGCAGTTTGAAAATATGATTAAAATATCAATATATCAATTAAATATCATCAAATAGATGCAAATTGTTAATTATCCAAATATGACTTTTTTTTAGTGCAGATATCTTGCTCGTTTCATTGATGAGTGATAAATATGTTTCACATTAATTTTATTAGTTTATGTGTAAACTGTGTAATGCAAATGAATGGACATTTTATATGCAATTTAAATACATAAATCGTAAATTTAGGCCAAGATATTTTTGAATTGCGAGTAGCATTTTCCAAACTCACTCTATGTCCAGAATCATGAAGGGGCTGGCCTGCTCTCTCTCTTGCTCGGAGTCATAAAACAGGATCTTCTTGCTGCTGACCACCACATACTGCAATTTACACAGAGATACATGCAAAGCTGATCAGACAGGGTTTGTTGATGTGATGTGAGTGTGTACGTTTAAACCTTTACCTTCTTTTCCCATCCAAACCGTTTGGTGTTTTTGGTAGGCATTGAGAGCCATCCCTCAAGACTAGAATCTGTGGTTAAAACAACAGGACAGTATTTTATACATTACAGAACCACACAGGTTTGAATATGACAAGCAGAGCAAAATTTTCTTCAAGCGATTTCAGAGCCTTCAGAAACATCTTTCCCAGGTGCAGAATGTACTAGAAGTCTCTTGGAATAAAAAGGTTTTGCTTTCCGGAGTGTTAAAAGTGCAGTAAGTGATTTCTGAGAAATGCTGTTGAAAGTGGATCGGACCGAGCACCACAACACACTTATGATGGGGGAGGCAAGAGAGTGAGCTAGAGGGAGATTTGAAGAAAGACTTTAAAAAAAAGAGATGGCTGAGAGACATTACCAAAGAGAAAGGTTCAGAGGAATATCACTGGGTTATGATCAGGCATAAGCTTATTGGACCAGTGTTAATATTAGAAAAGCTTTCCAACGCTGGAGAGACCTAAGCGGGAAGACCTGAAAACAGATGCAGAGATTGCATTGTTTCTGCTCCATACCTGAGTAACATTGGTCTTACTGTGTTTCACAGAATCAAAATATGTTGTTGTAATTTTAGCTGTAGTAACAGGACAGTTTTGAGTCTCGTTGTCTGGAGCTGGTGTGCCACTGGCGACTAACAACAATTCTTGTATATTCTCTTGTATTACTGTATGTTACATTTTTGTTCGTTCTTTGTAGTTCGTTAGTCATCTTCGCTGTATTTTTCGCGAAGCATTATTTGCTTCAATTCAGCTATGATAGAGACATCCACTCTTGCATTGCGTGTTCATGCATTTTGGGGTTGGAGCAATGAAGGAAGCGGTGTATTTGTTTGGGTTGATTTTAGATATCAACAGTGTTTCTCAGAAAGACTGCACCTTTACTGGACTGTTTTAAAACACACAAGGTGAGTAGTGTGAAAGAAAATGTGGCTGTGGTTCAAAACATAGCGCAGTGGTTCCCAACCTTTGTTTTAAGCCGCATTTCCACCGCAGGAACTTTCCCTAGAAACTAGGTACTTTGGGGTGGTACTCGGTGTGTTTCGACCGCCGGAACCAGGGTCTAAATTAAGTTCCGGGTAAAAATGTCCCCCTCTGAAAAAGTACTACCACGCAAGCAGGGACTTTCTAAGTTCAGGAACATTCAGGGGTGGGACTTGGGCGCTGAACATGCTGATTGGTTGAGTTCATGCCGCATTTTGATTGGTTTCAACCACCATTTAAAAAAAATCTGTTGCAGTGGACTAATGCGGGGTCACTGGGCTAATTTGCCTAATCTTCACGGTACTTTAGACCGCGGTGGGAATGAAGAAAGCAACAGGTCTGGGGGAAAAAAGTTCCTGGGACAAATTGTTCTGGGTAATTTCGGTGGAAACGCGGCTTTACATACTCCAACAGCCCCATTAGGGCTCATCATCATCAAAACAGAACTGTTGTAGAGAGGATATATTCTGCTACGAGCGTCATCTACACAATTAACTCAACTTAAAGGGTTAGTTCGCCCATTTAAGACATGAAGTTGTATGGAATCCTTACCAGCACTATAGTGCATACACACTGACCCACTCTGTAGTCACCTCCCTGGTCAGAGTTCTGGCCGCTGGAAGTTTTTCAAGAAAGTACTCCCGGTTAGTTTCCGGGGCCTCAAAACTTTGCGTTTTTACGTGAAAAAATTATTTGCGTTTCAAAGCTTGATTAATTTAACACACAAAAAAAAAAAAAACAACACGCCGGTCAAAATTCATACCTCAGTTTTAATCGGCACTATTTTCTTTCCATTTCTATCAATCCGCGCTGCTGTCAACGTCAACAGTGCGCACGTTCCGATCAGCTGTTCCATAGTGTTTACACAATCGATTACGAAACGACGTAAAAAGTAGAAAATGAACGATGGTGCGAACTTGTACATTTCCAGGCTGTGACCACAAGAATGTGCCGGGATCACCGTTCAGATTCCATCGTTTTCCTGTTTCGGATATAGCCAGTGGTGTAGTCTACGTGATACGCAGGTATACGCCGTATACCCACTAGAAAATGTCAAGGATTTCCGTATGCCCACTAGGAAATGTCAAAGATCTCCGCATGCCCACTTTAAAAAGCGTGAGGATTCGTAACAACATCGTTTTGTGAAATAAATTTCTACGGCATCAGCCCCCCTAAATGTAGGCGACACAATTTCGTGTTCCCTTAAGTTCTGTTATAATAAGATTCAGCGCGCGAGCAGAGAGCACGTCAAAAACAGAGGACAGGGTGTGTGTGTGTGTGTGTTCGTGGTGTGTGTGTGTTCGTGTTCACCTGAGCCTCATTGGTCTGTCACTGCTCGTCAATGTCAGAATATTTGAGATGACAAATCAAATCAAAGTAGGCGGGCTTTATGTTCACAGACGCTGCTGAGCGCGAATTTTAGCAGAGCAACTCAACGCTTCAGTTCACGGGCAAGTGCGAGATAAGATGTAAATGTGGCTAAACTTAACATTTCATATTTTACATTTTTTAGGTCATCAATGTTAAACGAATGACAAAAAAAAAATAATCAGGCAAACTAATATAGTTTTGTGTAATTTCGCCATTTTTAACTGAAATAAATAGGCCTATGTAACGTGACTCATGTAATTTAATAGTTTACTGTCATTGCGAGGGGACAAGAAACATTAACAAAGCCGTTTTCATCATTTTAGCCACAAGAGTAATAATGAATGTGTACATATTGAGAATATAATAAAAATTGTAGCCTTTATTACATTAAAAAAAGCTCAGCCTTCGGAGGGGAAGATAATTTACCTCCCACTGACATGGTTTTAAAGCTATTTCTTATCCTTTTTTTTTTTGGTCTTCAAACGTCTTGAAATGCACATCAGAGAAATTAAAAAATTTGAAGCACCAACCTCAAATTTAGGACCTCTTTGATTATAAAGCCCTGTCTATGGCCCTGTTTTAGGCATAAGATCAATAATGAATGTGTAGCCTACATGTTTTGAATGCATTTAATAAACTTAATTACCTAGCTTTAGTAGCTTTCAGTGAATAAACGTGTCCAAGAAAAATTATTCATTGGCAAAATCAAACTATCAGTTGACCCTATGTTTACTTTCTTCAATGACAGACAAAAATGAAAAGCCTATATCAGTCAAAGCTCAGCTTTAGGACGGGAACTGGGGAAGAGACAGGGCAAGATAAAAACAAAGAGAAAAAGAGGGTGATGCTGATGAGGAGAGAGAAATAATCAGCTGCCCACTGACATGGTTTTAAAGCTGTTATCTAATTTTTTTGGCCTTCAAAACATCCTAAAATGCACATATGTAGATCAGAGAAATCAAAATTTTCTCAGGGAAACCCTGAACCCCCCTAACTAACCTACCTCACATTTGGGACAACTGTGATTATAAAACCCTGCCTTTGCATGTAATGAAACTGGTTAATAGTTAGCATTAGATCCTAAACTAAAGTGTCCTAAGTGATGATCAAAATCCTAGTGACGCCCCTGCTTCATGCAATCTGTCAAAATCAAAGTTTTGTATAACTTGAAGAAAATATAAATGAAATATATTACTATTGCACAGTAGAGTATACTTCAAGTAGGCCTAATAATAATAATAATAGTTTATTAAAACACACAGAAGCTCAAATGTCTTTAATTTACAACCCACAAAAATAAAAGTTTATAGAGATAAATAAAGTAACTCGAGGGAGGGAATTACGAAAGAAATTGCATAGTAAAATGTAATTTTTAAAATAATAATAATCAAATCTATTAAAACATAATTTTAAAGGAATATCACACAAGTTTTTAAAAATTTTCGAAAATGGGTGGTGGTGGGGGGGGGGGTTGGGGGGGCTGCTGGTATATCACAGTATACTGTATACAGTATACAGTATAAAAAACTAGACTACACCACTGGATATAGCTACGAGACAGCTTTGGCTGGTTGCCATCGGCTACTCTGCGGGAGCTAAAATATCCAGAATCAAGGATTATCGTGTGTGCAGTGCTCACTTCAGCGAAGACGATTACATCCCCAACCAAGGAGGAAAAAGAAAAAAAAATGATTTTAAAGAGTTTTGCTGTACCAGTACCACGGGTAAGCTCTATTTACTAACTTTATGATCCCATGTCTAAACTTGGGTCTACACATGTTGTCAGCGAGTCGCGCTATCAACAGCTGATCGGAAAGTGCGCACTGTTGACGTTGACAGCAGCGCGGATTGATAGAAATGGAAAGAAAATAGTGCCGATTAAAACTGAGGTATGAATTTTGACCGGCGTGTTTTTTTTTTGTGTGTGTTAAATTAATCAAGCTTTGAAACGCAAATAATTTTTTCACGTAAAAACGCACAGTTTTGAGGCCCCGGAAACTAACCGGGAGTACTTTCTTGAAAAACTTCCAGCGGCCAGAACTCTGACCAGGGAGGTGACTACAGAGTGGGTCAGTGTGTATGCACTATAGTGCTGGTAAGGATTCCATACAACTTCATGTCTTAAATGGGCGAACTAACCCTTTAATATCTAAACTATTTTTGGTAACACTATTTTACAGTGTTCTTGTTACATATGTTACATGTTCTTACTGTAGAAATAACAGTAAATTATGCTAACGCTAAACTAAACCCTTTTCTTAACCCCAACCTTATAGTAAGACCTATTATGCCCTTTTTCAAAGACTTAAATTTGTTTTGCGGGGTCAACTAGAATAAGTAATACTGTTTAATTGTTCAAAAATCACATTATTTTTCACACATTTTACAGCAAGCTCTTTTAATTTGCAGCCTACAAAGCAATTATAGGTTATAGGTTAAATAAAGCAAAAGAGAAATATTTCCTAGTACTTCTAAAACCCTGCTTGGGGTATGTGTATACCTGGTTGGAAATCACTGACCTAGTGAGCTGCCTACCAAGTCAGCATTTTTTGACATCATAGGCTCATTTGAACATTCACTACGCCCAAAAATGCTGTCTAAGCGTTTAGTATTCAAACTCCACACTGCATAAAAGTGAATGAGAGCAAGGGGCAGTATGCGTGCTAATTTGTTTCCATGCAGGGTCACCTGCAGTCTCTTGCTCAATAGGCTTCTCATATGTCAGGGCAGGCCTTTGCCTCCACTCGTCTTCCTCATCCTCCTCTTCCTCTGAGTCGGAGGGGAAGCGGCATGGCCGGGTATCAATACACACTGACTTGGAGCTCCGTTGGTACGTGAAGGACATAGACTCTGAGGTGTGTGAGTGTGTGATGCGCACTACACCGGCACCACGGTGAGTGGGAAGGAGTAAAAGAAGAATGAGGTAAAGAAGCAAAAGGATGCATAAATTAGAAGTGAAACGGAGTGAAAAGGAAAACAGGAAAAAGAAGAAAACCAAGTAGGAGTTATGTGTATTGATTATGTTATGTGTTCTAGGTTCAGTGGATATTTGTGGATCTGAAACCAGACCTGTGTTAATTTGTATGGGGACAACCTTAATAAGACATTCAATTAAATTTAAATGAAGTTAATTAATGAAATAAAGGAAAGAAAGGATATATATATATATATATATATGATATGATAGATAAGTTTGTTTTGAAGTAAATAAAGTTATTTAATTAAATTAAGTAACTTTACCTCTGTAAATTTGTATAGGAACAGCCTTAATAAAACATTCAAATAAGCTTAAATAAAGTTAATGAAAGAATGTATAAATAGATAAATAAATAAAATGAATGAATTTTTTTTTTTGTGATTGATTCGCCAAGTATTTTAAAGTTTGTTTAGAATGAAATAGTTAATTAATTAAATCAAGCGTAGTGTCAGTTCTGGCAGGTCATTTTAGTCAAGCTCGTATCATCTGACTCTCAGTTGATCCACGTCTACCTATAGGAATACAACGCCTATCATTGCATCCATATACACTTCCTTACTTTCAGTGTTATCAACAGCTATCGCTTTTCTCAAGAGCCCTCCTCCATCTCCAGCTCCTCTCGTCCAGTCACGATTTGGCATTCTGATTCCCCTTTGAATCAGACTAAATTCTTGAATTATGTTGTACATTAAAATATTGAATTAATTATATATCTGCAATACATTCATGTTGGTTCTGTTCTGTTTCCCCTAAGGGGGGTTATTGCTGCTCTTCCTGCTCTTATCTATGCTAGGCTGCATGGATGCGCAGTGAGTTCTTGCCCAGAACAGAACCATACCGAAATGAAAGGATGAATATATAAATGACAATTGATTTGCCGGGTGTTTTTAAATTTGTTTTGAAGTTACAGTGGGTGCTTCTAAAAAAAACAACAGTTTTGAGTCATTATATACTATAATTATACATTTATATTGTCTGGTTTGTAATAACAGAATATATTTTATGATTCTAAATGGATTACATGGTGACAAAAATTACTATTCAGGGCTTTACTACAAGCATTTGGGGCTTAAGCTCACCATAGCACCAATTATGGCACATGAATGATAATAAACACATTAGGCAGTCCTGTGCTTGATGGGACGTAACCTGGATAGTTACCTGGATAAGCATCTTCACCCTCCATGTCGTTTCCCGTGCTACTGATGCTGGTGGTGTCCAAAGAATGGACGCTCAGAGAAGTGATCTGACAGCGCAGACGCTCAATATCACTGTCTTTACTGTCCAGGGCCATCTGCATCTCCAGTCGGACCTGAGACTCCTCTGCTATCGTCTGCAAACAGAACAACACTTCTTCTGTGCTTTGTTTATTTAAGTATTGTACGTAGAACGCTGAATAGGTTTTCTAGTGGTTACGTTTCTTTTGCATTTAATGTCACTTACAGCCTGCATATCATTCATTTCTTTCTGGTATTTGAAGATGGTGTTGTTGAGTTTTTCTTTCTCGGTGCGGAGCTGCAACTGGAGCTGTCTGTTCTCCTTCTCCTTCCTGCGGATGTCACTGTTGTTACCTTGCTGTGGCCTGACATCAGTTTTCTTCATAACCTCTGCCAGCTTGTTTACAGCCTACAATACAGACATCTGATGCTATAATTTACCTGAGACATGCTAGTAACACCCATTTTAAACTATGAAAATAATGGAGTAACATGTATAGTTACAAACCCTTGATTCAAAACGCACCTGAATCTTGAGAGTTTTCTCAGACTGTATCTGCTTCTCTAGGGACAGTGTCAAAGATTTCATCTGTTTCTCTTCTTCTTTGACCGTCTCCAGCTCTGTGTATATACATTTATAAATGTTAAAGCACATATATTAACATATTAACATTATAACATTAATCCATTCATATTTTATATTAACTTCTGCAACATACTCACTTTGCAGTAGGTGTTTGAGCTTATTGTTGAGCTCCTCTTTCTCACTAGCCAGGTTGGCCACATCCGCAGTGAGTGTGCGGTTTGATTCCTCCAGCTTATATTATGTAGAAGATTAAATTAAAATGAATAAATGTTTATGTTGTGTGGACACACGCACACATTCACACACATATATATCCATTCTCATACTCTCTTGTATTCTCACCGAGCTGATGGTATTGTCCTTTTCGCAGAGTTCCTGCCGATGTCTGGCAATCATATCTTTGATCTCCAGCTCCTTCATGATCTTTTCTTTCTCCAGGTCTGAGTACTGCTCCTCAGCGATGGAGCGCGCCAACTGTTCAGAATCTGCCTTCGTAAGGCTCGCCTCTAGCTGCGTTGCTAGCGAGTCCCTATATAAACACACACAAAACAGTTTGTACTGAGCGAGAGTTCAGCATATTGTATAAATTATGTTAATTCATCCTTAACTAATTGCATTTATTTACCTTACTTTTCATCTAACCTTGCTCTAATTGATATGGTTTCACCTTTAAAAAAAGGATAAGCCCTTTGATATGTCCTGACATCCTTTTTTAAAAGCAAACACACACACACCTCTCTTCCAGCAGATCCGCTAGTCTCTGCTGAGCATCTTTGTAGAGTTTAGCCTTTTCATCATTCTCCTCTTTCAGCTCTCGAATCTGAGTTTTGTACAGTTTCTGGAATCAGAGAAAAATGTTTCATTTAAAAACAAATATAGACACACAGATACACAAACCAATCCAAATACATCCCTCCACATATTCACTGGCAAAACATGATAAAGCTGGCAGACGTACTGTGAAGTACTGCTCTGACTCCAACTGGTCCTTCAGCTCTTTCAACTGTATGTCAGCTTCTTCTCTCTCCCTGGTTGGACACAGAGAAAAGAGACCTTTTATAGCATGCTGATCCTCAGTGAATAATATTTGTGTGTACTATGAATTAAGCTTATTAGTGTATCGCTTTGTAAGTTCAGCAAACAGGCTAAAGGCCTGTTCAGACAAAGAACGATAACGATAAATATAACTACACTTATAATAATCATTCAAATTATATGAGAATAGAAAGTTCTAGTAAAAGAACTTGAGCAGCAGTTATGACATAACGGCAAAAACTAAAATAAAAAGAATGTTATTATATGATGTAGATGCTAATATATTTATTGTTATAGGTGTGAATGTGCATTAACATGCAACTCTATTGGAACTTTGCTATAGGGATAATGCACAATGATGGAGTATTCCACTATGTTCATTTAATATCAGAATTTTGCAGACAGACAGACAGACAGACAGACAGATAGACAGATAGACAGATAGATAGACAGATAGACAGATAGACAGATAGATAGACAGATAGATAGACAGATAGACAGATAGACAGATAGACAGATAGATAGATAGATAGATAGATAGATAGATAGATAGATAGATAGATAGATAGATAGATAGATAGATAGATAGATAGATAATCACTACTCACTAAACACTAGTATCAGCATTGAAAAACTGTGGATCACCAAGTCACTCACCTGCGCAGTTCCTGATTTAGTTTTTCCAGGCTGAGTTTGAGCTCCAGCAGATGATTGAGTTCTTGTTTGAGCTGTTTCTCCGAGGAGCGTAGGGTGCTGATCTCCTCCCTCTGCACTTTGAGATCATTCTGGCACAGAGTCTTCCTCTGAGTCTCCTGATGCACACGCACACTTAGCACCTCCACCTGACACACACACACACACACAGACTGTATTCAATCAAATACTTCCCATGAACTATGTGATGCATAAATTTCATTTTGTAAAATAAATGTATTGTGTTTAATACTTAAAAATATATATAAATATTTTTATGTAAAATTATGTAAAATAGTGCTGAAAATATGGACAAAAGACACTACTTTAACATCCCAGAGCAGTAAGTTTGATATAATTAAAATCATCAGGCAGACAGACAGCTACAGCCAAGCTAGAAAAACAGACAGACAGGTATACCTCCTCAGTGAGTTTTTCTTTGAGTGAGCGGAGCTCCTGAAGCTCGTGTTTGGCTTGTTTGTAATCACAGTCTAATCCTGAGTTTTCCTTCTCCAGCTGCATAAGTCTGTTTTCCAACTGTTGCTTCGCTGATCGTTCTTCCAGCACCTTATGTTCCATAACTGTCACAAAAACACACACAACATCACCAAACTCCTTGTACTTGTACTAAAGACTTCAGAAAGATTTACTCATCTAGAACAGAATGCAGAAAGGATATTTTCATTTTTACACAGAGACAGAGATCAGAAATGCAAGGCATGTCTAGAAGAATCAAGTAAATCTTGACGAGAAAGTTTCTAATGTCCAAGTCAAGCCTTATTTTGTATTTTGTTGTGAGTCCAAATTATGTCTGAAATACCTTTAGGGAAGTAGTACTAAGGTAACCAGAATTTGTTTTCCCTCAATCTAAACTGTGCTCCCCTAAACAACATTTTTAAAATTTGTAGTGAAAATCTGAACATATATTCACATTTTAAGAGTTTTTAAATTAGAGGCTACTGTTACCTTTCAGGGTCTCAGACTTGGCCTCCTCGATGGATTGGTTGATTTTGTTGTTGTCGGCCAATCTGGCTTTAGTGGCTTTATGCTCCGCCTCCTCCTGCTCCAGACTCTGTTGAACTGCTTTGAGTTTAAAGGAGTGATCGATTTCTTGCTTGTTCTTCTCCTGTGGGTAAAGGGACAACATTAATGGGGTTTCACAAAAATACACATAACCACACAAACATCATGTGCTGAAAATGTAAATCATTCGATCACTTGCAAAAACACACAAGCACCTTTTCCAGGGCAGTAAGATCCTCCTGTAACTGTCTTTTCTCTACTTCAGCCTTTGATAGAGAACTCTTTATGTGTTTTAACTCGTCCTCCAGTCCGGAGACATGACCTGAGAATGAAAGAAAGATAGAAATGCATATAAAAAACAGAAGACCGAAGTTAAAGTCAAAGGCCAGGAATTCAGGTTAACATTAATGTTAAACCTGAAACCATAAAACCATAAATGGGCGTTTTTTTCAACTATGGACACTTTTGGGCCTGAGTGTGGACCTTTAGAAAATAAAATCTCTTACAACACACTTTACACTCTGACTAGTTTATTTACTTTATTAAACTAAAAATGTCCATCTCAGTGTTTGTTTGCGGAAATGATGGTGATGGGAATGATATTTTAAACATTATCAGAATAAAAATGGATAAAATTAATTAAATATTTTGACAATAATACTAATATTATTATTTTTTAAATGAATACTTCAACAAAATTGCATATTGATCAGAAATGACTCTGATCAATATGTCTGATCAAACTTAGAACTAATTTTGCATTGTTTTCTTCCCATATCAAATCTCATATTTTACATCGAACATAATCTAAACTAATTTTTGATAAAACTTGTGGCAAAATCATTGGCCATGGTGGAAAAGACTGTGGGACAGTCAGAATTTGAGTAAAAACAAAAACAGATATTAATTATTTTCACACAACACAGTGTGTGGTTCATGATTTGTTTATTTCACAATTAGTTTAGATAGATATATGATTACAGTATATTTTATAATTAATTTTCATATTTTAAGATTAAACTCTTGGTCTGGGTTAAAAATCAATGAAATCTAAACGCAAAAGGCATCGGAAAAGTAGCAAAAATGAATAAAGGCATGGTCAAAAGTTTTAAAGTGACCTTCCTTACTTGAAATCTGTTTATTTAAACCACGTAACAATCTACCTGGACATTAAAGAGCCTGCAGAAACAAATCCTTTAAATGTAATAGACAGAATTGAAAATATGACTGAAAATAAGAGATATTTCTTGTTTGCCCAATTTTCCCTGTCTAGCGACATAATATCAGCTACCTGCCTCTGACCTTAAAATAACGCACTACTGATGTTTACATTCGCTGCGAGCAGCTCCACCCCAACACAACAACACTGCCCAGCAGACAAGAGCCCAGTGTGTCTTTCAGCAAGAGCTGACCACTACATGCTCAAACATAAAATCAGCTTTCACTCGCTCACATAGACCGGCACACAAGTGTGATCCCTAGAATGTAACGCAATCTCCTTCTAGGAAGCTCAGTAGATGTTGATTCACAGAAAAAACAAACACAAACTGGCACAGACAAACATGCACCCACCCTGTAGTTCATTGATGGTCTCTGAGCCAAGGCTTCTCTCTCGCTTCTCCTCCTGCAGTGAGGTTTGCAGACTCAGTTTCTCCTGTTCCAGACCCAGCCTGCCGCTCTCCAGCTGGGCCAGACGCTCCTGGAGCTCCCTGAGAGAGACCTCCAGCAGCTGGGACTGTCTCAACACCTCGCCCTGGGCCTTCTTCAGCCTCGCAGACTCCTCCACCTCAGCCTGAAGCTTAGCATTCACCTCCTCCAACTAAGGACAAATTCATTTACTATTAGAATCCCTTTTATTCCATAATACTGACCATCTATATATCCTTAAAACAAAATCTAATTTACACTACTGTTCAAAAGTTTAGGGGATTTTGAAAGAAATCTCATGCTCAATAAGGCTGAATTTATTTGATCAATTAAAAACAGTAATATTGCGAAATATTATTATAATTTAAAGAGATCATTTCTATTTTATATATATTTTACAGGTAATTTATTCCGGTGATGGCAAAGCTGAATTTTCAGTAGCCATTACTCCAGTCTTCAGCGTCACATGATCCTTCAGAAAACATTATAATATGCTAATCTGGTGCTCAAAAAACAGTTCTGCTGAATATTTTTGTGGAAACTGTGATACATGTTTTTTTACCAGGATTCTTTGATGCAAGTTCAAAAGAACAACATTAATCCAACATATAAATCTTTTTTAACATTGTAAATGTCTTTACTATCACTTTTGCTATAATATCTTACTGACCCCAAACTTTTGTTTATAAGAAGCTAAACTGATATGTATAAGGCTTCAGAAATGTATAAGAAAGAATATAAGCACTATTATTTTTGAATATACAATTATTTGAATATAACAGTATTTTGTTCCATTAGAAATTCATTTATTTTAAGAACAAACCTCAAAACATTTATTTATTTTATTTTTAAAAAGGTTATTTTTCATATATTCAAATATTTTAGCTGGGATAGGATACATTATTTTAACATTGGCAAATTACGTTAGCATCAAGCACAAACCTCAGTAGGTTTACTATTTTATTCTTCTTATAGCCATTTTTTGCTGTTTTCTTAATGTTTAAAAAAATTGTAAAATGTCCCTGCCTCTGGCTATTTGTTAAATAGTAGTTATTGTTCTGAGGATAAAGGTTTGGTTAAGTTTTGCTGAGGGACCAACCTGTCTCTCCAGGTGAATGTTCTTCTCAGCGGAGAGATGAGAGTTCTGGTTCTTCTTCTTCAGTTCGGCTAGCTGATCTCTCAGGCTGACCACTGCAGGAGAGAGAAATGCCAAATATGTTAGCATCATAACATCAGCAAAGCAGAACTAATAGTTTCTAGATTGGATAATATCAGAGATTAGTACAGAGCAAATTGTATAGAAACTTTGGACCAGTGCTTAAGGGAATCAAGAATGAGCGTCAATATTAAACATGCAAAAGCGGCAGAAAAGCTGAAGCAGCATATTCAGTAATGTTGTAGGTTAAGACGGTTAAAGATGGACCAGTTAAAAAGTATGTATGGTCATGAATTTTTTGTAGATTGATTCAGTATTATTGCATCGTTGAATAGATTTTTTCCCACTCCTAGTAAATACTCAGTGTAGTCACTGTTCAAATGAATCAGCATTCATTGTCAATGTTGAGGGTTAATGGAGTGTGTTTCTGCCTGCTGTTCTCACCCTCATTCTCAAGAAGACGCTTTCTGTCTGTCTCTTGGCCAGCCTTTCTTATGCTTTCAGAACGCTGGTGCTTCAGTAAAGCTTTCTCTCTCTCCAGTGCCCTCAGAGAGTCTTCTACAATTTGTCTCGCATTCACCTACAACAAGAAACAAACAGTTAGAGGAACTTGTAGAAAGTTGCATATTGTTCTGAATGGTTTCGAAAACAAGTGCCTTTGTTGGTAGAATGCAATTTAAAGATGTGTCTTACTTCTTCTTCAAGCTCTTTGGACAACTTCTCCAGCCGCTGATTTGCCGTACTGTTGAGATACAACATAGTTTACATCTGTTGTAAGTGAAGATAGAGAATGTTTTGATTTTTCCATATGTGACAGAAATCTGGATCTCAAAGGAATTTAAACATGCATTATTCACTATACAACATTATATATATATATTTATATACACACACACACTCTATGTATACATGTGTGTATATATATATACATGTATAGTATACTCTGTGTGTGTGTGTGTGTGTGTGTGTATTATATATATATATATATATATATATATATATATATATATATATATATATATATATATATATATAGAGAGAGAGAGAGAGAGAGAGAAAATTCTAATTCACACTTAAATTGTTATGCTGATAATATTCTTTTAAAAAAGTTATTTATAAAGTATTACATTTTTTTTTAAATGCAAAAAATATGTATTTCAACATTTTACATTTACACATTATGTTTAAAAGTATTTGTACCGGCATTTATTTTCCAGTTCCTCCTTTGCTTGCATCTCATGTTTGACTTTATCCTCTAACTTTTTCAACCTCTTCTGCAGGTCACTGGACTAGGGACATGCAAAAAACACATTTGAAGAATCAACAAACAACTGATGCAAGGTTGTTTTTTTCAATTCTATTAAAAGCAGCACTTATCTAAAGAATGTGGAGAAACACTCCAATTATGTTGAGTAAAGGCACGAGACAAAATGGTTGTGGTAAATTCTGCTGCAGAATAAGTCGCATGAGCTTTTTTAGTAATTCAAGTGCTAAATTTGTAATCAGTAAGGCTCAAGTATCCCTTTGTCAACATAAAACAAAAAGATTATAGTGGCTATCATTTAAAATAAATCATTAATATAATAATATTATGTCAAAGAAAAATAAAAAATATATATATGCACCTCTGCATGGTTTAAACCATGATCCTCAATGAGACTATTAGCACTTGAGTCCTCATCTGAACACTTATTTTTTTGGGTTAACAACCTGAAAGAAAGAGAAAGAGAGAGAGAGAGTTAGTTAGTGTTATGGAAAATGTTCCACTCATCACCAGCTAGCGTCGTCCTTGTTTACTCTGCAGCAACAAAATCAATTCAAGATGAAAAAGACTAAGTCAGAAGAATAAGAAAGAGAGAGGAAATGAAAGAAAGAAAATCTTAAAAGCAACTTTTCAGTCTCCTCAGCTTTGCCAGCGGCCCATGTGGCTTCACTCAGCCACACTGGAGAAAGTGAGAGAACCAGGGAGGAAACAGTGAAAGGATAAGGGAAACAGGAGGGAATTGTGATGGAACAAATGCATCACTCATTCACGGCTACCATAACCATGCAAAAATACTGTACATCCTGTCTCTATCAATCCATAACAGGAGCTCATTTTACAGCTTTTTAGTGTTCATCTGTGAGTGAGCGAGAACAAGATACCTGTGTAAAAGTCAAACAGCGCTAGTGTTTAAAATGTGGGATTTAAACTTTTTCTGTCACCGATTTCATAATTTTTGTCATTTATTTATCTCTTTTTACAGTACATGTTCATTTTTTTAAATTCAGATTTTTTAAATGGAAAACATCTTTTCACAGTCACTGAAACTCTTTTTTTTTATTATATTCAAACCTGGCATACTCAGAATTTTTTATGCTGAATATATTACTTTCTAGTTATGCTTAGCTCAAAAATAATTCACAAGCTAGAAACTGTTCTTTGTAAGAGCAAATCTCTAAAATCTTTATCCAGTAATCAGGAACAGCAGGAAAAGTCATGGAAAATCATTGGCCAAAAAGAGTGGGAACCCTTTTGGGACTCTTTGAATCCTTTTTCCACAAGCATTAGGTATTTTACATGACTATAGTATGCAACAAACAAATTATGTAATATATATATATATTTAAAGAATCCATCAGAATCCATCTTGTCACAAACAAACACAAAATGCACACATTTTCACACTTACTGGTCCTCCCTGAAATAGGTGAAGCCCACAAACGGTAGCTGATTTCCTGCAAAGGCACGGGGAGGGGGGAAGGTCTCGGTTCCTCCAGGATTATCCTTTATATCATCATCAAAGTTACTGGTGTCAATATCGCTCCTCAGCTCCGGCACCACTGGAGCCATGGCTGAGAGACAGAGAGAGACAGGGGGGAGGGGGGGTTGGAGTGTGTGAGAGAATATTGTAAAAGATTTGAGCAAAAATAGTGTCTCCTGTTTGAGTTTGAGTGTATGTGTGTGTGAGCGAGTGAGTGAGTCACACAGTGAAAGGCTCAGTATGTGTAGCACACAAAGCAGACACTGTACTGAAGGGAGGAGTGGCACGTATGATTTGCCAAGCTGGCCGGTGCTCACTCACTACATACTGTGCATACACACGCTCACTTACACATCCAAAACACTCCCTGGTTCTGGAACTAACACACCAAGCACGCTGAGAGAACATGTGTCAAACATCTAGTGGGGATGAGGCTGAATGAACTACTGTAATTCCATTGTAGTACAGAGTAGCCTTTCTCTGTACCACAATGGAAACACTCATATTTTCTCAATTTACTTTACAACCACTTTAGACAACTTATCAGAGATGTAGTAAAGAAGAAGATAAAAAAAAGCATGTCAGAATGTGCCTTCTTTGAATGGGAAGAAAAACAGTCTTGGAGTGAAAATATAATTTTTTTTTTTTATTCTGAAAAGCAAGAAAAGTATATGTTGCCATATGGCAACACCGCACCATGCTGATAAATGGATGCAGTTTCTCAGATTCCCAGAATGCTCCTTGCATTAATAACAGACTACTGTGTAGGCAGAGAGTAAGCTAGATATAAAGGAAATGTGTGCATTTGGGCATCACAGGAGCAAGGGACAGAGAGAAGAGGAAAAAACGAGTTTAACTCTGTGGCTTTGAGGCTCTTCTCTCATTAGTAACTGTGTACGGGCCACATGTTGGGTTCCACCCTTACTAAAACCAACCCAATACCTCTTTAACTCTGTCCCGAGCACCATACGAACCCCCCCCCCCCCCCCCCGCCCCCCTTGAATTATAGTCTAATTACATTTACTTCTGATGTAATTATAAATACTGTATAGACTATAAAACAATTGTAGATAAAACAATAGTGGATATAACATAAAAAATTAACATCTAATGTTGTAGTTGATTTAGCTTTCTCCCTTTAAATACTTTGGTCAGTTCAAGAATAATTAATGCAATGCAGGCTTTAGTAATTAGTAATCTAATTACACGGTTGTAGAAGTAATTAGTAGCTAGTAATTAATTACTTTTTTTTAAATAACTCAACACTGGTATGCATGACTGAAATTACTTTCCTTGAGGTGAATGTTTACATGTGTGTGGAGAAAAATAAAAAGGAGGAATTTCAGGAAATTAAAAAAAACCTCAAACTCACATATCTATAATTTGAACAGATACTGTATGATTGACTCAGTTCAAAACTCCTCACTCACAAATGAAATAACCAATCCAAGACTTGGGTATATTCTAGATTTCTTTGATTTTTATCAGCCAGCACATGCATAATGTTATAGTAAGTAAATAACACTGACTCAGTCATAAATAGTTTTTAGTTGTAATTTTAATGAATAAATGTGACTTTCAAGTTATGATCACAGATCAGCCACACTCACGCTCAGAGGCTTACTGTCTCGTATGGTGTCGAAGGTCCACTGATCGTTCTTGAAGAAGGGGTGACATTTTATTTCATCCACTCCAGTCCGGCCAAGCCTCACCTCCCTGAACATATCAAAACACTGGTCAGCAAACCAAACAGAGAACCACAACCACACTCACTAATCCGCTAAGTGATGTGTGTGTGTGTGTGTGAGACTGGAACATCCAACAGCGACTGGCTGATGGGAAATGGCAGAGCATGGATGAGATGAGGAATGAAAGCGACACAAACTGCAACATCCAAAAATAAGGAACAGTCATTCCCCTCCCTTTCCTTGCATCTGGATTCAAAGGGGTGCAGCAGTTTGGACTGCCACGTGTGGGACATTCCTGCAGCCCAGAATGCAAAGGGAGGGGTGTGTGTTGTGCTTTACATGAACACACGGAGAAGAAATCATAAAGTCCCTCTTTGGATATTTGATCAGGAATACTCATATGTGTGCGCATGTGAGAGGGAGGGGAAAGAGAGAGGAAAATTGGAGTTATAGGAAAACAGTTTGAAGTTGTCAGGCTGAAAGAGTGACCAGGTATAAAGATGAAGACATGAAGTTGATGTTTTACCAGTGATTGGCTCTTAAATGCACAACATGAAAAGGTAGACCGTTATATTATCTTTAAAAAAAAGTCAAGACTTGAGTTGATGTTATTTTATATAGTATATATATATATATATATATATATATATATATATATATATATATATATATATATATATATATATAAAAGTTTGTTTTTTGTAAGATTCTTTTTTAGATTTATCTTATGCTCTTATATATATCTTTTAAAATGTCATTTATTCCTGTGATGGCAGAGCTGAGTTCTCAGCATCTTTACTCCAGTGTCACACGATCCTTCAGAAATCATTTGAATATGCTGATTTGCTGCTCAAGAAACATTTCTTATTATTATCAATGTTGAAAACAGTTATGCTGCTTAATATTTTTGTGGAAACTGTGATACATTTACTCCCTCAGGATACTTTGATGAATAAAAAGTTCAAAAGAAAATTTATTTGAAATAAAAATCTTTAGCAAAATTATAAATGTCTTTGTTGTCACTTTTAAGGTGTCCTTGCTGAGTATTAATTTCTTCAACGACAAAAAAGACTTACCCCACGGTAAGATTTCATATGACAATAAAAATTGTATTTACTTAATTACAGAGCATCATGGTTAAGTCATTATTTTCCATTTTAAGCACAGCCCTATTTTAAATTGAATACAAAGTTTTTATTCATATTACTGATGTTCACAATGTATTTATCATTATCAAAATCCACTATCAGCCAAGCTCTAGAAATGAATTAATATTTTTCCATGCTTATTTTGACATTACAGCTAATGATAATAAGGGACTAATGTTTAATAAATAATGTGACTCCATCCAAACTTTATCTCTCACCTGTCAGTCAGAAAGGCACAGATGAGGTCCTTGGCTTCCTTTGACAATTCCATATCATCTGGGAAAGTTAAGCGGTTTTTATGATCCATGATCTTTCCATAGGTTCCCACTAGGGACTCAGCATAAAATGGTGTGTCACCTGCTCAAATCAACAAAAAAATGAATATGTAGGATGGTAAGAATATTGAGATGAGATTACAAGAGACAGGAAGATACAGATGAAGTTAGTGCTACTCACCCACTAGCAGCTCATAAATGAAAATGCCAACAGACCACCAGTCACACTCGCAGCCATAGTAACCCGTCCCTCCTTGTGACATCAAAACCTCTGGTGAAATGTAATCAGGAGTCCCGACAGCAGTGTCACAGCGGACCATACCAGTCTAAACACACATACAGATACATATATAATAATTACATTATATAGATTGGTTAAGATAAAGTTTCTGTGTTGTCTGTGCATATGAAGCTGAAATATAAGTATTTTAACACTAAAAAAAAAAATACATTTCCACTTTAAAACCACCTTTTAAACAGTGCTGGAAAGATTGCTTACAAATCGTATTCTGTTACTAAAATCAAATGACAGAATCGCTTACATTACACCTTTTAGGTAATATAATCTGCCTACTTTTGGATTACTTTTGACCAAAGTTGTTTTTCACATCGATTTGAATATGATATCTTGTATCATAATAATATAAAAATACAGAAAGAAAGAAAATATATATTTTTTTTGTAATCAACAATGAGTGCATTAAATATTTCACCAGAGATTCCCAAACAATAATTAAAATGTTGTCCATTTAGGACATGTCATTTGTGTAATAAAGACATTTTAATTAAGGAGTGCCTCAGTCATCAGAGAATTCTTTCTCTACACTGTCTCTTTAATAATTAAAATGTGTTTGTCGGAAGTTGATTGCATATGCAGTGTTGCAAAGTTGAGAAAACACGCCATATAAGTGAATATTATCTGAAAATCCAGTAGTCAAATGCTGTGGCCTCACAAATGACCATGTAATTAAAGCCACGCAACTAGTGACTCGTATGTGTGTGCAATTCCCTAAAAGTGGAAACTTCCCAAACATATATATGCAATAGGCTTTTTAGAAAGATGAAAAATAAAAACGAAGGAGAATCAATAAATTACAAAAAGGTTTTGAGATTCGTGAATCATGTAATCAATAAAAAAGTAACTGTAGTCTGATTATTAGTATTTTCAAATGTAATATAATCTAATTACAAGCATTTCATTTTTGGAATCTGATTAAAAAATCCATATTACATAAATAGTTACTCCCCAGCACTGCTAGTCTACTGGCAATGTTATCATAATTCAGGCTGCACTATATGATCTCTCCACAAGATGGCAGCACTGACATAATTCTAACAGCATGGGGGATTTCTGTAGCCTGGTTAAAACCAGACCCTTCTCAGTCATAGTTAGGGTTAGGGTCTGGGGAAGGTTCATTCACAGCTCATTTCCAAAGGGGCGTCACCAACGGACGTCGCTCAAATGCCTCTGTAAGCAACTGGATAGACCTTAAAACCAATCAGATCGATCGTCATCTTGTAAAGCCCGCCTCAAAGTTTGTGATTGGTGCCTCGAATTGGGAAAGATTGGAAATGAACTTGAATGGGCTCTTCGCCAGACTAACTTGCAGTCCAAATCTAAATTTGCCGGAAGTTCGTCTGGGTTTTCCCAGGCTAGGATTTCTGCAGAGTAAATTCAACATCGTTTTAAACAGGTTTCCTGAACAGCTTTGTCTTAAAATTGTCAATGCACAATACAATCCTGCATACTACACAATTTGAAACGTATACCCTCTCTTTCTCTCTCCTGCACACTCAATTACATAAACACACATCAGATACACTTATCACAAGCCAGGACACACCGAGTCCATCTTCATGCATGTTCCAAAGTCAGCGAGTTTAAGGTGTCCGTTACGGTCCAGCAGCATGTTGTCTGGTTTAATGTCTCTGTGGATAAAGCCCAGAGAATGAATAGCGTCTAGTGCCAGCACCACTTCTGCTGTGTAGAACCGAGCCCACTCCTCGGGGATTTCATAGTTACTGGTCAGAGTCACCAGGTCTCCACCGGGCATGAACTCCATCACCAAATAGAGGTACTTCTCATCTTGGAACGCACAGCACAGCTATGTGGACAGAAAGAGTGAGGTGTCATAATACCAACATTTTAAAAGTTGGTACCAATTGTGAAATATATACGACAGCGATATTAAATAGCAACTAATAAGCTACTGAACACAGTCCTTTATTTAATAATAATTGTGTTAATAATAATATAATAAGTAATCACAATTGGGAAAAATATATTTTAATATTAATATTAACTACATTTAAATAAATATTTAAATGTATGATCAAATAAATATTTAAATGTATGATCAAATAAATATTTAAATGTATACATGATCCAATAAATATTATAAATATAAAATTAAATAAAAAGAGGGACATGTAGTCTTCAAGTATCAATTCTTGATAAACAGTCCATAATAAAGAACACATTTTGTTTATTAATATTATCAGCATATTAACATAACAGCAGCTATTCTATAAGGCTTCAAGGTCTAATGAACAGATCTTACATTTATCTTTCTTCGTTTCTTACGTTTCTCTTGCCTATTTATATTAGGACATAACTGACCATCTTTATAGGACTACAACATACACAGGTGCGTCCTGTGAGGGTCAAGCATTCAACAACAGCCACCTGTCAGTCACTTGCTTTGCTTTTTGCAGTTTATTATGAACTTAGCTTTGAAGTGCTGGTAATTTTGACATCCCTAGAGGTGATTATTTACTTTAATATTTCAGTGTTCTTATATGCACTCATGGTATGCACTATTGTTTTTCAGTTTGTTGAGTTTTCAGTTAAAACAACCTAACCATCCATCCTCAATTACACAATACAAAAAATGTGCCCACCATGCATATATATAAATCCCACCTGAACTATCCAAGGACTCTTGGAGAATGCCATGATGTCACGCTCCTCCCAGAAGAAGGCGGAGTCAGAGCGCTTGACCATCTCAAACTTGCTGAGCTGCTTCATGGCATACACTTGTTGAGAAGCCTTGTGTCGTACCTACAGGCACACATGATCATTATCAACATAAACATTTATATAAACCCTTGAAGCAACGTGCATTCTGCAATATGCTGTTTAACACATATTTTAAAAGTCTTTTATGTATCTCACTGTGATGTGTAACTGAACACTTAATTTTTTTACAATGCATGCATAAGCAACACATAATGCTCTATCATTGATAAATATTTAAAAAGACTGACATCTACATTTTTCACTGACAAGTGTGAAACTATCAGCTTCCTAAAAGAATAAAATATTTTGTGCCTATGCCAAGGACACAAAAGCATGCATGCTCTGTGTTGTTGTAGGTAAGTAGGATCAGGCAGAACATGTGCGTACAAGCCTCACAGGCATTAACATACACACACAGACAAAAGGCTATGCCTGAGAACAAACAGCAGATAACAGGGGCAGACCCTCACATAAACACACACCCACACAACTTTCTGAAACACACTCACTAACCAGCTGCACTGCACCAAACGCTCCACGACCAATCAGTTTGACTCTTTCAAAATCATCCAGCTTCACCTGTAGTTCCCTAAGGCAGCACACAGCCTTTTCATCTAGAGATATTAGACAACACATATTACATGAATGATGTTTCTCATTTAATTATAAAAAAACATTATACCAGGGTCAAAAAAAATGTATTCCCCAATTATTTAATTAAAATGTTTTCATTTATCAATTAAATTTAAATAAAAAAATGTATTTGATTAAAATAATTATTTCAAAACATTCCTGATAGTTTTATCATAATATAATTTTATAATATACTTTTAGGCATTAAGAAAACAATTTCTCTCAAACTAATTTCCAGGGGTCAAATGATGTCCCTTAATAAAATTGTAGTGTCTGATTCTGCTTGACTAGTGAATTTAATAGATTGTTTTTTAATGGTAGAAAGCACAGTGGCAGAAAGGCTGATAAAAGTTGATATATTATTCTACTTGTATATATATACTATACATACTAATATATGCTATTTTATATACTGTACATATACATAAATGTATATATATACACTGTAATAATGATGCATATTGCTTTCTGAAATTAAGTGAACTAAAAAACAAATAAAGAACTAATTTTATACAATATTTACTCAATAACTAAATGCAAATGAAAGGCATCTATTACATGTTGACCAGACTATCAGTAGCATTTGGATATGTATTGACATATCCATGTATTGCTATACCAATATATATAGATACACAGGCTGATCTATAAAAAATATGCCAGAAAAAATATTAAGCAATAAGTTATTTTTATTTTTTTATATAAAAATAAATTCATAATTAAAGAGACTTACATCTGTTTAAGAAGGCATCTATGTTTTTGTTCTTTCTCAGTGCGGGATGGTTCAGATCAAGGGCCAGGGCAGTTACTGAATCCTGCAGAAGACAAGAGGAAAGAGAAATAAAAAATAAATAAAAAAACACACACTTAAGATATATAGTTCTTATTTAACTCAAATACACACCAATTTCTGTTGCTACTATGGGCTTTCCTCTTTATTCACAGAGCTAAAAATACACTCTTCAGAGGGAGTTAATTACTCTCCTTTAATCCCTATACTAAGCTCACTTTGACAGACAGTACTTGTTGTGTCATTTATCTTTGGATAGAAGTTTTAGTCCTGTATAGCCATCTTTACAGTTAGAATTAAGTAACTATTTTCTTGTAAATTACTTTAGATGAATGATGTGAATGATATATGATCCTGGAAATGACCTTACATACCCCTCCAAACACACAAAATGACACTGCACAGCTAAAAATACAAAGACAAACACAAACCATCATCCCCCAAACATTCCCCACCCAAACACTTCCATTTGCTCGAGCCAACATCATAAAGTAGTTGGCCCAACATAAAAGGTTAATAATGGTGCATTGCTGCAGCTGGAAAAAGAAAAACAGCTAATCCAGGGCTCAACAGAGAGAATAGGGGCTAATGTGAGAGAGTTTCAGGCCAGTCGACGGGACTGCGTTATATCACTGCATCTTACATTCGTTCACCATGTACATACACAAGCTTGCAAAGTCTGATGTCAGTAAGACTTTATTTTTTTAAAGAAATTAATACTTTTATTTAACTAGGATACATTAAATTGATCAAAAGTGAGAGTAAAGACATTTATTATTTAATTTCATATAATTCAATATTTATATTATCTATTAATTATTCATTCATTATTATTGCTGCCTCGGTAAGCGCAAGAGACTTTTTTCAAAAGCATTAAACAATCGTACCGCCCCCAAACCTTTGAACGGTAGTGTACGTTATATACCTTGAAAACATTATTACATTAATTATGTATTACATGAATTCTGCTTCCTTATCAAAAATCAGCACACTCTCATACAAACCAAAAACACAGACACGCACTATTAACAATGACAGAATCCTGTTTTCCCTGTACCAGGAGTCAGTCCACAATACAGTGTTCAAAAGTGCAAACACACACTCAAAGGAAGCTGGAGCCAGCTATCTCTCTTCTCAATTGAAGGATGTGACCTCAGCTTCCTGTATGACATTTCCCCTGGTAGCAACACAGCAGGACAATGAGTCTGTATCCACTTTAGATCATTAGTCATTATAAAAAAAGTGCTCATAGTTCAGTTGCATCACAAATATTACGATGAAACTAGAACACATAGTGTTAAATGACTTTAGCGACTTCAGCATCAGAATGAGTAAGTGATGTTGACATCATCAACTAAAATGGAGCTGCTTTGTCTGACAACCATGACTTGGAAAGGCATAGGATGGAAATAGGACATAATAAGCAGATGAGGTGGTGACGGGATGCATTGAAGTAAACGTGCTGTAGAACGAACCAGCTGGGATTTAGTTAGGTCTTTCCCTGGGCCTCCCATAGCCAGAGTTATGATGTATGACACACAATCACCCAATACCTCCAGTGCTTGTTCATAGCTATCATTTCACCATCACTGGAACAGTTAAGCACAGAACGCTACCTAACCAGAGATTTAAAAGGGTTTGTGTGTGTATAAAAAAGTATGCATGTGTGAGTGCCAAGTTTATTTTCATTAATAATTTGGATTAGTTTGCACTCACACAGGCTGATACAGTAAGTTGTCTTGAACTCATACTGACACCTAGTGGTGTGGAGTGGACGCAGCATTAGTCAACAAAAGGTTTTAGGTACTGATGGCATTGAACAAATGTGCTTCAGTGAGATGAAGTGTCCAATAACAGGGGACAAAGACAGCTTGTAATAAATGCATGGTAAGATTTTGATAGTGCTGCACTGTAAAGAATCGTCTAGTGAAAGCAGGGCGTGCCAACTTTCAGTCTTGCTCAAAAATGCAGTGCTTGTCTGGAATGAGGGTTTTCTTCTGCAGAGGAGAATGATGGGTAATAAGGTGAGATAATTCACTCTTTGAAGGGAATTGACAATAGGAGCACACATTCTAATCATTCTCACCCTGTAAAGCTTGCTCGACAAGTCCTCATATTTCACCCCCTAACCCAGTCATTCATTACACTTGCATGGTGTCTTCACACTTCGTAAAGTTTCTTCCTGCTTTCTAATGACCTGTGTATAATTGAAAACAAGTGAAGCCTGATACTTTAGCTGCTGTATTTGGAGAAAATATTATAAGCCAAAGACAGCAACATTACTGTGGGTGTGTTGATAACACTGATCAGAGATAAGACACAGGAACATTACCACAATCCTCTGGGACAAACATTCACTCATTTGTTGTGCACTTTTGTTTTGCGTTGTACAACTTATAAGTGTATGAAGAGCTTTCCGGTCTCTTCAATATATTGCCGGGTGGTATAGGTATTATAGAGTATAATGTTAACATTGTTTTGTAATATTTTGTAATAAAAAACAAAATACAAGTAAACTTTTATAAACATTATTTGCAATAGCCAATGTGGCCCACAAATGTAATTTTAATACCAACAATTTAATATTTGGTGTTTCCATGTGGTTGTATTAATCTGTTTGTATGTTATGTATAGACCTGATTCCAACAATCTGCTACCCCCTCATTTTGTGACAGCAGAATCACATGATTCAGATATCTCTAAATTTAGATATCTCTCTTGATTCACATGTGCACTAATTAAGCTTGATGTTCTAGATAAGTCTTTATTCTAAAATTAAGATTCTGCTCCACAGCTCTTTTAAAAATTCCTGTAAACATGTAATCATCATATTTTGAACAAACATGCAATTGCATTATGGAAATACTGGAGATACAAGGTCTTGCTATTACTGTACATTTCAGTCATTTTGGATTGAATTGAATCAACTCATTTTGATGGACAAAAATGTCATGAGAAAAATGTAGGCCAAGATGTTTCTTATAATGTTTGTAACATTCTAATAAAAAATAAAATAAAATAAACTTTCCTTCTCACAGCAAAGGTGTTTTTCTTCAAAAGCTTGACTATTTACCCAATATTATCCAAGAATTACTATTTTAGGCGGATATTATATTCAGTCAGGGCCGTCGCTGAGTGGAGAAAGGTGGTGATGATTCCCTGCTTTCGGCCGAGGGGGAACCCGGGACGTGATTTCAACACTGCGGATACACAGCTACGGCCTGTGAATGCTTATTCTAAATAAGGTGTTAACATGATCCAAATGTCAGCAGCAGTCTCATTTAGTTTTTTGTCTGTTTTAGAAACAACAGTATATGTTATGGCAATCAAAATGTGTTTGGAGAATCAGAATATGACAAAATTAAGATTAATATCACAGTTTGTAAACGCAATGTCATCATGTCACTTCCACAGAACAGCAAAACCTCCCATGTCCTAGATGTATGTTAGTTAGGCTACAATGTTTACAAAAACACTTTTGCTTTTGTATAGCATCCCATTATTCTATAACCTTACCAGCAAACTCTCCAAATTCAACGCTGATCGTTGGTCCTTGATGATTGACTCCAGTTGTCTCACCCGAGTTTCTAGTATCTTTCCTGCTCCGGTCGACATTGCGGCAGTTTGGTGTAACGAAGGTCCCGGTAGACATCAGATTGCGGACTTCAAACGTCCGAATCAAACTTGTCAGTACCTGCCGTACCTCAACGCGACGCTTTATGAAAGCTCACCGGTTCTGGATGAATGAGTTCTTCAGCCAAAGACTTCATACATTGCATAACTATATTGAATACAGTTGTCGTGTGTCCTTTCCTAGGATCCTAAATGACAGTGGCGTTCCGCGTGCTACTGCCAGTTTATGAAATCAAAGGTTAGACCCACGCGTTCAGGAAGAAAAGTGTTTCTCCCGCTCCGGTTCAGGGGGAAAACCCTTCCGTGTAGGCTACGGTCCGTGTTTTTTACAGTATATGGCTGAAAATCACACGCATATTCCTGACTCTATTATTAGTAGTAGCAGTAAATTAAGCAGAAGGGAGTACTGAGAACATAGCCTATGTAAAACTGAATGGCTTGTTTCTTTGTTGCAGCGCGTGTCCCTCCCCTGCGGCTACTGGAATTCTTTGGATCTTATCTCAGCCATCGCTTTTACCAGCCAAACGTCACTCTCTAAATACGACCCGATATACTAGGCTAGTCTAGATATATTTAGACGGTTACGTGTATTTTTGACGCCATGCGTAAGAGTGAGCTTATATTATAGACTTCTTTCATGTGCGTTTCGTAAAAGTACTGTGGTGTAATTCAGCACTGAAATGTAGTGTAGCCTACATGATGTCAAACATAAACAGCAGTGACCCATCATGGGCAATTTAAATATTTTTTATGTAAAAATATATTTTTTTAGTCATCCTCTAACGGAAAATATTTACCCTATCAAATTCGTTTTAGAGACATTATTTTAACCATATAAAACCATATACAAAATTCATCCACTGAAATAGCCATTCTCAATAATTTCTCACTCATGACTGAAAGTAGGCAGTTACTGGCCGTCCTAAATAAAATGACACGGACTAACACAGCAGAAGATCATAGACGAATGACGGCTCTTATCAGCTCTTTATCTACTGGTTAAAAAAAAAAAAAAAAAAAAAAAAAAAAAAAAAAAACTTGAAGGCTAATTTTGTCATGCAGGTATCTAGGTCTGTATAGTAACCTAAATATGTGGTAAAAAGTAACTGGTTTTGTTCATGTAAATAATTATTTATGACTGAATATGATAGGTAGATTATATTCTTCTGGGAACACCCACCTCTGGCACAGAGTTAATGTGAGGAATGAGGAAGGAGATTGTTGTGTAACCTGTCTCAGAAAAGTGTCCCCTAGGTTTAGCTTGCTTAATTCATTTCTATGGATTAGACTAGAGAGCACTGCCATAATCAAGCATTAACTGACCTAAAAAATCAGAGAAAGTAATCTTTTTTTTTTTTACTGCTCCTAAAATCTGTTTTACAATTATCTGCATTGTAGTTATTGCTTTGTAACTATTAGTTCAGTTGGCGATGTGATGGATATGTTTAAGCATATGTATCCCATTCAAATTATGAATAAAATATCTATATATCTAACGTATGTGGTTAGAGTGTTAGTGCTTTTAACTATCACGTTTTTAAAGGTAAATTAATAAATTACCAGTCAGCCGCGAACGCTCAACACTGGCATCTGGTGGTTATATTGAAAGAGTTCATATTTAAGCAAATATAAAAACGCTACTGGCAAATTTATTGTTAAAACGTTAACACGTATCAGTCATCATATAATTTCTGGAGAAATTTTACAGTTCTTGGTAAGCCCATGTCCACTTAATAAAAAGCTCGTCAAATTTCGTTTCTCTGTTTTGTTGTGGGCTGGTTGTCATGACACCGTTCAACACATGAAGTGCGGGCAGAGATGGAGGTTACATTCTGTTGCTACAGTCACTATTATAAAGTGAGTAAAATCATTAAACAAAGAGAATATGATGTTTATTTAACATATCGAAGCATATAGGATTACAGAAGCACGAATTCGATTTTTTTAATTGAAATTTTTAATCGATGGTCAAAAAATAAAATCCAAATGTCTGATGATAATTAACGATAATTTGATACTGAAGTTGTCAGTTTGACCAAACTGAAACAAATTCATAGTTCTGTATTTCTGCTTTACAGTAACATACCATGTCATCCACTGTCTCGAATGCGTCTAACTACCCGTTAGTGGATAAACTCATCGAGGATGAAGCAGAGAGAGAGATTCTACTCTCTAAACCAACATGTTTTATCATCATTGGAAAACCAGTGAGTTTCCAACATGCAAAATTATTTCTCAATCATGAAAGTAAATATTTCTCAGTCAAAACAAATACCAGTGTTTAAACATATGATATAACAGTATTTCATTTAAATGTTTTGTATTACATTGTGTGATATTTTTTTTTTTGGTATTATTTTCAGGGTGTTGGCAAATCTACTCTAGCCAGAAAATTAGCCAAGACTTGGAATTGTATCCTCATTGATGGTAACGTTAAATGATCAAGTGCCTCATTTAATGCATCAGTGCCATTACTACAAATGGAGTTTCTGAATATTTGTATTTCTTTACTCTTTTAGATACAGATCTTCTCAACAGCCACATCAATAATGAGACTGAACCAGGTATACAGGTGTGTATCACTATTGTTTATTTATTTATTTGATCATACTAGAAATAACGGATTCCCTGCAAACAATTCTAGCGGTGTCAAAAAAAACAAACAAATGTGTTTCAGCTCTTTAAGATTCTTGTTGAAGGGAAAGCTGTTCCAGAAGAGATGATGGTCCAGGTAATTGTTGACCGGCTAAAGTCACCTGATGTAGAACACTACGGTAAGGATAAGAAACAACTAAAATAACATAATTTAATAAATAATTGTTTTAAAATCTGTTAATATATATTTGTAATGACTTGTTTGAATGGTGGTTGAGCAGGTTATGTCCTGGCCTGTTTGCCATCAATTTCAGAGGATTACCTAAAGATACAGGAGCAAATAGACCTGATTAAAAGCCTCAGAATGCCACCAGACTTCATCATCAACATCAAGGTTTTTCATAATCTTAATAGGCCTACTACTATCTATACTACTCTGAATTTTAAGATAAACAAACACTCTATATTTCATACATTAGCAGCCATTCAATTTAATTATATTGTTTTTGTTGTGCTGTTTTGCCATGTTTTTGCAATGCTGACATTGTGCGGTTATATTCACTTCTGTATAAACACATACATGTGAAGTGATTGACATTGAATGTATGTGTGCAGTGTGCAGACAAAGACCTGATCCACAGGCTATCAGGTGATCGCCAACATCCGGAGACAGGCCGTGTGTTCCAGAAGGAGAAGTGGGACCCTGTGAAGAAAGAGTCAATCATAAAAAGCAGCAGCATAGAGGATGAGGAAGAGGAAGAAACAGAGGATCTGGAGGAAGAGGTAATACTTAAGCAGTGTCCTAAATGACGTACTGTACACTATGCACTTTTTTCTTTCTTTTCTTTTTTTGGTTAATTAGGTGCATCCAGGTATTTGAAATGCACTTTTTGTTTTTGGAATTTTCAGGGTGAGCACACTACTCACACTATTTAAATGCTAAAAAAGGCATAGAATAGTGCATAAGTATGTAAACTGAGATGCACCTTTAGAGCACCTTAAATTATTTTAAGTTATTGGGCGGCCCTATTTGTTTTTGTAAGTTGGCTACGGCCCCCTGATTGAGAATCACTGACAAAAGTGACAGGAATGACAAAAGTGGAAATTGAGATCAGTATATTATTGCCGTTATTTATTTCCTAGATGCTGTTTAAATTGTATTTACAGTAAGTAGTTTCAAAAGTTTCAAGTTTCATGGATGCATTCAGAATTGACCAGTTTTGAAAGTCTGTGCACAAATGGCTTAATGCAATTAAAAAATCTGTTTAAGATGGAAGAGATAGAGCTACAGAAAGACATGATCACACAACTAGTAAGAGTGATTGAGAATTACCCAGAGAATGCCAAGAGCAGGATCCTGCGCTATAAGGACACCGTCCTCAGGCCTCTAGAGGTAATGGCACCTATTACACACACCTGAATACACACTATTATTGAAACAAAGAGCAGTTATACTTATGCTTGATGTGTAGGATTACATGGCAGACCATAATCCCCCATATTTATTTGAGCTGGATGGAAACAAGGATCCAGAGGAGCTCTTTGAGGTGGGTGCCCTCCAACAAGCTGTAATGCCGAAAGGCCTGTTCACACCAGGGATAATAACTATAATGATAATTATAAGGTTTTAATAACTGCTTTAATTTTATTAGAATAATATAGTCCACACCACCACTATAACGATAATAATACAGGGCAACAATATCGTTAGAATAATTTTTTTCCAGCTGATGAATGATAAAAACATTGACAGCCAATCAGAATTCATCCTTCTTTAAAGGATTAGTTCACTTTTTTAAAAACTTTTGCTGATAATTTACTCACCCCCATGTCATCCAAGATGTCCATGTCTTTCTTTCTTCAGTCGAAAAGAAATGAAGGTTTTTGATGAAAACATTCTAGGATTTTTCTCCATGTAATGGACTTCATTGGGTACCAAACGGTCCAAGGTCCAAATGACAGTTTCAGTGCAGCTTCAAATGGCTTTAAATGACACCAGACGATGCATAAGGGTCTTATCTTGCGAAACGATCAGTCATTTAAAAAATAAATAAAAAGTTTAAGTTATATAAGCACAAATGCTCGCCTTGCTCTGTTCTGTGATGCACATTCATGACTCTCCTGTTCGAACTCGTTCATCAAAATGAATGAATCTTTTTTCGAGTCATTTCGTTCATTCAACGAACAAAATGAATGACATGACTCGAAAAAAGATTTGTTCATTTTGATGAACGAGTTCGAACAGGAGAGTCACGAACGCACATCACAGAACAGAGCAAGGCGAGCATTTGTGCTTATAAAACTTATAAGACCAAGATAAGACAAGATAAAAACAAGATAAGACCCTTATGCATCGTCTGGTGTCGTTTAAAGCCATTTGAAGCTGCACTGAAACTGTTATTTGGACCTTGGACCGTTTGGTACCCAATGAAGTCCATTATATGGAGAAAAATCCTAGAATGTTTTCATCAAAAACCTTCATTTCTTTTTCGACTGAAGAAAGAAAGACATGGACATCTTGGATGACATGGGGGTGAGTAAATTATCAGCAAAAGTTTTTTAAAAAGTGAACTAATCCTTTAAAGACCTTGAGCATCTAAAGCGACAGCTACGAAATATTTGCTGCTTATAATAAACAGATCGTTATAGTGAAATGATATACCTGTATAATGTGACTGACCTTTCCAATTGCCTGTGCACAGTCAGTAATGTCTCGTTTGGAGTCCATGGCTGTGAGGTGTCCAGCTGTGCCTGTGCGTTTGATGCCGACAGAGGACCCAGAGCTTGCTGATCAAATGGACATGGTCAGATACTGCAAACACACACCTCTATAAAGTGACCTATATTTTACATGCTTCTTCACCATGCCTGTTTTTGTAGGAGGAGCTGTTTCGGACTCTGTCTTCCTGTAGGAATGTCGCACCAGGGTTTCATTGGCGAAGGAGTCGATGGTCCTGCAACTGCCCGGTGGCACTCAAAGAGGGCAGGATGGTCAAGGGCATACCAGAGTTCGCCGTTGGGTTAGTGAAAACAAATTTATTATACATTAAAATACTTAAATCTGAGGGGCCACATTTTCTCTCTTTTCTCCCCATCAGCTTCATGGATAAGATCTACATCCTGTCGTCTCAAAATGCTCTGCAGAAGTTCACGGCGAACCCTCGTCGCTACCTGCTGCCACCCACACCACACTTGCCTTGCAGGGTGTCCGTAATCGGCCCACGATGCACAGGAAAGAGCACAGTTTGTGCACTGCTGGCAGAGTATTATGGGGCTGTAGTGGTAGATGTTGAGGCACTGATGGAGCGTACACGGAGTATGTTCACACAAGACATGTTGGACAAAGTCCGTCACGACGCCACCCTCGCAGGCCTGGAGAAGGTCAGAGCCAAGATGCAGCATGAGGCTACAGATGCATCAGGTTTGAAAGGTTATGAGGATGCCAACTTGGTAAACATACCAAACAATAAGCTCCATGGCATGATAGAATTAACTTTTAAAGCATTATGGGACACCTTTGAGATGTTTTTTCTCCATTTTTGTAGGTAATGTAACAACCAATGAGGGAGAGTCTGATGAAACTTACTCAGGTGAGGTCAATCCACAAACATGGACTTTAAACCCCCCTCAGTTTCACTGATAACAATGTATGTTCTATGCTTTAACATTTTGTTAAATGTTATCGTTCACATCATTTTTAAATACACACATGAAATAAATGAAAATGGTACAAAGTTAAATAGTAATTCAGCGGTTACAGAGAGTGTTAAAGGGTATGGAGGGATATGGTGAAGGGGGAAAAATTAGTCAAGTTTATTTAAATAGCACATTTTATACACTATGGTAAGTGCTTTAAACAAAAAGGAATTAAAATAATCAAGGAAGGAAAGCAAGGAAAATTAAAAAATTTACAAAAGGAATTAAAAGAGATATCATGAGATGGCGGAAATTTAGTTGTCAATGCTTTTGCGTTCTCTCGCAACAATTTTGCGTTCACCCGGGAAACTTTGCGTTCCTTCCTATTTTTTTTACAGTCTATGGTTCCCTCGCAAAAACTTTTGAATTCCGCAAAACGTTTTGCGAGTGTTTGCAAAGTTTCTCAGAAGAATGCAAAACATTTGCAAGAGAACGCGAAAGCATTGACTTGTTATTTTTTCTCCCATCTCATATTTTTTTCCACCACCATGTCCCTTTAGGGGCTCCATAATAGGGTTAGTTCACCCAAAAATTAAAATTCTGTCATCATTTACTTACAGTACTTCCATGTCATTCCAGTCCCGTAAGACTTTCGTTCATCTTCGGAACACATATGAAGATATTTTTACTGAAATCTGAGAGATTTCTGTCCCTCCATTGACAGTCTAAGCAAAAAAAGTTGCCATTGCACCTAACAGAAATAAATTTATTTTAAGCTGAAGTACAAATTATTCAAACGGAAATAAAAATAAAGCTAAATAGAAATATATATAAAAAATCTAACAATAATAAAAATAACAAAAGCAATAATAGCAAAACTATTGAAATGAAAACTGAAAATATAAAAACAAAAGCCAATCCAAAATATTAATAAATACTTTAATAGTATATAAATAATACTAAAATAACACTGAATGTGTAATGTGCATTTTACAGCAATAGAGGTGACAGAAGATCATCCAGATGTTCAAGCTTTTGTGGAGGAAGCTATGAAGGAAGCAGCAGAGTCTCCAGTCACAGCTTCACGGGAGCTTTATTTGGAGGCCCTGGAGAAGCACATAAGAGAGGTAGACTGCTGTGCTGCCACCCTCAGCTCTCATACTTACATAGAACAACATTATTTGTGTTTTAAGAGTGCCTGTGGGTTGTCAGATTGTGGCTGAAGATGTGGATGCTGAATATAAAAGAGGATGGATACTGGACAACATTCCCAGCAGTAGATCACAGCTGATCACCATTGAGGAACTACATGGTACTACAACACCTGAAGTCCTATTCTGTCTGCAAGACAATGGTGGAGAGGGTGAGAGAAAGACATGTATTGGCATGTTTACTAAATAACCAAACATTTTTTGGTTAATTTTTAGTCCTGATTTTGACATCAAATGATACAGCCTATGCTTGTTTAGGCCATGAAGTCCACTTGATTGTAATGGTCACTGGTCACTTGTTGTTTATTGAAGGAAGGACTGTACTAACCAGGATTTATGAACAGAATAAAGAAGAGGTGGATCGAGCTGTGCTGGCTCGCCTAAAGAAAGATAGGAAACTGCATAAGACACAAGACAATCATGAGACACTGTAAGTGCAGCTAATATAACGGCCCAGTTTCAGAAAATATAAAGTGGGGATTCAAAGTTTGAAACCACTGGAGAAAATGTTTCTATTTTGTTTTTAATTAAAAATATATTATCAGCATACTTTGAATCTTACTGACCCTAAACTTTTTAACATTAATGTACATGAAATTGAGAATTTAGACTCCCAAATGTCAGATGTTTGGATCTTGCCTCTAAAAAGATCTCAAAAACCTGTGGAGAAAAATCAAACATATTGTTGATTTTCATGGTTTCATGTTGGAAAGTGGTGGTTTACGTATTTCAAAATGGAGGTGTGGTTTGATTCTTTTTTTGTGTATTTGTAGGAAACCGACTGAAGCCTCAAATAAAGAGTCACAGCCTATTGACACCCAGCCAAAACTCGAGACATTGATTGAGGAGTCAGGTGGTACTCTTTCACATCATTACATTGCTGTGCATTAACATAATGTTGAACTCTGCTCAACCTTACAGTATTTCCAGTGGTCTTAGGTCTTAAAGGTATGAATAGTATGTGTTAAAATATGTTTTGATAAATAATTGATATGTATTTACAGAGAGTTCTGATAAGTCTGATGATGAAGTCAAAAGTTTAAATTATGAAGGTTTGTAGTCTTATTATAAATCTGTATATTTTTCCTTCAACTCTTACTTTTCCTTCACTTGAGTTTCAGTAATGGTTTCATGACTTCTTCTGCAAGGTAAATATTTTTGCATATCTGCATATGTCTGGATGTACAGAGGTGGTACTTCCAACGGTGTGGGAAAATGGTTATCCTGACGGCCCAGAGATGGATGCCTTTAGTGTTCAGCTGAAGCAGTTTGTGGCAGATTGGGAAAGCATGGAGCACACCATCACCTGCAGCTATGTAACACTGGATATCACCAACAAAACACCTCAGGACATCCTCCAAGAGATGATTTACCATATGGAGAGTACGTGGAGTGGACTGTCTGTCATGCTCTCTAAATTAGCGGTCACACCCTCTCATTCACTATATCCTTTCTGTTCTCTTTCCCTCTCTAAATTTCTCTCTTAGAGCCATTTAAGTACACAGCTTGGAGGATATCTAGTGCAGACCTGGAGGAGGAGGAAGAGGCTATGTATGCGCTGGCACAGGTTGAGAAACAAGATGATGTTGATGAAGAGGAGGAACAAGAATCAGAGGTTACACATCAATAGTCCAGCACTGAACACAAATGAAGCATGAAATCAAAACTGAACCCATTTACTTTCTAAATACACATTTCTGGTTTTATTGTAAAAAAAAAAAATTATCATTGAATATCCTGTTACACTTGGAAATACAGTTGTGGTCAGAATTAATGGCACCCCTGGTAAATATGATCAAAAATGGCTGTAAAAAATAAATTAGCAAAAATCGAACCTTTCATTGAAGTAAAATAATTGAAAGTGGGGGGGGGGGGAGGAATCACATTATGAATCAATTATTAGCACAGAGTAAAATATCTCTGAAGTATATTTCCATTAATATTTACCTTTTTTTTTAGCACACCAGGGTGACCAGGAACATGAAATTGTCTAGCTATGGCTTCTTGTTTCACAGGAGTTTAAATACGAGGAAACACAAAGGCCAAATTCCCTTAATCATCCATCACAATGAGTAAAATGAAAGAATATAGTTCTGATGTGCATCAAAAGATTGTTGAGCATCACAAAATAGAAAGTGGCTGTAAAGAAAATAGCTAACTAATTGAAAATCCTCATTTTGACCATCAGGGCAATAATTAAGAAGTTCCAATCAACTAAAGATGTTACGAATCTGCCAGAGGACGTGTCTATATTGTCTTAATGCACGGTGAGGAGGAGAGTTTGAGTCCCCAAAGACTCTCCAAGGATCACAGATGGACAATTGCAGAGATTAGTTGAGTCTTGGGGTCAGATTAGAGTCTTGGGATCAGAAGCCTACCAAACAAAAAAAATCAAACAACCCCTACATTCCCACATGTTGTTTGGGAGGATTTCAAGAAATATCCTCCTCGCTACTCCACAAACAAACTCCAGCAAATTCAGTTGTCAGACACGACTGGAACTTCTGTGGTCAGATGAACCTAAAAAAAGAGCTTTTTGGCAGCAAACACGCTAGATGGGTTTGGTGCACACACGGATAAAAAGTACCCCATGTCTACAATTTATTATACCATTGGATCTTTAATGTTGTGGGCATATTTTTCTGCTGGAGGTCCTGGACATCTTGTTCAGATACATGGCATCGTGGATTCTATCAAATATCAACAGATAAAAATCCAAACCTGACGGCTTCTGCTAGAAATCTTATAACGGGCCATGTTTGGATCTTCCATCAGGACAACGATCCAAAACAAACATCAAAATCAACACAAAAATGTGTTACAGAGCACAAAATGAAGCTTCTGCCATGACTGTCCCAGTTCCCTGACCTGAAGAGTGCAGTGAACTGAAGAGAAGCACCACCAACATGGATCTGTGAATCTGAAGGATCTGGAGAGATTCTGTATGGAGGAATAGTCTCTGATCTCTGGTCAGTTGTTCTCCAAACTCATCAGGCATTATAGGAGAAAACTCAGAGCTGTTATCTCAGCAAAAGGAGGTTGCAAAAAGTATTTAATAAAAGGGTGCCAATAATTGTGGCCAACGTGTTTTGGAGAAAAACATTTATTTCATAATGTGATTTCCCCCCCACTTTAAATTATTTTACTTCAATGAAAGGTTCGATTTTTGCACATTTTTTGAATGAAAGATCAAAAGGATAAACAATGCAGATTTATTTTTTACAGCCATTTTTGATCATATTTACCAGGGGTGCCATTAATTCTGACCACAACTGTACATATTACAGCAGTAAAATGGTTTGTGAATATCATTTCATGTTGATTACAGCATTAGGAGCTGTTCACACAGCACACGTTTGTGCATTCAAAAACAGCTAGATGCAGCATTGCTGAATTGAATGGAATAAAATAGAAAACAGGTGTCTCAAACATGGACAAATTGCAGCAGTCATAGACATCCATACAGAGCATATTTACTTCCGAGACATCATTAGCTGCTTCTCCACCGTTGGGCCAAAACGTTCTCGTTGCTTAACCATTCCATTCCGTGCCGATCCGGCTCAGTCGGTATGGATATGGTTTCATTTTCAAGTTCAACTGTGGGGCTGATAACAGAGCTCTTTTGAATGTAATACAAATTCGTCTGTCATTGTCTTGGTAACTCATACAATTTCCAGACTTTATGAGATGTAAATAGACAGCCAATCCTGAGTGGCGATGTTACTACACGGATTCTACCAGCACGGCTCAGCACGGAATTCCGGCCAGAGAACAGTAATTTTGCAGTGTCAAACCAAGTGTAACCGTTCCGTGTCATTCTTTGAACCGTTGGCCCGACGGTGGTACCCCCTAATATATTAAGTTAATATTTCAATAATGTAACACATTCGCATGTTCATGGTTCTCTGATGTTGATTAATGGTTGCAAGACATGCGTGTAAATACTATAAATATTTATTATGGTATTATATTATTTATTTTTTTATTGTTTTAAAAAAATAATTATTTCAATTTAATTAAATATTATCTTTTCATCAATTCACAAACCCCAGTTTGGGTAACCCTGACTTATAAAAATAGAGCAGACCGATGTAAAAACACTTACTGTGTGAACAACCTGTTACTGATTCTTAGAAAATCATACCACTGTTTTGTTTATGATGGTCTCAGGAGGAAGTCAGCTTTAAGAGGCAGCTGGGAGACACCAAGCATTTTTGTCCAGTGGTGCTGAAGGAGAGGGGTACGCTACAACCTTGTCTGGACGAATATGCTGCCAAGTACAGAGACAAAGTCTATTATTTCTCCAGCACAGAGGCACAAGAAAAGTTCCTGCAGAACCCTGAACTCTACATATCTAACACACAACCATTAAAGGTATTTTTTTTTTCTTTTATCAGGATAAAACCTAACCCTAATCTTGCACAATGGCTTTAATACGCAACGATTCAGTCAACAGACCTTACTCGGATGTCATATATTTTTACAGGATAAATTCATCACATATATTTCTACATCAGGATAAATTATAAAAACACACGTTGGAAAGTGACAACAAAACGTCTTCTGCATCTGTGAAAACAAATAGAAAATGACGAATATGTGCAATATGTGGCCAACAATGTACATATAACACAAAGCTCTGCTTGTTTGCAACCAGCCACCTGCGCTGCGTGTCTTCATGCTTGGAGTGAGGGGCTCTGGAAAGACCACCTATGGGAAGTGGCTTGCAGAGCAGCTGGGAGTTTTCCACATCCAGTTCCGAGAGCGGCTACAGGAGCTGATCCTACGGAAGACCCAGAAACATGTGTCATATGCAGATGATTCTGAACCGCCTGAGGAACCTCCAGAGGAGCTGCAGGGCCTGCTGGAGGCTCAGGCCCAGGGTCAGAGCGCTGAATCCTCTCCAGACCAGGAGGACAAGACCAGTCATGAGTATACTGCATCTGATAATCCTGACACAAATGTAAGGGGGCTGTAAAGGCAAGACGTTTGAATTTTTAGCTTGAATTTGGTTTGAATTTAATGCATTGGTGTGTTTGTAGGAAGAACCAGCATTGACTGATGATGAGGAGGCCATAAAGGCATACCTCCAGGATGGTGATCCTCTCCCTCTGGAGATACTGGAAATGGTTTTATTACAGTGGTGGGACCAGGAACCCTACAAGTAAATGTTCATTCACAAACACTCACTAATTCACACATGCTACCTCATAAAACAATCCAAAAAACAACAACACTTGCAGATTTGGTCATTATTTATTCACCCTCACATCATTCCAAACCTGCACAAAAAAAAAAGCTCTTTCACACAATGGCAGTTAAGGTTTGACAGCTAGATAATGATAATGAACTCATTATCAGTTTGAGCGATTCTCACACTTTTAAACGGATATCATTCTTTAATATCTATTAATAACTTTTTAAAGTGTAGCTTAATTACACAGCCAAAAACAGATAAAAATGTATTTGAGTTATTTTAATATTATTTATTTACTATTATAGTATTTATTAATATTTTGAATTAAATTAAATTTTTATATTGTAATTTTAGTAATTTTATGTGCTTTCGACAATTTGTTTTTGTAAATATTTTTTTTATAGCTTAAATTTCTTTTATATCAGTTTTGTTTTAGTAATTCTAGTACTTATTTATTTCAGTTTGTGGTCTTAGTTTTTATTATCTAATATTTATATTCTACTCTTAACAATAACAACACTGATTTGAGACCATTTAGATCACAAAACATTGCATAAATATAATGGCACAAATAAAAATAATAGCATAATAGCATAGCATAATAATTTATTATTATAAATATATATTATTATATGAATTATTATTATTTTATATTTTTATTATCAGACATCTGTATTGTACCGGCCATAAAAAGCCAGTAATAGTCGATCTCTAATATAAAAGCCAAGTAGTCCATATGACTCGCATGCAATTTTCCAAGGGAAAAATAAGCATATGTGTTTGAATGTAGGAGGGTGAATATATAGTGTATGAAAGGAACAATAGTCTTTTCTTTTTCTTTTTTTGCAATATTCCTTAACTTTTCTCTCAGATCCACAGGGTTTATTTTGGAGGGATTTCCCCAAAGCCAAGAGGAGGTGTCCTTCATGGTGGAGCATCACTTGTTTCCAGATGTGGTGGCAGTGATGTCGGTAGAGGTGTCTGAGGTGGTGCGGCGTCTCATGCCTTCACGACTCACGCGTTGGAGAGAGAGACAAGAGCGCAGGCAAGAACAAAAGCGGCTGGTTATTAAGCTACGGAGTGAACTCAGGGTGAGTGTTTAAGTGAAAATTTCAACACTGATAAAAGGATGTAAAAATCCAAATAAGCAAAATAAACACCTGGCATTTACCCTAAAGCAGAGTAGAGTTTTGGAGTAAATATGCATTGGTCTGTGTCAAACTGCAGGAGCGGGCCATCACCCAGAGAAGAGCTGAGCTTATGGCTGAACGTGAAACCAAAAAACCAAGCCCACTCACTCTGAAGCCACTCAAAGAACAGGTCATTGATCGCTGTCTTTGTGTCTTGCATTGGTGAGTGACTGACAGATTCTGACTGGACATTCTGTTGCTTCATCAGGAGGATGAGGATGAGGTTGAGGATGAAGAAGAGGTGCAAGAAAAAGTAGAGGCGATGGACGAAGAAGAGCAGGAATGGGAGGAAATGGAGGCCATTCTGCTGGAGGAGTTTCCTCCTGTGGAGGAGGAGGAGGCAGAGGATGAAGAAACAGAAACTAGTGCAGAAGAGAGGCTGGAGACGGAGATCAGTCAGAGGTTTGAGAGGGATGAAAACAACCTCACCAGTATGACAGTAAGGAGAAGCAGAAAGCTTATGTTATTAACAAATTTATAATGCAATTTAAGTCTTACGGAAATGTAACTCTTGTTTAATATTATAATTTCATTTAACATTATAACTCTTGTTCAATTCTAGAAATTCTGCAGATAATACATAGTTCTTTTCATAGGACTTTCTAACAGACAACCAAATCCCCCGTCTGGTTATAAGCGCAGGCAGTTTGCCTCGGATTGTGAGGTATCAGCTCCTACAGGGAATCAAACCTCTGATGGTAAACAGAGACTCACTCTTTCAGATGTGTCAGCCAACCAGCTACAGTCTCGCCAGAAGACTCCTGTACTGCTCCTTTAAATATCCCAGTGCCTTCGGGTGCTGGGATCCTATTAAGGTAAGAGCAGATATACAACATATAAGCCTAAAAAGAGCCTTAACAGAGTATAAAATAGAAACAAAATGACAAAAAAGTCTGTTTGCCGTTATGTTCTGTAGTACACAGAAGGAGATTTGATCCAGCCTCCACAAGGCCCTTTCAACACCACATTCCCTGTCATCCTACATCAGTACATCTACTTCTTTGCCTCCAGGGAGACGCGCAACACCTTCATCCTCAACCCAATCAAATATATCCGTCAACCAAAGCCCAACCCTTCCCTTCCAATCAAACTGGTTATCATTGGCCCACCAAAAGCAGGCAAAACCACAGGTCAGAGTTCTGGAAATAAAATACAAGTCATTATAGATGCTCATAAAAATAAAAAAATGCTCAAAAAAAGAGGCTAGTCCCAGACTAAAATGCATGTTTAATCTGCCTAAACTGAAAGCAATTTGTACTGACATATCTTAAAATAGGCTATGTCAGTGCTATTGTTTGGTCTCAATATGAACACCAGTAATGTTTTTTCTAAGGCACATTTATAAAAGCTATTTAAATTGCCTAATTTAACTAAGGCCTAATCCTGGGTTAATCTAAGCCCTGTTTTTCGAAATCAGACCATAATAACTTAAAAGCAAGTGTTTTTATAGATTTCAGAATAAGTGGCTTTTAACTGTGTGTGCACTCAGTGGCCCGGGTGTTTGCACGAGAGTATGGTCTCGCTCGACTCTCAATTGGGGAAGCAATACGTATGGTGCTCAACAACCAGTCCACAACTGAATTGGCTTATCAGGTGCAGAAGCATTTGAACCAGGGCCTGACCGTTCCTGATGAACTAGCCATCCAGTGCCTGGAGGTGGCAGTAATGAGCCTGGTCTGCAGCACTCGTGGGTGAGGAGGACCACCTTTTTTCCAATCAAAGAAATGTATTTCTGCCAGAAAAAATAACAGTTATACAGTACATGTGTTTAACCCTCAGGTTTGTGTTGGATGGCTTCCCTGTGACCAAGCATCAGGCTGAATTACTGCAATCCTGCAGCATTATTCCTATGCTAGTGATTGAACTGCAACTGGGCATGGCGGAAGTGCTGAGGAGAGGCCTGAGAGACAGGGAAAAAAACAACAGGTCAGACCAGCACAAACACTCACACACCTCCGGTGTTTTTTTTTATTTTATTATTTATATACTATTATTGTATTTATTAATATTTTGAATTAGCTTTTATGTTTATATTTTCAGTTAACATTTTAACTTTAAAAATGTAAACCTAAATTTGAGTCATTTTGTTATGCACCTTTGCCATTTTTATTAGTTTTTTTTTAAATATATATTTCTGATTTCGATGACACAAACTCTGAATCAACATGCCCCAATGCTAAAATTTATTTAAGTGTAATCATTATGTTCACAACTTGTAATAATAATTACTTCAATGCCTAAAATGTATACATGACGTAAGCTAAAAAATACAATGAAGTATTTTCATTGTATGAAATACAATGCTTGGACACAGTCACCTCTGATAACAGATCACTCTAAATTCGTAAATTGTAATGTAGACATGTATTTTCTGTAAAGCTGATTTGAAACAATATCTATCGAGAAAAGTGCTATACAAATAAATGTGAATTGAATTGAATTAATTCAGGTTTCATTTATATTGATTGCATTTTTAGTCATTTTATTAGTTAGTTGCCAAGGCAACTGATCTAATTTTAGTGTAAGTTTTTTTTTAAAGATTAAGTTGTTTCATCTAATATTTATATTTAGTTTTATTTCACCTTTCAATTAAGGAAAACAATTGAAATATTTTTATAACAATAACTCTGACCTAAACATAAATCAATGTCACTGCTAAAAACTACACCATTTTAATGCTTTAAAATATATATATATATATATATATATATATATATATATATATACTGTATATTTAGATTTAAGACTAGTCATAGCAGGGAGAGTGGATGAGATGGGAGAGTGTGGAACAACGCAAGATGGGCTGGCAAGACCTTTGGTCTATGGAAGAGAGTAGGATCAGTTTCCTTATTAGGTCAACATATGATGTTCTCCCATCACCGCAGAACCTATACCTCTGGGTAGGAGAGGATCCCTCTTGTCCTTTGTGTTCATCACCTGCCACATTAAGGCACATTTTGACAGGATGTAAGGTGGCTCTTAGCCAAGGTCGGTTTACTTGGCGCCATGACCAAGTACTGCGATGTTTGGCTTTAGCATTGGAAGGCAAGCATAGTATGACCAATAAGTTGCCGCCTGTTCTAGCAAAACATTACACGCAGAAGACAATATTCCTCCGCCCAGGCGAGCAGCCACCAAGAAAAGGTGCTAACACCAATTCTCGCCCAGGACAACTGGAAGCTGCTAGGGACTGGAAGATGCTGGCTGATCTTGATCAACGGCTTATTTTTCCACCTGAGATTGCCACCACTAACCTACGACCAGATATTGTTTTGGTCTGGATCAGCACGCATTGTTCAACTGATAGATGAGGCATATGAGAGGAAGAAACTGCGGTATGCTCATCTGGCCACTGAAGCAGAACAGCGAGGATGGAGAGTCCAGGTTATCCAGTGGAAGTGGGTTGTCGAGGTTTTGTGGCACACTCTACAACCCGGTTCCTCAGAGACGTCGGATTCAGTGGCCAAGAGTTGCGTCGCACAGTAAAGAACTTATCTGAAGCAGCAGAAAGGAGCAGCAACTGGCTGTGGTTGAGACGGAAAGATTCTAGCTGGCTGTGTACAGGCAGCCACGCTACGGTTTCGTAGAATTCTTGAAAAACTTGAAGAGTCTGTTGGTTTATTTGTATAGGTTGTATAGTATTTACAGTCATTACGTTCCTGTGTATATTGCGTGAATGACGGGTGGTTGGGCAGATATTGTGTTTTTGCGGTAGGTGGTATGCCATTCGGAACCGTTGCCACTGAAACTGCATATTAACGCACCAGTGGGGCTCGACAGCCTTAGTCAAACGGGTTGGCGCGTATGGTTGGGTTGCGGAGAGATTGTGGTTAGGTCTCAGCAGCAGGAGGGATGTAGAGGTCAGTAAGCTGGGCTGAGTTGAGTGGGGGACGGAGGGGGGTGACTCTGGGACGCCAGAGTCACTGTCGAGCCCTCTTGAGGTGTCGTGGGCTAGAGATGTCCTCTACTCGGCTCAATCCAGACGGTTGTCGTGCTGGTCCACTAGGGAGACCACACTGTAGTTGCAGCCGTCGTGTGTGCTGACGCGCCAAGTACACTGCAGCCGTTAACGCCGGACAGAAGGGGAGTCACACCACCATATGGAAAGAAGCGTAAATGGATGGAGAAGCATAGTTTACTGTAAAGCTACGTCTTAGTGTTGCTTATCTTGACGAAAGCCGAGTACAAATCAGCATGAAGTTTTAACATCAACTCTCGTGTAATGGAAATCAGGACAATAAAGTCATATGGTTTCGAGAATAATGTCATAATAGACCTTTTACGAGAATAAAGTCAGGAAAAAAATTATAAGATGCAATGTTATGAGAATAAAGTTCAATATTAAATAATAAAGCTAAATAATCCTTGTATCAAGTAGATTTTCATTTTATTTTACCGTTGACAGTGTTACAAATGTTGTGGTAATGTGGTCTGGCATAATATGTATATAGATGCAAATAATCACAATTTGAGATTATGATTATGGCAACTCTCTCCAACAGGCCTTATCCAATGAATGACAGCCCCCAGGTCCTAAACATTCGAAACTCTTGCTTCAGACGGGAAGCTGAAGCTCTTAGACAACACTTCCACCAGCAGTATCACAACTGGACTCCCATTGATGCTCACAAGAGCAAGTGGTGGGTATGGGAGCGAGTTTTAGATGAAGTTCGCATAAGCATAAGACTCATTCATGCTTACCTGGAAAGAATTCACAAAGGTGAGAGCATGCAAATGATGCACAGTTGTCAAACAAGAAGAACTAGTAATATCCATCCATGTATTAACCATTACATTTGCATTAAAGCATCAATATGTGTAGTTTTGTGTCAGCTTTCTGTCATCCTCGCAGGCCAGGCAGCCTGTATAAACAGATTGTGCATTACCCCAAGAGAGCTGCAGTCTCGGCTGGGCGAGTTTGGCCAGTACTGCCCAGTTAGCTTAGCTCTCCATCGCCATCTGGTGGACTGTTCACATAACACCTCACTTGAATTGGCTGCAGAGTTCAGGGGCCACTTCTACAAAATGGCCAGCAAGGAGTCTCTAGAGGTAAAGTGTCAGATGGTCCAGAAACATGTTCACAGAAAGTTTTGTTTAACTCACTACCTCTCTTTATATTCTTCTTAAAAGAGATTTTTAGATTCCCCGGAGCAGTTTGTGGTTCCAGGTTGCCCTTACCCATTACCCCCTCCTCCACTCCTGCCTCATAAGCTCAATGCAGGCCAGGTGAAGAGCAGGTTCCCTCAACAGGTGGAGATGAAGGGATTCTGCCCCGTCACTTATCTCGATGGTCAACAGAGGTACAGCCAAGAAAACTCTATAATACTTTTATAATACTTACTCATTTTTACTACAGACTTCATCATTAATAAGCTACATTTTCACACACGCTCTATTTAAAGTAAAAGACACATTGTCATTTAAAAGCATTAGGCCTTAAGTGAATGTAAATGATTCACAGTGCTGTTCTACCATGTTTTTCTCTTCATCTGTAGGTATGAGGCCTTGGTGCGTGGGAATATGGAGTATGCTGTTGAGTATCGAAATAGGATCTATATATTTGAGAGTGAGAAGAAACAAGAGCAATTTCTCCAGTGAGTAGTAATTTAGCTTGATTTGATTTCTTTTTTTAAATAAATTAATTTGTTCATACAGCAAGGATGCATTAAATTGATCAAAAGTGACAGTATATACTTTTACATTGTTTCAGAAATATTCTATTTCAAATAAATGCTGTTCTTGTGTTCTTTCTATTATCAAAGCATCCTGGAAAAATGTTTCCACAAAAATATTAAACAGCAACTTTTTTCAGCATTGATAGTAATAAGAAATTCTTCTTAAGCGTCGAATCAGCATATTAGAAAGAATGATTTCTGAAGGATCATGTGATAATCATGGGGATCATGCGAGTAAGGAGTAATGCTGCTGAAAATTCACCTTTGCCATCAAAGGAATAAATGACATTTTAAAAAATATTATTTTAGAAAACAGGCATTTTATTTTTATAATTTTTCAAAATATTACTGTTCATACTGTATTTTTGATCAAACAAATTCAGCTATATGCATTAATAATTAATTAACATAACTGGCATTTATATATATATTATCTTAATTAAAGATCATGTTAATAATAGCCATAGCAACAGGCTATTTGTAATACAGCAACATGAATCACAAATAATTCACAACAGAACTGTCCTCAGGTCACCTGAGATTTACTGGGACCAGAAACTTCCACATAAACTACCTCCGTTGGAAGATCCGGTCTTACTAACCTCTTTACCGATCATGGGCTATTTGGAACAAGTAAGAAAACACTGAAACACAGACACTCACTTCAGTCTGTTAATCTGCTGCAAAATGGTCTGTGTAACCGTCAATAAACTATGCTTTTAACAAGTGGTAAAATAATTTTCTTAACCACTGCTGAGATTGTAATTATTGTACATGTATATTTTTTATTTAATTTTTTTGTAGAGTGTGGCAGTACCCATAATCAAAGCCATGACTGCTGTTGGTCAACTCAAGCCAAAGTTCCCCTTTCTCAGTGTGAAGAGATCTGCTTTATTGTACCTGGCCTTTCATCTGAAAGGTGGCCTTGATTTTCTTATCTTGGATTACTTATGAATAGCTAGGGATGAGAACGGTCTGGATAATATATTTTAATAACTTTCTACCCCTCCACCCTCACAGCATTCAACACCAGGAACCCAGACTATATTCGACAGAAGTACAAAAAGAAACTTCAAAAGTTTGAAGAAGGCTGTGAGCTCATCTCATACCTGGGTACCGACATGAAGACATACAGATCCCCTCACAACCTGCCCCCAGATTTTGCACAGAAGCTGGACAGGTTTCTGGCCCTTGAGAAGTCCACCAAAACAGCCTCAGGGCTGATACAGCTCGGGGGCAGTTGAAACAACTTCAAATAATAAAAACTTTGAGTCAGCACATCACAGTATTTGATCAGTGTTGGTTGACATATGCATGAATGCATTTTGCAAGCACTTTGTTAATGTGTTCTGTTCAATTGAAAATTAAATGAATGAGCCTAATAAATATGTTTTAATCTATTTTGTTAAGTGTTATTAATTTTTTCAACATATATCCCTGGTTTCACAGAAGAGGCTTAAACCTAGTCCCAGACTAAAATGCATGTTTTAGCTATTTCAACTGAAAGTAACTTGCACTGACACATCTTAAAATGTCTGTGCCATTGTTTTGTCTCAACATGAACACCAGTAATGTTTTTTTTCCTACAGTACATTTATAAAAGATACTTAAATGTCCTAATTGAGCTAAGGCCTAATCCTGGCTTAATAAGCCTGTTTGTGAAACCTCTGCAGGCCTTGGTATGTTTTTACAGACATATTCCAATTGATATATAAACTTTAAGAAATATAAAATGTATGAATAAATAAAAACGGTAGATAGACAGTTGTACGGCACGGTTCGTCATCGTTGTGCGCCACTCGCAATCTCGCATCGGTTACCTAGGCAACGAGACTCTAACTTTACTCAACATGGCATCCCCTGTACATTTAGAGATCGTCGGTCTGTTAAGCAAACACAATTTTCAAATAGCCAAAAGCATTGCGGAGGTAAAGGTTTTTTTAAGATGCTGACCACTTTTGGCGTGGCTAACGCTAATAACGATGCTGACAGCACACCTGTTCACCAAACCTATAACGTCTGCTGCACTTAATTTACAGGGTTTGAAAAATAAATTCCCGGAGTCATTTGATGATCCAACAATTCGCCCGCTTCTTGAATGTGACTGGCATGACTATTTAGTTGACAAAAAGAAGGTATGGCACTTGTTATTTTACTGCTCGCTTGTTTTCAACACTAACAGTTACAGATCAAATAGCCGAAAGTTACGTTTTCTTCTCAAGGAGCTGAGAGGAGAGGTTTGGCAGTACACTGGATGTCTAATGTCCTTCGCAAACGGCCAGTTGCTCGGTGATGAGAGGAAACTGTCCACCTGGGCAGAGAAAGAGTGGAAGTTTTCTTTTCATCGACCACATGCGCTTTACATGGCCCTGGCTGAGGAGTATTACACCAGCTATCTGCGAAGCACAGCTGTAAATAAACACGACAAACAACGGAGCGAGACATAACTAATAATAAAAACCTAGAGAAATACATAAATAAACATACTTCATTTGTATGCGACTACAACCATTTAACATTTCTCATAATACCTCCAAGGTAAGCAACACATCTGCTCTCTCTTTTTCACAGCACATTTTTGTTTATATGGATATTGAAAGCGGCGGAGAGGCATTTGGCAGGCTGTTGTTTGAGGTAAGGAAATCTTCTGCTTTTTGATGAGGTAAGTTATAGTGAAAATGTATTTCTGTGCCATTCTTCTCTACTCTGAAAGTTTAAAATGTAACCTGCCAGCTGTTCTCAGACGTGTGTCCAAAGACGTGCAGGAACTTCAAGGCCCTGTGCACTGGAGAGGCAGGTTTGTCCAAGAGTAACCTTGAGTTGAGCTACAAGGCCTCGATTTTCCACAGAGTTGTGCCAAATGGTTGGCTGCAGGGTGGAGGTAAGAAGCAGTAATACATTTACACATGTATGATAATTTAATACATTTAATCACAAATGTGAAAATTGTAATTATACATCCATTTTATACAGTTATACATTTATGTACACACACACACACACACACACACACACACACACACACACACAATACCAGTAAGTACAGTTATTATGACTCTATAAAAATGTGTATATTTTCCATTACAGATATTTCACCTGAAAGAAAAGGCACTGGGGGAGAATCTATCTATGGGCCAACATTTGAGGGTATATGCTTATTAACACATTTATGTGGCACACAAATTCTGTAATTCATACTTTAACACAATACTTGCTTAAATGTGTAATATTGACTACATATTGATTCATGCATATAAAAAGTACTAGGCTGTTCTCTCCTCCAGATGAGAGTTTTGTCATATCCCACAACAAGCGTGGCATCCTGGGAATGGCTAACCAAGGTGCTCATAGCAACGGCTCTCAGTTCTACATCACACTACAGCCAGCGTCCTGGATGGACTACAAATATGTGGCTTTTGGGTAATGACCCTAATAAATTGCATAAGTATGCAAGAAAGCCAAAGTTATGAACCTTTGTCTTGATATTTGGCTTTGCATTATTAATGCAGACATACTACACAGTTAAATACCTTTGCTATTTAACACTTACAAAATCCAAAGTCTTCATCACAGCTTTTTCCCTCTCTCCCAGGCAACTCGTTGAAGGAAATGCGGTTCTAAAAAGACTAGAGGCAGTGCCCACCTACAACGAACGGCCCAAACAGGACTGCAAAATAGCAGCATGTGGAATATTTGAGCCCTGAGTTTTCACATGTGGCCTATAGATCAAGAAGAATACAAAAGGAGAAGCATTTTTAATAACCATTTGTAATGTATGTGGACAGGTGTGCACCATGTGTTATTTTTTAATGATCGACCCAATATTTTTGCCATATTGCCAAAATTTCAGCATACACATTCAACAAATAAATTGACGTAAAATTAAAAACCTCTCTTTATATGATTTAAATATTCAGTTTGACTTATTTCTATGGTGCTTTTCTTCCTTTGCCCATGGCAACTAACCGCTGTTCCAGAAAGCAGTGACGTGCACACTATCGTGAGCTTGGCGAAAGAGTCTGTTGAAGTGCTGCTGAGAAACAACCGCGTTGAGTGTGCATTGCTGTAAAACAGATTTATTTACTTGAGAGAAAGAGAGGCCGTCAGTCTTGGGCCCTGTCAGTTAAACCCAAAAATAATGATATATTCCGAAAAAGATCCAGCCACCAAGACCAACATCATTGCTTTAAATTAGACCGCATGCTCCTCGAACACACGCAGAATTACACTTACTGTGGCATAAATATTAGACTAGTACGCTAGTATGTGGTTCCGAATTCATCAAGGCTGTCCGAAATTGCATACTCTCTTGAGTAGGTACTTATTTTGAATATTAATTAATTAATTAATTAATTAATGACCACTAAAAAAGTATGTTCTATATTATGAATGTGTGTAAAATGACCATAAATAGGCAGTTTCTTCGGATGAACACCGTGTTTATTAACAACCCGCAACACACCACCTTGTGCTTCTCATCACTGAGATTTAAAGCAACAGTTTTGAAACAATACACAATATCACGTCACATGACAGTGTGTAGTATAAATATAGGTTTGTTTGAGATTCACCTTGCCTCGCCTGAAATATAGGCGAGAGTAGGCGGCTTCAGTGAGAGGAGTGAAAAAAGCGTTTCTTCACTGCCATTCATAAATTAAAGTGTCCACCAGGCTGTGTCCGAAATCGAATACTATCTTTAGTAGGTGGTTATTTTGAATAAGTAATTACTTTACGACTGCTAAAAAAGTACGTTCTAGTATGAATATAATCCGAACGTACTACATTCGCCTGCATGTTGTCATTATCATGTGACCTGCCAGCATAAGTTGCATCACTTTACTGCCTTTCTTTTACTGTCTATGTTTACTGCCACAACAAATCCTCTCCCGTGGCCTCATGGGATGGTAAAGTGTCCATCGTATGCACCATAGATATCATATAGAGACTAGATGCTCTATTGGCCGCTGGAAACCGAGAAATCCGGCCGCCATCTTGAACCGGTCGTATTCCTAGTTTCGTTGCGTGGCAGCAGATAAGATGCCAGAGCATTGTGGAGCATTTTCCTGTTCTAATCGCCGGACCATCGAAAATAGGGCTTTTCACAAGTAAGTCTTAACATTACCGTTCTATTGGTTGTATTTTGTGAATAGAATATTACCAGATAATCGAGAAGGAGCAAGGATATTTGCTATTACTGTTCTGAAATCGTTGTGAAATGCTGTTTACTGCATCAGCCGGTGTTCACCCGGCATGGAGAGGTGGGTAATAATTACAAGATCTTATAGTATAGTAATAATTACAAGATCTTCTAGGTTATCAGATAAGCATTCAACTGCCCTGTTGTATAGGTTATTTGTGTTTGCGCACATAATATCAGGAAGCAATGTAATACACGCATGACAGCGATGCGCAAATTGAGTTACCCCTCCAACTTCTAGTGTTATTGATAACCTATATCTTATCACATGCGATTTGGCTATTGATATTACAGAAGTCCTGTGGTAAAATTACGTTATTAACTTACTCCATCTACCCTTGTAAAGTTAATCCGAATAGGGCTTTAGTCTCGACATTTCCCCCTCCCACAACCACATACAATAAAAAAGGTATAGGCTTAATGTTGTCCGAATTTAATTTTTAGAAATTACTGATGCAAACACGTTGAAAAGCTTCTTCTCAATTTTTATTACAGGTGGCTGCGTTCGGTTTATTCGGTGGCTGCGTTCTGTGTGTGAAAGTGTGTGTGTGTGTGTGTGTGTGTGTGTGTGTGTGTGTGTGTGTGAGAGAGAGAGAGAGAGAGAGAGAGAGAGAGATAGAGTGTGTGTGTGTCTGTTCGTGTTTGTTTGTGTGTCTGTTCGTGTGTGTGTGCGTGTCACAAATCATAAATTGTTTCTTCAACTTATTAAAATATCTTACTTTACTGCAACTATCTGTTTCTGCTTCTTTATTATATTTATAGTGTGTGATTTATAAAATACATTATATCCTTCATCACACATAATGTGTCTGATCACTTTATATCTTATATCAGAATATTATATTACTGTATTACTGTTAAGCCTACTATGGATATTAAAATACGCCGAACCATGTGTCCTGTATCATAGCTACATGAATGACCTTTGCAGCAAAAAAAAAACCGCGTGAAAATCAGTTCAGTATTCAGTGAGATGATTAATTTAATGCGCTGACAGCTCATTTCACCTGCCATTCAGATTACACTGAGCGGAGCGGATGACCGGTTTAAGATGGCGGCTCCAATTCTCGTCCGTGCCAATAGGCAGTAGCGGTCGATAGGGCGTCTACCTACATGATATCTATGGTATGCACACTTCAGAATCACGCCGGAAGAAGAAGGTCATCCGGGTACTTTTTGCCTACTCTTTTATGAATTCGGACATACTTCTTTTGTCACATACTATTTTCGCCTACTATATAGGGAAGAATGCGATTTCAGATGCATCCCAATTTCATGTTTGTCATCTCACACCAATGCAAACAAAGTTAGCTAATACGCCATTTTGCGACTCAAAACACAAATAACAACTGACTACGAAATGTAACTTTGCAGATTAATAGCAGGCCAATTAATAATAATAAGAAGAATAAGAATATAAATTAAAACCATAATATTGTTGCAATGTTCCTTGATGCTAGGCCGATTACTTTTTGTACGTTGTAATGGACTATTTTTCTTGGCGGAAGCTTAAGTGGGCATTTTATCCCTGACAAAATGAGGATGGAATTATTATGAAATACAGTTTCGATTGGGAAACGGGTTCATTGGACCACACGATATTTTGTAGTTTAACGGCCTCGTTCATGAAATACAATGGTCCATTTAAAAAAAATGCATTTGTTTTAATGACCGTTAGTTAAGATAAAGCACTAAAAGCATTCAGACTGCTGAGCTGAAGTGTCACCGACGCCGTCCTCCTTGAGCATGTGTTTTAATTAGGACTGACAACCGAGCAGACTGACTGACTGACCTAGACACTCACCATGACCACACCGTTTTCTCCCCCACTTTACATGCAGCGATACCAGTTTGTTATCGATTACGTGCAAACCTACCGACCTAGAAAGGTAAATACATTTTCAAACTTGCATTTTAAAGTTAAGTTGCGATGGCCTTTGACGCTTCGTTTGAACTTGCGTGCTTATCAGTAGTCCTTTTTTACATTTTCCTACATGGATTTGATCGCATTTCTCCGTCCGCAGGTCATCGATTTCGGATGCGCTGAATGTCGCTTACTGAAAAATCTGAAGTTTCATCGCAACGGTATACAGTTACTAGTGGGAATTGATATCAACAGTGTCGTCCTCCTAAAAAAAATGTAAGTTTGGCATTTTGCCTGCGACCTAACTTACTCATGTTTGTGTAGTAGGCCTATACGGGATTAAAATTGAAGAACAATCTCATAAGGCCAACGTTTTATACTACATAAGTGGAATTAGGGGTCTCTATGTAGGCTACTTTGGGACATCTAAAAAAAAAATCTGTCTTCCTGTGTTCATCCATCTTTTTTCTTGCCAGGCATACATTGGCTCCACTTGTGAGTGACTACCTTCAGCCAAGCGACGGGCCTTTTACCATTGAGTTGTACCAAGGGTCTGTCACGGAGAGGGAGCCGTGCACCAGAGGATTTGATCTTGTGACATGTGTTGAGCTGTAAGTGTGCCACACATTATTTGAAAATTGTATGTTCTACTTGAGTTTTTCAACTTGTCATCATCTCTTACCCCTTTAAGAATTGAACATCTGGAGCTTGAGAAGGTGGAAAGCTTTTCAGAGGTGGTGTTTGGGTACATGGCACCAGGTGCCGTGATTGTCAGCACACCCAATGCAGAGTTCAACCTTCTGTTGCCGGGCCTAAAAGGCTTCAGAGACTACGATCACAAATTCGAATGGACTAGGGATGAGTTTCAGACTTGGTAAGGAAATGTTCAGTATTTAGTGTAAACATTTTCCAGTGCTGATCCGATCAGTGGTTTGGGTTAGTTCACCCAAAAATGAAAATTATCCCATAATTTACTCACCCTCAAGCCATCCTAGGTGTATATGGCTTTCTTCTTTCAGCCAAACAAAATCGGAGTAATAATAAAAAAATATCCTGGCTCTTCCAAGCTTTATAATGGGAGTGAATGGTACCATAGTTTTTGAACCCCCAAAAAGCACACCCATCCGTCATAAAAGTAATCCATACTGCTCCAGGGGGTTAGTAAGCCTTGTGAAGCGAAGCAATGCATTTTTGTAAGAAAAATATCCATATTTATAGCTTTATAATCTAATCACTGGTTTCCGGTAACGGCCGTACTCGAGTCTACTGTAGTTCCGGCGGAAGAGTGATCTCTGATCCGACACAGGGTGAGTAAATTGTGGAATCATTTTCATTTTTGGGTCAACTAACCCTTTAAAAAATGTCCCAATTCTGTCTCTCCCTCAGGGCTCACAGAGTTTGTAGAGAATATGGTTACTCCGTGCAGTTCACTGGAGTTGGAGAAGCTCTTGGCCACTGGAGAGATGTGGGATTCTGCACACAGATCGGTGTGTTCCAGAGGAATTTTGATGGGATAAATTGGTCCATGAGTAATGCTGAACGCTTGGAACCCTCAGTGTACAGACTGGTGAGAAATTTGTATTTTTTCTTAAGAGGTGTTGCACTTGCATTTTCTTAATTGTTTAAATGAATCATATTGTACTTTCTAAATCATCATTGTATCACTTGCACTAAAGCAGTCACAGTTTAGTTTAAGTGCTGAAATGCACTTGATTTCTTTATCACAATTAGGCAAAAAACATATTGATCACACATTTTTAATCAAAATAACAACTTGATCTTCTGGTGGGACAACAGACTTCTCTCTGGTGACTTGCCAGACCTCTCCAATTATTTAGTCAGTTTAAACCCCGCCCCTTTTGGACTGCAAGCTCGCATTCAGATCTTCCTCCATCCAATCAACAACTCATGCATTTTTAGATAATCTGTTTCACTCTGATGTATGTCACAATACAGAAAAAGAGATCTGCCGCTACTTATGTTAACTTGCATCCCGACTTTAATATTTGCAATCTTCGGGTTTAGAAGGATGTGGAGAGTGGTAGGTGCTACACACAGTCATAAACAGCATAAGGTTTGGCAAATTCTCTTAGTAGTTTCATTTTATAGTAATCTTTTTGACGAAGAGGTTCTGAATGTTCCGTATGTTTTCATAGTAAAAATGACTCTCATCCCAGCATGCAATGGAAGTTGGGGTTTAAACAAACTAAATTATTAAAGAAGTGCGGCATATGTCATAGAAGATCGAGTTATGACATTTGATTAAAGATTAAACATGCATGAATTAATAGTTTGCAATAAGATCAATAACATTGCATTTCATGGCAACTTAAAAGCTAAAAAAGTTATTTCTTGTCTGAAAACTGCTTATTGCACTCACAACTCCTCTTTTTTTGTTGTTCCTTATTAAGTTGTACAAGGTGGTGTATCCGAGCCTGTCTGATAACAACATATACCAGAAGACTTTGGTTAATGAGGTCCTGTATGAGGCACAACACCTAAAACAGGAATGGCTCAGTAGACTGAGCATGGACTCCAACAACAATGCACATTTTTATGGTCCTCCATTTATGGAAGCTTTGCAGCATGAGGATGCATGTGAGTGGCAGCCTGTCTACCAGCAGGACCGCAGCATTTGTGTGCCTTTGACGCGTGTGTGGTTCAGCCCCAAAGTGAGAGCGCTGTGCGGGAGCGTGCAGCGTCTCAGGGAGGAACTGCTGGAGGAGGAGCAGGTGAGGATGAGCGCTGATGGAACAGTGCTAAACCTGCCTGCCAATGATGAGGAAGAGGTAGAGGAAGAAAAAGAAGAAGATGAAGAGGAGGAGGATGTGAAAACAGTATCAGGTGTATCAAACTGTGTGGAGGAGGACTGGGATAGGGAGCTTGGGGGTTACGAAGGTGTATAACAGATCCGGAAAGCTCTGTAACCAAAATGTAAAAAAGGAAGCTGCACTTGATTGTTTTTCTGTCAAAAACATAATTGAAGGACATATTTAGATAATGTCCAAAACTGTTAAACATGCAATTAAAAATGCAAATATGTGACACCTTCTTTGGAATGTGGTTTTATTTAACAGTGTGTGGTACATACCTTACCAGCATCATAACAGAACACATCATGGCATGGAAGCCACTATTGGTCAAAAGTTGGAACACAACATTGCGAGACATTTAAAAAGCAATGTCACCTTTAAACATCAGACACAGTACAATTACGAGGACCAAAACTTCACAGAAGAGATAAAGCCACCATGTTTTTACAACATGTAAAGTACCAGGACCTACTTACAGGTTATGTAAGAGAATTAGGGAAGAAAAATTATAGTAAAATCTTACAATATCAGTATCACTAAAGCTCAAATACATAAAAAATAGACTTCATTTTGGCAGTAGATCAATTAAGAAATTAGAAAAATTAGGTTCAAAGTAACTCCTATTACTGAGTGTCTGCTGAAAAGTAATGAGGCTAACATATCGCAGATAACCTCTAAATAAACGGATATTAGCAAACATTCACCACAGAACCCTTAAAGGGACACCTTGATGGAACATGTATGAGATGCTTTTGCGTTCCCAGAAGAAACGATCCATTTTCTCACAATTTTTTTTGCGTTCCTGTGAGAAACTGCTTTCGCTCGTAAAACTTTTGAGTTCTTTGCAAGTGACCGCAAAATTTCTTTTTGCGAAAGAACACAAAAGCACTGAAATCGAATTATCTCTCCCATCTCATATTTTTTCCATCACAGTCTCTCTTTAGGGGCTCCGTACATTCGCTGTGTGGTCCTTTTATATTTGTGCCGTAAGTGAAAGGAAATAATAAACCTGAGATGTGTGGCCGAGTTAATTCCAAGCTTCCTGTCAGTATTTTTTTAGTGTTTGGATCTCAGCGGGCCTAGCAAAGACTACAAAAAAAAAAACGCTTCGGACACGTTGAGTTGGTGTGACACCCATGCATTTCTACACTATAACTCTAGACAATATGATATAATCAAGTGCTACAAATAGATTGTGCACACTCTCTCAGCTGATAATCCCCACACACACTTAAATTGCAGAGGCAAGTGAGTTTACATTTATAAAACAGTAAATGGCTTTTGAGAAGATATGGGAATACGGTCACGTAAAACTAGAGAAGCACTAACATGCTTCTGATATGCTCTATAGCTGATCTTACAGACGGAGATGAAAAGTAGTCATTAAAATACCTTAATTTTAATGATACATCAAGTAACTACAAAAACATGGATAAAAAGGTGTTTTGTAGTGTTATAGATAGGATTAGAAGAGCTACACACTGCTTGAGAGCCTTGTGCTAAACATTTCAAGCATTGCTGACATGGTTAAATGCTTCATTCTGTGCTGCTATGTTACTAAGTGTAGCTTGAGAACTGCTTGGCTCATTTTGTCCTTGTGTGAAAGCGTAATATAGTTAGGTGATATCATTAATTATGTCATAGACTGCTGCCAGAGAAGTACTTATCAGATATTCACCTGCCCAGATTCGAAGCAGCTAATGTGTCCATAAACTGAACTGCAAAATGACTTAGTCCCATTTAACATATAATGGAGCTGTAGGAGTTTAATCTACATTTAAATTCTTAAACCGAAAGTCATTTTCAGCAACAAATAAAGAATAACACATTTAATGAGTATGAGTTAACTTGATCAAAAGCTCAGCCTCAAATCTCCCTATAATGTTGGCGATACATAAAAAGTTCATGTAAAGTCCTTCAATTTAAAGTGCTATTCAATCACACGTTTTTTCAAGTCTGAAAACGGCTCCATCTGTCAAGCGCATCACGACTTCTCACACGCAAAAAGTGAGATGCGGGTGGGTGAGGACAGTTTGATTTCCATTTGTACAGTAATGAAATGACAAAAAATGCGTAAAGAGGTCACCTTCATCTGCAGACATATAGATGTATATTCAATGATGTATATAATCCACCAAATGTTACTGACAGACCCCTTAAAATGGCTCAAAGATGTAAACATGGTAAAAATAAACATATCTCACTAAAATAACAATATGAAATATATTTTTTTTTTAAATCAGCGAGGAAAATATAGGGAAAAGCTCTCTGATTTGCAATTGCAGACATAAAAGACAAACTTTACCTCACAGTGAAACACAAGACACCAAATGGCAGCCTCATACAGAGTTCTTCATGTATCCAGCAGAGGACACTGTTTCATCGAAAGGCTGAAACAAGTTTGTGACTAACACTGCTAATGTGAGAGGAGACAAACATGTCTGAATCTCTTCTCCCTTTCTCCTCCCACGAAACAGACTTTGGTTTTTGACACTTCTCCTTCTGGATCTCCCAACTCTAGCGTTTAATCACCACCTGTTCGTAGGCACCAGCTCCGACCCTGAAAAGAGAAGAAATCACCATTCACATACAACTCGGTAAATGTACTGATTTACACTTTTTTAAAAGCTTGGGGGAATACCACTGCTTACTATTTGATTTTGCTGTGTTATTTAAAGAGACAGTAACCCGAAAATAAAATTGTCATCATTTACTCACCCTCATGTTGTTTCAAGCCTACATGGCTTACTTTCTTCTTCTAAAAAGAGATTTAGCAGAAAAGGAGGTTCATCAGAACATCCAAGCCCTTTTTGTTTTCATATAATGAAATTGAATGGTGACTGGAGCTCCAGAAATTACCATAAAAGTAATCCATATAAATCTATGTATTACATTTTAAAATCTTCATCATACAGGCTATTGTATGGCTTCAGAAGACTTAGAAGATGGCACACAAATACATTTATGATTCTTTTAGGTATTTTTTAAAGCTTGGTAGACCCAGTCCCCATTCACTTTCATTGTGTGGAAAAGAGCTGCTAGGACATTATGCTAAACATTTGTTTTTGTGTTCCAAGGAAGAAACAAAGTCATTTGGGTTTGGAACAGCATGAGGGCGAGTACATGATGACAACATTTTCCTTCAAACTTACCTGGCAGGAAGGTGGTGGCTACCAAGTGCTGTGCTCCCACCAGGACCCACAAACAACCGCAGACCTTCCTCTGAAACACACACACACACACACACACACACACACACACACTTGAATAAGATATCGCCTCCACTCCACACACACAAAGTCACGACTTCTCTGGGGGATACAAAAACCAAATCGGTCCAATTCTAATGAGAACCTGTCGCCAGGTCATCTAAAAAATAATACGAAAACTAATACAGTAGGACACACATGTAAAGACGGGCTCTGGCACAGATACACCTACTGAGTAGCAGCAGCAGCTACCGGTAAACATCGCTACCAATTAAACATCCTGTTTCTAGCTCTGCATTTTCTATTTCTGTTTGCACTTGATCCAAGTTTGCTCTGATACCACTCCATCTCAAGCATTACAAATAAATAGGCTAAAATGCGATTTCATGTCAGCAAGAATTCACCATGTTGCACACAGTGTTAATGTAATGAAATAAAGATGTAATTTATGCAATATTATTGGGCAGACAATAATCAAAAATATGAACGTTTAGTAACAATTAATGAGATGAACTTGAATCCCATGAAACAAATGATGTAAACAAATAATGATACAATATAAAATTAGATTTATAATAATAATACGTTTTATTTATATAGCGCATTTCCAGTGCTCCAGGACGCTTAAGCAGTCAGAATAAAATAAAGATGGAATTTATTAAATATTATAAATACAGTGACCAAAAATATTAAATGTTTAGTAATAAGTAATGAGAGAATGAACTTCCATGAAACATTGCAAATTATATAAACACACAAAAAAACAATGATACAATATAAAACTACTATTTATTGCAATTTATTATAAGGATACAATGCAATATAATCAAAGTTTATTGTAAAACTGTAATATAATAGTAATGTATAAGTTGTTTGAGATTGTAGGGTGATTGATTAGATACTCTGATGGAAATGTCTTTTTTTCTCCAGCAAAATGATCAGTGAAAGGAGGTGCTTAACCTTTATAAATTCAAACTCAAGAGGTCACACAATATTATCTGAGCTGTTTTTTTTTTCCATATTAGGTATACTATTTACATCACACACTACTGTTCAAAAGTTTTTTTTTTTTAATAATTTAAAATTATCTTATCCTCACCCAGGCTGCATTATATGATCAAAAATACAGTAATAACAATAATATTGTGAAATATTATTACAATTTAAAATAAAATTGTATTTATTCAATTGATGGCAAAGCTGATTTTTCAGCATCATTACTCTTAGTCTTCAGTGTCACTTCAGAAATCTTCTAATATGATGATTTGTTGCTCAAGACAAATTATCATCAACATTGATCAACATTGGTTTAACTGCTTAATATTAATGTGAAGATTTTTTCAGGATTCTTTAATGAATAAAAAAAGCATTTATTTGTAATATAAACATGATAAATGTTTTTTACATTATAAAATGTCATTTAGTGCCTCTCACATACTCTGATGGAAATTTGCTAGAAGTACCTTTAGGGATGTCTGCTAATAAACATGAAGAAGCCATTTTTACCTTCAGCGCTGGAGTCCAGCATGCTGTGGGTGAAATCCTGACTTTGCAGGATCTTCTCTACTACATCATCAGCATCCACCCTTGTGGCATCCACCCTTTTCAGCTGAGACTCCATGGAGTCCTGTTTCACTGGATACCTTTGTATATATGAGAAAATGAACCTATGTTGATTTAATATCCTGCATCTAAAGCTTGATGAATATTGAGCAGGCAGTGGTAGCAGTGTCTGTCTGACCTGCTGGCAGCCCTGTCAGGGGTTGATGGGTGTTCAGGCACAGCAGCACAGACTGTAGGTGGCGCTGTAGTTTGGTCACTCTCCTCACTGGGCTCAGGGATGCTGGCAATGCCAGTGGAAGCACTGCCGATTGAAGTGTTTCTCCTGTGGGAGAACTCCGACAGACTGGAGGAACGCGAGTGACTCGTACTATAGCCTAAGAAAACATGACACAACATTGTTTTAAAATTAAAATTCAGTTTTAAAAAAATAGGAAAAAGTTGATCTTCCCTGGTAATGCACAGCCTATATACACTTTAAAAACCTTCACAGATAAATCAATCACTTTGTATTGAAGGCCGGGGAGCTTCAGAATATGAAAACACTAGTATGGGCCACCAGTGGAGTGCCTATGCACACACCAACTCCCATGTTTCCGGACAGATATGCGATGACTAGGGTTAGGTATCTTTTCAATTTTAGCGATTTCGATTACAATTCAGATTCTGATTCCCAGTTTCGAATCCAATATGCTAAAAAAAAGGTCAAACATTTAGATATCAAACATTTATTGTGTCTTTTTGCAAAACATTCTGTTGCAGCTGAAATACCATCAGCAGCCTAAAGAACAACTAATTAATAAACTAGACTAACTAATCTGAATTTCAAACATTATTAAAGACAAGTATACAGTCAGTAATAAAATAAGAACAAATAAGCAAATTAGCAAACAGAGTTTCTGAACAAAGTTCAGAAATTGAAATCAAATGTACAAAAATAACACTGCATAGTTTTTATAAATAAAACATAGATTAATCCTTATTTAAGTTACAAAAGTTATTCAGTCAAGATCAGTGAGTTTATTAGCCTGCTGTCACTTTAAGACCTAATGCACAGATCCAATATACTGTTACACACGTTTTCTTTCTCAACTGTTTTATGTTCACTTAAAACATAACCGACTGCGTTTACGAGGATATTTTGACATCATTTTCTATGTATTTGATCATTCAAGTGCAAGAAGACGCGAAAGAGAACTTAATTCAGTATTCGTACACAATATGGAGGGCGGCTTTTTGTGTGTGCGTTCTGGATGTGCCCAGCACAGAAAACAGCGCTCTAGTGCCGAATTCTCTTTCGCGTCTTCTTGCGCTTTAATGGTTTAAAACCACATTAAAATGCGCACACAGAAATCAATAAGCGGAATCAATATTTTTGAATCACAATTCCAGAATTGGAAACAATTTTAGATTTCCAACCCTAGTGATGACTTCTGTTTGCTTTGTGGGACTTTAAAACTAACTTTACACTTTGAGATGCTCTAATGCAAAAGGTCAAAGTGAGGAATGTGTAACTGAATCTAAGAGAATAGCTTAATGAAATAAGGACTGAGTGCTGTCTCCTCTCTGGAAGTACTAGAGGAAGTAGTGTTATCAAATTAGATCTGGGACATTTAATCCAGCCATTTTGTGATGGCACAGAATCTTTCTAAGAGCCCAGTTTCATATTATGTAATAAAGCAAATAGCACTTTCCACAAACTGAAAACAAAACAGGGCCTTAAAATGTCTTGTTTAGCAAAATGGTCAGTGAAAGGAGGTGCTTAAATTGTTAATTGTTCAAACTCAAAAGGTCAAAATAATGGGACACCAAAAAGTACCCTATTTGTGGAAAGTGCAATCTAACTAAATATAATGTGAGCTAATGAATTTGCGCACACATTCTTTCTTTCTCATATGTGCACACACATATATTCACTCCATCACACAGAACAGAGTCACATGACATGCAGCCTACGAGCAAAATACCGTAGAGAAATTCTTTAATCATCTTGCAATACAACGGCATGATGTTGATTGACAGCCTGATGTTACAGCCAGGGTAGCAGACAATACAATTCATTCAAGTCGAGCAAGACAGCAGTCACATCGACACATCGCCAATTAGTGATCAGAGAGAAAACAGTGGAAAAAGAAAGCCTACCTGATACTTTGGACTGCTGACTAGCATAACTGGACGTTCGAGAGTGTCCGCACAGCCCCAGTTCATCAGGCAGAGAGCCACACTTCCCTGATGTCTCTGTGGACATAAGGATTCAATGCCAATTTAACCCGTTCTTCTCCTATTTTTTAACCTTACAGTAGATTATATATCTGATGTAGCCATGCACTTGTCCATTGAGTTTTCAGGCATTTAATATGATTTGGCTATTTAAATTAGGGCTGTTGATTAGAAAATCAACATTCTCAAAATAAAACTTATTTAGTCAGTGGAGATCCAATATAATTAGACTGGTTTAGGGTCATGTCCACCATATACTGATCAGACATATAAGGGATATATAAATGGCAAACATGGCTCAATTTCAATAAATATATTTTTATTTAATACATACATATATATACTAAATACCTACAACCTTTTTGCCACTATAAACTTTAGTGTTCACAAAGAGAAAAAAGAATTATGGAAATTAATTGCTCAGCAAAATTCGAAATTTGTTGAATTGGTTACAAAGGTTTATGATGATTGTAGCCTTTAAAATTGCAAGCACAAGGTTGTATTTCCTGTGTTAGCATATTCCTATTAAAACAGGAAGTTGAGGCACGACCATTAAATGATCCTTCTCTTTACATCACACCTATGAATCATGATTTGTTACTTGCTAATTCTAGTTGAGAGCAGGTGGTGTATTAGAAGAAGGGCATTTCTTATTCTATCAAGTATTTAATTGGCTAGAAATTTGCATATGCATAATAATAATTTTCATCAATCATTTTTTGCCATTAATATTTTGGTCCAAGATATTTATTTATTGTCAATTTTAAGTACGCTAGCATCAGTGTCATAAACTATTTAAAAAAAATTAAATAAATATTAAATAAAATAGATTATAAATATTAGATGGAAAACTTACACTTAAAAACAAAAAATTTAAATGTTGCCTTTGAGAATTAAGTTTTACTTGAACTTAAACTAAAAAATAAGTTTAAGTTCAAGTACTAAAATTATTAAAACTGTTGACAAATTTGACAAATATATATTTTTTTTTATTTAAATATAAAATAAGAGAAAATCCAAATAAAAGCTAATTCAAAATATGAATAAATACAATAATAGTATATAAAAAAATGCTAAAATAACACTGGCTAACAAATGCACAGCCTTTAAGGTAACAGATTAATGAATGCTTTTATCGCTTGTTTCAATGCCTAATAGTGCCCCCAACCGTATAACAGTGAAAACACCGAAAGCTGTAAAATTCTGTCAATGGCGGGAAAGAGTTAATAGCTACAAAACTCTCAAATATTAAAGCTGAAAAACAATTAAAAATATCTACATTAAATCGTTGCTCTCACTGACTTGTTGGGTGTTCGAAGACTAGAGACCATCCTGACCAATCTCTAAATGAGTCTTCTCCACAAACTCCCTTCAAAAGAGTAGCATTTCTCTGCCAAAATCCCAGGCCAAATCATATTTAACTCTTCAACATGTTCCTCTGAACAAATGGTGATACTGATTAATTCATCAATCGCCTCAGACAGCAAGCCACTTTTGGCAAACTTGTCTTCTAATCCATTAAAATTTCAGATTAAATACTATGAATATTAATACGGCTTTAATATTGTTCAGTGATCGCAACTCAAAATCACTACAGAAGAGACACTTGGAAGCTAATCATGTTTTATGAATTGTAAGCCTGCTTTTCATCATAAGCAGTCAGTCATAGTGAATCACTATGAAAACCGAGTTAAGAGTCAACAGCGGCACATGGCTAAATTATACATTAAAGACAAGCTTTCGCCAGCCTCTGGATGGAAAAAGCACACAGCATGTATGAGGGAAAAGAAAGGATAAAAGAGAGAGTGGGAGAGAGAGAGAGCGCTCTTTCAAGCTCCTGTTAGTTCAGCCGCATCAAATCAAACATAGTCTTGTTCTTTACTACTGGACTGGATGCAGAATTAATGAGAAGCTTTTCAAAGGGTGTTTGATTTGAACAGTTGATTAGAGCAACCAACATAATGCAAACATAAAAATATAAGAAATGCCTACACATTTAAGCACACGTAAAGGACAAATGTTAAAAAAGAAGGTCTGTGTATGGAGCTGCTGTATTTGTGTCTCATTCCGATTCATTGCAAACAGTGACCAGTGCATTTTGTGTTAAGTTTACCTGAGAGGCTCAGAAAAGGTTTCTGTGTGTCTCCTCCTCTCCTGTCTTCCAGCAGGCTCTCGGCATCACCTTGAATGCCTATCACCATGGCGGTGGACGGAGGCCTAATACATGGAGAACCCACATTTAACAATATGGTTTAAATGGATTTGAATGAACAGATTGAAAAAAAAAAATGCTGAATTAAAGAACTAAACCATTTCAGTCCGCCTACTGACGGTGGTCCAAAAGCAACCCCCAGAATCCCCGAACTCCATACTGTCTCCATGCTTTAACCCCCACAAATGTTTTCAGCAGCTTTTTGCCTTCACGTGTGGGTGGACAGTGTTGGTTTCCAGTATGCAAATCTGTGTTCAAAACTCTGACTTTCCCAGAGCACATATTAAAACTTCCTCCCAACACACGAGCCATTTCTGAGAAAATACCATTATAGCAACTTCAAATGTTTAACAGGAAAAGGTCTCTGTGGGTCTTTAGCTAAATCTAAATTTAAAAATGCATAAAGGATGGCATAGAAATAGAAATAGGCCCTTTTCACAACCAAACTTCAATTCTTTATCACTTCAATACTGAATTATAACACATTCACAACGCAGTCAAAAGTAACACTCACGTTTTGAAGCAGGGGTCGCCAGACATCAGCTGTGTGCTAATAATCACCTGCAGCAAAGACAAATGACAAAAAATAAGAAACCGGATGTGTATGACATTTAACATTTTATTTTTGGCCCTTACTGAAACTAACTAAATACATAATGTTTCGATGGTTTCCAGGATGTTGCAAGTCAGTTGCTTAAGCGTGTTTATTAGAGCATTGCAATGCGGTTGCTAGGGTGTTCTGAATGGTTGCTAGGTTACTTACTGCCCAGGTCAAAAGAGAGGGACTTTTTCACCTGTTTTATCATCTGCCAGGTAAAATTCTAGGTTGAATGTTTTTTTGTTTGTTTTTGTTTTTACGGTTTTTATAAGGTTTTCCCCCCCCTTAAAGAGGTCATATGATGCTGTTTTAAAAGTTAATTATTTTGATAACTGTGTGTAACAGGTTAACATGCATTAATGTTTAAAAAACACATACTGTACATTTCCCATACTGTTCATTTCGGGGGTGTTTCGTCAAAGGAGGTAAGGGAGGCAGTGCCTCCTCAAAAAAACGGATTTGAAAATAATCCATATTATTCAATATGCTCAACGGGACCCTGTGAACAAAATTATGGAATTAATGGGAAGACTAATTAAAGCGCAAGTAAACAACTCACCCACATAGATATCATCGCTTTGTCACATCAAAATCAAACTTGAAATGGTCTAAAAATTTGATGACTGTTTTTTTTGGTGAGCAATCAGCTTGGTGAAATTAAAGGTACATTTTCTGTACATTTTCATCCCATGTCTGTGATCATGAAAAATTACTGAAAATCCAAAAATAAATAGACTATTAGCCTATAAAGAAATGCGGAACTTCAGTTCACAAATAAAACATATTGTTTAAATTAATACTGCCGTTAGATATTATTTTGGAATATATGTAAAACTGCTTAAAATCACTAATTTGATGAGATTTATACTTGGTTTTACTAAAAAATACAGAATTGTATTTAGTTTCTTATTTTATGTAATGTAATGTTTATTTAACCAGGAAAATGTGACAACATCAAGTGTAACATGGGACATGAATTTACATTTGATTTATAAAAAAAAAACTGTGAGGACATTGCCTCCTCATTTTAGAACACCACTGCACACCACTGGTACATTTATTACAGCTCCTCTATTCCCAGTCTTTCTGAAACGCGCTGATTTCTACAAAGCCCCTCCTTTCGCGAAAGCTTTGAGTGGTCTGATTGGCCAGCTGACCCAGTGATTGGCCAAACACCTCAAGCGTGTGTCGTAAATGTAACGCCTCATGCCATAATCGTGAGCTTCAGCTTCCAAGGCTTCTAAAGCATTTTTTGTAAACACAGTTAATTATAATTTTGTCTGTTTTACGGTATCAGTTTTACCCGAGTCAGATTCTGAAAATGCGGATGGATCAAGCCTATCGACCGGACCAACTTTGCAAACACAACTTGAGCAGAATGTTTCACTGTAGAAAGTAGTCTTTGTATATAACCTGCATTGTACTCTCCTAGGTTCGGAAAGCTGTCCTCTGTAAAACAAGCAAACTTTTGGGTTGTACTGCTCAGAAACAGCTTTATAAATAAACCGCAACCTCTAAAAGCAAAAGCGATTTTGCTTTCTCATCCAAACACAGCGTCTCCATGACATGACGACAACACTTTAATTCACTGAAACCTGTCCTACTTTCTTTGCACATTCCTTTGGGGAAGTAGTATCTGGACTTTGATCAAGGCTTTTTAGGCAGGTCTGAATCAGTGTTCTCTGTTAGACAGAATAAATCCCTTTGTGGGAGACTATGAGCTTTGTAACTTCGCAGAACGTATACATGCACAAAGAAAGACAATGCACACTAAAAGAAAAAGAAAATATTAAAAAGCATATGACCCCTTTAAGATAGTATGATTGAAGATATACTCATCTAAGTTGAGGAGATTGTAATACTAATTAGTGACTAATAGCACCACTAAGAACCACTAACTAACTTATAACTTAATAGCCACAACAAGTTACATAAATCAAGACTCAAAGCATCAATGGAGTTTAGCTGAGAAGAAAGATCCTGAGAGGAAGTCTGAGCCTTTCTACAGGTCCCTCTCAAAAAATTAGCATATTGTGATAAAGTTCATTATTTTCCATAATGTAATGATAAAAATTAAACTTTCATATATTTTTTAGATTCATTGCACACCAACTGAAATATTTCAGGTCTTTTATTGTTTTAATACTGATGATTTTGGCATACAGCTCATGAAAACCCAAAATTCCTATCTCAAAAAATTAGCATATCATGAAAAGGTTCTCTAAACGAGCTATTAACCTAATCATCTGAATCAACTAATTAACTCTAAACACCTGCAAAAGATTTCTGAGGCTTTTAAAAACTCCCAGCCTGTTTCATTACTCAAAACCGCAATCATAGGTAAGACTGCCGACCTGACTGCTGTCCAGAAGGCCATCATTGACACCCTAAAGCAAGAAGGTAAGACACAGAAAGAAATTTCTGAACAAATAGGCTGTTCCCAGAGTGCTGTATCAAGGCACCTCAGTGGGAAGTCTGTGGGAAGGAAAAAGTGTGGCAAAAAACCCTGCACAACGAGAAGAGGTGACCGGACCCTGAGGAAGATTGTGGAGAAGGACCGATTCCAGACCTTGGGGGACCTGCGGAAGCAGTGAACTGAGTCTGGAGTAGAAACATCCAGAGCCACCGTGCACAGGCGTGTGCAGGAAATGGGCTACAGGTGCCGCATTCCCCAGGTCAAGCCACTTTGGAACCAGAAACAGCGGCAGAAGCGCCTGACCTGGGCTACAGAGAAGCAGCACTGGAGTACCCACAGTCAGTGATGGTCTGGGGTGCCATGTCAGCTGCTGGTGTTGGTCCACTGTGTTTTATCAAGGGCAGGGTCAATGCAGCTAGCTATCAGGAGATTTTGGAGCACTTCATGCTTCCATCTGCTGAAAAGCTTTATGGAGATGAAGATTTCATTTTTCAGCACGACCTGGCACCTGCTCACAGTGCCAAAACCACTGGTAAATGGTTTACTGACCATGGTATTATTGTGCTCAATTGGCCTGCCAACTCTCCTGACCTGAACCCCATAGAGAATCTGTGGGATATTGTGAAGAGAAAGTTGAGAGACGCAAGACCCAACACTCTGGATGAGCTTAAGGCCGCTATCGAAGCATCCTGGGCCTCCATAACACCTCAGCAGTGCCACAGGCTGATTGCCTCCATGCCACGCCGCAATTTCTTTCTGTGTCTTACCCTCTTGCTTGAGGGTGTCAATGATGGCCTTCTGGACAGCAGTCAGGTCGGCAGTCTTACCCATGATTGCGGTTTTGAGTAATGAAACAGGCTGGGAGTTTTTAAAAGCCTCAGGAATCTTTTGCAGGTGTTTAGAGTTAATTAGTTGATTCAGATGATTAGGTTAATAGCTCGTTTAGAGAACTTTTTCATGATATGCTAATTTTTTTAGATAGGAATTTTGGGTTTTCATGAGCTGTATGCCAAAATCATCAGTATTAAAACAATAAAAGACCTGAAATATTTCAGTTGGTGTGCAATGAATCTAAAATATATGAAAGTTTAATTTTTATCATTACATTATGGAAAATAATGAACTTTATCACAATATGCTAATTTTTTTAGAAGGACCTGTATACCTTAAGGATGGAGTTGTCTTGTCTAGTGTTTTTGGTGTCATAACCCTCCAGCAGACACCTGCGTGTGGTGCTACCCGATCCCGCAAACTCCGCCAGGTTGAGATCAGCAAAACCCAGCTATACAGAGAGACAAAGCAGTACACATTCAGGAAAGAAATTCAGTTTAATCTTGATTTTGCCAATAGAAACATTATTAAAAATAAAAGGCAATGGAGCTTTTGAATAAAAAGCTAAATAAAAAGGTGAACGCCTTTATGAACAGAAGTGCTCTGCTCATACACAAACAGAAGCGCATACAAACACAATGTTCCAGGGTGATCTATTTTTAGCTGCTACTTTGCTATCAATATTTTATAATCCTCTCAGAACTGTCTACTTGATGAATTACCAATGCCCTGTGTTAGTGTCCATTCATAAAAGGTAAATTGGTACAATTTTTTGTTTTTAACATGAAGATTTTAGCTATATGAAACATATATGAATTTATAAGGAAATATTTATATTTTAGATTTATTTTTTTCACCTTTTAGAATCACATTTTAGCTTTTTTTGTAGTTGATTTAAATAGTCCTGCAGTTTGACTACTATTTAAATTTTTAAAACTATTCCACATACCTTCTCAACTAACATCATGCTATAAAAAGCAAATGTGTAATAATTACAAAATAATTTGAAAATGCTTAAATCGTTCTAGATGACTTACAGCATGTCAAACATTGCAAAACATGTCAGCTACCCAAATATATTGAATAGTGTTGGTATGTTTAATAAAAAAAAAAAGTTTTTTAAATTACCTTTGCATAAGTCTTTCCACCTTTTAGTTCCTGTTACATAAAAAAAATTAAATCATTCTCAGTATTTCACCTCCAAACTGTTTATTGCAAACCAACAGATTGTACAAGAGTGTGTTTGTACCTTTCTGACTGAAACTCGACACACACAGGGGTCAAGGACTCCGGTTCCAGCATTTGCGCTCATTTTACAGGGAAAGGAGAATCTTTTTCTCCAGCGTACACAGTTTGCCTGGACCGTCTCCCTGTAAATGCAAACACACATCGGGTTGTTAATGCAAGGTGTCACTGTAAAGAACACAGCATTGGCTCAAGGCTTTAAAACAAACACGCGTACTCATCCAAAACAGCGTGAACCCTCTCTCACACTATCTGATCTGCATTTGCAAAATCCAACAGGGGTGGACAGTTCCTGCAGCATTGCTCCTCAGGGAGATTTTGAAATGATTTCACAATCATGAGTCACATAATCCAGCCCATATTGAATAGAATGATTTTAATGTTCACTTCAACTCCACTACATTAACAGAGTCTGACTCACATTCTGTGATTAATTAGAGCCTGGAGTCAGAAGGCCATACTGACAACAAGAAGATGAATTAATTTCCCATCTGAAAATGGACCTCCCTGCGCAGGAGTGTTCTGCTTCCTAATTAGACAGATGTTTACAGACAGGGCAGACGAGCGAGACCCAGAGGGCTTTTGGAGAGATATGAGTCTATGAAATGAACTTCAGGGAAATTGTGATGCTATTATACACACGTAAGAGAGTGGAGTGAATTTAAGGATGAAGTTGTAGTCAAAGGACAGGGCTGCTAACTCAAAGATGCAAGGTTGTGCCCTTGTATGCACTCTAGGGGGACGTCCCTGATGAATTGCTTTGGTCAAGCAGCATTGCTTGTAAATCCAGATTTTCACATCTGACTAAAATCTCAGTGGTATTGAGGGAAAGTGTACCATATTAATAAATAAATATTTCATTAAAAGCATATATAGACTACTGTTTGGGGTAAAATAAGTCACTTATGCTCACCAAGGCTGCATTTATTTGATCATAAATATAGAAAATATTATTACAACTTAAAATAACTATTATTCTTTTAAATGTACTTTATTCCTGTGATGGCAAAGCTGAATCTTCAGCATCATTACTCCAGACTTCAGTGTCACATGATCCTTCAGAAATAATTCTAATATGATGTGATATAGGAGTTTATTGAGAGAAAACTTAGTTAATAGTGAATGTGTGTACCCTAATATAAAGTGTGACCACATTTTTTTTTAGAAAAAAAAAACAAAAAACAATTCCACACCACATACTACACTTGCATTTACATCCTCATATTCTAAAATTTCATAACGGTCCACAATGACATCTATGAGAAACACAGCCAAAATAACACATAATTGGGCACCTCCCATCCAGCTGGAGAGATTCCCTACCATAAGGCTCAAGCTTAGTGCCGACTGAGTCATTGGGTGAAACCACAGCTGGATGAAACCCTCAACTCTGATTCTCTCACCAAGGCAGCAGAGGCCAATGACTTCCCTAAACAAATGTCAATACATGTATCCTCCCAACAATAAATGATTTTCCTTCTACTAAACATGGGCAGTTTCTAAGGAAATAAACAGTGTGAGAGTTCCTTACTAACAACACAATGACACAAGTAGAAATTATTCATAATGGCTGTAATTCTCAAAATATCACACTTTTTATTCACAATAGATGTGCAGAGGGAAATGATCCTGCTGTTTTAAGAAAAACCTTTAGAGGACTTAGCCAGCACTGAAAACCCTGGACGAAGAGTACGTATGCACAACAACGATGTACAGCAAACGGAAACGTTTCCCCAGTTTACGTTTTTTTGCAACGTTGTTGTCTGTACGCATGAGATCAGTTTTCACAAATTCTCGTTATTGTAGTTTACGCGGAAACAATGAATCCCGTTTTCAAAAGTTTGTATTTTCAGGCCCCCAAAATGCCGTTGTTGTGTAAATGAACGGTCAAAATGCATAAAAAGTATCCCATTTTTAGTTATTGTGTAAACGGCCCCTAAGGCTCTACAGATCTTTGCATGACTCACTGTAAACAACAACCTGCATTTCACTTTATAAATTGAGCTCTTGACATGCATATTACAAAAAAAACATTGACAACAAGTTAAAATCAATGCAAATTCAATTTAGCAAGCCATTTTCTTCTGTAATAAGACATATTTCTGAGCGAAACAGGATACTAGGCTAATATGCCATCAAATTATATTAGGTACATTTAGATTTCATGTTTATTTTAACTGTTATTACGCTCCATTGCCAGTCCAAAGTGCTGCTTTGCTGCCTCTTCTCACCAACATAAAAGGTGGCACTGCAAACTTATAATAAAAGGAGGACATGATAATGTCACGTAATATGACTCCTTTTCTAACCAATATGATTATAGGCAAATTACTGGCAGTGAGACTATAAAAGAAAAACTGCAGACTCATAAATCAGACATACAACCCGGCCAAGGCCAGAGCTCTAATCGATACAGGATGCTCCATATTTGTAATAACTGCACCACAGGTCAAACTTAGACTTTTGCTTTCCAGCCATCACATAATGAATAATGTTTAGCCTCTGACACTCACTGACAGCACTAATAATGTGAAAACACAAAGAACATAATGAATTTAGTAGCATTAGGTGCTAATGAAGAAGGCACAACAACGCCTGCACTTCCTGCGTATGTAATGGGTAAAAGAAATTTGTGATGAATTATGCCAAAATGTTTGTTCATGTTCTATAATGTTCCTAAAATATTCGTTAAATATAATGCATCAAGTGCATCTAAGAAATGGATATGGGGACACCTACAGGCGAATAGAGTATATATCAGTGCAATCGGCCATTTTCTCTTCAGTTTTATTCGAGCTGTTGAGGAGAATGGTAGGTGGAAAATCTCTCTCCGGTCGAACAGAAATAAAGTGTTGTCAGTGATGATTTTATTTCTCTTTAAGATCAAAATTGTTCTTTTGAAAGTATTTTATTTTATAATTTAGTCATACAAGACAGAGTTGATGAATAATTTATTTTATACTGAAACTCATCGTCGAGCTCATTACGAGCACATGGTTTTCGTTGTATTTCTCGTTGTTTATAATAACATGTAATTTACTTCATATTTATTTTTGACAGTTATATGACCGGATGAGCTGTATTTCAAGTCTGTGTGGTGTCATTTTACATATTTCCAGGTATGATGTACTGTTTGTATGATGTTATGTTTTCTGTGTTCAGAGGGAAAAAAAAAGAAAAGAAACTGAGCTTTCAATTACGATAAAAACGTGATTTATTGTTTGTCGAATTGATGAAAGAGTTTTATTCGAGCTGTTGAGGAGAATGTTATATGACCGGATGAGCTGTATTTCAAGTCTGTGTGGTGTCATTTTACATATTTACAGATTTCCAGTAAACACGTGATGGGTGTCAAATCGTCTCGACTTCGTCTCTGTGTGGTCCTTTCCGGGAGGGTCGAAAGAATGAACCAGAAAAGAGGGGTTACATTGGTGCCGTGACCCGGATGGGAGTGAGGTTTAGGGGGGTGAGTGTAACGGAGGCCAGCTAGTAGTTGCTGTGCGAGTAAACCTCACTCCTCTGATCTCAATAGGTGCTCTAGCAACAGATGCTAGAGGCTGCGGTCTTTAGCCTCCTTGTTAGAGCGCCTGACTCTCATGCCGGAGACCCGGGTTCGAGGCCCGCTCGGAGCGGGTCGAGTGGGACCCGGGTGAAAGGGGTTACACGTAGACTGAAGAGAGCCAGGCTCCCGCCATCCATCCTCACCACCTTCTACAGAGGAACTGTGGAGAGCATCCTGACCAGCTGTATCACTGTGTGGTTTGGGAATTGCAAAGTACTTGAACGCAAGTTTCTCCAGCGCATAGTGAGGACAGCTGAAAAGATCATATGGGTCTCCCTCCCAGCCATCCAAGACATCTTCCGGACACGCTGTGTGCGCAGAGCCTCTGCCATTGTCAAGGACCCCTCACACAGTGTGTTTGTCCCTCTACCATCAGGCAGGAGGTCCTGCAGCTTTAGGACCCGCACTGCAAGGTTCTGTAATAGCTTTTTCCCCCAAGCTGTCAGAGCCCTGGTTGCTGGGTTACTGGTGCCACTCAACATTTCATCCCCATAATTCATCTGCCCCCCAATGACAAAGGACTCAAGAACACACAAATGACTGTGTACTGTCACTTTAAATGGACAATGGGCATTAAAATGCACAACTGTGCACCGACACTTTATTGGCTTCTGCTCTGGTTGAACTGCACTACTTACTGTCTATTGCACTTATTTTCTGTGTATTGTTTACTATTGCTACGTATTGTATTGTCTGTATCATGTGAATGGTTGAGGGCTGTGTTGCACTGTCTATTGTAGGATGTTGTGATCTGTTGTTGTTTATTCTTGCATTTGTTATGCACCTCGGTCTGTACGAAACTAAATTTCGTTCAGCTGTATACATGTACGGAAGAATGACAATAAAGCTTGACTAATGCCATGCATTAATAGCACAAATGAAAACAAGTCTTCCTGGAAATACTTTATGGTACAATACTTTTTTCCCATTGGTCCATTAGACACAATTATGCATGTGCTAGAGTCATTAGCATCACTCCTCTCATGGAAAAAACAAGCTATTAATCTCATTGATAGGCTTGATTATGCCAAAATGTGCAACAACAGGCCTAATATTGTAATACAGAACCATAACCATGACAAGCAACTGGTCTGATTTCCGTATTTAGAATATATGCCGTTGCCATGGCAAAGTCAGTTGAACGAATGAGAGCAGGAGTGCGTTGGCTCTGTGTGCTTCTTCCTTGGATTCTCCCAAAGGATGTCTGTAATGAAACAGGAGTTCTTCAAAAGGATCATCATGTGCAGATGGAGGCACACTCAAGCCTAGAAGGAGAATAAACTCACGAACCTCAAGACACTCCCTGCAAACTGCAGTTGAAAAGAGAAGCACTGGTGCAGCCCAGAAGCCCAGAGAAGCTGCTGCAGTGTTAGTCTACAACTCTCTTTCTGTATGGATGAATAATCTACTTGCTTGTGTATTGTGGGAGAGATGCTTTGAGGAAAATTTGCCATGGTGAAGTTTGACAGCCCACTGTCACTGCCTGACACGTTAATATTTAACTGTGGGGGAAGCCTTTGTATTGCGGAGCTCCAAAAGCGAGTGAATGACAAACGTTGCAGCAGAACACAGACAAACTGAGAGGGAAAAGACAGCTGATGTTGTACAAATAGTTTTTTAAGAGATCAATTCATTTGATCCATTTTATTGATTAATTGGATATTGCACATCTTGATCAGTGCACAAGTCTATATAATAAATCTAACACATTCTGTGCAAAAATAGTTTCAAATATGAAAGTTAACATAATATAAATATTAACTAAATAAATAAATAAATTTAAAAACTACCTCACCACAAACCCGACCAATCAACAATAAAATTACCTGTCAATACTTTTACTTATTAATTGTATTATTATTAATTAGTTGTTGCAGTCCTTTTTTCCTCTCTGCTGGATGCTAATGTAGAACTGCTCAATGTCACCGAGACATTTAAAAAAATCTGTCTGTTTTAGACTGAAACATGTCATAAAGAAGTAAACAGGGACAGAAACATGAGTGACACAATATTCCTCAAGCTCAAACAGTAGAACATGGTGCTAGCAACACCAAGATCATGGGTTTGAATATCATGGAACGAGTGAACTGATCAAATGTATACCTTAAATGTACAATGTACAGGGGTTGGACAATGAAACTAAAACACCTGGTTTTAGACCACAATGATTTATTAGTATTGTGTAGAGTTTCTTTTTGCAGCCAATCCAGAATCATTTTGTCTTGGGAATGACAGATACAAGTTCTTCACAGTGGCCAGAGGGTTTCCTCTTCCAGAACAGTTGTCAGGTCATCAACCACAGTAGGGAATGCCATGATATTGCAGCAACAGCAAAATAGGTTAAACCTCTTTGGGGCTTCTCCACACCAGTGAAGGAGAACTCAAAGAACAATACATGTTTCACATTGTCCACAGCCCAGAACAAATTAATCCAACATCTGGCATTGGTAAGAGTGACCAAAGGTTTGGCTATAGCAGCCCGACCATGAATATTGACACTGTGGATGTGGAGCTCCCGACGAACAGTTTTGGTGAACAGGAGAGTCGAGGTGCTCATTTAGTTCTGCAGTGAGTTGGATTTATATTTTTTTTGGATGCAATCCGGGTTAGTACCTGGACAAGGACATCCCTTTCAGACAGCTTCCTCTTGTGTCGACTGTTATCCCTGTTGGATGTAGTTTGTCACGTAGTGGTATGCTGACATTACTCTGGATGCCATAGCTCTCGATACACCACAAAGACTTGCTGTCCTGGTCACCGATGAGCCAGTAAGACGAGCACCAACAATTTGTCCTCTTTTGAACTCTGATATGTCTCCTATTATTTTGTGTGGATTGCAATATTTTATGTAATGCTGTGCTATTGCTCTGCGGATTCAACCTTCACACTCTGCTCTTACTGATGGAATTGTAATCAGTGAAGATTGGCCACCAGGCCGGATATATATATATATATATATATATATATATATATATATATATATATATATATATATGTGTGTGTGTGTGTGTGTGAAACCTCCAACACTATATTGGCCAGTGTTTCAGTTTCATTGTCCAACCCCTGTATAACCCTTGGATAAAATAATATTTATGCCAAATGCATGAATAAATTAAACATAACACTGGAGGGTCCAACACTTGACTGTCACATTTACAAGACATTCATCATCATGCAGAAATAATCTGTAACACTGAACAGTTATCTTTGCTGCTCTACACAAACCTGTGAAGCATTAACATACTGCATGGAGGTCAACCTGTGTGCAGGTCTGAGAACAGAGCAGCTCATTCACGCATCAAACACACACACACACACACACACACACACACACACACACACACACACACACACACACACATATATACAGTTTTAAAGCATGGCCTGAAGTGACTCAGCTCAAGAACTGCTTAAAGAAATAATGCACAAACATCATACAGGATGTGGTTAATTGATAAAAGTTAAAATTTAAGAACAGCAAGTAAACTCAGACCAAATTTTGTTGGTTCTCCTGAGAAAAAAATCATTTTGCCAGTGGGTTAAAGTGACTTTTTAGCTCAGGTAGTATTATTTTTCAACTGTCAATGTCAGTGACATCTTCATATTCACATTGATCAAATCCAAGAGGAGTCCACTTTCTTATGATTATTTTTATCCATGCCCTCTGCCATACTATAATTAACTAATATTTACATTTTGATGTCAGCTTCCTAGAGCACCAGGCCATTTCCTCTTGAGTAAAACTTAAATCCTGTAGCCTAGGTCATGCATGGTATAATTATTCATAAGCTATGACGGTTTAAACTTCATTTGTATAAAAATACGATTTACATGCTGATATTTGAGTAGTTTGGACAAGGGTTTTGACATCTAAACTTTAGGTTTTTGACAAGCTAAAGTTGGCTAAAAATCTACATTAAATTAATTCATTTCGAGTAAATTCCACATAATATGGACATTATATGTAAAATAATCCTACATTACTAATCTAACATGACAATATGAAGTCACCATTAAACTTGCTTAGAAATGATCAGACCTAAAAAAATACAAAAGTGTTGACAGTCTTACAATAAGTAACTTGTACATGATCTCTTACACAAGAACGTAAACAACTAAAAATCTTTAGACCCTTCGTCCCCCAGCTCTGAATATATACGTACTAACGTTATATGTGCACTAATTTCTAATTCTCAACATGAATGAATAGCCTATGTGTTTTGGTTATGCTTTATTAGAAAGCAATACAGAATGAAAGTAGCCCAATATCACCTATTCCCATAATAATACCCATCTTCATTCCTCCACATTTAACAGCGTCCTTACCGCGATGATTCCTCCGAGAATCCGCCGTCGAGCAGGCGGACTTTACAGAACAGAACTCCGTTCACGAACGGAACCGAAGACAGCTCGTCAAGCTCAAAATCCACTCTGAACTTAAACTTCTTTTTCTTCATCATCTTGACGTCGATTGCTACCAGTCCTGTTGCGCTCGATAGTACCTTTGGTCATACGCGGTGGAGGGGCATCACTTTTATTTGCACATCTTTGGTTAACCTCTGTTGTTGAAGCTGATAGCCGTTAGCCACCAACGTTACTAGAATCTCCCTTTGCTGATGATGTAAGAAAGCGAAGCTAACGATAAAAATATAGTCTTAACGAATTCTTCTGTCTTCTACTAGCTGCTACATCGTTACAGTAAACGGATATGCTCGTCATTGGATATGCAGCCTGTGGATGATGAACTGTTTCGCTCGGTAGAGGCTTGTGTTGTGCTGCTGTATTGTGTGTTGTCGTGTAGTAGTGGGAAACACAGGCGACGCTTCTTAAAGGGCAAGTCAACTCATAAAGCTAGAATGAAGCAGGGGGACAAAGGACAAATCATAGTTCAACCAGTTCACATCTAAAAAAAATAGTTTTTTTTTTTTATTGTATAAAATATTGATAGTACAACACAAACGGAGAAATCGAGAAATAAGTGCCCCTATTATGGATATTATGAAAATGATTTTTGAAAGTGTGTATAGCTCTAATGCCTGGCTCACACTACAGGAGTTTAAAGGCCGATTTATGCCCGATTTCCCACTCCCGAGAATCGGAGAAAATATCTTGTCGAGGACCTCGATCGGTTCCGATGTTTGGCGCAGATTATCTGGTAATGTGAGACGTTCACAGATCGAATCTGCTCCCGATTTGCTCTCACACAAATCGAGCTCACCCCGATCATATCAAACATGTTTGATGTTTATCGGGATGAGCAAGACTGTGATTAGGTCAGTACTGTACTGTCACAATAGCCAAGAAACAAGTAGGGCTGTCGTGGTGAAGGAATTTCCATTGAGGTAATTTTGAGTGACTCAACAGCGTGATATGCGGTATTATCTTTATTTATTTATTTATTTATTTATTTATTTATTTATTGCTAAATAAATTAGTGTTACGCTGTTGTCAGTAGGCACGAAGACTAGTACATGTTCAGTAATGAAACCGAAACTAAAAAAAGTGGAGTAAACAGAAGATACAATGTCAAAATAAGGGTCCATATAAATATAATAACAGAACACAAACCTGACAATAAGCTTGTTAGATCATTTTCATATAACAGTTAAGCCTGGTTCACACGGCAGGATAATTAGGCAGATTTTAGCCCCGATTTACCCCTTCCGACAATCTTAAGGATGCTCCGATTATCGTAAAATAATCTGATCAGATATTCCTGCCGTGTGTGGTGTGTTAAGAGTGCTCTCGTCTGCTCGGAAGGACGTCGGGACCGCTCCGATCTCAAATCGGGGATATGCAACATGTTGGATTATTTTGGCCTGATTTCTCCTCGTGTGCTATATGGGAAACGAGCACGCAGCCTGTGGACTGTGGCGTGTAGCCAATCAGAAAGCGAGGTGACGAGGCGCAGAGGAAGCACCGGGAAACAAAATCAAAACAGCTGGCGGCATGGCGCACCAGAAAGTCCGGTGGACGTCGGAGATGGATTCGGTTAAAAACAAACTACAAACTATCGCCACTGCATCCTCTTCATCCGCCATGATTGTTTACTCAGAAGTCACGTTTGATCTCGAGGGATTTTGCGAGATTTTCGGTCTGACCTGGGAATGCTCGGGAGTCAAATCGGTTCGTGTGTGATGTGTTGATTTTGCCGTGTGGCTGCACACCACAAACGGTACGACCAAAACTGTTAGACCCGTGATTTTTTATTGCCGTGTGTGGGGTCTCTCAGGTTTGGAAAATCGGCCGACAATTTTAAAATCGTCCCGTGTGAACCAGGCTTTAGTCTGATATTTCCCAGTATCAGTCCAGTTACATTGTTACAACACTAGGTGGCGGCAAGGGACTGCCTTTGAGTGAGTCATTAAACTGTTGATTCAACGGAAATGAAAAAAATAATAATTTTAGATTCATTCTATGTGAGCCAGGCAAATTTTTAAATCTTAAAGTTCACCGTATACAAAGTTATTGTCTTTCAAAAGTAAGAGTCGACTCTGAGTTAATGAAATGAATCGTTTTTCAAACGAGTCATTAGCTGTTCGTTGTCAGTCAAGACGAAACATTAGCATATTGCACACAGACACCAGGGAAAACTTGAACCTCAAACACTGCAGCTGATTCCTGTGGATGCTGGATAGCATCATGTCGAGAAGACGCTGTGCTCTACAATGTGAAGGTAAAACCATTTTTTTCACTATGCAAGGACGAGCATGTGAAGAATCATTGGTTAAAATTCATCTTTACCACAATACCACAGCAGTATAATCCTAAACTTTTGCTGTGTTCCATTTATTTTACTGACTGGAACACAGCAAAGACTGTTTCTCAAATCGGAGTTCAATGCAGGATTCGCAAACCGCTTGCTCTTGAAAGATGGTGTTCAAAATACAGTTTTGAGTTTTATATTGTGTAGGTCTCCTGCTAACTGGTTAACTCACATTATTACTGTCTTACTGAAATACTTATGCTAATCAGTTGTGGGCCACTATTAACGTTACCCAAAACCGAGTCTAATGAAGATCGTCTGTCGTTCTCACTAACGTTACTTTGAGTAAAGATTAAGCATGGGAGCAAGATTTGTTTTAAAAACGTTCATGTTATTAGTCATTCACGCTAGAGCTCGGCTAATGTATGCACTGTTATGTATACAGTTTCCATATGTTCACTGCAATAAATTAGAAAAATACTCGGTAAATAAGTATAAGTAAAATAATACTTGCACTTGTTAATGCTGATGGTGAGGAATTACAGTTGCAACAACATCCCATAATGTACCTCAAACTGAGTAGTGTATCACTGAGAAACGTCCTGCTAGAGTTGTCTTTGCGATGGAGGTTGAATGATCAGTTCTTCCAGCGTTTCATCATCGCACTCGTGCTCACATTGATATGGTAAAATCGACGTCATTATTCGTTACTGAGAATCCGCTGCTGTCATTTGATAAATTATCAGCTGAAAAATTAGCAGAAAGGTTGTAGGCCCTATTATAATTATGTTAAGTACTATTATTAGTATGTTTACTAATAATAGGTAAAGCGGAGCCGAGGTCCTTGCCGCCCTGTTCAATCAAACCATAGCCGAGAACAGGGCACCGCAGGCCTGGACGACCAGCACCACTGGTACCGATCTAGAAAGGCAAGGGTGACGTCTTTCAATGTAAAAACTACCGCCCAATCCGACTCCTGTGTCCCACTATGAAGATTTTTGAACGCGTCCTGGACAGCCGCTTACGTGGCATTATCAACATCAGCCCTAACCAATGCGGCTTTGTCAAGGGACAAGGAACTACGGACGAGCATATCCGCATGGTCTTCCTGGACCTAGAGAAGGCTTTCGATCGTTTACCCCACAAACTCATCTGGGCCTCCGCCCGATCCCACTCTGGCCTATATCAACTGGGTCCAAATACTCTACCAAAACATTACGAGTGTTGTCCACTGCCCTGCTGGGATATCACCACCGTTCGCCATCAACATCGGAGTACACCAAGGATCACCCCTTTCGCCACTGCTCTTCCTCACCTGCATGGACGCCGCGACGGCAGATCTGCAGGCACCCCATCCCTGGACACTGATCTACGCGGACGATGTACTCCTCGCTGACAGTGAGCGGCAAAACCTCCAAGACCACACACAATGATGGAAAGACCGCCTGGACCAGAATGGCCTACGGCTCAACATAGACAAGACGGAGTACATGGAAAGTGCCCCCCCCAGACCGGTGATACCATCAGTATCGATGGCATAGATCTGAAGAAGGCCACCCAATTCAGATACCTCGGCTGCACCCTCTCAGTCGATGGCGACAGCCTCCCAGATGTCAGGTCCCGAGTCAACGCTGCCTGATTGAAATGGCACCAAGTCACTGGCGTCTTCTGCAATAAACACATGCCCAAACATCTCAAGGCAAAGATCTATAAGACAGTCGTCCGTCCAGTCAGCCTATATGGTGTGGAGTGTTGGCCCACGACCAACAGACACGAACAGGCCCTTCATGTAATGGAGATGCGGATGCTCAGGTGGACACTAGGGCTGACCCGATTGGACCATGTGATGAATGAGGATGTCAGAAAGACCATGGGAGTAGCACCGATTATGGAGAAGATGAGGGAAGCGCGACTTCGATGGTATGGCCACGTAGTCAGGAGCGAGGAAGAGTCAATAGCGAAGAGGGCCCTGCGTCTCAACCCTGAAGGAAAGCGACCCTGAGGTGATGGATGGACCGAATAAAGGAAGATATGAAACATGACAATGCCGCCCCCGAAGATGCCCTCGATCGGAAGAAATGGAGAGCAACCTGCTGAAAAGCGGACCCCGCATTGCAACGGGACAAACACTAGGAGAGACTATTATTAGTATGTTTATAATAAATAATACATATTTGGGGAGTAAATTAATATATTATTTTTTAATAAGTGGTTGCATGGTATACAATTGTGCACTCATATATACAAAATATATTAAGATATAAGATATTAGTTGTCAAATGTATTTATTAATAACAAAAATAATAATAATAACAGTAATAATAGATTATTATTGTTATTCAATATTTAGAAAATCTATATAAATAATATAGCTGCTATTATTGATTCTTGGCTTTTTGTTGTTGTTGTTGGTGGTGGTGGTGGTGGTGTTATACATACAGTAAGCAGGTAGTGGTCCTACCGTTTGTAAATAATAAAAATAAAGAATAACATGAGATAAATAATAAGATAAATAAAAAATTACACCAGTGCCATCCTTCTCGTACTATTTAGTCTGGAGCTTGTTCTTTCATATTGGAGCTGGAGCTCTTGGTGCAGACCTTATAAGTGTTTGGTTCATTTGATCAACGTGAACGCAGTTTTCATTTCAGCTACTTGTGTGGGTTTTGTGGAAATGAAAGGGTAAACTTCACCACTAAAAACTCCAGAGTGGGATGATTCTAAGTCTACACAGTCACGCAATAATATGGCGCAACACTGACCACTAGTGGTTCATAGTAGTCTAACACCTGCCATTAGCAGAAAAGAACGAACTTTGTACTGCGTCTTCTGTATGACTTAACACACACTAGGTGGCGCTGCAACACTTCGATTGTGATGTTTCTAAACTAAACTATTAGGAACAGAAAAAAGTGAAACTTCTATTGAACGCAACAATGTTAAAATGTTTGATTCGCACTTGCGAAAAAAGAAACAGCCTATTTACTAAAACAAAACAAATAATTTTGGGGTTATTATTAGATATAACGGTAATATTCATTGTAGAAGCTGCGTGCATGATGTCATTTCACAGGTGCGCTCCATTCTACCGTCACTGTAAATATTTCTTCTATTCCTCATAAATAATTTATGTAACTCTAATAAAGTTCACATAAATTTTGATTGAAGTTTACTCTCTAACAGCAAATATTACGGGTGAAAGGGGGTAAAATATTTTTCATGACAGGTCTCCAGAGACAAAAAAAAAAAGTTGCTTTTTGTGTTTTCTTGTTGTTGGCTACTGTCCTCCAAAAAAAGGTTTGGAGGATAGTAGTACTAATAATTATGACGACTAGAAACAGAAGTCACGCGCAACGTTCAGCGTGCGTCTCTCCTCCATCCAGCCCCCTCATTTCAGCTCAAATGTCACGTCACTGTTGCTTCTTCTCAATCCAGTTTCATGCTGAGGGCCAGCACCTGCCCTCATCTGGAATTTACCTTCTGGACTTTTTGCAAAACCTCATCCCGCTTCAATTAGTATTTCATCTGGAGGGCAGTGCAAATGGAGATGTGTTTGGCGGTTTATCGTTTTTGAAGAGGAAAAGCCCAATTTGAACGCACAATCTAAAGTGCCATATGTTTGAAGGGATTATATCAAACACCTTGCATTATGACCGAGATGGGAATTTGGTGGGTTTTATGGCTCATAGCATTCGTTCCCACTTCAGCCGCTCCGAAATCACACCAGCGACTTCTGGAGAAGACAAAGGAACAAAATGACACAATGCAAGTTGAAAGAGATAATCATGAAACTATATTAAGTCAGGTAAGGTACTTTTCACCTGCTCTCGAAATGATATTCCACTGCAGTTTCTTTAGCCTATAATCTGCAGTTAGTTACACGTCATAACTTTCATTAATAAGTTATTAACAATCTCTGCACAATGCCTAACACATCGGGTTCGATGTAAATTCAAGTAAGACTATACTAAAAAAATATATAAAAAAATGAATTAGCCTAGGAAAAAAATGAATTAGCCTACAATCAAATAATTGTATGAATCAACTATGCCTAGCCTAGAAGTTATGATATTTCTAACTATTTGAATGCAGGGTGCGAATGAGGGAAACTGAAAAGCATTCAGTTTTTGGCTCGTCTCAACAGCATTCTCGAAGAAAAGTACAAATTGCAGTCCATACTAAAGGCTTGTAGACTATATATCAGGCGTTGGGTTCCCCAGGGAATTGGTTCTCTTGAGGAAGTAACCATAGCAACAGTAGGCTGCAGGATCAATCGTATCGGACGGTACACACAAAATAAGTAGCTAGCCTATTGATATTTTATATCGTAAAGGCCCACACGTATATCGTAACATTTTGATTTGTTTAAAAATTGTAACTGTTGTGCCATCGGTGACAATCGGTTCCGCGAGACGAATCGAATATTAGGCTGCTTACGAAAAAAACTTTCTTTCTTTCTTTCTTTCTTTTTTTTTAACTGCACACACTGTTTTCAATAGGAAGAAGTTTGTTCATGTTATTAATGAAAGTTATTATAACTGTTCCAGTTAAATAAATAGACAACGTTGGTAATTGAAAAAAAACATCCATATAACGACAGTCAGATATGTTACATTGCAACAAAGTGCGGTGATTTTGCTTGCTGGAAAATGCATCCGTCCTCTTTTCTTTGTAGCTGCTGGGTGATTATGACAAAGTGAAAGCGCTTTCGGAAGGCTCTGACTGTGGCTGTAAATGTGTTGTCAGACCTCTGAGCGCGAGCGCGTGTCAGCGGATCCGGGACGGTCACGCGACGCCTCAGGATTTCTATACGGTGGAGACCATCACATCAGGACCCCACTGCAAATGTCAATGCATTGCACCTCCGTCGGCTCTAAACCCCTGTGAGGGTGGCTTCCGTTTGAAGAAGCTGCAACAGGCTGGGAATGATAATGTCAAGGTGACCATATCTGAAATTGGATCTTATATATAGGTTACCAGAATATGGCAGGATAGCAATGCATAACGTTTCCTATTCTAAAATAAAACCAGCTCTTGCCATGATGGAATTTACTTCATCGTTACAGCTGTCAACTATACTGGAATTGCTGGAGGGTTCCTTCTATGGCATGGACCTATTGAAATTGCACTCAGTCACCACCAAGCTTCTTGATCGCATGGACACAATAGAAAAAGTAAGTTGAGTGTTGTTTCCTTTGTTTTCCTATCTTATACTTTTTAAACACATTATTGGTGTGTTTTATTATTGACAGATGGTCTTAAACAACCAGAACGAGGAGAAGTCGAACACAAGGAGCACCTCTCCGAGTCCACAGTCACCCACATCCTCACCTACAAATCTGTCCTCAGAACAACAGCAGAAGAGGACGAGTTTGAGGGAGCAGAATGACGAAGCAGCTGCTTTTCGACATATAGAGGTGGGAGGTGCTATTTAAAACAAATGTTGCATTACATAATTATCATGTCCAATACGTAACAGTGGAACAATCCAAACATTATGCTAGCCACAAAGTGAAATGGCCCACCTGCTGCGGACGTTTATATATTTACTTAGGATCTGTCTCAGAGTTAAAAGTGACCTCATGTTGTGTTTTGAAACTCTTACTAATTTATCCTGCTGTCAACTCTTACATAATTTAGCATGAAAAGAGCCAAATGACCCAGTAGCACCTCAATGCAGTACGTGAGATCCTTGGACTATCAAAGATCCAAAATAGATGATGATCTATATATTAATCTGCTAAAGGGATAGTTCAACCCAAAATGAAAATTCTGTCAACATTCACCCTCATGTCGTTTCAAACCCATCAGTCTTTGGTTAATCTTCAAAACACAAATAAAGATATTTATTTAATTAACCCTTAAAGTTGCAGTAGGGAGTTTTGAGAAAATGTTGACTTAGCCTGAAAATTTGAACAAGCACAACTTCCAGGTCCAACCCCCTTGCTCTCTGCTGCGCTACAGCCCTCCCTCCACAGCTCCTCCCCCACAGCGGAGCCTGCCGTGAACGTGCAGACTAGTAAACAGGACCACCGATGACGGCAGATTATAAACAGTTATGGAACATTCACTAATAGGGACGAAACATCAACAATATGCTTTACATTGACTATGGCCTGCCCATACTTTGACTACAAACTTGGTCCTCAAATCATTATGTATTTTGCAATACATGTAACTTTATAACGTTGCACTCTTTCTATAAGTTATAAATAGCTAGTAAGATAACGTTAAAGGATTAGTTCACTTTTAAAAAAAAACTTTTGCTGATAATTTACTCACCCCCATGTCATCCAAGATGTACATGTCTTTCTTTCTTCAGTCGAAAAGAAATTAAGGTTTTTGATGAAAACATTCCAGGCTTTTTCTCCATATAATGGACTTCAATAGGACACAAACGTTTCAAGGACCAAATGACAGTTTCAGTGCAGCTTCAAAGGGCTTTAAACGATACCAGACGATGAATAAGGGTCTTATCTAGCGAAACGATCGGTCATTTCAAAAATAAATAAAAACTTTAAGTTTTATAAGCACAAATGCTCGCCTTGCTCTGTTCTGTGATGCACGTTCGTGACTCTCCTGTTTGAACTCGTTCATCAAAATGAACAAATCTTTTTCGAATCATTTCGTTCGTTGAATGAACGAAATGACTCCGAAAAAGACTCGTTCGAAATGAACGAATCTTTTTGCGAGTCATTTCGTTCGTTGAATGAACGAAATGACTCGGAAAAAAGATTCGTTCATTTGGATGAACGCGTTCGAACAGGAGAGTCACGAACGACGGTACGCGCTCGCGCTGTGCAAGAGAGGGGTGATCAGCGCGTACACGAGCGTGATTGACACTGCTAAGACATTCCTCCTGGCTCTGATTGGTTGTTTCTGACCGGGAGCGATGTATTTCTGCAAATGGCAATAGGACCACAGGGAGGAGCCAAAGGAGCTAGATTTTTTCCACAGATTATCTGTCTCATATTCTACTGTGAGGACATAATGACAGTTTTAACAAATATTTGTTTACAAAAGCTACCTACTGGAGCTTTAATGGCTCTTTTAAGTTTTGTTCACCTGGACTTTCAATGGAGGGACAGAAACCTCTCAGGTTTCATTAAAAATATCTTGATTTGTGTTTCAAAGATTAACCAAAGTTATGGATTTGGAATGACATGAGAGTGAGTACTGTAAATTTTGGGGTGAAGTATTCCTTTAAGAGTCTTAAAGGTAGAGTAGGCAAATTCGGAGAGACTAGCGATAGCTTTGAAAGCGTAAGATCCCACCCTCCCTTCAGAGATCTCTCTCCAAAGCCATGCCTCCTCCAAAAGACATGAACGCGCATGCACAGCAGAGTCTGCAAAGCAACACGATAGATGGCGTTAAATTACCTCATGTCTCAAAGCACATAACATAACATATAACATTACATTTTTTGGTCTTGAGACTTCCACAGAAAATATATGATTTTTTTTTAATACTTAAGACCACTTCTATCATTGATTGCTATCAGGAGGTGAAGAGTTTTTCAACCAGTAGCCTATAACAAAAAGTGTTTATAAAAACATCTGCCTACCTTTAATGGCTGCAGTATCACAGTGTCCTCTGATGTACTGAACAGAATAAATACGAGGAAAAGTTTGTGGGAGATCTTCTGAAGAGCAGTGGATCAGACTTAAACAAGGCCGTCGCAGCTTTGCAAGAACAAGAGCGCCAAGGAAGGGAGAAGCAACCAAAAATAATTGTTAGGGGCATCACATACTATAAATCTGACCCGATGGATGAGACAGACACAGAGGAGAACTGTAAGTATAACTGTGGTTTCAAAATATACATTAAAATTAGGACTGCACTATATTGGAAAAAAAATGACTTGAATGAATTGAATAGCTCTATTTGGAAATAATTAATTATTCAAAGTAAATAAACCAAGCTGATCTGAGACTGTGAAACTGTATCACGTATGATGAGCTACACTTTCAGTCTAGTAGCATACTATATATGTTTATCATAGGTTTGTCAATCACACTAAGCCATATTGCAATATCAATTTTATGGTTCAGCCTAATTGAAAGTTCTCAGAAAGAGAAGTTTGAGATTTTTTTCTAGGCTACTATATAAAATGATTTGTTCTTCATTGCAGTAGATGATAGTCAGAGTGGTGACAGCCCAGTTGATCTTTTTGCCGACGAGCAGCTCCTTCATCACAAAGCACGCCACTTTAGGCGGGTTATCAAGGCATGGTCTGTCCGACCAAAACCCAAGAGTGAAGTTTCAAAAGGAGGAGATGCACGAAATGGCCTTCAAACTCCATTTACTAGACTGTTGGACTCTGCCCTGCCGATTAAGACGCCTACTGAACTGATATCTGTTCAGGCTCAAACCAGTCGTTCCACCAAAGTCAACTCAACAGGAGATGAGCGAACCACACCGACAACTTCTGTGATTGATAATTTGAAGCTCACCGTTGAGGCAAGCAACGTGAAGCCCACAACTCCATCTGTAAGACAAGCTCAAAACATGTTGGTCAGGTCATCCAATCTGGGCCACATAAAAACAAATGAGTCATTCACAGCAGCTGCTGCTAAAGTGGTGGCTACAGAGCCAACCCTGACAGAACAGACCAACGGGACTGCTAAAAAGGAAACATCTGTATCTTCTGTAAACGAAAGGGGTACTGTTACCAAAGAAAATCTGAAAGAAGATGCCTTTCACACTGGGAAACCTTTTTTTTACACTGAAAGCACACTTGGAAGATTAACACCATCACCAACTCCTCATTCAAACACTTTAACAGTCACAGAAAGCTCATTGAGAATAACTGCTCACACAAGCACAGCTGCCACCATTGTGACAACGCCACATGTCACTGAAAGCAAGACAGTTACCTACTTACCTAAGAAGAATCCTAAACAGACATTAACCTCAGTGGCGTCTTTGATGATAACTACAGGAACTACCACAACAACAATAACAGGCAAACCTGGCAAACGCAAGTATAGCATAAGCTGGGATGAAGAAGAAGAGGTAGTGGGAGGGGAGCAGATGGACCGAGAGAAAGCTGTAAAAACTGTGGTGGAACAGAACGTTGGAGAGGAACCTCAAAAGAAGCCAGGTATAGCTTTATAAAGTGTTCTTGTATGTATGTATGTATGTATATTCAAAACATTTTCCATTATTACTTAAATCAGAGTTATATTAATGTCAAAGTTAAATTCAGAATGGGGTCCCTGCACTGAATGTGCATAGTTCAGCAAAACAAAGATTCAAACCAACGTAATTGTGAATGGTTTGGTTTTGTTTGCAGGAATATGTAAGGACACCTTGGCCACAATTTCAGAGCCCGTCACACACAACACATATGGTCGTAATGAGGGCGCTTGGATGAAGGATCCGTTGGCTCAAGATGACAAGATCTATGTCACAAATTATTACTATGGCAACAACCTTCTGGAATTCCGCAACATGGATGTCTTCAAACAAGGTATCTCTCTTTAATTCAAATGAACACACACATTGCACAAATAATCAATTTTACTTGATTAATTTTCTTATTTTCATTCAAGGCCGCTTCACTAACGTCTTCAAGCTGCCTTATAACTGGATCGGCACCGGCCACGTTGTCTACAAAGGAGCTTTCTATTACAACCGCGCATTCTCTCGAGACATTATTAAGTATGACCTGCGGTTGCGTTACGTGGCTGCTTGGACCATGCTGCACGATGCAGTGTTTGATAATGACGACGTGTCTGCGTGGAGATGGAGAGGAAACTCGGACATGGATCTGGCCGTCGATGAGAGCGGACTTTGGGTGATCTACCCAGCTCTGGACGACGAGGGCTTCTTGCAGGAAGTGATTGTCTTGAGCCGCCTGAACCCTAGTGATCTGAGCATGAAGCGTGAAACCACCTGGAGGACCGGGCTCCGGCGCAATCGCTATGGTAACTGCTTCATCGTGTGCGGCGTTCTTTACGCGACGGAGAGCTATAATCAGTACGACACCAATTTGTCCTATGCCTTCGACACCCACACCAACACTCAGGTGATTCCTCACCTGCCTTTTAGCAACAACTATACTTACATCACTCAGATCGATTACAACCCCAAGGAGAGGGTGCTGTACGCCTGGGATAACGGACATCAGGTCACTTATAATGTTCACTTTGCTTATGTAGACCCACTGTAGACCCTGACGGCAGAGCAAATACGTTCTTTGCACAGAATAGGAGAAACCATTAATGTGTTCGTGGATTGTGGATCAGTTCACTCAGCTTTTATTAACTCCATGTAGTTTAATATACTTATTAATATACCGTTATGTTTTCGAAGTGTAAAAATGGTATATGGATATAAAATTAGTATATGGCGAAAACTAAGAAAAACATGCATATAATGCAGCTTTATGCAGTTTGCATTGATTCTTTAGATATTGCAGCTTGCTTTTGCACTATGAAAACGGACCTCTTTATGTTTATAGCTGTACCTGAATGACAGAATTATGAAGTTTTGAGGTGCTGTATTCAATCCTGTAGAATAAATTTGTAAATACTGTAATATAAAAGCTAAAACCATGGGATTAATGAATGTAAAAAATACAATTTGTATTTTCATAAATATATCTCAAAGTTTGCTTGTTTTTTATCACATGCATATAAAAAATAAAGTTTACAAATCTACAAATTCAGTAAAAGCTAGAGTAGACAGTGTTCAGGGCACATTTTAATTGTTTTATTTCATCAGTATGTTTGATACATTTGATCAAATTACAGTACTCTTTGTAATCTTTTTATGCATATTTTATTGCAATTTCATTTGAAACTCTTCTAGCACCAAATAAATTAAAATCTGTCAAACTCAGAAAAAATGGCTGCAATAAAATGAGTTGAATTAAGATTTATGGAATTGGTTGTCTTTTCACTTTGATGATGGTGTGCGAGTGTATTCTCAGCACAAACCTTCTCATTGGACACTTAGATAAGAGCAAAATGCTACACTGTAAACCCCTTGATCCACAGAGCTAAATCTAGACAAACAAAACACATCTACCATAGTTGAACCCAAAAACATTGTTTACCCCAGCCTTTGAAATGACCTATAATTAACATGTTACAGCGCTTCAGACCCCACATTTACACAAACCTTCAATTTCAGAGAGCAAATTCAGACCTAAGACGCTTGTCTGCACCCTGACGACAGACGCACACAATTCACACACAACCGTGAGTCCAGTGTTTATTATTCGTTACAAAATTCCTTTCACTGCATAAACAAACAAAAAGTATTTCCAAAAATGCAGAAATAAAATATATTAAACATAAAAAATATTGCTCAAAGGGAAAAGGGGATTTGATTAAATTAAAGCGTATTAACTCATTTTTAAAACCAATTATGAACACAACAGACATTTCTAATGAAATGTGGTCGAAATGTGATATTTTCTCTCACTAAATACTCTAATAATCATTCAGATTTTGAGAACAAAGCTCCGCCTGAGTTTTTATAATCTGTGAAATTCAAATAATGAAGAATCCTACAACCCTCGAGGAGTTCTAATGGTGATTGGTCGGCGCAGGCAAGTTTGTCTTTGAAGGGGAATGGTTCTTTGAAAGTGATAACAGGTTGGACAGGACAAGCTAATGATTACACTGCTTTCAAAATGATAACTGACTACGGCATCCTAAACAATACGAGAATAGAGCGAACATCTAAATAGGCAAGAATAATAGAGACGAATACATAGTATACAAGGACAGATGAGGTAAAATATTAGCATTAATAATGTCTCTTCTACAACTTCAAATTAACCAGTGTTATGTTAACAACTGAATTTATGTCAAGTACACCTCATTAAAAGTGCAATAAAGCCACTAAGATAAACATGAGGTCTTAAAATATATGAAAGAACTGACAGATGTTGCCTAATCTCTAATCCCCAAACTGCTATTCCAAATTAGCAGTTAGTCTAAATTAGTCTAAAAGGATTAAGCTAAGCTTCACAGACTAAACAAAAGATAGAATTATTATCTAAAGACTATCTTCTTTACACCTTTTTGAGGGATTTATTTACATCACTGTCTGGAATCAGAAGAATGGAAAATGCAAGAAAATGATACAGAATGCCTCTATTCACAGACACAAAAGGGAAATGATCAATTTTCTCACATTTCTATTAAACAGTTATGTCGTAACAAAACAAAAAACGTAACAAAAAGCACAAAATTCAAAGCCAAGGTGGGTTGTTTGAGGATAGTATTGAAGAATAGTTAGCTGAATATGACCATTAAAGGTGCATTAAACAAGCTTAGTACAAAACTTCATAAATATTTCAATAAATTTTATAAACAAAGAAAGCACAGTCCAAACAAAATCAAAGACCCTGACAGCCACCACGTAGCAGAGAAGAGTTCAATAATTGAGCCCAATTGCACTTTGGTGTGGGAGATTTGGTAGATGAATGCTCCTGTTGGCAGAGCATGGCACCAACAACATTTAGGTTGTGAGATTCATTTCTAGGGTGCACAAACTGAAAAGACATGCATATCTAAAATGCGCTTTAAGTCAAATTCATAAATGTAAATGTAGATGCCTTTGATGATAGATGTGTAACAGTAGTCTCTGGAAACAATAGCCTGGAATAAAGACTGTAATTTGATTAGTATTGAATGGCTCACTTGATGCATTTTGAAGAGGTGACTTTAAGATAAATCGTCGATCAATTATCTTGGTGAACTTGGTAGTAGATTACCAAGATCTTGGTTTGACACCCGAATAGGAAAAACAGAAAAGAAAAGGAGAGGCTTACTATGAAACCAAATAGATGATGGAGGGAAAACTGGCTAATTCACAAAAAAAGGGTGGATTAGTGCATTGCTGGGACTAAGAAGAACCCATGAGGACTCCAACTGGAGCGGCGGGCTGGTTGCTGCTGGGAGCCGCGTGATAGAAAGAGCCTGTGTCCGTCTGATTGACCCGCAATATGGGCGGAATACTAGACGACTTGATGTGGAGGATCCTGGTGTCCATGACCTCACAGTCGATCTGCATCATCACCTCAAACTCTTTGTCTTTTATGACACTCTCTGCAGTGAGACAGAAAAGTAAACTGTATTAGCAAAGGAAAAATACAAATAGTTGCATGAAACAGCACTTGGTGCTCTGTTCTGTGTGAAAAGAAATGCAGGTGATGTGCAGGGTGGCCCGGAGAGGTTAAGGGGCATTTTAGGGGCTCCTTTCACACAGAGTTCTTAGAGGTTAGTCACACGCGGGCATTTATTTTAACATGGCAGTAAACACAAGAGATGACGACTCCCACATGAAAAAAAAAAGAGAGCTACACTTACTACCATCCTAAAGTAAAAAAAAAAAAAAAAAAAAGTAACACTTTTTTTCCATTTAACAAGATAGCATTATTTATCTAAAGTGACAGTAAATACATTTATAATGGTATAACAGATTTATATTCTTCTGTTCTTTGGAACAGTCTATTCATCAAAGAATCCTGAAAAAAATTAAATAAAAATCACAGTTTCCACAGAAATATTAAATCAGCACAATGGTTTTCAACATTGATAATAATAAGAAATGTTTTTTGAGCACTAAATAAGCATATTAGAATGATTTCTGAAGAATCATGTGACACTGAAGACTGGAGTAATGATGCTGAAAATTCAGCTTTGCCATCACAGAAATAAATAATATTTTAAAATATATTAAAATAGAAGAATTATTTTCAAATTGTAATAATATTTTACAATATTACTGTTTCACTGTATTTTTGTTTAAGTAAATAAAAAAGCCTTGGTGAACATTAACAAATCACACTAACCACAAATGGTAGTGTATGTGAGCAAAACATCAACAATCATGGGAAGGATTGTATTTTTCTTAAGATCTTTGTGCAAAATAGTAATAAAATTTCATGACTGAAAATACAATTGCCAGCATTGCATTTCCAACACAATGGATTAAAAAAGTTTATTTGGATTTAACATTTTCGGATTTTTTTTTAATTCATTTTTTCATTGACACTGAACAAAAGTCTCAGACAATTGCAATATCTAGCAAATTAAATGTTTTAGAGTCGAGCAAAAATATAAACTATTATTTACTATAGAAACTTTTTAAGATTTTACTCATTTCTATGACATTTTTCCGGGCCTGGAGATCACAATTTTTAAATTCCTTTTAGATTTTAGATTTCCAAGTTTTCCATCATCGTGGAAAGTTAAGTCAAAGTCAAAATATTAACATAGTTCTATTACATAGCAAATTTAAAAACAACAGAATTCAACCCCAATGTACAGCATAATTCAGAAACCCAAACAATGCTTTATCATACATAAGGAAATGCCTTTTAAAAATGTATCAAAGTCTACTGGTAATTAAGTACAGATTTAACACTCCTATTAGATTCATCCATTGAGACAGTTCTAAAATATGTAGTAAGCAATACTGATCAAGCTTTGGTTTAACTAACACTAAGGTCAGTTTGCGACTTCTTTCCCCATGTTTTGACAGACTCATAAAAGTGCTTGTCAAACACAAGCAGTGATTATTTTGTAAGGAAGCATTAAAAGCATGATGCTTTACACTCACTACAGATGTTCTATGGCCTATCGTCTATAAGGACAGCTCTCTATACCAAAAAAAAGATGAGAGCTTCACATGTATGCACAGCATATGGGCGGCAGGAAAGTAACCTTTACAGCAGACTCGAGCACTGATAAAATCTTTATAGGCTGGAGAGTATCCCGGTAGGTCAATCTAAAGCACTTTTCCAGCCATTGCTGGTGAATACATTTACGCATCCTACACTTAGTCGTCGTTACTGATGAGCGATTCAGCCGCATACCCACAATGATGATCTCAGAAGCGGTGATTTACAGTAAACTTAACTGTCAGGGTCTAAAATGACACCACAAATCATCACATATTTAAAAAATGATCTTTTCCATCCTATATATAAGTTTCCAATATGTCAGAAATGTCATTTTCCATTATTACAAAAGGCTTTTCGTTAGGTGAATTCCCTTTGGATATGTCTGGTTCTAGGCCTGACTTTCCAAACACCATTTAAAATACTGATTAAGGCAACATGTGGACTCAAGGGTAAATTCCTGATGAGAATGTGGTTGTGAACCTTTTAGGTTCCAGCTAAACTCACTTTCCCCCATAACAGCAGTGGTTTGCCCCAAAATGGTTGATATTTAACGCCTAAAAGGAATAGTTGGGCCAAAAAAAAAAAAAAAAAATGTAAACGCTGATTTGTTATGAATTATATTATGAATATATTGATTTGTGACCAGCTCCTTTATAAAAAAGAACCATCTCAAAAGAATGAATCAATTAAACTGACTGACTAAATGATCCAGTCACAGTGTTTTGTGAGTTGACAGTTAACTGGAGGAAAAGATTCTAAGTAAATGTATTTTCAGATGTTTCTGCACAAAGAGCTATAGTATGGTTCCAAAAGACTTTAAATATAATGCATAAGCTGCATGTCGTCAGTCACTATGAACTGTCTACGAACTGGACAAAAATTATTTTTGTGTCCATTTGAAACAAGACTATTCTTTCCCGAATTAGGCTTTTTAACTAGGCTTTTGACAATAAAGCAATGCCTTTCACTGATATGACTTCTTCGAAAACGTATGCAGTGCACAAACAAACAAAGAAAGGGGAATATTATGATGATCATCATCTTCAACATTCACAAACGATTATAATGCTGACTCACTTCCCCCACAGGGAAGAGGAGTGAAAGAGAACAGATAATAAATGTACTGACTCTGCCAGAAACTGCAACAACAGTCAACAGTCATGTTTCAAACCAAACATGAAATTATTGAAATTGACGGAGAAAAAAAACAGGGTTTTTTTTTGTTTGTTTTTTCACGTTGTTTTCAAGACAGAAATCAACAACCTTGAAAACGAAAAGATTTTTCCTCCATCCCCGTTGTGGAAAACACCCCGACCCAAACACAATCTTGAGCATGTAGAACAGAACGGAATCAGCTGGGGGCGATTTCAAAAACTAAACTTCTGTTCTGAGTTGTCCAAAAGTTGTTCTTGAAATAAGACCATGTGAAAGTCAACTTCGAACATGCATTTCTAAATCAAAACAGGATGGAGCCAGAAAAAAATTATTCAGAGTACACAATACTCAACTGTCTTCTCAAGAGGGAATACTTAGATTTGGGTTACATAAACAATTCAAGGCTATGATCTTTAAGATATGGTTTCCAGGTTTCTTGTTTTCTGGTGAGCCTCACTAATCGAAGACTATGTGCGTCAATAATCATGCTCTTCCGAGACATCACATTCTCACACAAACTCACGCACATAGCAACAGGAATGTTTATTCTTCTTTTCATTAAACAATTTGGATCGAATGCCCTCGTTTTTGGAGAGATTGTTTTAAACTCTGCTTTTCAGTGCATTTCTTTCTCACAATTTTATCAGCTGTGGCTAGCTCGTTGGGACAGTGCGCACACCTGATGACTAGTCGGAAAGATTTCAAACAGATTTAAAAACAGGTTTGAAATCTATCCTAATGTCTGCGACTAGTTAAAGTGGGTCTCATGATTGCATACACTAGAAGAGAGACACAAACAAGGAACTATGAAATAACTACTAAAAAGTAGGGGCATTTGTCCTAATGTGTACACATTGTTTGCCAAGGACTCAACACAATCATAATAGGAATGACTATACTTCTATTATTATTCTCTTTCTAAAAGGCTTAAACTCTTGTCTTTCACAAAAGCCTGTCCACCCTCGGACATTTCCCTGAGTGACCCTTCCTGAGATTCCCAGTATGGGAATAATTGAATCTAATACTGCAACCATAGCAGAGGAATCAAAGGAGAGAAATTCGGAAGGGAATGTCTAGGAAAGGACTTAGGAAAATCTTCAACCCCTTATTCAAATAGTATTAAATTATTATTTTTTTAGATTTTGTGAGTACATTGCGTAGTTGTGCTCGGATTTAATTGTTTTATTTGTGATAACGCAATGAAACATGGCAAATTGTGTGGACATAATTTTTGGCAAGGTTGTCATACAAAGAAAATTATGAACATGCAAAAACAAGAGAGAACCAACTAAATATTAATAATAAAAAAAATAAAAAACCTGAAGCTGTAGTATGCATTTGTAAATATACATCATGTATGTATGTATGTATGTATGTATGTATGTATGTATGTATGTATGCAGAATAATGCTACATACTATAATATATATATATATATATATATATATATATATATATATATATATATATATATATATATAAAATGTTATTTATAATGTAATTTTTTTAAATAATGCAATATTACTTTAATATAAATATTAAAATGATACAATATAATTAAGATAAAATGCAATACATTTTACATATTTTTATATATATACGCAATACATTTTACATATTTTTTATATATATGCACAATTTACACACACACACGCGCACAATATAAATCAATCCCAGAAGTCAAATCAAATGTCAAGTCAAATGTTCTTTGTGCTAAAAAGCAGTGAGACAAGGACCAATTCATTCATTAGATAATAAGATGATTCACAACTCTTTTCTCTTACCATTGTAATTCATAGCTGGCAGGACCAAAGACATCTTGGGGCGGCTGCCTTTGTTGTGATTGTTGGCAGGAAGGAGGAGGTGATCCTATTAGCAAAAGAAGAACATCCATAAAAACACATGAATGAGGAGAGTTTACTACTTTGATGAGAACACAAATTACACTGGTCACTGTTGAAGACATTTGAAGCATCAATCCGGTTGCAGTAAAAGTGTGATTGTGTTGAACAGTAAGAGTGAAACCACCTGAGGATGAAGGCCTTGATATCCAGATCACACAAGATCACTTGTGTATAGCAGTATACACTACCGTTCAAAAGTTTGGGGTCGGTAAGACTGGAGAGTAAATGTTTTGCTATGCTCATCAAGGCTGCATTTATTTAACAAAAATGCAGTAAAAAGTAATTTAGTGAAACATTAGTACAATTTACTACTCTTTAATATAATTTTCAGCAGTCATTACTTCAGTCTTCAGTGTCACATGATCCTCTGATGAGAAATCATTCTAATATACTGGTTTGGTTCTCAAGAAACATTTCTTATTATTAATAATGATGAAAACAGTTGCTTCTTTATATTTTTGTGGAAACCATTATGCATTTTTTTTTCTTTAAAAAAGAAAATCATACTGACCCAAACGGTAATGTATATGCAAATAACATTTGCTGAAGCCAGTTTATTTCAGTGCAAGCAAGCACTAGAGAGTGTCATATAACAATTCTATAATCGGGTCATAAATGTATGTACATGTACATTTAGTCCAACTCAACTGTAACATTCGGAGACATGAACCTGTCAGGACACACACCTGTTGAAGACAGAAACCATATGGACAGGAAAGCCATGGAGCTGGAGATTGTAATAACACTCATGTCTGTGTGATGGATGGGAAAAGGGTCATGGATTTGTGATGTCTTGTTTCATGTAGACTTCAGTAAATGTGTTAGCGTTTAATACCATCTGTTGTCACTGTAGTAAAGATGTGCAGAAAACTGAATACACAATGAGACACAAATAGTTCACCCAAAAATAAAAATCCTGTAATTTATTATTTATCTTCATGTCATTCCAAATCTGTATTACTTTTATTCTTCAATGGATTCCAATTGTAATTGCCTTTTAAATGAAATAAATGTGAAGTAAAAAAAGACAATTTTTTCACTTTTGGGTGAAATATCCATTTAATGTTCAATTCTGGTTCTGATTAAAAAGAGACAAAACACCAAATACATCATAATATTTACCAAAGATTATTAAATTTGTGCTACATCATTCTGGCTTTTTTCCCTCTTCCCCAGCCCACTGTGGTTCCCTAGACTAGATTATGACAATGAGGTCTTTTAGGAAGAGCACAGAAGTTGCCAAGTTCTCTCTTTGTGTACCTAAGCAGGTGACCTGAAACCTGTGGGTGCGATCCTCCGATTCAACTGCCTTCGTGACAAGTGCCAATGAGAGGGAAGGTGGAAGAGAGAAATAAAGATTGAAAGGGCCAGTTACTAACCATCTCATTAGATAGACATGAACTTCTCGTCAATCTGAAGTGTGACTGGCTCAGAGGGAGCAGCAAACTGAGGATATTATGATCAGCTTACAATGAGGATAACAATTAACAAGAAACATCCCTAGCACAGTTTGAACGTTTGTAGTGCAACTCTGGGAGATCAGACCGCTTGATGCAATGGAACAATGAAATTAGCACTATTGAGTTACAAACACAGTCGAGACAAGGATGCTGGGCTCACTGCACAAAAGCAAATCTAAATAGGATACGCAAATTCTCAGAGATGCATGCCTAGAAACCTAGGAAACAAAACAAAACAAACAAAAACTACAAAAGTTTATGAAAAAAAAAACTTCAAAGTTTTAATTTCTAACTGAAACAATTAACAACCACTTTCATCCTTTATTTGAACTGATTGTCTCTCCTGTCTCCTCTCTAAGCTACACATTCTTGAAAACAAATCAGAAGAGGGCTGATCTAACAAGTCAAAGGACACCAGTGTTGTTTAGCAGTAGTTCAGGGATTCATGGCTGACAGACTAAAAATGCTGTAATTAGGGTTGTTAAATGGTCAACTAAAGACTAGTTCACCCAAAATAGTTGGAAAAGTTTAATTTACTCACTCATGTTTTCAAACTCATTACTATTTTTCTTTTATATCAAAAAAGGTAGATGACAATTTCCATTTTGGATGAACTATCCATATTTCCTCTTCATAATATTTGTTTTGTGAAAAACCATAAATAAATAAAAAATTTGTCTTTAAAAGAAAAAATTGTGGACAAACTTTAAAATCTTTAAAACCCTTTAAAATCACCATCTTTCACTGATTATCTGTCTACTATTAAACAAAAAGTCACACATTAGGATCGTAGACAGACAGAATTTCAAATCTGACGGATTAGGCTTTGACATTTTTACGTTCATAAGTGGAGGTTAAAATCTGAGGATGTTTTGGAGGAGCTGAGTCAACATTTTTAAAGTCTGACTTCCTAAAAGAGTGATCAAACCTAGATACATAACGAAACACAGAAAACAGGGCACTGACTGACTATGACTAAACCAGTCAAACATCTTCTGGCTCAACTCACCTAGATGGGGCTGATTTTCAGGGCTGATGTTAATGAACACAAAAAAAGACAACTTTGATTTTTAAAGTCTTTAAATCAAGTCGTTTAAAAAAAGCTGGCAGATCAAGATGTAGCGTCCACAAAAACATCTTTATTTTTTAACTATGAGTCATTGACTGAGTCATTTCTTTGTTTTAGTTTCACAAAAAAGAGACATGAAGACCTGTTTGCCATTAAAAAAATAAATCACCAGGATGAACTGGTGAGTGATAACCATATACTGTCATATCCCCTGCAAATTGGTGAAATATATAACACAAATTTTCCTTTAAGCCATTGCAGTTTGTCTCAATTTTGGGTGTGTTGTTTCCTTCGTAACAACAGAGATTTAAGATTACTTTTTTCAAATATGTCTGGCAACATTATTCAAATCTTCTGAGTGAATAATCAAAAGCAGGTACTGAGTGTATGGAAAAAAACAACTTCAAACATAGTTAAGGAATAAAAACTTATTAGAGTAACTAAACTTACAAGGAATAAAGAAGGAACTGATGATAGATGACGTGCAATTAGACTGAAACAAAAATTTTAGAGGATTACTACAAACGCAGTCTGACTCTAAATAAATTACGCCCAGCTTGAGATCATATACATGTGTACAAAAAAAAATTAGGCCTGACTCATTTGAATAACTCCTTAGGCCCCATCCACTACTACGGTTTAGTTTAGAAACGGAGACCTTTTGCTACGTTTGCACCTCCCGTCCAGACTAAAACGGCAAAAACGAAGACCTAAAACGGAGAAGTTTAGAAACGCTGCCGACCCCGTTTTGCGTTTTGAATCTCCGGAGGGTGTTTTAGTGAAGACGGGACGGAGGACTTTAGAAACGATAACGCAGAGGCTCACGCTCGGCTCTCTGATTGGGTGTCATACAACGGAAGAAAACATACAACAACAACCTGGACTACCAGTTACGTTAGTGCAAGTAAATTCTGTAACTGCCTACATGCGCCGGAGGCAAGCTATTATTTGAGCAATCTGTGACAATTCCCGTGTGCAGCGGCGGTATCGACCGTACATGGAGCGTCGGTTTTGGGTAAGCCGGGAAGAACCAGCGCATGGTGGGATAATTATCAATGAAGTTCAGGGCTGCAACTAACGATTATTTTCATAATCGTTTAATCGGACGATTATTTTTTCGATTAATCGATTAATCGGATAAAATTTCAATTTGATTTTTTGTTTATTACAACTAAATAAAACCCTTAATCATGGTATTTATGTGTAAAAGTGTACAAAAGCCACACATTGAGTTTTACTAATATCAATATTTGCATTGTTTTTAATGATAATTGCTGATGGCAAGTTGACAACCATGAAAAACAAAAAAATCTAAATTATATACAACATTGTTTTAACATAATTTTTGTTAAAAACTAATTTACACAGACATGTTCAGATGTGAAGATAGAAACCAAAAACATGTAAAGTACATAATTTAATTTTTATTTAAGATTCAATTAATTATAAGGATAAATTGCTAAAATAAATATAGAAAGACTGAAAAAAAGCGTGTGAACGTAGTAGAGCCGCAGTAGATCGCGTTTGTAAAACAATTAAAACTTAATAGAAAACAAATGCTATAAAAAGAGAACGGAATGGAGACGCAGCAAACAGGCTTGATTAAAAGGACAAGAAAATGATGCATTAGTGCACAAGCATTCGCTGAAAACCACTGACTACAGTGACTAAAAAACAATCTTTTACTGCTGCTGTTAATAACTGCCTTTATATTTAGTGCTTCACTTTCTAAACACCGTTTTAATTTAGCCTATTTCTGCGTAGCGCTATTTTAATCCATCACTTATGTTGCGAGCGAAATGATTGCACAACCTGATGCCCGAGACAAAATACAGACATCCCAAGTCTCCCGGAAGTTCCGGGAGTCTCCCGCATATTGATAGCGGCTCCCTGATGCCCGCAAATTAGTTCAAACTCCTGGAATCTAGAGCGTGCAAGCAAGAGAGCGCATGCGAGACAGAAGAGAGTGCTCCAAAGTCCAAACTGTGTAGCGCGCGCACGACAGAGCGGCACAGGGAGAGAGACCTTGCGTGTGTGTGCGTGTGTGCCGCATCATGATAGGCCTGTTTCAACCAATCACCAGTAAATGCTCCCCGTGACGTAAGCAGAGCAACTAATCGATAATGACATTCGTTGACAGCGATTTTCATAATCGATTATTATCGATTATATCGATTAGTTGTTGCAGCCCTAATGAAGTTGTGGTTCCTGAGAAATGGTGTGAAAACTTTCGAATGTCCAGATCGGCACTTATCAACCTCAGTGAAATCTGAGGAATAGTCAATCTGTTTCCTGTTTACACCGGCACGCGCACGCCCAGTGTAGGTGAATGGTCACGTGATCCACGTTTTCAGTTGTTTTAATGTGGACGGAGATCAGTTCTAATATGCAGTAATGTGGATGTGGCCTTAGTCGGTTCAGTTTTTCCCCTTACAAAGCTGAATTTATACAATCTATAAATGTCCTTGCTGTCTTTTTTGATCAATTTAATGCATCCTTGTTGAATAAAAGTATTAATTTCTTTAAATCTTATTGACCAAAAACTTTTGAAATTTTGTACAGCATAATTACTGTAATATAATTAATTTAATTTACATTAAAAAAACTTACAGATTAGCTTACTGCCTTGTATATCTTTGAAAATGACAGAGACATGCGGTCAAGGTGGCAATACAAGACCTACTGTGGGTTTTATTTCAAACAAGAACGATAGTTTACAAACTGAAAAAACAGGAGTTTATAAAAGACCTCCCAAGATATAACACATGCTAGAAGATTCTCTAACAGGCCATGTGCTCTATTGTGGTGGAACCATCTCAAGTGTCCCTTTATGATGCTGTGTGGGCTCTAAACTCAATTAACCATGTTCATGTGTGGCCACAGGCCGATAGAAAGCAGATGGACAGATGAAAAGACAGATAGATGGGGTGGTCAACTTACCCGGCGGAAAGAGATCACGTAGAATGTGTCCCCTTTTCTGTTGAGTTCATCAAAGAAGTCATTGTAGGTGCGGCGAGGGGCGTAATACACCTGCAGCTCGCTGCTGGGAACCCTACATACAGGATACAAACACTTCAAACACTGATTTACATTTTATCACGGATAAGAACTGCATGTGCCAGTTATGATGTTTACTGCAGGTAAAGCCTTTGACTTGTACTGAAGAGGGAATTTTATATATATACAGGTCCTTCTCAAAAAATTAGCATATTGTGATAAAGTTCATTATTTTCCATAATGTAATGATAAAAATTAAACTTTCATATATTTTAGATTCATTGCACACCAACTGAAATATTTCAGGTCTTTTATTGTTTTAATACGGATGATTTTGGCATACAGCTCATGAAAACCCAAAAGACACCCCTGTCTCAAAAAATTAGCATATCATGAAAAGGGTCTCTAAACGAGCTATTAACCTAATCATCTGAATCAACTAATTAACTCTAAACACCTGCAAAAGATTCCTGAGGCTTTTAAAAACTCCCAGCCTGTTTCATTACTCAAAACCGCAATCATGGGTAAGACTGCCGACCTGACTGCTGTCCAGAAGGCCATCATTGACACCCTCAAGCAAGAGGGTAAGACACAGAAAGAAATTTCTGAACAAATAGGCTGTTCCCAGAGTGCTGTATCAAGGCACCTCAGTGGGAAGTCTGTGGGAAGGAAAAAGTGTGGCAAAAAAACGCTGCACAACGAGAAGAGGTGACCGGACCCTGAGGAAGATTGTGGAGAAGGACCGGTTCCAGACCTTGGGGGACCTGCGGAAGCAGTGGACTGAGTCTGGAGTAGAAACATCCAGAGCCACCGTGCACAGACGTGTGCAGGAAATGGGCTACAGGTGCCGCATTCCCCAGGTCAAGCCACTTTTGAACCAGAAACAGCGGCAGAAACGCCTGACCTGGGCTACAGAGAAGCAGCACTGGACTGTTGCTCAGTTTTGCATGTCATTCGGAAATCAAGGTGCCAGAGTCTGGAGGAAGACTGGGGAGAAGGAAATGCCAAAATGCCTGAAGTCCATTGTCAAGTACCCACAGTCAGTGATGGTCTGGGGTGCCATGTCAGCTGCTGGTGTTGGTCCACTGTGTTTTATCAAGGGCAGGGTCAATGCAGCTAGCTATCAGGAGATTTTGGAGCACTTCATGCTTCCACCTGCTGAAAAGCTTTATGGAGATGAAGATTTCATTTTTCAGCACGAGCTGGCACCTGCTCACAGTGCCAAAACCACTGGTAAATCGTTTACTGACCATGGTATTACTGTGCTCAATTGGCCTGCCAACTCTCCTGACCTGAACCCCATAGAGAATCTGTGGGATATTGTGAAGAGAAAGTTGAGAGACGCAAGACCCAACACTCTGGATGAGCTTAAGGCCGCTATCGAAGCATCCTGGGCCTCCATAACACCTCAGCAGTGCCACAGGCTGATTGCCTCCATGCCACGCCGCATTGAAGCAGTCATTTCTGCAAAAGGATTCCCGACCAAGTATTAACTATTGAGTGCATAACTGAACATAATTATTTGAAGGTTGACTTTTTTTTTGTATTAAAAACACTTCTTTTATTGGTCGGATGAAATATGCTACTTTTTTGAGACAGGAATTTTGGGTTTTCATGAGCTGTATGCCAAAATCATCAGTATTAAAACAATAAAAGACCTGAAATATTTCAGTTGGTGTGCAATGAATCTAAAATATATGAAAGTTTAATTTTTATCATTACATTATGGAAAATAATTAACTTTATCACAATATGCTAATTTTTTGAGAAGGACCTGTATATATAAAATTCCCTCTTCGGTATTTATATATATATATATATATATATACACACACACACAGATTATTTCATCTTAAAAAGTTCCAGCTGTATCAGGTTTACTTTGCATATGTTATAATAAAAATACTAATTATCTAATCTAATTCTCACAAATCTCTTGATAAAACTCTTTCCTGTGTGAATGTGGCCTTTCCCCTGTTGTCAGTGTGATGCGATGGAATGACAGCCATGCTGATTTTTGGCCCAATGTACTACTGAGGTCAGCCAAACTATAGCAGTCAAAAATATGATTTACCCTGAGGGAGAGCAAGTGAGCCAACCAAAAACACAAAATAAAAAAAACAAACAAAAATAGGCTGATACCTATTTAAGGTAAAATATTCAAGAGTTCCAAAATGGAGTTTGCAGTGGAGGTCTACTCCCCTCTTAAAACACACCAGCACCCACTTGTGAGGTGGCTTTGTGATTGGGACATGACAGCTGAGGGTCAATGTCACCCTTGAGACTGAGAGCATCTCGTAATTACTGGGTTAACTACTAGAAAAAAATGTATATTAAAGGCTCAATGGCCTGCAAAAGCAGCCTAAAACGATGCATATATAGCAATTTGGCTGTTCGTTAATACAGAGGTATTATAACTTCATGACAGATTACGAACAAATAATGTTTTCTTGGAATAACATGTACGGATGATTGTGCACAAAAAGATTAAAGTTTTTTTTTATGGGATTGTTTGAAAAAATTTTCCTCGAGCATTAATACTGGATTTGATGACAGCTTTAAAAAAAAAAAAAAAATCCAGAATTCCGCACCTCTACACTCTCCAAATTTTTGCCAAATCTACCACCAACTTTGGCTGATGACGAATTGGGCGTCAAACTTCAGTGTCTTGTAATACATAAATTCAAATTGTCCTCAGACCATTTCTCAGAATACACATTAGTAAACATTACAACATTTGTACAACAGTTTACATTACAAATAAAGGGACTGTTTTTTACCGTTTTGCTCACATAGGCAATATCCCATTAAAAAGCCTCTATAGCATTGGTACAACACTGCAGAATCGAGAAGTGATGACCGACTCTCACACACAGACCATGATGACAAATATGCTGATATACGAATATACTGTTTGATGTTGCAGGAACTTCCTCACACATCTAGTGAAACTTACTTTTCAGAGGAATCCGTGTACTGGATCTGTGTCATTATCTGTGGTACCTCAGCCCGTTTATCTGCTGCTTTCTGTCGGACAAAGAAAAGAAAAATGTCACTTTCTGTTACCAAATTATAAAAAATTAATTAGATCACAAGCACATTCTCATGTGTGTCACTGTACATGCTTTAACATCTATATGCTTAAGCTCCTGTCATCGAGTGTTAGGCTGATAAAGTGCATCTCTCTCACACTTTGTTCTGTGCAGTGTCGACAGTACACAGAGTCTGGGAAATAGCCATCTGTTAGTATACCCATCCATCTCCAATCACCCAACCTCTCAGCACTCTGCATGACAGTATTTACTTAGTGCCTCAGTCCTGGTGACGGAAAGCAAACATTGCTGCAACTGGCGGTACCGGAGTACACAGCTTTGTGATTATAATGGGAGCGAACTAGATTTGTTTAGAGTTGTTGTTGGTGAGGATATTATTTCTCTGCCGTTAGCGGTTCCTGTTTAAGACCACCAGTTTTCTGGGCCAGAAGGCCTTTAATGTAGTGGAAACGCATGGAATGACTTCAGATTGGGTGATGGGAACCTATTAGTGGAAAATGGTTATCAGTGAATATATGTTTGTGTTTGTGTCTGTCAGGGCAGTTTCCACACATAAGGCAGACCCTTCGAACACAGGACAGCCTTTCAAACAATCAACCTGCTGCACACTATGCTTCTCTAAATCATAACAAGCTGTCCATCCAACTGCTCTCGCTTTTAGTTATCTGAAAAAATAAATGATAAGGAACTAAAGCAAACAAGTACAGTCTGATTAATTCTGCCTGTACGGTGTATAAACCTTTCAGCTTCACATTAAGCTAAAATGAGGCTCAAGGGAAGGTTTCTGGAACTAAAATTGTGAAGCTTTTTTGCCACAGGGCTATTCATGTTAATTATTTCAATACAGATTTGAGTAGAGATTCTGCTACCAAAGATGGTAAAATATGTTTCTTGAACATTTATGCAATGCTATGCCACAGAATACGGTCCATTATTAGAACCAATAACTTTTTTAGCTTCCAGCCTAGTTTTTCAAACCTTTAGGCTACACAATCCTGTGGCTAATCTCTGATCTTTTATCATTGATTTGTGGCTGTGGTATAACCATTTCAGGAGTCAATATGTTGTATGACTATCAAATGAAGTAAATGTAAAATGCGTGTATGCATTTCAAGACAATTCTTTGTGACTAAGTTGGTAGCCATAATTTGTTGCCATATTTTGTCCCCTGCACAACAGACAAGCAGTAAATAAGGTTTTATAACTGATTCATATTTTCCCACCATTTTGATTTCAGTGTTAATACATTTATGCTGCTTCTGTGTAATAAATAGTAATGTAGTGTTTTGAATGGGATACACTACCATTCAAAAGTTTGGGATTAGTAAGTTGTTGTAATTTTTGGGGGGAAAAATTTTTTTTTTTTTTTTTCAGCAAGGACACATTAAATTAATCAAAATTAACAGTAAAGACATTTATAATGTTACAAAAGACATCTGACCCCAAATTTTTTAAAAGTAGTGCAATATTAACATTCATTTATTATATGAATTGTGGAAACTGTTAACTGCATATAGGGATTTTAAAGCTTAAACAGAACAGTAAGGGTTTTTACACGCATTTAAATCAAGTAAAGCTACAGACAGTGGTTTTGAAGCGAATCAGACTTAGTGTGGCAGAGACCGTAAAGGAAGAAAAGGAAATTAGTCAGAGAGAGAAGTCAGATTGGGGTAGGGGGGTGTTTACTTTCCCAAGACTACTGGATTATACTAAAAGTGGGTTAAAAAGGAATGAAAGAGACAAGCAGTGTGAGAGGGGAGAAAGAGAGAGCAAAGAAAGGGGTCTCATCCCTAATGTAAACATTTAGAAAGATCTATTTAAAGAAAATAAACAGTGTTATATCCTGGTGGTTCTCAGCTGCCTGTATCCGGGTTGGAGGTATGCAACAAAGAGTCTGTACTTTAGTCGCACCAATACAGATGTCATGCTGAAGGTCAAAGAGAAAGAAACAAGACTCTTCAATGACTACAACTGGACAATGTCAAGGCCCTTAGGTGTCTCTCCGGCTGTTCTCACAAATCTGATTTGGATTTCAAATCCAATCTTTAGGACAGATTTTTAACAATGTCAGAAAGAAAGCAAAAAATAAAGAATAAAATACATTTAGAAAGACAATTGGAGGTTTAAAAGAGGAGAAGTGTTGTTAGTTCATACCAGGATGGTTCTGCCTCTGTGTTGAGTGTTGCTCAAGCGGCGGGTTTTGGTCCGCTCAACCTCATGACGATGTACCCAGCCTCTCAGCTCATGCGCTATCCTATTGTTATGCAGAGCAGAAACATCATCTCAATTTTATAAGATAACAGGCAGTAAAATGAAAAATGATGTCATTAAAAAAACATATGGTCAACAAGAACGTATCTTTGTGGACTTATTCATTTTTTAACCTAGAATACTGTCTAACAATTGATGGCTGCTCTGTCAAGTCTTCGTCGTCGGTTAGGAACCTGAGTGTGCTCTTTGATACCAATCTTTCATTTGAAAGCCACATTTCTAGCATCTGTAAAACCACATTCTTCCTTAGATATATCTTAGATATGTCTTAAAAATATATCTAAATTATGACATATGCTTTCAATGAAAAATGCGGAACAGTTAGTTCATGCGTTCATGACCTTAAGGCTAGATTATTGTAATGCTCTTATGGGTGGTTGCCCTGCACGCTTAATAAACAAATTACAGCTGGTCCAAAACACAGCAGCTAGAGTTCTTACCAGAACCAGGAAGTATGACCATATTAGCCCCATTCTGTCAACACTGCATTGGCTCCCTATTAAACATTGTATAAATTTTAAAATATTGCTGACTACTTACAAAGCCCTAAATGGTTTAGCTCCACAGTACTCGAGCGAGCTTTTAACGCATTATACTCCTTCACAGCTACTGCGATCTCAAAACTCTGGCCAGTTGATAATACCTAGAATATCAAAATCAACTGCAGGTGGTAGATCCTTTTCCTATTTATTACCTAAACTTTGGAACAGTCTCCCTAACACTGTCCGGGAAGCAGACACACTCTTGTCAGTTTAAATCTAGACTAAAAACGTATCTCTTTTACCTGGCATTCACATAGAACATTATACATTTCTATTATTTAAATCAGTTAAATGATTATTAGGCTGCATAGATTAGGTCAGCCGGAACCGGGAACACTTTCTATAACACCCGATGTACTCGTTACATCATAAGAAAAATGGCATCAATGCTAATGTTAGTTTTTCCGTTTATTCTGAGGTTTACTGAAGTCAGTTCCGACTCTGCTCTGCAATTCAGCACTCCAGTAAAGTCATGTCACATTTATACATAAACAAATTTATACAATAGATTGTTTAAAAGCAAAGCAGCTTTTCAGTATTAAACATAAAAAAGGTTTCTGTGTCTCTTTCAATTAGAATTAAAACTTCAATTTCTACTAGAAAGCGGCTCTCCAGTGTATTCATGTTTTTACTTGTAGGCGTCTGACCTCGACAATAAACAGAAAAAATGAACCGGAGAACGTCAAAGGCAGAGCCTCAGAGTCCCACCAACCTATTGCGTACTCGCCACAGACGAATGGTAGTTCGAAGGTGTTTACCAGCCAGAGGCAAGCGGTTTCAAACTCCCAAAACAAACAACAAACTTTATTTTGGCCTGATTTTGTTTAAAAGGACGTCACAAAGACGTTTGTTCTTTGGTTTCTCTTCAATCAAGTATATTGGGGACATAAAACCACTGTAAACAATGTTTTTTTTATATTAATTGTAAAATGATTACTATATATAAAACAGGCAAAAAAATGTATTATTTATTAATAAAATTATAATTCCATTATAATTTAAAGCATTGGTGCAGTAATACTGATGTAATGAGTGCGTTTATAGAGGATTATGAGGTTGAGCCATATTTGAATCCATTGTAAAATAAAGGACTGGAACTATTTTTTAAAAAGCTGGTCTAACAGTTGTTGGAGCACTGATCGAAAGACTGCTACAATCATCTTTTACCGTCATAACAACAGAGCTCAGGTGGTTACGTACTAGAGCTATTGTGCCTTTCGGTTCAGATCAGATCAGAGGGGCAAATTTAGGGTACTGTAGAACAGATCCTCTGCACTCAAAATTTTAAGAGAACTGGCTTGTCCCAGAACTGCCAGATACTAGTAGTAACACTATTAAATGTATAATAAAAGAGTATTTGAATGTAAAAGGGGGTGGGGTAATGTCAACATTGATGTTAAGGAAGCTCAGTACTGACTTCATGCACTTGGTCCTGTTGACAGGTGGCTGGCAGGGTGGTGGAGTTCTGAAATACAGAGGATCCTTGACCACCATCAGAGCCTTCTGCTCTGATACCACATCCTCCAACCTATGAGAAAGAGAGAAAAAAAAAACCCATTAAAGACAGGAAAGTGTAACAAGGAAAGAATGGAGAAGGGGGTTTGGAGTCTTTATAAGGACGTTTTAATTCCAAAACAATGTACGGAATTTTATAAGGCTCTTGTTTTAATCATCTCTAGGTACTGGCTTAACATCTGAAAGAATACCATGTGCAAGTGTGCAAGCCAAGATGGTTCTTTCTTATCTTGTCTACGGGAAAAAAGAGCATCTCTAAAAGCTATAAATGAACACTGCCAACAACTAATGCCAAGTTCATGTTTAGCACAGTTCTGACTTACAGTGAACCTGTACTTAAAATAAATCCAAGACATCATGAACAACAAAATCCTAAACCATCTCCCTGCAAGAAACTGGTGTAGACATTTACAACTTAACACAATAGCTCTAGAAAACCAGGAAAACGTGGCCTCTGAAACAACATGTCACACACTTCGGGCTGGGGATGAGTGACGGTGAAGCTCTGGGAAGCAATCTTTGCTGACATAGAGAAGCTCATCTCACAGTAGAAATAGTGAGTGGGAAGTCTGGATTACTGTGGGCTTAAATTAAAAAAAAGAAAGAAATTAAGACAGAAGACTAAACTTCTTAATATATTTAACACTCAACAATAAAAATGCTTTACATAGGAAAAACCGTGGAAACACAATCTCTGGGCAGATCCTAACTCAGACTGGTAAGCAGGCAGAAAGTTGAGGATAAACCCTTTACAAATGTCAAATACAGGAGCAAGAGCTACGAGATCTGTGGAAATATTCTATAAACTAGAGATTTCAAAAGAGATTTCTAAATACTTGCAGGGGTAAATTAACTCCCTATGGAAAAACAACATCTGGACCTCAATCTATATCCTTTCTCCAGTGCTAAATTACATAATTTAATTCCCTGCTTTGCTCCCTGGATAGCCAAAAAACTAACCAGCTCAAACAATACAACCCTACAATGCCTTTCAAAGAACCTATTACACAGTTTGAGCTGGATAAGAAAACTTTAGTCAAGAGTAGGAATGGCTGTTAGTGGAAAAAACAGCAGAAATGGAAACGCCAGAGAGTAAATGAGGAGGCAGTAAAATAAAAACTGACCTAAAATTGAGCCTTGTGGAACACCACCTGTTTTGGCCACAAAAAAAAAAAAAAAACTTCACAGTCTTACTAAAGCTGGTGATCTTGTCTAACTCAGGCCCCAGGAAGTTTGAAACATGACACCTGGGAGTGAAGTAACTCAAAATTCACTAGACCTGCTTGATGAATGTCTTTGGGAAAACATAGAGACAAGTTTTCAAAGTAATCATGTCTTCAAATATCTGTGTTTTCATGTGGGGGTATTTGAAGTCTTCTGAGCTTCATGTTTTTGAAGCAATTTATTTGGACATGAGAAGCCAGTATTGCCTTTCAAAACATCATCCTGAGTAGATAAAATAACAAACTTAGCTAGCTGCCCAGTTTCAGTATGAAAATGTGTGTGGGGGGCAGATGTGAGAACAGAACCTTGTTCTCTCATGCAGGCATTTGGTCAGAGTCACTCAACACCTTTGCTGACGTGTTTTGTAAAACAAAAATGGACTCTAAAAGCTTTGGCAGGAAAGGGTCTCTTGTGTTTCCGGTCCCACACAGAGGACTGAGAATGACTAGGGGCTCTATCTTGCACCCGGCGCAAATGACTTTGTACACTGAAACATGTATCATTCCTATTTTCCACCCGAGCAAAGCGGGCTTTTCCCTCCACAGACGCACGTCGGTAAACTAGGAAATGAACTTGCGATCCCTGGGCGGGTCGGCGCAAAAAGGAAGCTTGTTTCGGCGCAAACATTCCCTAGTGCTATTTTGCAGTTCCAGAAAACAATTCCGTCACTGACCAAAAAAAACCTAGTCTAAAGTCAGTGGCGCGTTGCGCGTTGTTCATAATGCTATTTTAAGCGCGCATGCTTGGCCATAATGTAGCGGGTGCACAACGCGCATACACTTTGATTCTCTCATCAACACAGATGCAGCAGTTTTTATTTTTGCAAATCATACATTATAACAAGGAAAAATATTACCACACGAGGGAAATCATTGTGGTGTCCATGAAGATGTGAAAAAATAGGCATAAATCTAGCTTACACATTTACCCAAAATTTTCAGGCAAATTGTAGTAATGACGGATCAGACCTGTTTGCCCAATAGTGGCAAGACACATATGTATATAAGGACATCTGACAAATTAGTTTGTCCGTCAAGAACCAGGGAAAAAAAAAAAAAAATCTGAAGACTGCGAAATCCCCTTTACCATAATGTAAGTACATTAAAAACCTTACTCTTTAACTTACCAGTTAAGTTGAGCTTTCTCATATTTTTTCTATTGATTTGGGTGGGTTTGTCCCATCCCCAATGTCACTTCTCTTTCTTTTACGGCCCTGACGAGAACATCGATCTCCTCGGCTGTGAACCGATTCTGAAGCGCGCCTGGTAAATGCGCCATAATAATAACAATCCGCCATGCAACATGCGCACCTGCTCTTAAAGGGTATGTTGGATGACGCTCTGATTGGTTTATTTCACGTTACGCCCAAACCAAACCAATGAATAATGAAGCTATTTCAGACCAACCCCTTTTAAACTTGCGTCTGGCGCAAGAGTCATTTATCCCGCCGGTAAAATAGCAACAGCGCCCAAGACCCGCCCACAAAGTTACTTGCGCTTTGCGCTTGACACTTGCGTTTTAGATCGTTAAAATAGAGCCCTAGGTGTTCATGCAACTGTAGAAGACAACAGAATAGTATTACCTGTTCACAGGGTTAAATGTATCAGTCTGAGGCCTGTCTGAATCGAGGATTCTCTCTGACTCAGGGGAAAAGCCCAGCAGGTGTCTGCCATTGAACGCAGGGGCAGCAGGAAACGTAGACCCTCTGTATCCTCCAAGCAGACTTGGTGGGACACAAAAGGAAATAAAACAGGATATTATAAACTTTTATAACACATTCCTATTGATTCCTTAAGAAGTTACATATGGGAATCTTTCCATGGGACCACCAAGTTTTTCTTATGCCAACAAGTACTTCCATCAACAAATTTCATGTGAGACAGATTTATTCATTTACCAATTTGAAAGTGCAATCTGTAACAAATTAAAATACTGAAATGGTATGATTCATTTAAATTATTTACCTCATTGGACCCAAGTTGAAGACCATGAAGACCAGAACAGCCATAAGACACACAGCCCTCCGTTTTGGAGCTGTTGCTTTTAGCACAGAGTTCTTAAGAGATGATTAATGATAAGGTATTAGGCAAGGCAAGCTAAGTTTATTTATATAGAATATAAGAAATAAAGATATGTATAAGAAAATAAGAAAAAAATATCATATTCAACCCCTAATCTTGAGTGGAAGAAATGGAGATTCAGGTTTATGATTTTACACTAGACATGCCCTTTCTAGTGTCTCTTCTTCACTTTCGTGAGAAGAGACACTAACATATTTTAGAGCAACAGCACACCCCATTTCAATTTAAATTATTCATATAGAAGACAAAAATCAACCCTGAAAGCTCCATTAAACACAAAAATTACATCAACTGTATTACTTTAAGTTGGTCTGCTAATAAATCAAAGATCCATGCAATTACAGCCTTCAATAAGATCAAGGTAAACTACTGTTTGAACGTTTTGGCTCATTATTTCTATTTATTATTGTTTTTAAATACATTGATACTTTCATTCAGCAAGGATGCATTAATTTGATCAAACAAATCTTAGTCAGCAAAGATATTTATAATGTTACAAGAAATTACTATTTCAAATTAATTCTGTTCTTTTGAATATTCTATTCATCAATGCATTCTGAAAAAAATCATCATCATGATTTCCACAAAAACATTAAGCAGGACAATGATTTTCAACTGTTATAAGAATTTTTACTGTTATGCATTTTACAGTATTAATCAAATGAATGGAGCCTTGGTGAGCATAAGAGGATTCTTTCAAAAGGATTTTAAAAATCTTAACGAACTCAAATGTTGGAATGCTAGTGTAGAAAGCATGGACACCCACCTCACTCATCAGGCCTTCCACTTGTCTTTTCAATGTGCCGTTTTCATTCTTCAGCTTCTCGTTCTCAGAAAGCGCCACCTTCAGACGGGCCTCCAGCGTCAGCAAATACTCTTTTTTCTTCTTCCGGGACAGAGATGCAGACTCTCTGTTCTTTATCATGCGCTGCTGTCTCCGAGACGCACTTGACTGGAAGGAAAAAGAGAGAAATCAGGTCAATACTGCTCGACAAAACTAGTCATTACACTAGTATTTGTTCACGGGCTGTGACACACAGTCAAGGTACTTAGTGGTTGAATTTGCCCCCCGCCACACAAATGAGATCTTTGTCTCATTTATTTGTACCAGTTATAGCCTAACAGGTCCTGCAGGAAAACTGCATCATTACGATCATTTGCAACATGGTTGAGTCATACTAAAGGTTGTTTGTTTATAGTGCAAGAAAATTAGAAGTGATTAAGGCTAGGATCTCAGATTTTTGCATTAGCTGCACCTTTGATCAAGACAAATTACATGTGGCTGGATATCACTGTGTCCGTGTCCCCTCTCCACAAACACGAGAACACACACACACACACGAGAACACACACACATGAGAACACACACACACGAGAACACTAAAGATAATAGCAGACAGGACCATCTGGCATACTGTCCAGTATAGAGGAATGTGAAAAGAGAGAAAGACCTATTGTCCTAGTTTCTATTCAAAGCAATGAGATTGTTTCCGTTGCTCATTACAGGTTGGAATTATAAGTGAAAAACTGAAGAGGAAAAATTATAATAAATGAAAAGTAATTAATGCTTTACTTTTTTTTTATACAAGGACACATTAAACGGATCAAAAGTAACAGTAAAGACATTTATAATTTCTGTTTTAAATAAGTGCTGAAAGAATCCTGAAAAAACAATGTCACAGGTTCAGCAAAAACATTACTCAGCGTCATATTTTTCAACATGGTTAATAATATGAAAAGTTTCTTGAGCATCAAATCAGCATATTCAAATGATTTCTAAAGGATCATGCGACTGAGTAATGATGCTGAAAATTCAGCATTGCCATCACAGCAATAAATAACATTTTAAAAAATATTGAAATATTTATTTTAAAAATTGTAATATCTCACAATATTACTATTTTTACCAAATAAATGCAGCCTTGGTCAGCATAAGGGACAAAAACATTTATAAAAAATAAATAAATAAATTTAAAAAAATGTCACCGCCCCAAACTTTTGAACTGTAATGTATACATTTTATTTGTGATTGGAAATGCTATTAAAATACATGATTTTGTTTGGGCAATATGAGCTTTCTTCATTCAAATATAAAGCAGTTGTACTTGTATGGCTGAACAAAAGAAACACAAAATGAACCATTTAAAAATCAACTACGCTTTCTAAGCAGAGACATAACAATGAGCCCTTATTCTTACATGAAAGCTTTAAACAAAGCGCTGAATTTATGTATGCTCCACTTTAACAATGTTCTGGAATATGATTAAAACTCCAACCTAATTAAACATAGTTAATTAAGCTTACATAAACAGGGCCTGTTCATAATTAAACCACCACCTAGTCCTGACAAAACTCAGGGGTCAGATGCTTGCAGCAGACATGTTTGAGAACATACCTCACCCTAAAGAGAGGAGAAAGACAAAGGTGAACAAAAGAATTTTACTGAAATAGACTAAAGAGAAACCGAGACCATTGGTAGGGTGGGGTGGTCTGTTCTCACACACAGCCAGACCATTTTAAGACTGTGGCCTAATAGTCATGGTGATTAAATTGCTTGGATCTCCATGTGCCTGTTTGTGCTCCCATCTCATGAGAAAGCTCTCCTAAAACCGGGAACCGGGCCATGGCCAGGGCCTGGGAATGAATAACATGTTTGGTTACGAGAGCACGGGGTGCCATCACCATGGCGATCGAATCGGGTGGGAGGGGAGGGATTGGTGGATGCTGGCACAGCTCACCAAAATTCAGCATTACTGAAGACTTGTGCTGAAAAATGAAAGATGTTCATGACATTTCAATCCCTTATGTAATTTAACCAGAACTCCAGTATATTCAAACCAAATGTCTATCACCCAACACTCAGATTGATGGCAGCCACTTGATAAATTTACAAGCATGACAGTACGACTCAATCAAACCAATCTACCAGAGCCAAGTAGGCTCAAACACCAACCACTGGATCTTCTAACCAACCAATTCAGTCTCTCTCTGACACGTTCACGCTGAATTTATTTGTTAGCTCATGGTTATTACTCAAATTCACAAAGCTGATCCAGCAGTTTTCTAACATGATTGCTGAGAGCTAAATTACTGAGTTTGAAAGCTGCTTTATTTGGCATCGCCTTCAGAGATCTATGACAGTTTATTTTGCCCTAAGGAATGTGCTTTAGAAAAGATGTGCTTAAGAGAGTTAATCATAATGCTGAGTGGAGTGTCATGATAAAAAGGGAAAAAAATAATAATCTACTACTGCTTAGAAAAGTTTAGAAAAAAAACTTTACATTTGCCTGTTTTGTTAATCTCACAAGAATGGTTTGCACCTCATCTATATATAAAAATCGATATATTCTCATTCTGTAAAATCTGTATTCTGGAGAAATAATCATTTCTAAATGGCATCCACAACCAAAACTATAATTAAAGAAACAATTTACCCAAGAATGAAAATTGTGTCATTTTTAACTCACCCTCATGTCGTTCCAAACCCATAAGCTGTTATTTTTACATGGAACAAAAATATAAAAATTTTAATATAATCTTCTCACATATCTTTTCCATACAACAATAGTTCAAAGAGGCCACAGTAGTTTATATATATATATATAAAGACTTTTAAAGCACAATAACAATATTTCATCCTTTTTATGTGTGGGCTGGTATCAGAGTTTCCGCTAGAAAAAAATGGTGCCGGTCAAAGTGACCGGCAGAGGTTTCGTTTTACGGACATTTTGATGATATGCCGGTCAAATATCGCCTATTAATTAGTCAAGTTGAGGAAAACTGGAGGCAGTCTATGTAACTTAAAAAATGACATAATCAGGCCGTATAGAATGCAACATGTTATTATTAGCCTAACTTTCAAATAGACGAAAAAAAAAACATGAACGTCCGATTGGCATCAATCAACGCCAATTGTTTTTACTATGGTTTCACACACATTCACTTTTTGAAACGTTGAGGCACGGATTTACCTAATACAAATAAATGAAACATCTCCGTTAACTAGCAGATCATTCATTTAGTTCGCTATTAGTATTAAATAAGAGATCTAGCGCTAAAATCGGTTGTTTTTGAAATCAAGCTGAGCGCTCGTGTCCGCTGCTATCAGTTGCATGGACGACGCGCTGCGCGAGTTGCGCAATCTTCACTCGGACGCGCGTTTCAATCTATCGCCGTTGCGGAGACTCTCTATTCATTCCGGTGAAATCACAAAATAAAATGCACACAAAGGTTTCCCTGCTTGATATAGACTGTAACCACTGATGAACTTCAAGAAAAAAAAACTGTACGAGTGCGTGGATTAGAACCACTGATCCATAGACAATAATGAGATGTTCCTGATTCACCATCGTCTGGCCTCTGAAAAAAGCTTTTAAAGCTAGTCTGCCTGGGCCTGGCCATATTTGAAACGTCTCACTCAATCGTTCGTTGTTTAGGTCTATATTACAGCCGTTTAGACGTGCGCTTTATTTGAAATGCAGCATGCGATGTTGTTTCATAACTTTCAAACGGTAGAGCCTGTTCCTTTATATTTATAACATAGCCAAATGTCGGTGTATTTTTGCTTTATACATTTTAGGCTTATTCTCAAATTCAGCTTGTGTTAGCGGGCGGGATTATTAGGCAATTTTAATCGGACAATTTGACCGGAGAGATTTAATTTTGTCGGACATTTCATTTTTTTCCCGGCCAATGTCCGGTAATTACCGGACAACGGAAACCCTGGCTGGTATGTAATTATTTATTAGCAGAAAGCAGGTAATGCATAACCGTTATGGGGTCAACAGTCTGATGATGGGGCTTATGATCTGATGATCCATCATCCAGTAACCAAAAATGACTTGTTGCTCAGATCATACCCCGTCTCCAATACTACAACCCCAAATCAGAAAAAGTTGGGACATTTTGTAAAATGCAATAAAATCAAGAATCTGTGATTTGTTCATTCTATTTAACCTTTTATTAGCTGACAAAAGTACAAAGAAACGTTTTCCAATGTTTTCACTGACCAACATAATTGTATTTTGTAAATATGAACAAATTTTGATTTTGATGGCTGCAACACACCCCAAAAAAGTTGGGACAGAGACCAAATAAAAGTGAAAAGATTATCCAAATTAGATTTTCCAACTCTTTTGAAACAGTCCACAATGAGCAGGTGAATTGGTAATAGTTGAGGGTATCATGTTTGGGTGTAAAAGTGCTTCTCAGTCTTTTTAAGCAAAGATGGGTCATGGTTCATCACTTTGTGCCAAGTATCTTGAGAGAATTGTCAAACAATTAAAAAAATCACATTTCTCAATGCAAGATTGCAAAGCATTTATGCCTTTCATAATCATCTTCCATACATAATATTGTCACAAGATTCAGGGAATCCAGAGAAATCCAGAGTAGACCTCTGTTGAATGTGCGTGACCTTTGAGCCCTCAGATGGCATTGTACGAGTTACCATCATGCTACTCTGTCAAATACAGCCACATGTGCTCAGGAGTAATTTGGAAAACCATTTTCACTGAACACAGTCTAACGCTGCTTCAAGAAATGCCACTTGAATCTCTGTTACGCAAGGAGAAAGCTTTACATCAGTTCTATGTGGAGATGCCGGCGAGTTCTCTGGGCCTGAGCTCATCTCAGATGGTCTAGAAGACAGTGGGAATGTGTGCTGTGGTCAGATGAGTCCATGTTTCAGCTTGTTTTTGGGAGAAAATGGACATCGAGTTCTCAGTCCCAAAGACGAAAGGGACCAACCAGACTTTCACCGGCGACAGGTGCAAAAGCAAACATCTGTCCTGGTATTGAGGTGCATCATTGCAAACGGTATGGGTAACTTGCATTATTGTGAAGGTACAGTACCATTGACATGGAGGCATATATTTGGATTGTACAGAGACCTAAACTGCCATCAAGATGACATCTTTCCTGGGAAGCAAGACAATGCCAGGCCTCATTCTGCACGTGCTACAACTGAGTGGTTTCTAGACACTCTGCACCATAGAAGGGATGTTCCTCCTGCCTTACTGCAGTCTAGATATGTCTCTTATGGAAAATGTATGACCCATCATGAAAAGGAGAATCAGGCAACGATGACCACAGACTGTTGAGCGGCTGTCTTGTATCAGACAAGATTGGCCAAATATTCCACTAGCAAAACTCCAACAATTAGTATCCTCAACTCCCAAATGATTAAAAAGTGTAATTAAAAGGAAAGGTGAAGTGACACAGTGGTAAACATGTCTCGGTCACAACTTTTTTGGGGTGTGTTGCAGCCATCAAAATCAAAATTTGTTCATATTTACAAAATACAATTATGTTGGTCAGTGAAAACATTGGAAAACTTTTCTTTGTACTTTTGTCAGTTAAAAAAAAGTTTAAATAGAATTAACAAATCACAGATTCTTGATTTTAATGCATTTTACAAAATGTCCCAACTTTTTCTGATTTGGGGTTGTAGAATAATTTCTGAAGGATCATGTGGCACTAAAGACAAAATTAATATAATTCATAGAAATAGAAAACATTGTAATATGAATTAAAAATAAATTAATATTTCACAATATTACTGTCTTTACTGTATTTTTGATCAAACTAATGAAGCCTTGGTGAACACAAGACGAGAATCTTTCCAACTCAATACTTTCGAACAGTAGTGTAGGTACTACCTAAAGTGACAAACTAAGTTAAGTTAAGTCTATGACAATCTGGTCCCTTCTTCACTCTAAGTCTATGTGGTTTTATCCCACATCACCCAGACATGCACACTTCTCACGTAATTTCGGTAATATAAAATTGCCAAATACAGGCCAACTAATCAGTCAGACTGATATATTTGGTTTTCTTAATAATGTAAAGCATGACTATTTGTATAAAGAAAAGTTTAAAGTGTCTGAGCCTACAGTCTACTGGGGCAGGGAACTAAAATATTCTCAACACTGCACAGATTAACTTGCCAAAGATCATTCATCTTAAACTGCTATAACAAAGCATTACATACAATCTTCTACACAGTCATCAGCATTCAGCTTTTTCAAACATCCCACGCCGCAATAACTCTCAAGCAGCCAAACACACACACACACACACGCGCACACGCCCCACCTGCCAGTTTTACTGTTGCACTGCAATTCCTTCTAAACCCCCTCAACCTCCTCTGAGGCCAAACCACAAGCAGCCATAGTTAAACTACAGCTGTGCTAAACTCTACAAATACACACACACTTAATGGCTCTCTATGGACTGTGACAGTTTCAATGGGCCTTCACATTTACCACTGCATGATCATGACATTAGTGCTGGCAAAAGAAAGATAAACATAGAACTAACTCTGACCTATTTTTAATCTTTTTAACTTAAAACTAATATGTTGGCATTCCATGAAACCGGTTTGCTTTAAAATGAGGGATACAACCCATTGACCAAAACAGGACAAGTAAAAAGATTCACTGCCACAAATATGGTGAACAAATATTTCTACAAAATGTCAGTCCTTATGTCACGGTCTGTGACAACAAGGGTGTGATGACGTTATTATTTTAGCTATTACTCATATCAGTGTATAAAAACATGATTAATTGTTTAAATATGGCACGATACACATATACAAAAACATTTGTCAACGTTAACGCATGGGATTCATTTTTGACCAGTTTAATGCGTTCAAATATTTAACGCAATTAACGCAGCATCTGTTTTTTCCGTCATCCTTTGGCTAGCATTACATTATATGATCTCGCTCTTATTCATGCAAATGCTTTTAAACCATTCAAGCGCGACAAGACAAAAGAGAATGCGCTGCATGTGAATGTCCCACACACGACACACAGAAAGACGCGCGCCAGTATCGAGCGCACAGACTGCGCACCAGAATACAGTTCTCTTTCACGCTTTAACGAACAATAACACACACACAATTATGCCAAAATGTCAGTTTTGTCGAGTATCCTCATAAAATAAAATAAGGTCAGTCTTAAATGAGTTAAATAAAGTCTTAAATGAGCGTAGAGTTGTGAGAGAATGAGGGGCGTGAGAGACTCGCCTCATATTCGGCAGCGGTTGGTTTTAAAGTGACAGCAGCCAATAATGATGTCTGTCAGTAAAGTTAATCAAAGAACAAAGGGAACAGAGAAAATCACTGCTCTTGCCTAAAGAACTTTTATAGCTTTAATAAGAATTATTCCATATTTAATTAATGCAGTGCAGACTGTTTGATAACTTTGATAATTTCTGTATATTGTTCTGTATGTTAGACAGGAAGGAAGGGCACAGGTAAATATGACATTTATTATGGGTTTATGTAAGGATTGTTTGATGTTTACTTAAATTGAGTTTGAAGCCTAATAAATATATTAAAAAAAAAACACTAATGTTGAATGGCTATAATTAAGGTTTAAAATTGGGGGGGGGGGGGTAATTTTCATTGAGACATCAGTAGCTGTATTAGTGTCAGTGATATTGATATTGATATTGTCTTTATGTTGTCTCTACATTAATTTGGAGATTAACTGTGAAATTATTACATTATAAAATATATAAACTAAATATAAACCTATAAAACTGTAAGTGTTTTTAATTGCGATTAATCACATTCGGAAATGAATGTTTTTCTCCAAAACACATTGGGAACAATTATTTGCCACCTTTTATTAAATACTTTTTGCAACCTCCTTTTTCCAAGATAACAGCTGAGTTTTCTTCTATAATGCCTGATGAGTTTGGAGAACAACTGACGAGATCAGAGACTATTCCTCCATACAGAATCTCTCCAGATCCTGCAGATTCACAGATCCATGTTGGTGCTTCTTCTCTTCAGTTCAGCCCACTCATTTTCTATAGGGTTCAGGTCAGGGACTGGGATGGCCATTGCAGACGCTTGGTTTTGTACTCAGTGACCCATTTTTGTTTTGAATTTGATGTTTGTTTTTGGATCACTGTCCTGTTGGAATATCCAAACATGGCCCGTTATAAGACTTCTAGCACAGCCTGTCAGGTTTTGATTTTTTATGTGTTGGTATTTGATCGAATCCATGATGCCATGTATCTGAAAGAGATGTCCAGGACCTCTGGCAGAAAATTAGGCCCACAGCATTAAAGATACGGCAGAGTATTTCATTTTACACATGGGGTACTATTTTATCCCTGTATGAACCAAACCCATCTTAAGTGTTTACTGCCAAAAAGCTAATTTTTCTGTTTCATGTCCATAGAACCCGTCCCGTTTGAAGTTTCAGTAGTGTCAGCTACTTTTCAAACATTCTATGGACAGATGAAACAAAAAAAAAACACACACACACACATTTATATATCTGATCCGACAAGCAGAAAAAAAAAATCTTCATTGTTGAGCCCTGTTGCATAATTTGTTTTAAATGCATCACCCCATTTTTCCCTTTCTCTATGCAGCGGAGTGTGCAAGTTCATGCATGATCATGTGTGCGTTTGCCACGTAGGAGTAAAACACCCCAACCAAGAGTCGGGAGCTTAGAATAAAGGACAAAAACAGAAGCAGGAGAGAGTGAACATGTGGCTGCGCTCTGCTAAAAAGTTTTTTTTCTGAAAGCCAACAGACGTTGAGGCTACAGAGGCGAATCTTTCATCATATTCCACTTATTGTCAGATCAGTCATTGCTTACATACTAAAGACATTAGATCTTCTTTAGACTTTAAAGCCAATTCACACATTTAAACAGCATACAAGTCTACATTTGGAACATATTTTGGAGAATTTGATATTTCTAAAATTACATAAGGTGATTTATAATTATAGACTATAATAAAATCTGAAACCTGCAGAATTGCAACATGCAAAGATGATGTGGACTTTACAAGGAAACCACTGGTGCATCTGGAGACAATAACTGTTGCTATAAATGTGTGAACTTGTTTTTCTTCTCTTTCGTCCCAGACATTCACGACCGAGTCTAAATGACAGCTTGTGTGAACTGAATACATTCAGCACTGTCTATAAAATCACATAAACCATGAACTACAAGTACAACAAGCGTGCAGATGGGAATGAAATGCACATTCATGGGGGCTGCTGCACAGCTGATACTAATCTACTATAAAATATGGATCTCACTCAACGTGTCATATTTTAACACGGTAGGAAACAGAACTCACAAGGCGCTGCACTTCTTGGGTTTAAGACACATGAACTTTGTATACAGTACATGGTCCATTCAGCTGAGCAACATGAGACTGGTGAACGCTCATTCACAACTGTGCTACACCACATTGCATTTTTAACTGCATGTCCTAAATAATGCTTCTGTGCACAGAATACAATTAGCTATGGATGGATATCCTGGTGATTTGGAGTAGACAGCTACAATGTTATGTGGTAATATATTATACATTTTTTCCTGTCATATGTCTTCACGGTGCCTCTAAGGGGGCTTTTACACTGGGCTCGTTTGCTGCGGTCCGAGCCCGGGCGCGATTGTTCCCGGCGCCCCCCGCAGCGTTGGTCTGGTTTCACACTCAACTTGATTCTATCGAACTCTGGTGCGTTTGCGTGCATCTTACGTCATTGCAAACGTGCACGGCGCATGATAGAAAACACGACGCGGGTCAATATATTGTGTTTTTTATTAATTTGGTGCTATTATGCATAGCTGAGTAAACAACACAGGTTTAGTGTGTGTGTGTGTGTGTGTCGGATAAGCTGTCTTTCCGCTGCTTGCAAATGGACTCTTTTGAGGAGACAGTGGATTTCCATTAATTTGTTGCCCTGATTGCACGCACTATGCGCGAATACACTGCAGACTCACTCTTGCTCTTATCCAGGGTAAATCATCCCTTACATGTGCTTTATTTAACTAAATACATCATAATCGGCTAAAACGCATGCGCAGCGTACTTTACTTCCTGAACAAGTGCGCACCCGAGTCCGTGTTGTTTTCACATACACGCGAACCGCAGCACGGTTCGGGAGCAACCGAACTCAGACCACCTCCTCCAGGTAGTCTCGGGTTCGGTACCCCAGTGCGCACCCGGGTCCCATGACAGCGTTCACATTAGCGATTTTTCATGCGAACCGTGCCCCGTTCCGAACTAAACTGCCAGTGTGAAAGCCCCCTTTATCTCCAACAACTCTTTAAACACACCTGCCTTTAATTTTCAAGTGATCCTGAAGACCTTAATTGGTTGCTTCAGGTGTGTTTGATTAGGGTTGGAGATGAACTGTGCAGGACAGTCGATCGGCAGGAGCAGGGTTGGGCACACCCGCTCTAAATGATACATAATTATTGCATGTAAATATTGCACTATATTTACATCATTATATTGCCCTAATAAATTCATAATTGATTCATTTGACCCGTGGGCCATCATTATCGGTGGCAAAGGCTCTTGGACAATGTACTGCCCACCTAAGTAATTATTACAATGATAATGAAGACGAATCATTGACAATGAGGATAAATGAGAAGCATCATTATGATAATTAAACTTAACCAAAACTGTTGACAAAAATACTCTACTAATAACACAATATACATTATTTAATCTCCTCTTAAACTGTCTAAAAAATGTCAAGTTAATATATAAGAAGCTAATACACAAAGTAAAAAGTACAAATCAAGTAATGTCTTTAAAATAGTGAATACCTTAGTATACTCATATTTCAAGAGCTCAGTTTTCAAATATTTGGTTTGTTAAAAAAAAAAATTTTAGACAGCCACCAACTGAAGCATTATATTCGTCAAGTAAATTTAGTATATGCCATGTCAAATAATACATTTTTCATGATGGAATATTGACTACATACGCAACATTTCATCACGTAACAACTAGATGAATATGAACAAACCTGTTGACAGTTTTTTTAAATTAAAACATTCGAGAGGGGTTTTATCTGGCTAACTGTGACTGCACATATCTAGTTAAGCAGTAATTTCTGACATTACAATGTTTACTACAGCGCCTGTGTCTTATCAGTATTTCTATGGAAGTCCATTTTCTCTACGTTCTCTCCCAATCCATGCCACTCAACCTACACACAAACCAAACTAATGTACACACAGGTGCTCTGCTGTTTGTTTGGAGGTTTTTTTCAGAGAATTTGGAAACTGAAAAGAGCTTGGAGCGAAAGCTGAAACAACACCCAATGTGGAAAAGGCAGCACTAAATGCACAGAAGACTAATGCTGAACTCTATTTAATTAATCTGAGGTCAGTTGAATCTACAGTATGTCGGAACAAATACTTTAATGGAAAATAATGAGAGCATGAGCTCACTGTTGGTTGGTTGCTAAGAACACAGGGACTGATAGTTGACTGACTTGACTCAGAGCCATACTATTAAAAAAATTGTTTTATATTTTTTGTTATTACAACAGATCATGCTTATCAGAATGAGAAGATCCTGCAAAATAAAATAATACACATTTTCGGACACAAGATATACAATATCGTTCAAATGCTTTCGAAGTAAGGTTACTTAAATGTTTTTGAAAGAAGTCTTTTTGACCCCCCTTTTTGAAGTAAAAACTGAAATATTGTGAAATATTATTACAATATAACTGCTTTATATTTTAATATATTTTCAAATGAAAGTTATTCCCGTTATGGCAAAGCTGAATCTTCAGCATCATTACTCCAGTCTTCAGTGTCACATGATTCTTCAGAAATCATTCTAATATGCTGATTTGGTGCTCAAGAAACATTTCTCATTTATTGTTATCAATTTTAAAAACAGTTTTTGCAGCTGAACATTTGTGTAAACAATGATAACATTCAAACATTTGTGGTAAAATTTAAAAATAGAGAGAAATTAACACTTATTCATAAAGGATGCATTAAATTGATCAAAATTGACAGATAAAACATTTATAATGTTGCAAAAGATTTCTATTTAATAACTGCTTTAATAGATTTAGTAAATAAATGTAATAAATAAATGTAATAAATGCTGTTCATTGAACTTTCTATTCATCAAAGAATCCTGAAAAAGTATCATCATTTCCACAAAGATAAGCAGCACACCCGTTTTCAACATTGAGAAGAAGAAGAAGAAATGTTTCTTGAGCATCAAATCAACAAATCAGAATGATTTCTGAAGAATCATGTGACACTGAAGACTAGAGTATTGAGGCTAAAGATTCAGCTTTGCCATACCAGGAATAAAATACATTTTAAAATGTATTAAAATAGAAAACAGTTCTTTACATTTGTAATATTTCACAATATTACTATTTTAACTGTAGTTTTAATTAAATAAATGCAGCCTTGGTGAGCAGAAGAGACTTGTTTTAAAAGCATAAATCTTACCGATCCCAACCTTTTGAACGGCAGCAGAGTAGGGGATTTAACAATTATTGCTTGATCTCAAATTATTTTTTGTAAAGAAACATGACACTCTTTCACCACCATTATAACTTCTAAAGAAATCTGGGCTCTTCTCACCAATGAGTCGCTCTCCTGTTTCTACCATAACACCTTCTCCTCTTCTCTCAACTATAAACACCCTAATTTCTCACATCTGGGTAGGGCTTTTCTCTGATGTCAGGAGAGCACATCTGGGAGAACACATGCATTTGTTTAGAGAACCATTTGATGAGTAAATACCAGATTCTTGGTCATTCAGGTTCCCTTTCTTGTCCTCCATATTTATTTAAAGTCACAGCGTGTAATTTCTACATGACTAGCACTATTAAACTAAGATTATGAGCGAACAGGTTTCCAAAACTGGAAATCCCACCCCAAACTCATGCTATTGGTTGAGCCAGTGTTGCCATGTCGAGACACTCAAACAAACAGAGCAATGTGGAAAAGTGCTGCACAGCCACACTTTCTTTCATTTTTTTTTTTTGAGAAAGTCAATCAATATAAAGTTTTGGGACAGGAAATAACACAGAGCAGCTATAAGTCCCAGAGCAAATACACTAGAATTAGAGACTGATGCAGTACTAACTATTACTAAGATTCAGTGCTGCTATTACTGGGTTTCTTCCATACTGAAATTACACACATCTGCACATTAAACGTCTAAAGAAAGATAATATTTTATCACAATTACATGTTACTGTTACAATAGCACAAATGTCCTTTCCACTTATAATTCTTGGAAAGTCTGAGGATTTTTTTAAAGTGAAAGGCTTAAAGGCACAATATGCAGGAATTTCGTTTTTGTCAAACACCGCCCCCATGAGTCGCTGTAGAGTACTTGTATTTAACGTTACTGTCGTAAATAGCCTACCACTCACGCAGAGCGTCTCTGATGGCTTATAACGTTTTTACATGGTTGCAGCTAAATTACAAGTAAATCGCCTATAGCCTAGGCCTACTGTATAATTTCATTTGTGTTTTTTGAGTGTAATGTAAACATTACAAAATGCCACATGACATCAATAAAGTTACATGTACGTCGCATTATGTCGTAACAATGTCCGTTATGATGTTAGACATGATTATTGCAATTTTGAAAATCAATTTGCATTACAGCCTGAGGCAAGACCCTTTCACCAGAAAAATAAACAAACAAACATGACTATCAGCCTGCAGACATTAGGATAGTTAACCTGAAAGATTATTTATTATAACCATCGTAAACTAGCATGTTAGTGTTTAAAGTAACACTATGTAGTTTTTCAACCTTCATAATATATTTCCAAGATCCGTGTGATGGTACATCGACTTACAATAGGTTAAATGACACGTCTGCCATAGCCTGACAGTGTCTGTATCGCTTTTACTGGCACTATGTAACTTCGGGTTTCGGGTAGTAACCGGAGCACAAAAAGAACTACAAAATTCGACTGCTTCACGGCATACATAGTTTTTCTTCGTTTGTGATGTCTTTCATAAAATCATGCATCATACTCTACCCTGTCTGTGGCCATTGTTGATTCCAAAGCCGGTGCTGGATAAACAGCGAGCGTGCGCGTGCGACAGTAGGCTGCAGTAGGCTAAATTATTTACGACAGCGGTAATGGACAATTCCGCTTCCAACCTGTAGGGCGACCGCAGAGGAAAAGTTCCTTGGTGTTGCTTTAACGTTACCAGCTACCAGATTGATAATTCGCTACTCTACTATCATTACTTGATTCATGAAGATAAATGGAGGACCAGATAGATTCCGTAACATGGCCAGCCATGTTATTCAGCCTTTTACATTTCGCGCGGTAGTCAGCTCCCTGATTTATTTATACATTTATAAACACTTTATAGATGACTGACTGCTGCGCTTGTGACAGGGTTACAACATGTTACTGAAAGAATGAGCATGGAGAGAGAGAGCGAGCCAGTGTCGCGCGCGCGCGCACTCTCACCGTCTTCAAACTGTCTTGCTCTCGCTCCAATATTGATCCTCGATCGGCCTTTTAATTTGTCACTCTCCCTTTTTCTTCTTTTAGTCTCCTGTGACAAAACCTTTGCCTTCTTCCTTTTAGTTGTTGCTTCAGCCATGACAACAACATAAGACGGGTATCAAACGCTAGTTGGGCTCTCACGTCAGAATTTGAGGAAGTGGGGGAAGTGACGTATGCCGTAAAGCAGTCGAATTTTGTAGTTCTTTTTGTGCTCGGGTTCCTAACCGAAACCCGAAGTTACATAGTGCCAGTAAAAGCGATACAGACACTGTCAGGCTACGGCAGACGTGTCATTCAACCTATTGTAAGTCGATGTACCATCTCAAGGGTCTTGGAAATATATTATGAAGGTTGAAAAACTACATAGTGTCCCTTTAAATAGACTACCATTCAAAAGTTTAGGGTCAGTGGGATTTTTTGGAAAAATAAATTTAAAACTTATTTGGCAAAAATGCATTAAAATTGACAGCAATCAAAAGTGACAGTGAAGGTATTTATAATATTATAAAAGATTTCTACTTCAAATAAATGCTGCTCTTTTAAACTTTACTCATAATAGAATCTATAAATGTATCAGTTTCCCAAAATAATTATAAGCACCTTGAGCACCAAATCAGTATTTTTTGAGCACCAAATCAGCATATTAGAATGATTTCTGAAGAGTCATGCGCCACTGAAGACTGCTGAAACTTATTTGAAATTGTACTATTTCATAATGTTATTATTTTTACTGTATTTTTGATCACATAAATGCAGTCTAGTTGAGCATAAGAGACTTTTTAACTTAGTGTAAAAAACAAAGACAGTTAAAGCCCTGCATTTCAGCCCGAGCCCGACGGGCCCCGACTTATTTACGCCCCTAGGGCCGGGCTTCGGGCCAATTTTCACGTCATAGTTCACATGCGGGCCGGGCCTCTGGCCTTTTTTGGGTTATCATTTTTATATTTTTAGACATTAATTAAAACAAAATATGAGAAGTTGACGTCGACGATAGAAAAACAAACATAAAAAGACATTTCATAACCTGTTTTTAACCTATCTTATAATTACACTGACATGACAGTCTCACGCACGCACACTTCTCGTCAACACGAGCTGCGCGACCGGCGATTCACCTCATGTGAAATTGAGAATATTAAGAGAAAACGGTAAGAGACTGTTCTAACTTTTTGTTTGATTGGACTTTATTTTCGTTTAACTGTTGGAAACTACTGATGTTTTTCGTTTGATTGGACTTTATTTTCGTTTAACTGTTGGAAACTACTGGAAAAAAGAATGGCCATGTTCTGTGGTGCATTTTTGAGGTAAGATAACCTGCAAGTTTGTTTTTAATTTATTTTATTTAATTTGTTTAGATTGTAGGCTATTGCTCATTTCGTTTGTGAGCGCTGCAAGCAGCCTGAGCCTGCCTCAGTATTTCAAAAAATGTTGTTTTACTCACTGTGGTTTAATAAATAAACATTTATTAAACTAACTGTCTGTGTGATATGCTTTAAGTGTTTTATATCTATGGATTTTATTGTAGCCAAGTAAAGTATTAGCGATGATTTGAGAAGCTAAATTGATCAAACATGTTTTACTCGCTGTCGGCTCGGCTGCTTGGTCGTCATTTAAAACAAAATGCTCAAAACATTTGTCTAAATTAACTTCATAAATAAATGAAAAGAAACATAACTTAACAAAATTGACCTATTTTAATGGCTGCTAATAGGGCAGGCTGTCGCTGTGTAATGAGAGAAAAAGAAAAAAGAAAAAAAAAAACAGACTCGGGTCGGGCTGATCATTTTGATAACCTGTCGGACACGGGTCGGGCTAGGGCCTGAGCGTCTCGGGCCAGGGCCGGGCTCGGGCCTAGATTTGAGGCCCGTGCAGGGCTCTAAAGACAGTAACTATATTCTGAAACAATATTGTCTGTATGAATACAAAGATTACACTAAATTTAAAGGGGTCATAAACTGAGAAATAATTTTCATTGAGCTTTTGACATATAAGAGGTCATCAAACTATAAGAACATCCTGTAAGTTTCAGAAATGAAAACTTCCTTGTTAGTCCAAAAACATCTTTTATATTAACCAAGCCCAGCGAATGACTCATTGTGGTATGTGCCTATAGGTGAAAGACCGCCTCTGCAGAAGAAAATCAACGCCTACTTCATCATTGCAACTTTGGCCCCACCCACTGGCGTGTTAGTGAGATGATGAGGAGAGAAGAGCACAGGATCACTCACTTGACTAAAAACAACATTACCTTTCAAAGGATCCTAATGCTATGAATGTGATTATTTGTTTTCAACAATGTGAATGTCTCAGTTGAGCATTATTTATTTGTATTCGGTACATTTCACATTATTTGGTAAATCAGTCGCAATTTCGGTGCAGGCATTGCAAACAGACTTTTATGGACTCAACAGTAATGCGACAACATGTAGGTAACTGTGTTAATTAATCAGATGTTCTTTGTCTATGTGTCAGTAAATCAAACCAGTGACTAAACGGTGAACTTCACATTGTTTTTCACAGTAGGATGAAAATAATCTGTTATTTAAACTGATTAGATTCTTAAGAAAGCGAACAAAGAACGCTACAATCGCTGGAGCGGTCAATAAAACAGTGTGAGTTTTTCAGTGACTGAGTTCTGGGCTCTCCCCAAAACTCCAGTTATAACAAAGTCCCTTTTACATATAGTCTTTGGTTATAATCAACGAAATCTCTTATTTACATTGTGTTTGCACTGTTATGATGAAAGCATTCGTAAGAGTGCAGAAATCCAGTTGCAATGACGAGATTGATGCATTCACAAGCTCGACATGTCTGTAGTCGGCTACAATCCTCATCACTGCAACCTTTCATGCCACGATCTAAATACAATGCAATAATCACCACTATTCACAATTAGTTTAGCTGTAATAGTAAAGACGAGCTAAAAGTTTTCGAGAGAGTTCCACATGTAATGATAGCTATTTCATATGCAAAGATGTTAGCCAATCACAGCAGTGGGTGTTTACACTGAAGTCTCACAGCAGACACGCCTCTTAAAATATACTTGCCATCAGATTTACAAGGTAAATCATGTTGGCTTGCAGCTCAATCTATTCCTGTTAAAAAGAATTGCTGCATGGTCTCTTTATTTTACAGAAAAAAAAATTTCATGTGGAATACCACAAAGTCTTTTACTTTTACTGAAACTGAATCCTCAAAGCAGCTCTTTAGTATCTGGGATAACTGCACAATAAATTGGGATGTGCAAAGCTACCGGTACACTGCCGTTTGGGGTCAGTATGTTTTGGAATTTATATATTTTTTGGAAAGCAAAGAAATTAATACTTTTATTCAGCAAGGATGCATAAAATTGATCAAATCTGACAGGAAAGACCTTTACAGGGTATTTCTACATTAAATAAATGCTGTTCTTAAACTTTGAACTTTCAAACAACCCGCAAGAAATCACAAAAAAAATTATCACAAATGAAAATTCAGCTTTGCCTTTATAGGAATAAATCATATTTTAAAATATATTCAAGTAGAATATATTTATATATATTTGATTATAAATATATAATCCACCTACTGTGCCGGAATAGACTTTACAGGCAAAAACACTTTTCAGACTGGATGGAGTTATCCAGCTTTATATCTGAGGAAATCGCGGGATCCGGCCAAATGATTGGATACAGAATGATGCACAGAAAGTATTTACGGTGAAGAGGGAGACAGTACGGTTACTGTTGAGTGTTCTCGACCTAGATGCCGTTGCCTATAGGGCTGCAACAACTAATCGATAAAATCGATAATAATCGATTATCAAAATCGTTGTCAACGAATGTCATTATCGATTAGTTGGTCTGCTTACGTCACGGGGAGCGTTTACTGATGACATCACTTTCATGACAACACAGTCACACGCGAAATGGCAGAGAGTACCTACAGATCAATCGGCGGCAGAAAAAAGTGTGCGCCCCAAGCCGGGGCTGTTTACACCTGGGCACTTCATGCGTTTTCTCAGATCGGATAGCTCTGATTTATCAAAAGGATTCCATTTACACCTGGTCACATAAATGTGTTTTCGCTCTTCAATTCCCGCGCTATATGCAGATTTAATGGAGTTTACGTCACCGAAAGCAACAGATATGAGCTGCATTTTATTGATTAGCAGTTAAAATCAAAATCAAACACCGCAATAAGAGAGAGCGGCAACAGCACTGGTAAGATCATTTCGTTTCTTTACTTTTAATAAGGATGATTGTGCATTAAGCGTCTGCGACTTACTTTCACTTTGATTTGCGATAGTTTGCTCGTTGGCTTGATGAATAGATGCTCAGTTGCAGTAATGCGTGTTGCAGTAGCGCCGTCATATCTGGCTATAACATTACATATAGCCTATAACACGCTCTCACATGTTTATTTTTTAGCATTTTTGGGAGGAGTAAAATTTACATATGTGGTTTCAACAACCAGATGCATTTACACTTTTCCAGTTTGCTCTGGAATGAGTCTCAGATCTCCTCCTGAAGTGGTTTGAGCGATCGGATTCAAATCCGTCTCGAATGCGCTTCGAAGGGCATTTACACCTGGTCTTTTCACGATCAGAGAGCTATCTGATCTGAGAAAACAATGCTACTGTGTAAAAAGCTTTGTTTTCTAACTTCGGGACAGTCACACTAGATCTATTTTGTCTCGAGCATCAGGTCGCGCAATCAGTTCGCTCGCAACATAAGTGATGGATTAAAATAGCGCTACCGCAGAAATAGGTTAAATTAAAACGGTGTTTACAAAGTGAAGCACTAAATATAAAGGCAGTTAATAACAGCAGCAGTAAAAGATTGTTTTTTAGTCACTGTAGTCAGTGGTTTTCAGCGAATGCTTGTGCACTAATGCATCATTTTTCCTGTCCTTTTAATCAAGCCTGTTAGCTTGCTGCATACCTCCATTCCATTATCTTTTTATAGCATTTGTCTACTATTAAGTTTTAATTGTTTTTCAAACGCGATCTACTGCGGCTCTACTACGTTCACACGCATGTTTTCAGTCTTTCTATATTTAATTTATCAATATTTTAAGGTTTAAAATGTAAAAAATAAAGATTATTAGTAAAACTCAATGTGTGGCTTTTGCACTTTTTAAAGTACAACTTTACACATAAATACCCTGATTTAGGGTTTTATTTAATTATAATAAACAAAAAAAAACTAATTTAATTTTAACTTTTTATCCGATTAATCGGAAAAATAATCGTCAGATTAATCGATTATCAAAATAATCGTTAGTTGCAGCCCTAGTTGCCTATAAACGAGCATGAAAACACGTAGGCTTCGAGTCAACGTGCCACACAAAGTTTGGACCAGGATTGTGGTACTCCGGCAGAGTCTTCGTGCTCGTCTATGGCAACGCCATGGTAATGCCATGTTGTTAGATTAGCACCTGTAGAATTTTCTTTTGTTGAAAGCCCAGAAAAAAGTAAAAAGCTACTATTATATTTAGATCCATGTCAGAAGCAGTTCAACTTCACGAGCGCATTTCTTTACAAAAAACAAAACAAACAAGAACTTCTACGGAAGACTGTATTCTCGTAATTTCAACTTTAATCTCGAAATATTTCGACTTTAATCTCAAAATGTTAGAATCTTTTTTACGATGCGGTTCAGGGCTTTTGTACATAAGAGACTTGTGTCTTACCAACCCTACATTTTTTTAACGGTACTGTACATATTTTCAAAAACAACTAGTTGGTGAGTTGCCTGAACAGTTAATTGGCTAAAAACTGAAATGGCAATGCAAGCTGTCAGCACATTTTCATTGCTGTTAAAAATATTAAAACTGAGCAAGTTGAACTCCGTTGGTGGACATTGAACAACTAGCTGAATGACAGCGGACTGCTGCCATATGCAGTGATGATTCACATTCATAAACCACAAAATAAATAAGCAATTTAACCAACTTAACCAATTTAATACCATATTAACCAGGGTTTCTGCAGGTTTCAGTAAGTCAAATTTAAGACCTTTTTAAGACATTTTACGACCATTAAGATTGAAATTTAAGACCTACACGACGCATTATCCAAGTTAGATAGTTACCTCGGAATCATTAGAGTATCTATCTATCTATCTATCTATCTATCTATCTATCTATCTATGTGTGTGTGTGAGAGAAGGAGAGGTAGATTTTTTTTAATATAAAATTGTACTTTTGCATATTATACTGTAAAAACACAATTATTGTTGATTTTAGTTGATCATAGTTGATCATAACTAGAGAGGAAATGATGAGATGATTAAAGTGACTAAAATTATCAAGGTTATCACAGAATCCTCAAAAAGTACTAATACTACAGAATGAAGTCAATTCAACTAGTTTTATGTCGAAAAACAGCAAATAAATTGAATAGCATCAATATGCACTTTTTGTTTACATAAACATTAAAATACCATTAAAAATGATGGTTAGATTTTAAAAGAGTGTCTTGCAACATTTCATCTACTAACATGTACAAGTTCAAATAAAGTTTTGACAAAAAAAGGTTTTATACAAAGATAAACCTCATATTTCAGCCTTTAAATATTTTTTTATAAAAAGAATGAGTCAAAAAGATAAATTACTGACATTTACACATTAGCTTATATTTATTAGTAGTGTTTGGGTGAACCCCCCATCCTTCATGTTGACGGAGCTTTCAATGTTGTTAAGGAAAGGGGTGATTGGTTGGTTCCTGTCACATGACCTGCGGTGCGTGCATTTGCGGCATTCTGAAAAGTTTAGATTTTTTCCATCTCGTTGCGCCTGGTAAAAAAATTAACGCGTCGCTTCAATTATGCTTGCCGCGCGCCTACACTTGAACAAAATTGAGCGCGGAAAAGACGCGATATGTGAACGGCCTCTGGCGAGCTAGCTCATATCAAGCCACGAGCTACTGGAGCACGCGAGCGACGTGTTGGAGACCCCTGCTCTAGAGCTCCGCTTTGTAGGCTACAACTCGATACTTTTTTGCGGCCAGCGTTTCTGGAAATGAACGAGGGTAAACACTTTTTTAGACCTGGCTAAATGAAATTTAAGACCTAGGATGAAAATCTGGCCGTTTTTAAGACTTTTTAAGGCCTTAAATTTAAAGTCCAGAATTTTAGACTTTTTAAGACCCCGCGGAAACCCTGATTAACAGGTAATCTTGACAAATAAACTGTGTTTTTGCAAAACTTAAGAATTCTGGCAGTAGAAACTTACATCATCCTCAGGGATGGAATTCTGCAGTGTCATTGTGACCATAGGAGATGCTGTTACCGGGTTAACAACAGATATGGATGTGTCCTGAGCCAGCGTTGGCACGGTGACTACACGCGTGGGCAATGCCTGAGGCGTCTGAAGCTGGACAACCTGAGTGGGCCGAGATAGCAACATTTGTTGACCTGCAAGAGAAACACATTTAGTTTAAACGCTTTACAGTTCAAATAAAGAAAGAAAGTACTGAGAGTCATGTTTTGCTGTTATTTTTCCTTCACTTTTTATTGATCTCCATTAATCTTAAGACTCTGCAAGTAAACTTTTTACAGCACAGATTTGTTTAATAACCCCAAAGAGGGGTTTTAATCACAAAGGAAACAGTTGTGCCAAGCACCATCCTTCACCCAGAACAAAACACGTCACCTCCAGGTAACACAGACAAACACAATTTGTCAGGCATGACAGGTTGCTGTTGGTGTTGAGTTAAATGAGAGGAATTCGCTGCGGCTCCCCGGCGAGGTTCATTCCGAACGACTTCCATTCTCTCAGCCACCCACTGACTTACCCATTAGTCTTCCGACAAACTACAATTAACCTCGCATCAAAACTCTGCGGTTAGCCAGAAAATAATTACTGTAGCATGAACGCAATCAGTTCAAAGTGCACTTCCACTATGTTTCTCACAGATGGATTCAATACATATATAAGCAGCTTGTGTCAGTTCTCTCTTTTTCTAATGAGAAAACAAAAAAAAATTTGTAGTGCTTTGTGTGACATACAACATATAAACTAAACAGTATCGTCACGCAAGGCCTTATTCTGAGAAACCGTTCATACAGTTCTCAAAAACTGAGTGAGAAAAGTGATTGTTTGGAAACACTGGAGTCCAGTGATTTGTAAAATCAAGTCTAGTGTTTTAGATCAGATGATTACAGGATAGGATTTGAATTCAGACTGCTCTTGTTTTCTGCTCCAGCTGTGTTTCCAGGTGTGTGAGGTAAGTGTTTATACTAGCCATGAGGAAACGGATACTGAAGCTTGCTGATTCCTGACAGCCATAGTTTAACACTCCAGACAATAAACAGAGTCGCCCATTTCATCAGAGCAGTCTGTGGAGAAACCTTTTTCCTACTGTTCTCAATCACAATAAATCAGCATTGATTCCAGTAAGAATGAATGAATGCCATTAAATCGTACAAATAAAGTAATTAACAGTTTCCCTTAGAACGTTCAAAAAGAAAAAAAATTGCATCCACATAAGTGTGTGATATATATATATATATATATATATATATATATATATATATATAGTACAGGTCAAAAGTTTGGAAACATTACTATTTTTAATGTTTTAAGTCTCTTGTGCTCATCAAGCCTGCATTTATTTGATCAAAAATACAGAAAAAAAAAGTAATATTGTGAAATATTATTGCAATTTAAAATAATGGTTTTCTATTTTAATATACTTTAAAATATAATTTATTTCTGTGATGCAAAGCTGAATTTTCATCAGCCAGTACTACAGTCTTCAGTGTCACATGATCCTTCAGAAATCAGGCCTCGTTCACACTGCAGGGGCTTAATGCTCAATTCCGATTTTTTTAAAAAATCCGATTTTTTTGCAAGGCCGTTCACATTTCCAATTGAATGCGACCTTTTGTGATCTCCTGTGTGAACGTGAAATGACCCAGAAGTGACCCGCATGCGCAGAAGAGTACTCAACGGTCAACGACGTCACTTGTTGTATGCGGAAGTAGCTAAACATTGCCTGAATAGAGCTGTCCTCCCAAATATGAACTAAATCAGAAACCTCGCTTCCCTTCCATTGACTGGTCTCAGCATCGTACGCCATAGTTGTTGCTGATCTTCTCATTCCCGCCTACTTCAACGCAGAATTATGACGTTTGTCGCATATCAATGACGTGCGGGTCGGATACATGTGACCTGGCCGTTCAGATTGAAGTCGCATTTCAAAAGATCGGATACATATCGGATTTGGACCACATACCCAAGTGGCCTGGGTCGCATTTGAAAAGATCGGATCTGTGTCGTTCAGACTGTCATGAAAAGATCAGATACAGGTCGCATAGGGGCAAAAAAAAATCGGAATTGGGTCGTTTCAGCCTGCAGTGTGAACGTAGCCTGATTTGATACTCAGTTATTATCAATGTTAGAAACAAACAATTGTACTGCTGATTTTTTTTTTTTTGGAACCTGTGATACCTTTTTTCAGGGTTCATTGATGGATAAAAATTTAAAATGAACAGCATTTATTAAAAATAGAAATCTTTACCATCACTTTATCAATTTACAACGTCCTTGCTAAATAAAAGTATTAATTTCTTTCAAAAAAAAAGAAAGAAAAGAATACTGACCCCAAACTTTTGACCGGTAGTGTATATTGTTACAAAAGATTTCTATTTTAAATAAATGCTGTTCTTTTTTTACTTTTTATTCATCAAAGAATCCTTAAAAAAAGTATTCCGCAGAACAATTGTTTCCAACATTAATAATAAATCAGCATATTAGAATGATTTCTGAAGGATCATGTGACACTGAAGACTGGAGTAATGATGCTGAAAATTCAGCTTTGCATCACAGTAATAAATTATATTTTAAAGTATATTAAAATAGACAGACAGATTTTAAAATGAGATGCCCACCAGTAGTACAAAAAGTTGATGCTTTGCGCCATCTGCTGGTTTTTTTATGCATGAACAGAGCGCTGCAATACAACCTAAAACATTTAACCTTTCAAATAAACAAATAAAAATGTATAAAAATGTGAATAAACATACTTTGAAAAGTGTGGGGGGGGGGGGGTTTAGAAAAAGGCAGAATAGGTGACTGAGGTTTTTTCACCTGTAGGGGGTGCTGGCTGAATAGTGACAGGTGAAGGTTTCACCACAGGTAGAACAGTAGTCTGAAGAGGTTGGATGATGATGGTCTTAGTCTGAAGCGGGGCTGCAGCGTGGGTGATAGGCATTGTGGTAATGAGTGGTTTGGGCTGAATGGACACCTTGGGGCTAACCTGAATTGGTCTCTTTGCTGGTTGGAGAGGCTTTGCTGTGAGAACAATTTTACTGTTAATCAACATTATTACAACAAGTTAAAAATATATTGTTTAAATAAAGAAATTAGGGAGGTTTCAGTTATTCACAATGAATGTTCTTCACTTACCTTTTGTCTGATTGGTCCTCTTGGAAGGCTTCTTCTCAGTGGGTGCCTCAGCAAAACCGCTCGAGTCAGAACAGACAGACAGTGGAGAGGGCTGAGAATGCCATGAGAGTGGAGAGAACGCCTCATCCTGAAGAAAGCATATTGAATAGAATGAAAAAAACTATTTCCGACACATCAAAAGTATGGCAGCATAATAGTTAGTTAGGTCTATCAAAAAAACGCCATCTGTGGCCTTATAGAGAGATAGAGAACTGAAAGTGTACTCAAGCATGGGAATTCTGGGTTGTGAATCCAGATGGTCTAAAACTATATCCTTACTTAACTGTTTGCACATCCAACGACGGATCAATAAAACCATAACACACTACAGAACACGGGTGATACCAGTCTATTCTTTAATGTGTCTTCAGTCATTACCTTGTGTCTGACTGTAACTGAGCCATGCAAGTGATTTTTTAAAAACATGTTAAAAATAGTTCAACTTTTAAAATGCATTGAGTATCCATCGTTTAGTTTCATTCATCCATCCATCTTGTTTTACTGAAAACAAGAATGTGTCCCATGAGCACGTCCCTTTGCAGGATGTTGCATCATTCAATAACAGAACAGAATGTTAACATTCAGTATCTGCAAACTATAGATATGTGGCATGTTAAATAGGTTAGTAATAGGTAAAAGGTTTTTAGTTCCCTTCTCATCAAGTTTCTGAGGTGACACTGAGATTCAAGTGTTTAGATTTTCACTGAAGCAACGTGTATTTGTGATAGTGGCATTTCAGTTTTTCTTTGAAACCTTGAAAGGGACACTGTGATTTTTGTTAATAAACCTTGAACAGTCAACACACATTATAAAAAAAGCCTAGACACATCTCAATGTGAGACATTAATTAGTTTGATGATGTGCTGAGAGCTGATTAAGACATTCGTTAACACAGTGGAGACTTAATTAGACACCTAATTCACACGAGTGTATGTGCGTGTCTGCCCTCTTGATCTCTGAACTACAGCAGCTGGCAGGACACGCACTCCATCTGGGCACTGGATGGGCATCTGACTAATTAAGTCATTAAATCAAGGCAGAAAAAAATAACTGCATCTGTGTGAATATGTCAAAAAACTAAAATACATTAAGAAAATAAAATAGTATAATATTTTACTTTATAATAAATATATTATAAAATATAAATCAAATAATATTTTAATACAATTTTGTGTCTCTTTTGCGATTCCTAAATGTTATATCATTATTGCTATACGTTGCTATATGCAATAAATAAATAAATAATTGTGTGCATGTTAGTTTGTCTGTGATTGTAAAAGGTGTGGAGTTCAAAACACTGGACAGATTTAGATGCAAAGTTCAGTGGGCAGAAATCCTAAAGGACAGTGTAGTGTATCTTTGTTTTGGGGACTGGAGTTTGACTCACATGTGTGGAGTACGGTGAGTGGGGTTCAACTGACGCTGGTGAGGACACTGAACTGAGCGTATGATTTGGTGACAGTGAGTCCACGGTTACATCACCATCTGTGAGAGCAGACAGAGAGAACAAGGACAGAAAAAAATATTTTACCTAGACACAGTGAATGTACATGTACTTTTGTACATTTTGCTTTGGTGATATTCTAAACATTTCTCAAAAATATTAAAGGATTAGTTCACCTCAAAATGAAAATTTCCTAATAATTTACTCGCCCCTATGCCATCCAAGATATCCATGTCTTTCTTTCCTCAGTGGAAGAGAAATTAAGTTTGAGGAAAACATTTCTGGATTTTTCTTCGAATAATGGACTTCAATGGCAACCAACGTTTTGAAGTCCAAATCAATGCAGTTTTAAAGGTCTTTGAAGTGCATCAACGGGCTGTGCACGATCGCAGCTGAGGAAGAGGGTTTTATCTAGCGAAACGATAGGTCATTTAAAAAAAAAATATATATATATACTTTTTAACTACAATTGTTCGGATTGAGCTGATCTGCAACGCGCCGGGAACTACGTCATCACGTTGAAAGGTCACGCTCGATGGCGCCGGCGGAAGTACCGCCCCATTGTTTACAAAGCGACCGTGCGAAGGAGGATAGTTCAAATAGTATTGTATGTTGAATGACATATTTATGTGTTTGTGTCATATTATTGTTTAAAATGGTCCTTATGTGTGCGTATCCTGGGTGTTTAAATCTTTTAAAACCTAAACTTTTTTTTCGAGCGTGACCTTTCAACGCGATGACGTGGTTCCCGGCGCGTTGCAGATCAGCTCAATCCGAACAATTGTAGTTAAAAAGTATATACATCTATATTGATCTATATTTAATGACCTATCGTTTCGCTAGATAAGACCCTCTTCCTCAGCTGCGATCGTGCACAGTCCGTTGAAGCACTTCAAAGACCTTTGAAACTACATTGATTTGTACTTCAAAACGTTGGTTGCCACTGAAGTCCATTATTCAAAGAAAAATCCAGAAATGTTTTCCTCAAAAAACTTATTTTCTCTTCCACTGAGGAAAGAAAGACATGGATATCTTGGATGGCATTGGGGTGAGTAAATTATTAGGAAAATTTCATTTTGAGGTGAACTAATCCTTTAAGCTACGCTGCATTCATTGCTGCTATAGACATTCAAAAATAGTCATGTCAAGTCCACAAAAAACTGAAATTTAGTACCTGATCGAGGGCTACTCCACACTGGGTGCTCAATGTCAAAGTTTAGGTCAGGAACAGAGGTGTTCTAAAGGAGGAAAAATCCACAATGCTTTTGATTCATGCTTAATTACTGATGTTTTTCTACAAACCTCTGTTTACAGCTGTGATCAAACTAAAAAATGTATTATAATTAATTATAATAATAATAATAATATGAACTGGACAGTCTTTCAAAGAACAGTTTTTCCTTTCCAAATGCCATTAAAAAAAAATCAAATTCCAAGAAAAACGATTGTGTGATCCGGTGTGACTTGTTTTGACAGATTTGACTCACATAGCCTACACTCTCCACCAGCGCCTCCAGAAGCTCGTCAGCATCCCCAAGATCCTCCAGATCATCAAACAAACTGATATCTGCACAAGTAAAAAAGACAGTGTCCTGAACTTAAGTATGACCTATGGCAGGTTAACTCAAAATAAAGAAGAAAAGAAAACAAACAAAGTGCTGAAGGCATGACAGCAAGACGGGAAATATAGGCTATCCATTTCATAAACCTTTTTTGTGTCCAGGTCAAGCAACCAGCAACCATTCACCCTGAGGCATTGTAACACAGGTAATTTGGTTTCCATTCCAGTTTATTTTATATGTTAACCTAAACCTTACTGACACATTGTGATTAACTAGTATAGTATAACTAGACCATGTTTACAAGACAATCAACATAATAACTTACAGTCCAAAACATGTAGTGATGAACAGTCGAATAAAAAGGTGTTAATATTTTTCATTCAACTACTTAAATTGACTGAAATCTTAAACCGATGCCACAAAAACAACACTACGGATGAATGGGAAACGAGTTCACCAGTCAGTTGACGAAATCGCAAACAAACCACTAGCTATATTAAGTCACTCCACAATGAGCTTGATCTAAACACAAAGATATTTTGCTAATCGTAAATCTAGTAACGTTATAATATACGTCGTTAGTTTACGCTTCTCGAAAGCAGCACGCGCTGTTTCTAGAAAGTGTATCTTATCTTACCCCACTCTCCATCCTGATCGATGGAAATGTCCCCTGCTTCCTTCATCATCGACTGATTCACAAAATCTAACATCAAATCCGACGACATTATCCCTTGAACACATTAGTAACGTTTAGAAGTGAGTCGGATGACGGACAGTGTCACTGGTTATAGATGAGATCTGTGTGAAGATGTAAACACGCATTTCCCGATTCTGATGAAACTACAGAACAATAATGCAGCAAGTACACGTCTAGTTTTACGGTAACGCTACGGGTGCCGGAGTGGGTCTATATGTCAAACACAGGCCTGTAAAAGACTGTTGTTTTTTAACTCTACGCCACATGGTGGCAGTAGATATAGACTGTAAAAAATAGACTGTCTGCTTTCCAGCAATTCTGTTCTTTTAAACAGTTCATTTTAAAGAACCGTTTCAAAGACTGATTCAACTGGTTTGAGCACATCTACATTTTCCCAAACTTTTTTTGTTTGTTTTTTCAAAACTAGTTACAAAAACTGCTAGGCTACATTGTAATTTCATGCGTCACAGTTTAGTTTGTTGCAGTCACGATTAATCTCATTTAGAAAGATACTTTAGATAAAAGATTAAACAATACCAAAAAAAACATCTTTTACATTTAATACGTTTTTGGCGTTGTAATAAAATAGTTTATTAAAATCAACTTTTTTTTCTTATGCGTATATTTACAGTAGCTAACGTTACGTTTTAATTGTTTTAATTGTCACGTCGGCTAAAATATGTATAGGCCTAGTATAGTATAACTAGACCACGTTCACAAGACAAACAACATAATAACTTACAATCCAAAACATGTAGTGATGATGAACAGCCGAATAAACAATATCGCCTAGTAAAATCTTCGGTTCACTTCAGCAATGAATCATGTCGATTCAATTATTCGATCAGAATTGTCCGATTCCCATTTCGTTCGGGGCTGCGTTTCTTAAAAGCATTTCTTAAAGGTGCCTTATGTCAAAAAATCAATTCATACTCCACATATTCCATACCAGATGGGGGCAGTATACCTCCAGAAAGTTGGCCTAATCTAGTCTGTTTTTTAGTTTCAGGTTGTTAATCTTCTAAAACCGTCAAATAGTCCGCTTTGTCCCGCCAAAGCCTATTTTGATCGGTGAGGGAGGGATGTAGAATAGAATGACTGCTGCCGCTGCGCTTGACAGGGCGCTTTACCAGCAGAGAGAGGGAGAGAGAGCTCGGCCGCGCGCGCGCACTCTCACGTCTACAAACAACACGAGCGCGGTCCTGCTCTCTCTCCCTCGCGCATATTAATCAAATCAATTGACACTATAGTAAGACCGCAGTTTCACGTGGAGCATTTGGAGATTTTTAGAGATTAAAGAGATACAAGCCGTGCGAGTTATTCGTGTGTTGCAGTTTGGCTGGTGGTTATGTATGTTGCCCGCATACCGCCTCCCATGGCCGAAACTGGTATTAGACACCTGCCGGCCGGGGCTAGTAATTTAGCATGCTAATTCAGGTTTATATCTCGGCAGCACTATAACTTGTCATTTTTTTAATGACATCATTGCACTTATTTCTTCTCATTCTTTTGATACGTGTAGCTCATTTTTTGGATATTTTTACCTCAATTTTTACATATAGCACCTTTAAATGTTTCTTAAAAGCAGACCACTTTGTGAAATGTTTCAACTAATCAATTGAAAAGATCTGACTCAAAAGAAGGATTAATTTGCCAATGAGACAAATTAATGAATGCATTGGAAAACCGGGTTGACATTGCATTGAAGATTTGCATTAAAGTGTTCAATTGACTTTTGTATCATATCGGGTTTTTTTAAACCCATGCTTTCCTCAGGTTTCCAAGAGCATTGATAGCTACTCTTAGTTGAAAGACCTAACTAAACAATAATCACAACTGAGACTCGGAATTTTATTGCTATAGCCTATAAGTGATAGTGCAGGCTATTTTCAAATAGGCTAGACGTGTAGTACGGCCTGAAAGCTGACACTTTGGCATTTGACTATGTGAACTATAAGCCAGCCTTGGCCACTGGATGTCCTATTTAAAGCATCAGTGTTGAATAAAATAAAAGATGCAAAATATGTAACATGTATTCAACAAGAATAATTTTTTTTTTTTTTTTTTTTTGAGTGACAGTATAACAAAATATAACCTATACAACAACGATTAGCAGGCTCTGGAGCTACTAATTATGACTGTCAAACTGACATACATAACAAAATCTGGGGAAAAAATAGGAATATTAATGTTGTTTTGTAAAAACCAATCAGCTGAGCTGTAGGGTATAAACAGGTTGCTTATGGCTGTTCATCTTTTCTCATCCTTGTTAAGTTACTAAATGTTAGTCCAGCAGGTCACACTGGCTGGCTTGAAGATCTGGAACAGGTGTTCATAGCCATAATCTTGTTGGTCTTCCCAGGACATTGTCAGCTTAACCTGAGGTGGTCTACAGCAATCTCAGCTGGATCTGAACCTCTCTCACACTTTACCCATGGAACGTTCTTGTGTTTTCAAAAAACCTAAACATATCGTTTAACCTACAATTTAAAATGTGGCCATTAATTTATCCAAATTTCAAGCAAGTTTACTGAAGTTGTGATAAGAAAACACAACCGATTCAGTAGGCCTAAGGTTTATTAACAAGTCAGTTTTAAATAATACATTTTTTTGCTAAATGAATATGGGTGAGGTTTTTATGTTAACCCATGTTAAGCATTAAAAAAAAGTAATTAATTCCGAGTGTTTTAAGATAAAAGCATCCAATGAGTTAAACTAATTTGTGTGAGTGGGTTCTTTTTTGTGTTTTAGCCAGTCATGAACCAGTATGGTCCATTCAGGTTAATTGTGTAAACCCACCATCCCCCTCACACAAACTGTCTGAGTATTAACAGGTTAATATAACGCATGTCAAGAGCATCCATTTGGAATGGATTAGAGCTTTGAACACCATGTCTTTATGTTGCCATAGGAACTTGTTTGTTCAAAAATAGGCTTGCTGAGTCCGACTTCAGGTTTTTTAGAAGGTAAATCAAAAAACAAGCAGGCAAAAAAAAAAAACACCTTCATTTTTGGGGGGTCATAACGCAATTGAAACTTATTTAGAGAATTTTTGTCTCTTATATTTGCCCTTATAAAAAAAACAGTGAATAATGCAATCAAAGCAGAGCATAGTACAAGCTTCCTGCTGGAAAACAGATGAAGAACGAAATATATAAAACCGAAGGATTCACAATTCCATAAAATCACCCCCACTCCTCGATTTGCACTTGCATCTCTGTGGGTGCAGGAGAAAGCTTCAGTTTGAAAAAAAAAGATAGAAAAGAGCAGAAGAGAGTAAGCAAACAGACATTTCACAAACATAGCCCTCTGCTCACTTCATCTTTTGTTTGCGTGATGGATATCCTCTGAGATTGATGAACACAGTTGTTGAGCATTGTCTCCTCAAAGCGACAACAGAAGAGGATCACTTATCATCTCAGCTTGTGTGAGGGGGATTTGTGTTGGATTTGGAGAACAAATTAGTGGAGTGTAAGTAGAAGGACAGATTGAAAGGAGAGCGTTTGAGGGTTGCCAGTTTCAGGAATAGAAAAACATTTCATAACATGCACAGAAATGTTCAGTATTCACACACTGACACAAACTTGTAGGTCTTCATCCTTTGGTTTGTGTCTGGGTGTATGATGTAGAGTTAGCAGGTGGCCTAGGTCTGGTGTGCTGGGGGTGGGACGTGGCTGGGACACATTGTTTGTCTGGATGGGTTTGTGAATACAAAGGGATTACTGCATATGGTTTGGCTCACTGACAGCTCTGACTGTGTGTGTGTGTGTGTGTGTGTGTGTGTGTGTGTGTGTGTGTGTGTGTTTGTTAGTGTGTTAGAAAGAGAGTGTGTGACTGATTATCTTTGAGATAAGAAGGCAAAAGAAACATGATGGAGGTTAAAAGGGGCAGACTCAGAGAAAAATAAAAACGAATTAAATAAACAATGTTGAAAAAATCCAGGGCTGTTTCTATGGCAGATGGTGTTAAACGTGTAATCAACGTGACATGCCAAATGTTCGACATCATACTTTATTCACATTTTGCATTCATCAAATTTATTATTAGCAGTTATGACACATGAAACTGACTGCAACTTGTTTCCTCGTGTTTAACCCAAAATGGCTATAAAATAAGAGAACCTGAATGAAAAGAAGAGGATAACAAATTGCAGGCCTTACACCATGTGCCACCATTAAGCCCACACAAAGAGAGCAGTGACAAATGACCGTTTTAATTCTTCGGTTTGACTTTAATAAATTAACATGGTCTAATAGACTTAAAGAAGGGGGTTCAAACAGAAAGCCTTGATTGGTGTGAGATGGGTTGGAAAAAAAGCCATTCATCTTGTTTATCATGGTCTTGTGTTCTTTAATAGGTCATTTACAATGAGGGGACAGAGTATGTGGGGGTTGTGGGATGGTATGGGGTTGGCTTATAGAGGGAACCTAGAGAGAAGGGCCTTGTGATGTCACTGGTCATTTAGAGCACTAACCCCACACTAGTTCAAGACTGGTGAATGCTGGTGACTTCTGAATAACCTTCGGTGGTAGTGAGAGCTCACCCCTGTATGACCCCACACTCTTAGGAACAGTCTGGGGGGATTTCAAGGAGTCTTTGAGCCACCACACATGAAACCAAGCGGCCAGACAGATGTCATTCACAAAAATCATTTTATTCCTGTTTTGTTTTCTACTTTTGTATTATATCAAAATTAAAAACAAGTTTGATTTAGCATATTATGCCGAATGCAAACAAATGTACTTAAAACAAAAAATAAACACAATATCTACCAATTACATGTAGGCCTATAAATTGCAACACACTCTCATGGCAATTCATACCTATTTTAGTGAATTGTTGGCTGTATTAATTAATATCTCATTCCAATGTTTCCATACTATATGATTAGGTGTGGACCTTCATTTTATTAAAAATAAAATCATGCTTCTGTACTAATCACATCATACAAATTCATGTGAAATTGCCAGCTTGGGAAATAGTTACATTTTCTCTTGGGATCGGGTTGATAATTGCTTAAATTCTACCCTTTGCCTGACTGAAATGATGCTATTCCTTTTGGCAAGCCTAAGTAGATCACGGAAACTATTAGCATCAATGGTCTCTATCTAAGCCTTACATACGTTTAGAAAACACAGTCCTGGTTCTTTTAAATTATTTTTGCTGGTGTAACTAAATTTAGTCAAGTTGTTTCAGTCATATTAAATAAATGTTTTACACATTTCCCCCTCCACATTTTTAGGGTTCCTGACCATGCATTTTACAGTGTCCAGCTTGGTACTATTGCTATTGATGATTGAATGGTTCAGTAGCTATTGAAGCCAAGATCTTTCAATTCCAAGGAAATACATTAACTTAAAATATGTATACTTTGAATGCAATGTAAGTTGCTTTGTATAAAAACATCTGTCAGATACATAAATGTAAATGGTTGTTCTTTCTTGCATGTGTTAAAGCCATGTCATAAATAACATTGCAATATATTTACTTGTGTTTCTAAATAGTAATTATCAGTCATGGTTATACTGTTTAAGTGTTATTTTGTATATAGTGTTGTACACATGTTCTTAAGTCATCTGCCTGGCTGTGTGTTATCTGATTGTTGTCGTTTGTGAAACCCCTCCTCCCCGCCTCCCCCTGAGCGCGGCCCCGAGCCAGCCAGCAGCGCCGCTGACTTCAGTTCACTCGGGCCGGGCAGAGGAATTGAGAGGGGTGGCGAGCGGCTCCAGGACTAGACCTGACAGTAAACTGACTCGGAATGGATACTCACGACACATATTTACATATCCGTAAGTCATTTCCTGTTGTGTTCCTCTTCTGTATCATCTTTGCGCAGTTGCCCGTGCTGTTTGCTGCCACCCGCGTGCGTGTCGTCAAAGTTTAATGAAACAACTGCGCTGTTGAACTTCAGTTCAGACTGATTATTGTCCTATCAACCCGCGTGCTTTGCTATTGGTCAGGTGATCACGCCGCGGTTTACAGGCACTGTTGGCATATTAATTGCATTTTCATGTAATCAATCGCCCTCAAATCACGCCTGTTAAGTCGGATTCGTTAATTTAGTGCTTTTGAGAAGATTTACAGTAGTGTACAGCTTGTATTAGGAATGAATATTTCGCTACTTGTTTCAGGAGTGAAGGCGAATGACATTATTTTAGACAGAGACAACTCTAGCCAGTTCTAATGTTAGTCTATAGTGTTGAGTTTGTGTAAGTCATAAGACTCGAATCAAATAAGTAGTAGCCAGTTTGACACACCCAATTAAAGCGCATGACGCTCTTAATCCAACTTATTTGACATTGTCATGTTAATTTGTAATGAATTTACTAAATGCTTAATTATGTATTCAGATAAAAAAAACTTCAGCAGAGAACAATAGATTAGCACGTGTTATTATTCCCTTAAATATAATTTAAGATGTTTTGTGTGTTGGAATATTGTAGGTTTTTGGTTGGTCCACTCTGGTTATTAGCTGGTCATCAAATGGTTGATGACCAGCTATCATGTTTTGACCATATTGAGCTGGTTTGATACAGCTAATGACCAGCTTGAAACCATCTTCCATGTCCCAAAACACAGCACCTGCTTAAGATGGATTTTCCAGCAGAGCAAAAATTCAGCCTAATGTATAGCCTATGCTTTTGAGGTAATATCAAATGTATTGTATCAACAATGTTTTTACTCTATGTATTTTACAGAGATTTGTAGAGCAAACGCAAGAATAGTATGCTGTTAATAAGTAGGGTTAAAGTTGTTGTGGATAACAGAGATCTTCATGCAAAAAGCTATAAGAATGGGAACTAATAATGATGAATAAATATTCAGTTTATTTCTATTGCTTTTAGAACCAGACAGGCACGCTGCAGGTTTTGAACTTTGAACCAGGTTAACATGGTTAAATTAATCACAGTGATTAAGTGAACAGCTATACACTTTTATTTCCCTTTTAATTACATGTGTGCATTTGGCAGATGTTTTATCCAAAGAACATTCAGGGTTCATATTTGATTGATTCATGCATTTCCTGGGAATGGAACCCATGACCTTGGCATTGCTAGCAGCAACATGCTATACTGTTTGAGCTATAGGATTTTTTGATGTCACTGAAGCCAGCTGTGCCTTTACTCTCAGCTTTTTTTTTTTTGTTGCTTTCATAGACTTTCAGAGAAGTGTTTATAACTGACAACATTCCTCCACCTTTAACAATGTGAACCCACTCTGCAAGTCCAAAGACAAATAGATGAGAAAAAAGGACACGTGTGTTACAGTCATCAGACAGGAGTGGCTCAGAGGCCTTTGTTATTGTCAGCTGCATGCTTTCAAACTGCTCACAGCGGTTTCTGTAAATTTCCTATATGCGCTTAAGGCTTTCAACATGTGACTTACTGAGCAGCCTTTCCCTTAACATCACTTTCAAGAGAGTCAGAAAAGCCCAGCTTTTGGGAAAGGCTTTGGGGGAAAACGGGATATGCATCCATGAGAAAAGAACGTATTGGAGTGTGTTCTTTAGGCAAATGATTCTGTCAGTCTTTAGATTTTGAGATCATTACCAGCTGATTGTACTTATTAATTCTATTGAAATTGGATGATTAGACCTTTTAAAGAGCAATTTGACTTCATATGCACTGCCATAACCTTTACACCAGTGGTGCTGCTACTGTAGATAAATGTATAGCTGCTATAGATAAATGTACTAGATACTATTTCGGACCTCAGCTCTTATTAGCTCCTCATTCTGGATATGTTAACATGCTGGAGTAATATAAGTCTGGAGTGAAGTAGACTGGGGCAAGGGTGGACATCTATTTTGATCGCCGGACATGTTCTGAGTGCTTCCTTGAGGACATGCTGCTTTGAAATGTCAGACGTGGACCTTTGCATCACAGTAGTGGGGTTGAACTGTGTTCACGTGCTTGTCAACAAGGGTTGCAGGCTGAAAAATGTTTGAGGAGAAGTCTCTATGCTCACCAAGACTGCATTTATGGGATCCAATACAGTGATTTGGGGCTCACTGCTCAAGAAACATTTTATAGTGTTATTAGTGTTGACACAACTTCTGCTGCTTATTATTTTTATGGATTCTTTGATGAATACAACATTCAAAGGAACAGCATTTATTTGAAATGTAAAAATGTAAAACTATTTACTAGGGATGCACCAATTTGGATTGTTTTGGGCAGATACCAATACTGATTTTAACAAACAACTATTGGCCAATTCTGTTACCGATACTTGTCATTTATTTGAACTTTTTTCATTAAAATAGATTACTGTTTTGATCATGTTTTAAATTAGCAAAAATTCAATTTTTAAGAAAAAATTTTACAGACCCCAACATTTTTAATAGTAGTGTGTACATATTCATACCCTCTTAATTATCCCAAGTCCCAAGACTTATTTAAGATGGAAGACGATAATAATGTTTGTTAGGTTTAATACCTTTTTTAAGTTTAATAGTGATGTCAATGTCTAATGTTTTTGTTAGCAATAAGAAAAATGCAAGGAGATGGAGAACCTAATACTATTGTTTTGGTGATGTGGCTTCTAATATCTCTGCAGGCAGCTCCAATTGTGTCAATCTTCTGTGTGATCTCAACTCTCTTTTCATTCAGACTGATCCATGTGGGGCATTGCTTTTATTGGATGACATATTAAAGAGGCTTTTTTAGATTTACCCTAAAGGCATTATGTCATAAAGTCAGCTCTCTCTCTACTGTCTCTCTGTGTCAATTAAACTGTAATGGCATCATTATTGATATATGGTAGGCTTTAGTAGAAAGTGCTTTCAAGGGATTTGATCAAAATACATTCAAAACAGTAATAATGTGAAATATTATTACTGTTAAAATAACTCTGTTCTATTTTAATATATTTTAAAATGTAATTTTTCAGCATCATTACTCCAGTCTTCAGTGTCACATGATCCTTCAGAAATCATTCTAATATGCTGATTTGGTGTTGAAAACAATTCTGCTGCTTTCTATTTTTGTGGAAACTTAATTTATTTTTGTAATAATGTAAGTTATTTACTGTGATTTTTGATCAATTTAATGCATTGCTGAATACTTGCTGAATAAGAGTATTAATTTCTTAAAAAGACAAAACCCTTTTGAACAGAATAATTTTCGAGCTCATTTTTCTTCCTGTTCAGTGCTAATGTTGATTCATTCATGGCACTGTCTTAAGATAGAAGTAGCCTACATTAGGTAATAGCAGGTGTGTGAGAGGCTGCCAGACTTGGCTGTGAACTATGCTTCATAGTGAGTGTGCATGTGTGAGAAGAGCTGTCATTGCCACTTTACTGACTTAAAGGATTAGTTCATTTCAGAATTAAAATTTCCTGATAATTTACTCACCCCCACGTCATCCAAGATGTTCATCTTTCTTTCTTCAGTCGAAAAGAAATTAAGGTTTTTGAGGGAAACATTCCATGATTACAAAGACCATGGGGTACAAAGATTTGAAGGTCCAAATTGCAGCTTCAAAGGGCTCTAACCGATCCCAGTAGGAATAAGGATCTTATCTAGCGAGAAGATCTGTCATTTTATAAAAAATAAAATATATATTAGGGGTGTAACGATACATGTATTCGTATTGATTTTTTACAGTCTATGGTATTGAACCGTCGGTACGAGGCTTTCGGTTCGGTATTCGGTACGCATTCGAATGAACCGAACGATTCGTTGGACCATTTTTCCTGCTGACCAAAATCCACCATCACAACGTTGCGCAACATCAAATGGCGAACGTAATGAAAGTGGAACGAAACTGCGCTACTCATTATTTTGTGTTTCACGGATCGTTTATCAGTTCGGACCATCAACATCAGTGCAGCGCGAGCTGTTGCTGCGTCCCAATTCGCCTACTTGTACTACGCCCTAAAAGTATGTACTCTTTTTGTGCAGAAAAAGTACATACTTTTGAGTGTGTAGCAAAAGAGTATGCAAGCTTTGGGACATACTACTTCGTCATCTTTTAACGGACAGCTCTGTCGCGTGCATCACCGTAAATTGCCCTGTCAATCATCTCGTCACAGTTAAAATCCTCCATTCAATCTAATATAATTTCTTACCGTTTCGGAGAGAAATTTTGTAGCTCATTCATCTGCCAGTCGTGGGTCTTTCATGCGGAGACTCTCACTCTCCTCATGTGTTTGCAATTTGAATGTAATGATGCATTTAAAATTGAATGGCTATAAACGTATCTTTACAAAAGTTCACAATGCTGCTGCAGATGCAATATAACGTAGCCAACATTGAATAAATACATTTTCGTCAGGTTAGATACTGATAATTAATCACTTAAACCCCTTTATCTAAACCTCTCTACACAACCGCCGGACTCACGCGCGTCCTCCATGTCTGTAGTTTTTTAACACTTTTCACCCGTGTTTGTAGTTCTAACCGAATCCTCGTCCAACGCGCGATGGGTTGTGGGCAATATCAGCCATTAGAGCAGTGTTTCTCAACCTCTCCTGCAGGGACCCCCTGACAGGACATGTTTTTGTTTTAACCCTGAAATGGCACACCTGATTCAATTAGTCAGCTACACATTAAGCCTTTGAGCCTTTAATTAATTGAATCAGGTGTGCCATTTTAGGGTTAAAACAAAAACATGTCCTGTCAGGGGGTCCCTGCAGGAGAGGTTGAGAAACACTGCATTAGAGTGTGCATCGATCTGCACTTCGGATTCTGACCGGATATAGTAGACCATCCGGGTCTCTTTGGAACACTCATTTCAACATACTACGATTTGGGACGTACTAGTTCTTTTTTCGAATACTAGTTAGGATGGATAGTATGCGAATTGGGAGGCAGCATAGGTCGGTACTTCTGCCTATGTCACGTGTGACCTTTCAATATGATTACGTAATGCGTGGCGCATCGTAGAGCTATAGTGCAAGTAGAGCATTTGTGGTTAAAAAGTAAATCAATGGTTTTTTTTTTGAAAATGACAGATCGTTTCGCTAGATAAGAGCCTTATTCCTCGGCTGGGATTGTGTAGAGCCCTTTGAAGCTGCATTGAAACTGCAACTTTTGTACCCCATTGAAGTCCACTATATGGAGAAAAATCCTGGAATGTTCTCCTCCAAAAACCATCATTTCTTTTCAACTGGAGAAAGAAAGACATGAACATTTTGGATGACATGGGGCTGAGTAAATTACCAAGAAATTTTCATTCTGAATTGAACTAATCTTTTAATAGAAGTATTCATATGTCCATCTTACTGTTATATCATGGTAAATTATAGAATTTATTTGATAATCAGATGTTTACTGTAAATATAATCTTAAAATCTGAATCAAACAAATTGCTTCGTTATTTAAATCTCACACACTCTTAAGCACACTTCATCCCTGGCCGGGCAACAGGTGGCCCATCTGGGCTGATAGATTTAATGATACCCTGAGCCTCTGTCCGGGCAGACGTGGTCTGTGCAGAAGGAGTCTTGTCAAAGCTTGGAGGGAGGCTGATCTTTGTGGCAGCAAACGGTTCTTGCTGGATTCAATCGTTGATAATCCGAGTAATCCCATAAACTAGCAGACTCCTCCCCGCGGATCCTTCCCCTACAGCCGTCCTGTTTCGCTCATATCCCATCTGTTCCATCAGTGGAGTGAGTCTGTGTTCGGATAGGTGCTCTACTGTGCCCGGTGAGGTTTAGTTGGTGCTCGCGGTCATGTGGCATCCACCAGTGTTGCCTCTTCACGGTCAGAGTCACGACAGAGAGAATGGTCGCTACAACCACCGTGAGTATCTGATAATAATACCTGGTCCCAAACTGCTATTCTTATGCGCTCAGGAACAACACGACTGGTGCATCCTAAGGGAAGATGAGAGGATTGCTGTGTAAAACAATTGGGAAAACACTTGTTTGACTAATTTCGAAATCTGATTAGATTGTGATACTTGCAGTTTTAGGGATGTGTTGGTAGCCTATGTGTTTTTTTTTTTTGTCATGAGTAAAGAAGCTGTTGTACCTTTTATTATTACTAAGCAAGGGATTAACCACTTAAATTCACAACTAGAATTGGTTTGTAAAGTAATTATTATTTTCAAACAGGTTTCCTGATCTCTTCACCTGTCATTGGTTGGACAAACGAATAGTCCCACCCCAAACTGATGAATTTGTTTTATTGATGTAAAATGTGTTAAATTGTAACTCAAAATAGTCAGGTTGACTCAATCATATTAAATAATATATTTGACTTACTCAACCAACACATGAAGGATTTGTAGTTTTTTTGTTGTTGTTGTTGTTTTTGTTATTGATTGTTTTTTGGTGGGAGTTTGCTTGATTTTGGTTAATTTTAATCTGAATTTATTTATTATTTTATTTGAATTATAATATATTTATTATACGGTGAAGGGTTTTTAAAAGTCTCTTTTGCTCACCAAGACTGCATTTATTTGTTCAAACATACAGTAAAAACAGTAATATTTTATATATGTATATATATATATATATTAGCTTGTTGTAGCTTGTTTGTAATTAACCTGTAACCTCTGCTCTCAGCCGTTGACGGTGAGAATACTTGGCAAGGCTCTTTACTCTAATGCTGTTTAAATGGAGTATTGCGGATATTTTAGGAAAGTCTGCTTGGATCAATCTATTTTCGGTACATCACTTTATATCTCACACATTTGCAGTACTTCACCCCCTCACTTCTTTTCTTCTCCATTTCTCGTGTGCTCTTTCTACACATTCACCATCTCTGTCTCTCTGACAATAGTTCTGTTGAGGGCATTTGTGGGTGTGGGTGTGTGTAAATACTTTTACTGACAAGGACAAACTCCCATTTGATCGCACAATGGAAAGCAGTGATGGAAGTTGTCGTCGCTGATTGACGGTCAGTCACTCTCTGTTGTTCTTTCTCTTTCTGTTTCTACCTTTCTCTGAATGTTGATGCAACAAATAAAACTTGCCAATTCTTAGATAGTGATCTTGCATTCATTAATGTTTGCATGTCTCATTTTACAAATTCATGTTAAATGAGATTACATTAATTAACCTTGGAGTACATCTAGGTGTCTTTAATAATATACTTGTTGTTTTGTAAATGAGGGCTAAAACATACATTGCAAGTATGTTGACATAACCTTCTAATTATCAGGTTTGTCTAGGCTTCCTTATTACAGTAATGACAAATAAGGGACCGTTTACCCAAAAATTACAATTCTGTCATCATTAATTCACCCTCATGTTGTTCCAAAATTGTATGGTTTGTCTTTCTTCTGTGGAACACATAGAGTCAATGGGGTCCAAAACAACATCGGACATAATTTATTTTCATTCTATGGACAAAAAAAAAAACAAACTATTTTTCAGAATATATTTAGGATTAATTGGAGCACCGATTCTGAGCTTAACCCCATCACCAGTACCTTACCTCATTGATGATCATGTTTTTCTGTAGTTGTGTTCCAATATATAGTGGAAAACTTTCCCAGAAGAGTGGAATGCATTAGGTAGCATTAATGTCTGGTTTTGTGATTATGAAGCACAAGCGGGTGTGGTGTCCACATGCTTTATCCATAGTGTAGTTTGTTTACTTTAATCCAGATTTTTCTTTCTGTAAAAGTTATTGGCAGGCAATATGTCAGCTGGTATTGTTTCTCCATGAAAATTGATTTTATAAACATAATAACTGCTAAATAGGGGTGGAACGGATCGCAGTGATCCGTACGGACCAGGGTCCTCATTTATAACCGTTGCGTACCCACAAAACAGGCCCTGAAAAGGCATAGGCGTACAACCCATAAGTTGTGATTTATAAAAACAAACTTGACGGGAAAATTTGTGCACCTGCACGCAAACTCTGACCCATGCGTACGAACGTTTTGGAGATGGAGCAGTTTGGCGACACCGATGGTGAGCTGGAGTTAAATGTCTTTTTGGTCACTACAGAAAATCTAAAGAAAATTATACAGAAAGATCATACAAGTATAATTTCATTCACCAAGCCTATCACTTGAAGCAAATATCCATCCCTTCCTAAATGTCCGTGCCAGCGAGCGTGTTGGGCCATTTAGTGAAACTGGCGCATATAGCCTAACGGCAGATGAACTAAAACCGTAAATCTTCATTAGGAGCCCTAATCATAAATACAGTGCATGTTCACAGTAACAGTTTAAATAAATAAAATAATGATTTAAACTATGTTTTACTTCTGATATAAACATTTAGATTAAATATGCCATTCTCGTTAATGGAGTTTAACACTTAAACTACATGAAATCCGTACTGAGAAGTTACAACATTTTTTATATTCAAAAATAGAAATATTTGTTGTGGATGCAATGCTTTTGAACACTTTTCCTCTGGCATGCTGTGTTTTAATGTTTTAACTACAGAGATAATTGCTTATCATGATAATAGCAGATTGTCTGAGAAAAAAGTTTCGTGCAAATAATGCTCAACAAGGTCTATCTGTTTCCATTAAAAATATAAATCAATTAAAAATACTATTTGGCCAGTGGAAAAGATTGAGAAAAACTTTCTCTGAAATGTATTTTACACTATTTGTTTTATTTATCGGTCTTAAAGTGACAGCACACACCTAATATTCCTACTGTTGTCTGTGTCATTAATATTAATAAAACAACAAAATACAGCTTTAACAAATATGAAACTATATATTATTTCTTCAGTGAACAAATAGTGTTATTTTACATTTAGGCTTAATTATTAATTGCTGTACCTGAATATAGACTTTGTAACTTTGGTATTTAGTATTCATCTCTGCTTGTAATTTGTGTATTTGTTCTTATTTTATTACTGACTGTTCACTTGTTTTAAATAATGTGTGAACTTTATCAGTTAGGCTGAAAGCAAAGTCCCCGTCCCCATATATATATACAGTATATATATATACAGGTCCTTCTCAAAAAATTAGCATATTGTGATAAAGTTCATTATTTTCCATAATGTAATGATAAAAGTTAAACTTTCATATATTTTAGATTCAATGCACACCAACTGAAATATTTCAGGTCTTTTATTGTTTTAATACTGATGATTTTGGCATACAGCTCATGAAAACCCAAAATTCCTGTCTCAAAAAATTAGCATATCATGAAAAGGGTCTCTAAACGAGCTATTAACCTAATCATCTGAATCAACTAATTAACTCCTAATACCTGCAAAAGATTCCGGAGGCTTTTAAAAACTCCCAGTCTGTTTCATTACTCAAAACCGCAATCATGGGTAAGACTGCTGTCCAGAAGGCCATCATTGACACCCTCAAGCAAGAGGGTAAGACACAGAAAGAAATTTCTGAACAAATAGGCTGTTCCCAGAGTGCTGTATCAAGGCACCTCAGTGGGAAGTCTGTGGGAAGGAAAAAGTGTGGCAAAAAACGCTGCACAACGAGAAGAGGTGACCGGACCCTGAGGAAGATTGTGGAGAAGGACCGATTCCAGACCTTGGGGGACCTGCGGAAGCAGTGGACTGAGTCTGGAGTAGAAACATCCAGAGCCACCGTGCACAGACGTGTGCAGGAAATGGGCTACAGGTGCCGCATTCCCCATGTCAAGCCACTTTTGAACCAGAAACAGCGGCAGAAGCGCCTGACCTGGGTTACAGAGAAGCAGCACTGGACTGTTGCTCAGTTTTGCATGTCATTCGGAAATCAAGGTGCCAGAGTCTGGAGGAAGACTGGGGAGAAGGAAATGCCAAAATGCCTGAAGTCCAGTGTCAAGTACCCACAGTCAGTGATGGTCTGGGGTGCCATGTCAGCTGCTGGTGTTGGTCCACTGTGTTTTATCGAGGGCAGGATCAATGCAGCTAGCTATCAGGAGATTTTGGAGCACTTCATGCTTCCATCTGCTGAAAAGCTTTATGGAGATGAAGATTTCATTTTTCAGCACGACCTGGCACCTGCTCACAGTGCCAAAACCACTGGTAAATGGTTTACTGACCATGGTATTACTGTGCTCAATTGGCCTGCCAACTCTCCTGACCTGAACCCCATAGAGAATCTGTGGGATATTGTGAAGAGAAAGTTGAGAGACGCAAGACCCAACACTCTGGATGAGCTTAAGGCCGCTATCGAAGCATCCTGGGCCTCCATAACACCTCAGCAGTGCCACAGGCTGATTGCCTCCATGCCACGCTGCATTGAAGCAGTCATTTCTGCAAAAGGATTCCCGACCAAGTATTGACTATTGAGTGCATAACTGAACATAATTATTTGAAGGTTGACTTTTTTTTTTGTATTAAAAACACTTTTTTTTATTGGTCGGATGAAATATGCTAATTTTTTGAGACAGGAATTTTGGGTTTTCATGAGCTGTATGCCAAAATCATCAGTATTAAAACAATAAAAGACCTGAAATATTTCAGTTGGTGTGCAATGAATCTAAAATATATGAAAGTTTAATTTTTATCATTACATTATGGAAAATAATGAACTTTATTACAATATGCTAATTTTTTGAGAAGGACCTGTATATGTATATATATATATATATATATATATATATATATATATAGCCTATATTTTATTTTATTTTATTTTATTTGCTGATCTGAAAAATGATCCGATCCGTGGCTAAAAAAAAACGTAAATGATCCGTACTGTGATTTTTGTGATCTATTCCACCACTACTGCTAAATCAAACCACCTCAGACTTGTAGGTAGGCACAAGAAAACCTTGTTTTGTAGCCCTGCAGGCTGCAGCTGCTTTTAATTGTTTCATATAAGACCATAACATCATTTTAATAGGGATTGACCAACACAGGCCATTTAGCAAAATTTCTGCAAAATGATGTGTCATTTTTCTTGACACTTTTAAAGTGGAATGTTATGTTTTTAAAGAGTTACGTTTAAAAGCACATTCAGTTTCATCCATACCAAAATAGCTTGAATGTGGCAATGTGTTATTCAGTGGTTGTTGTACTACATCATTAATCATTAGTGTGATACTAAAAGGTTAATGCTCTATAGCATACCGCCAACATTAAACCCTACCCTTAACCTAACTGATAGTTAACAAAGCAAACATGAGATAAAAATGCATGCAATTTTAGATTGCTTCTACAAGTGTTTTTGCTTTATAATCGTGACTCGTGTTTCACTCGACCGCTCCTAAACAGTGCGCTCCTAAACGCAAGTGCAATGCTGTACCAGATGAGTTACAGTGCAAGTTTACTACATCAACACAATCAGCATTTCAACATTTTATACGTTTGACTCAGCACTGACATAAAACACTAGACTCCCTTTTTATCCTAATCTTTCCTTTTCCCAGTTCGGTTTTATTTTTTTCTTCACCAGTTATTAAAGGTTATGTGTAGGGCTGACAGCACTGTGGTTGCACACATGCTGCTGTTTAATGCTGCTAGACTGTAACCTACACTGTAAAAAAATATTTGTGGTTTAACTTGAAAAAGTAAGTAACCTGGTTGCCTTCATTGAAATAAAAAAAAAATTGTTAATACAATGAAGGAGATTAGTTTAATTAGCAGAAACTCAAAATATGATGTTATCTGAACCATATAAATGATCTAAGTTGATTTGACACAAGAAAAAATATTATGATAATAAATGTGTAGCAGTCTCCTTTAAAAGGTTAGAGAAAAGAGACTCGATCGCTTTATATGATGAACAGATTTAATTTAGGCATTAACATTGGTCAGCAAACATAAACAGAAGTTCAACCGAACATGAATGACGCGCAAGAACAAACCTCTTCTGGAAGCTCAAACGTGTTGTGTAACCAATGAGGTTCTTTCGTGTTACGCAACTGTTACGCAGTACTTTTGAGCTTTCAAAGTTTCACTTGTATAGGCTGTCTAGAATGGAGTGTACAGAAAGCGCTCAGATTTCATAAAAATATCTTAATTTGTGTTCCGAAGATGAATGAAAGCCGTACCGGTTCGGAACGACACGTGGGTGAGTAAATACTGACAGAATTTACATTTTCTGGTGAACTAACTCTCTAATTGGTAAACACTTTTTTGTGTGTAAAATGTGTATGTAGTTGTTGCTCTGGGAAACTTGAGAGCTGCTTTCTTTATTGTAAGTCAATAAATAAAGGTAGTTTAGAAGTTAGCGCATGAAGCACATTTTTGGGTTCCATGTCAAGGTTTCCTTATGAAGAGTCCTCTGTCAGTAAAACTGAAAACATCTATTGACTTTTTATGGTTTGATTAGGGATGCTCCGATTGATCGGACGCCGATCATGATCGGCCGATATTGGATAAAAATAGATTGATCGGCGAACCCCAAAAGCGCCGATCAAAAAAGACGATCTCGTGACGTAAATTAATCGCGCAACTTTTTCCCACCTGCATGCGTGGCGCACGGGCACACAACAGCAGAGTTGAGCTTGGCAGTGGCAACATGAGTTCCCTTTCGAGAGGTCTCTCCTATTGCGTAAGTAGCTTACGCTATGGGAAAACTCCTTTTCTCGAGAATATTGAAGTCTTTATGTAAAACGCATTGCAGCTGCACAGCTGACAGCAATGAACGAAGGAGCTCGGTCATTGGCTGTGCTGCGGCAACTTGCTCAAACCAATGACGGGGCGACTCTGAATGCGCGACCAATGAACGCGCTTCGCGCCCGCGCGCGTCAGAGCCCGCCAAGATGGGCGTGGCCAAGCTATATATTGGGCGCCCCGTCATGAGAGTTCTTTAGATTTAATCTCCTTCAGCGAACACCTTCTTCGCTGGATCCTCCGGATTATTGAAAGCCTTCGCCGCCGTGGAAAAGCATACCAGCGGGATTGCTACGAGGACGTCGGCACCTTCAGCCGCCTTCGAACACCATCCTACTGAGCCATCCGGCGCGCCACACACGCAAGTATTTTACATCTGTTCGCCCCGCGACATTTGTAAAAGAGCAAATTTTCTGAGGCGTTGTTTCAAATGCCTTCCTGCGCGTCGTGCAGAGACCTTCTCCCGGACGGGGATCGTCACATAATCTGCGCTCGCTGCCTGGGCCGGAACCATGCAGAAGCTGCTCTGACCAAGGGCGGATGCCCGGATTGTGACGACCTGGGTCTCTCCACACTGCGGGCTCGCTTCGCCGCTTTCGCCGCGAGCGAGCCCATCGCCGCCACCCCTCTGTTTGAGCCGCGTTTAAAAAAAAAAAAAAAAAAAAAAAAAACGCCACTCACAGAGGCTTCCTGAACCTGAGCTCAGTGACGTCACGCCGAGCCAGTCTCCGCGTGCTTCACCGCCGCTCTTGCCTTCCCCACCGCCGGTTCAGTTCACTCAGCCGGACCCACACCCCTCTAGCAGAGCGGTGGGCCTTGTGACTTTCGGCGCGTCCGAGGACGACGGGGGAGTGGATGACAGCCTGTCCATCGACGCTGCATCTGACGACTGGCCGGGCTCCACTTTCGACCCCGCCCCGTCGACGCTAGCTAGCACGAGTGCGGGCTCCACCATGGATACGGAGATTATCCGCATCCTCTCGAAGGCCGTGGAGAACCTCGGGCTCGATTGGTGTTCTCCGCCAAGTCATGGAAAGCCCCCCACTCTGCGAGCCTAAAGCCTTCTTTTTCTTCTTCGCTCTCCTCAGTGGACGGCGCGAAGGAAAGAGGCTACGAGGGAACGCCGCTCCTCGAGGAGGTCGTGGCCAATCATCTCTGCCCGCCCTCCACCACCGGATGGAAAGCCAAAGCTTCCCACCCCTCGAAACCCTGCCGCACTACCTCTGCTCTCGCCGGTCGCGCCTACGCCGCCGCCGGCCAAGCTGCATCAGCGCTTCACTCAATGGCGGTACTTCAAGTGTTCCAAGCCAAGCTTCTCCGCTCTATGGACGAGTCTGGCCCCGAACCCGAAGCCTTCAGGGACCTACGCAGCGCAGCTGATAGCTCTGCGAGCCACGAAGGCCACCGCCCAGTCTATTGGCCGTGCTATGGCTAATTTGACTGTTCTCGAGCACCATCTGTGGCTGACTGTGACTGAGATGAAGGACGCGGATAAGGCGCCATTTCTCGACGCGCCTATCTCCACCAGCGGGCTGTTTGGACCGGCGGTTAAAGGTTTCGCCGAACGCTTCACTGAGGCCCAGAACGCTTCACAAGCTATGCGTCATTTCCTGCCAAAGCGCTCCAGCTCATCGCAGAGCAGACAGAGACCGCCACAGCCGCAGCGGGCTAGAACAGCTCCCACCGCCTCTCAGCCCGCGCCTCAGGCTGACGCTCGACGCCGCTCGCGCTCTCAAAAGCCGTCCTAGCCACAGAAATGAGAAGAGAGAGTGCGTGTCTCGCAAAAGCCGGACCGCTCTCTCTGCAAAAGCTCAAACATTACCCAGTCCCCTTACAGGCGGCTGGATATGTCCATACAGCAGTCAATGGGCCAGTCACAGAGCTCGCTCATCTGCAAACAAACACCGTTTTTACGGCGACGCACAGAAAAAAAAAAAAAAAAAAATAGTCTTTTTCTGCCTGCGTCACTAAGGGTTAACATGTCCACAAAGTGTGCATTCCCAGATACTGTCAAAACAGTGCCAAATTCATTCCCAGCTCAGGCTGCGCTTCCCATGAATGTAGATCACGTGCCTACGGTCATGTACGCACCACTACACACAAGCACTGTTCACACAGTTATAAATTCATCCCCAGTAAAAGCGGGAAACATTATAAAGGTGACGCGTGTGCCTAACACTGTTTATGCACCCCCACTTATAAACACTGTCCTTACAGTGTCAAACACAACCTCCGCTCAGGCTGCGAGTTTTACAAACACAGCGCGCGCTGTTGTAATCACACACGCGCCCATTCACTCAGCTGCTCAGCGCGTGCCCGCGCCTCTGAGAGCTACGAGCTCAGGCGATTCGCTGGCCAGGTCCCTACGTCACAGCGGCCCGCCCCTAGCCTGTATTCAGCCCATATCTGTACACGCAGCGGCATGGGAAAACATTCCAGATATGCCGAAATGGGTATTGGATATAGTAAAGCACGGATACTCGCTCCAGTTCGCTCGCAGACCACCACGTTTTACGACTGTGGTCGAGACAAAAGTGAGAAAGGAGTGTTCACATGTTCTACGCACCGAGGTGCGCAAACTAATAGAAAAGGGCGCTGTGGAAACTGTTTTCCCCCTCTCTGAGCGGGACAGGTTTTTACAGCCGCTATTTTCTCGTCCCGAAAAAGGATGGCGGTCTCCGCCCCATCCTAGATATCAGACGCCTGAACAGAGCACTAATGATTCGCTCGTTCAGAATGTTAACAACCAAGCATATCCTCGCGCAAGTACGCCCAGGAGATTGGTTTCTCTCAGTGGATCTGAAAGATGCTTACTTTCACATTCCAATAACGCCTCATCACAGGCCGTTTCTGAGATTCGCTTTCGAGGGACAGTCATACCAGTACACAGTACTTCCGTTCGGCCTGTCCCTGGCTCCCCGTACATTCACGAAATGTATGGATGCAGCACTTTCCCCCCTAAGACGAAGGGGAGTGCGAATACTGAATCATCTCGACGATTGGCTGGTTCTAGCACAATCAGAGAGTCAGTTAATAACACACAGATCTTGGATTATCAGCCATTTAGAATGCCTGGGTCTAAGAATCAATTTTGCAAAAAGCATACTATCTCCCAGCCAGAGGATTTCTTTCCTGGGAATAGTTCTAGACTCGATGCAAATGACAGCGCGTCTCTCATCAGAGCGCGCGCTTACCATCCGGCGCCTTGCAACATCATTCAGGGCGGGCGCGCGCGCGTGCCCCCGTCAAACGGTTTCAGAGGATGCTCGGTCTCATGGCCTCAGCATCGGCCGTACTCCAGCTAGGATTGTTGCATATGCGCCCTCTCCAACGCTGGCTCAAAGAGCCGCGTCCCTACTCACGCGTGGCGTTCGGGCCACTTTTTAATCAGAGCGAACCACGGCTGTATAAAAGCCCTGACGCACTGGAAAGCCGCCGACTGGTACCAGTCAGGTGTGAGTCTGGGTGTGAACACAAGGAGAAAGATGATAATGACAGATGCCTCCAAAATAGGTTGGCGGGCCCTTTACGAGGGCAGGCCTGTCTCCGGCTTTTGGTCAAACCCGGAGAAGCGCCTACACATAAACTGTCTGGAAATGAAAGCGGTCGCTTTGGCTCTCAGAGCCCTGCTCCCACATCTAAAAACGAACACGTCCTGGTCCGAACGGACAACATGACGGTAGTGTCGTACATAAATCGCCAGGGTGGACTCAGGTCGAGCTCCATGCATTCAATGGCCAGGAGACTCATTTTATGGTCCCAGCACAACTTGCGCTCGCTGAGAGCAGCGCATGTGCCAGGCGCCCTGAACCAGGGGGCAGACATGCTATCCAGAGACAAGATTCTCCCAGGAGAATGGGTTCTCAACCCGCTGACGATTCAGTGGTTATGGAAAACCTTTGGCAAAGCGGAGATCGACCTCTTCGCCTCCAAGGAGAACGCGCACTGCTCTTTTTTCTTCACGAAAAGCACGGACGCGCTCGCCCAGAGCTGGCCGAGCCGCCCCTTATATGCCTTTCCCCCGATCGCGATGCTGCCACAGGTCATCAGTCGGGTCAGAGAGGAGAAAAACGCAGTGCTGCTGATAGCCCCACTCTGGAAGAACCAAACATGGTTTCCAGATCTGATGCAAATGCAATCTGCACCACGGCCGATTCCACTGAGGCCAGACCTCCTCAGTCAGGCCAGCGGGATGATATTTCATCCCCGCCCCGATCTGTGGGCCCTTCATGCATGGCCCCTCAACGGGTTCCCAGGAACCTCGCGAGCGGAGCACTAAAAAACCATCGCTGAGGCGCGGGCGCCCTCCACGAGACGCTTATATGCCCAGAAATGAAAGTGTTCAGTGACTGGTGTAATGCCAAGGGCCTGAACCCTGAGACATGCGAGATTACGAATGTACTCGTTTTTCTACAAGGGCTTCTGGAGGCGGGCCGCACCCCCTCCACGCTCAAAGTATATGTGGCGACCATCACAGCGTCACACGACCCTGTAATGGAACGTCCATTGGGAAGAAACGACCTAATTATTCGTTTCCTAAAGGGCGCTAGGAGGATGAACCCTTCACGCCCCCCCTCAGTGCCGATCTGGGACCTAGCTACTGTCCTAGACGCTCTTAAAGGGCCCCCGTTCGAACCACTCCGAACCGTGCACCTTAAACAGCTCTCGCTCAAGACTGCGCTCTTGCTGGCACTCGCCTCGGTCAAGAGAGTGGGCGACCTGCACGCGCTTTCGACAAGCGCTGCCTGCCTAGAATTCAGTCCTAACGACTGCAGGGTCGTCCTTAGGCCGAAACAGGGGTATATTCCTAAAGTGCTCACCACTCCCTTCAGAGCACAGGTTATCTCCCTAACTGCGCTTTCGTCTCCAGCAGACGAACACGACGCTAATCTACTCTGCCCCGTTAGGGCTCTCAGAGTGTATTTGGAGCGTTCTGCCCTATTCAGACAGACAGAACAACTGTTTGTATGCTTTGGCGACCGTACGAAAGGTTCCGCCGTTTCAAAGCAGAGAATCTCTCACTGGATAGTTGAAGCTATAGCGCTGGCTTACGAAGCTAAGGGACTTCAATGCCCCTGGGGAGTCAAAGCACACTCCACCAGGAGTGTGGCTTCTTCCTGGGCATGGTCGAGCGGGATACCGATCGAGGATATTTGTGCGGCGGCAGGCTGGGCCTCACCGTCCACATTTATCAGGTTCTACAACCTACAGGTCCCGACATTGCATTCCAATGTGCTATCAGCATGATGCTAGTTGAACTGCGAGTTCGCATCTAGATTATGTATGTGCTTGTGTCACACTGAGCGCCTTCTAGCCGCTCTGTATTTTTTCCCATATATAAAGCTCGCCTCTGCCGGCTAGTTGGATGATAACTTTGCTTTTTAGCTCAGGCACCTGCCTCTGGCTATCATAAGGCGAAGTTCAGCACGCACGGCGTTTTGCATGGTGTTCCCATAGCGTAAGCTACTTACGCAATAGGAGAGACCTCTCGAAAGGGAACGACTCGGTTACTAACGTAACCTCGGTTCCCTGAGAGGAGGGAACGAGTATTGCGTAAGCTGCCGTGCTTGTGCTTGGTTAGTTCGCTTCAGTCGTTTTAACCTAAAGAACTCTCATGACGGGGCGCCCAATATATAGCTTGGCCACGCCCATCTTGGCGGGCTCTGACGCGCGCGGGCGCGAAGCGCGTTCATTGGTCGCGCATTCAGAGTCGCCCCGTCATTGGTTCGAGCAAGTTGCCACAGCACAGCCAATGACCGAGCTCCTTCGTTCATTGCTGTCAGCTGTGCAGCTGCAATGCGTTTTACATAAAGACTTCAATATTCTCGAGAAAAGGAGTTTTCCCATAGCGTAAGCTACTTACGCAATACTCGTTCCCTCCTCTCAGGGAACCGAGGTTACGTTAGTAACCGAGTCGTTCTCCTTCACCGGAACGAATAGGGAGTCTCCCAACGGATTGAAGCGCGCGTCCGAGTGAAGACCGTGCACCGCGCGAGCCACAACAGAACGCGGTATCCGCGCCACTGATCGCTGCGGCAACGAGCACTTTGATCACTTGATTAAAAAAAACAACCATTTCAGCGTTAGATCGCCTCTTATTTAACAAATGAACAAAATGAATGCTCTGAGTTAACTGGAGATGTTTTTATTTATTTGTATTGGTACATTCGTGCCGCGAGATGTTTCAAAAGTGGTGGTGGTATTTTATTTTTTTTGATCTGACGTAGTTGGTTCCTCAACTACATCAGATTCAGATTCCGATTATTCATGTCAGCATTCAAAGCTATTTTCATGGCAAAAATTCAATTATAAAAATACAAATATCATATAAATACAATAAAACAAAACAAATATAAACAAGAAGTCATTTTATACAATATATATTTTAAAATGAACATATGATAAAAAATCCAAAACCTTTTCAGGCATAATCTCATTAAATATGTCCTTTAATGAAGTAACTTCATAAAAGAGCATTCTGCTCAACTACATTAGACGTTCATAATAATAACAGAAAAAAACTTGCCATAGTTTTGTCCTTTTATCAGTAGCCAGTTTTGGTGTAACAAGGTGTACATTTTGTTGCCAATTAGTAAATGTAGTCGGTGTATTAAGAGGCTACAATTTCCAAATATGCCTAAGTGTAACTTGATCCCCTCCCATTAGGCTGATCTGATGTGTGTTGGTCTGCCTGACCCCTCTTTGTTTGGAATAATGTAATGTTACTCTGCCTTATTTGGGAAAGCTGGCCTACAGTAGCCTTAAGACATCTCATTTTCTAAATACAATTAAATAAACACATTTCTACAAATGGTGCAAACTCTGCTAGATTATAGATAAAAGATTCCCATTCCCCTGCCATTCTGTGATCGGCAGTGATCGGCAATCGGCAGATCATGATTTTGGTGATCGGTAATCGGTGATCGACCCCAAAAATGCTGATCGGAGCATCTCTAGGTTTGATTGAGATTGTTGGTTTCAGATATGCCAAGACAGCTTGTCTTGTTTCTAGAAAGTTATACTAGAAAGTTTATTCTGAGGGTTGAGAAAGGTCAAGTCAAGTCACCTTCATTTATATAGCGCTTTTAACAATATAGATTGTTTCTAAGCAGCTTTATAGTGATAATAGGAAATTAACAGACTTTTGGCTTTGTTTTGGCTGAGAGGTGTGCACATGTATTGGGGTGGGTGTTTGTGCCTTAACTGTTTCTACATGTCTCTTATTTGTCTCAGAAAAAAAACTTGATCCTCTGTTAAACCTTCAAGAACAAGCACAGTTTCAGGAATTTTGGAACCGAAATTGTTGTCTTGGGTAATTTTCCTGACTGGTCAGCTGGCTAGTGTGACCCTTATCCAGTGTTTCCTACTGTTTTTTGTTTGTTTGTTTGTTTTTGTGCTACAACAGCAGGAGATAACCGTAACAGTAAGTTTTTAAAAGAAACCTATATTTAATTAAAAAGAAATTAATATTTTATTATGCATTAAACTGATCAAACACTTTTACATTTGTTACAAAAGAATATTTCTCATTTCCACAAAAATATTAAATGCACAAGTTTCACAACTATTTTCAACATTGATATGATAATGATAAGAAATGTTTCCTGAGCACCAAATCAGCATATTAGAATAATTTCTGAAGGATCATGTGACACTGAAGACGAGTCATGATGCTGAAAATTCAGCTTTGCCATAATAAGAATAAATCACATTTTAAAATATATTCAAATAGAAAATGCTAATCATATTTCACATAATTAAATTAACATAACTGTACATTTTTATTTTTAATTATTACTGTTTTAATGTAGTTTTTGTCAAATAGATGCAGCCTTGGTGAGAAAAAGAGACTTCTTTCAAAAACATTTAAAAAATCTCACCGACCCCAATCTTTTGAATGGTAGTGTACATATATTCAGTGAGTTCTATCAGTGAAGGATTGGTCAGACTCATTGAAAACCAGATAACTTGTGAGTTTGAGTGTCTATTTGACCTGGCTGGCTAATAAGACTCATCATTTAATAAAAATAGGACTATTTTGGGAACCAGTGATTATAATGCAAATATAGTAGACGTGTCATCTTGACATTGTTTTGAGGTTCGCAGTTCTCCAGAATTCAGGCTATTGAGGGTCAGCCGCTGCTTTTGAATTGTTTTCACTTTAGGTTCATTTTGACAAATAAAGAGGTCTGGCTGCCGCTGAACACTGTTACTTCACGGTATCTTGTGCAATGTTCAGTGGAACAGTCCCTGTGGATCTCTGCTGATTGTTACATTGTGACATTACCAGGGGTCATCAAGTGTATGATATCACGAACATTAATCATTTTTTTAGTCCATTACTATAACATCCTCAATGCTCCAGATTATCAGATGTCATATGATCTCGATGTGACAGGATGTTTTGAAACTTATTAATGTTCCTTTATTTCCTGTGGAGTTTGTTTCCAAATGTCAGCATATCACCTCCGGTCAGCATTTTTCTGATGTCCATTTTCAGACTGTAACGTTTAGTGTACAGTATTATCCGTCTGTCTGTGTCGATCACAGTACCAGTCCGTCTTTATTTTACTCTTTCATGAGTGACTATAAAGCAGTTGTCAACAGAAGTTATTTGAAATCTGAGTGATGCATGTGACAATGTGGTTGTTTTGAACAGATTAATACAGAGGTTACTACAGGACACACTCAGAGTTCATTCACTTCATTCCGCTTCACTCAAGTCAAAATACTCTACTATTCTTTAGTATTCACTCAAATCTTACCTTGCCAAGCACTTACCCTGTCATCCATATACAGCTGCAGTTATAGGCCTACAGTATATCTTTTGTGCAACAGAACACACACACTCAAACACAAAATCCCTCTAGAAAATGACATTTCATCAGTAATAGTGTTAGACAGTGCTCAATGCTGCTCATGAAAAAATCCCAGACCTCCTGAGGCATGCATGAGTCCTGGTCATTTCCACCTCTGTCAGTGATTCTGGGGACATGAGCATAAACATAATGCATTATTACAGCAGTACTGATAAGAAAAACATGAGCAGGGGAGTATTGTATGTGTTAACATTTTAAGAACGGTGAATGAAATGTTTAGGTAGTAAAGATAGTATTATTGCCTGTAATTAAATTTTTTTTAGATACAGATATGTTCAGAAGTAAATAAGATTACAAGAGGACGTTTATTGGCAGCACCCACGTGTAGATGCTATCTTCAGTGTTAAGGTTAAACATTTACATATAAAGACTGTGTGCCGATAAACTAGTTTATGATATGGTTAATGAAGTAATGTTGGTAACTGAAGTATAGTGTGTGTGTGTCTTGGGCTTTGGGGGATTATGGACACATGGCGGTAATCAGGGTTGATTTAATGTCTTCCAGCTCTCCACAGCAGACTGGGATAGAGTGGGACAGTGTCCCATTTCTCAATCACTTCTGCCCCCCTTCCACCTTTTTGTGTCTGTTGCCCTTCCTTCAACCCCCATGTTCTTATCTGAAGTGTCTGTAAATTGGTTGAAAATACTTGTCAGTGATGAGAAGAGAGTTTAGTGCCATTATTGATCAGATGTCTACTTCATTTAGGACAGAAATAAGCGTTTCAAACTATTAAGAAAGATGGGAACCTTTTTGGCTTTCATAAAGTGTGTGTGTGTATGTGTTTGTGTGGTTCCAGCCAATAATATGCTGCTAAATCTGAAAAGCTAACTGACAAAACCTACTTTTAGGGACGTCCCTATAGGAAAAAGTCAAAAATTGATTTTAATAACATGGCTTTATTTAGAAAGATTTTGCATTATAACCAGCAGTTTAAGTTAGCTTATTGCAAGTTTTCTATGAAATCACATTCAGTATTTTTTTATTCTGAAAATGCAAAATGGTTCTTTTCGCAATAAGGCATTGTTTGTAGTTGATACATTCTAATAAATAAATGAATCTAATCTAATCATCTGAATCTAAAATAATATAAGATAATAAAATAAATTAATAATAAATTATATAATGTTATTTAAAAATAATTAAAATACACTGTAAACATTTTTTTTTATAAATCTGGCAGCTGTGGCATACAGTAAAAATTTAAACATATTTACAGAACAGTTATCTCCAAAAAAAAAGAAAATTCTCAGAGGAACAGAGTTAATAAACAATCGATAAAAAACAGTGAAAGAAAAAATTAAATATTGGTACAAATTTAAAAATTAATTTGACTATATGCAATACACAAATAATACAATAAATATAATAGATTCAGAATGAAATATAGAATAAAATAGTTAATGAACTTTCCCTCTCTCTATCATGTCATTGTGAATTATTAGTTAGTTAGTGAGAGGCTTAATGAATTGGAGCCCGGCTGGAGACTCACACACATCAGCTGACCAGTCATTAACAATCAGAAGATTTCAGCTAGCCCACTCTAAATCCTGTTGCGTTCCAGCCCTTGAATCCGTGACTAATGTCAGACTGAGGGCTTAGTCTTGTCATGTTCATTGAAACGATGCAGCTTTGTCTGTTTTGAGTGAACAGAGTATCTATGAGGATACTGATCGTTTTTTTGCATGAAATGCAAGTTTTTCCCTTTTTTTGCATTTTTTGCAATGACAATGTACGTGATTGTGCCTGCACTGGCCTGTGCAATTTCATGTGGTCTCCTCTGAACTTGATAGTAGTCTACCAAAGGCTGCACTTTGCTATCAGACAGCTGTACAAAGGTCATGGGCACTGCAGTGTCATTGTGAAATCCCGATGAATGTCTGGCACATGGACTGTCTCAGAAGAATAAGATCTGAATTATCAGCCAAAGGTTGATGCATCTAAAAATACAAAAGTTCAAAATAACTTTATGAAATGCAAGTCTGCAGAGATAGAGATAAAGTATCCTGCCATCTACAGGATGTCAGTTTCGATATCTTCCATTATACTTGTATATTTTTGTATATTTTAAAGTAAAAATAAATTGCACAATCCATTTTATTTCTGTATGTCATATATTTTGGAGTTAAAGGTAAGAAATATATATTGTGATGAGGGGAATCCTATAACCCACAAAAAATATTAATTTGATCGTCGACATTAGTTTGCCGTGTGTTTTTTATTTTTTATTTTTTTGGTCAACTTTAAAGATGCAGTACCAAAGGCATAAAAATGTTGTTTCATGCTTTTGACTTTTGTGGTCTGATTTGAATGTAATCGATCCGGTGGGACATTTGAGGATAAGCTGACATGTGGATCACTGGCTGGCCATGTTTCCTCCCTACCAAAGGCATCTTGACCATCCGCCACAGATATTTTCCCTTCTGCCTAGAGTCTTAAGACACACACACACACACATGCAACCAGCTTAAAAGAAAGCAGACTGACTGTGTTTATAACAGTGTCTAAGTGCTGTAATGCTTGATTTTGCCTAGTAGTTAATAAAAATTTAAAAAGCTGGATCTATTCAAGTTTGAATAAAAGAAACCGCAAGATTTAAATACACTCTTATCTCTCTAATATTACAAAAGAAGCTAATTTTACACTCTCAGGTCATGTCTCAAGTACGCTGAAATGTTTGGACAGAAATTCACATCATAATTAAGTTTAAATCAACTCAAGTGTGTATGTATTTTGTGAGCTTGACAGAAAATGCTTCTCATTTAGCAAGTTTTAGAGGTTCATTCTTCAAAACTACATTTCCCATTATTCTCAGCATGACATGAGAATGATCAAATATATAGATTGTATGTAATGATTAAAGGAAATGTTTTGTCCTGATTTGAAATGATTGTTGCGTATTATGGTATAGTTCTGTAGTTGATAGCTTGACTGTCATTAGTAAAATACAAGAGCCAAATAAAATCTACATTCATTCACAAGGGCTATCTTATTGTCAAAATCTTTTAAGTTCGCTGAAATGTTTGCATGGAAATTCATTTGAACGGCACCACCACAATGTCAAGTTGGTAATGGTCATAATTACGTTAAATTGTTAATTTTGATTGTAGTTTGTATGCATTTTGCACCAAGCTATAAAGCTTGACAGAATTCTTAACATGAGAATAATAGATGATTTAGATTAAAGATGATGATTAAAAAATGGAAATGTTTTTGTCCTTGTTGTTGTGTATTATGGTATTGTACTATAGTTGATAGATTGATAGCCATTTAGTAAGAGAGCTAAAATCTACATCAATGCCTGATGATCACCCTCTCTGGGTTTATTTTGCAGTAATGCATTGAGCAGTAAATTAAAATAACCTGCCAGTAAATAACATAAACCCTTACAATCGCCTTGTCAGTTTATCTGACCAAACCATGAATGAAGGTTTTGTGTTGCACATCTCAATAAAGCAGCTGCTTGAAGCTGTATATTAACATAATATTAGATCAATTTGATTTGATTTTCATCTTGATGAATGATGAAACGAGTTTACGGATTGCAACACTATCGTTATTGGCGAAAAGGTGCAACCTTTGCCCTGTGTGTGTCCTTGAACTACGTTAGATAGATTATATGTGCTTGTTCTGGTACAAACTAGGCAAGTTTATTTTATTTTTTAACTACCATTACCAGTATTTAGCACTCCATCTGCTGACTGAATGGTTAAAGCAGAAAAGATTTCATAGACTCTCAGTCAAGTGTCCTCTTACAATTTCTTAAACAGCTCATTTTTTATTACTCATTACACAGTACGGATTTATACCTTATTAATGGAGGAAATGTATGTTTTGCAAAGGCACTCATGCCTTCACAGGGACTTGACGTTCCCGCGGGCACAGTTCCTACTCGGTTCTCTGAGGCCTGGACATGCTAAAAAAATATATATGTTGCGTCCTGATATATTTATACTGACCTGTCACATTCTTTTATTTATTTATATTTACACTGTAAAAAAATTTTTTTTTAAGTTGTAAATAATTAAGATTATATGTTTTGCAAGAAAATACTATTTCAGTTTCAAATTTCACATTTAATTCAGCATGTCACTTGCGGTTTCTTTGTAATTCTTTGTGAAATGTACTAGCAATTTCTAAGTGAATGTTATTAGCAATCATTTTTGCACTACAATCGCTCTTTTCATCTCTTCATAGACACTAGTGCTCTTAATTCACCCCCCTCTCAGCCGCCACCCATGAGCTCCATGGTGGGTCATCCGTCCGTCATCAGTTCCTCCCGCTCACTGCACTCTCCCATGAGCACCCTGGGCTCGTCCATGAATGGCCTGGCCTCTCCCTACTCAGTCATCGCCCCGTCTCTGGTCTCACCGTCCATTTCCTTGCCCTCTACACCCAGTATGGGCTTTAGCACTCTCAACAGCCCTCAGGTAAGAACCTTCCCATAATTTCTAACTTGGGTACATATACCCAAAAAAGTAGAAAAAGTTCTGTCATGAAACTCTAGATGGCACAGGCTGATAGGTCTTTAACTGAGTCAGCTTGCAATCACATCATCCTCTATATGGCACAGCTGATTGGTGCCTGCTGTATCAGTACCCAATGAACTCGCTGCCCAACCTTCAAACACTTGGTCAGCATTTGCTGTAGCAGTTGCAGCGCACTATCGGTGTACGTATTGGCAGTAGCAAGTCCCGTACTTGCTCTGCAGCAGCAGCAGCAGCAATAGCCAATAACGATTCCAGATGAGAGTTGTCATGACAGAATTACATTTATTTGAATGTCGAGTACTGTATATTATCCCCTTTTAAATTAATTAACGCAAATCTTAAAAGCCCAAAATAAATGTACTCTCAAACATTTTGAAATAGCAGTTTTAAATCACTGTTATCGGACATCCATAAAAATCATTTTCAGTCAAAATTATTTAAAATAATAATAAAATGAACTGCTTTTTATTCCCAAAATGAGATCATGTGACCTAAATTTAGCATGTTACTGCATTGCATACTTATATTTAGTATGTAGTAAGCTAGTATTTTTTTTATTCTGAACATTTAAGCTATGTACTGTGATGTGCATCACGTTGTACCATGAATGTCACTCTTACTGTTGCCCTGGTGTTACAGAGGTCAGCTTATGTTTGTGTATGTGTGGCTCATTTCTCCCTGGAGGCTAGAGAAAGCCATTGACTCAGACAAACGTTTTAGGCTTTTAATGAAAGGACATCAATAACTGTAAGAGTATGTACCGACAGACACACAGGGTCTAAATATGCTTGTTATATTATAATGAAGTTATATTATATTAAAGTTATATTGAAATGAAAAGAAAACGTGTTGAAAAGCTTGCAATGCTGCTGTAGCACACGCCATTCATTTTGCCTGGTGTTTCTTCTTCTGAAATTGTTACATGGGTGTTTCTTGGCCACTTTTTGGAGTTTTATCTCATCAAAATAAAGGCAAAAAGCCCCCCCCCCATATCTATTCTGACAGTCAAAGAGTGATATGATCATATTGATTGTGTGAAAATGATCAATGATGTTTTTTACCCATATTATTTACAACAGAAAGTAAAGAAAAAACAAGGTACGTATCACAGACATGGTTGTGTTATTTCCAATCAAGCTGTAATTTTGTGAAATGTGACAAAGAAGTTTCAGTTTTGTACCAATATAATTTCTGTCAAAGAATGTTATCGAACCAGTGTTATTTAATGTATTATTTATGTACTTGTATTCCTCATTTCTAAGTTGATTTGGATAAATGTATCTGCTAAATGAATATATGTAAATAAACACTATTATAGTATTTATTTATATTAATATTTTAATGTTTACATTTTAGTTACATTCTTATTTGTTTAATTATTTTTGTCAATTTTATTAGTTTTTGTTTTTTAATATTTACATTGCTTTAATATTTATATGGCCATATCCTGCCACCTGCAGGCTGAATGAATTAGTGCAGAAAATAATGTGATGGAAAAACAGTAAATTCTCCTGAGAGAGAGAGACAAAATATCCTTCCTCCCCTTTGAAATGTGATGTCAGTGCTCTCACAGCTACGTGTGTAATGGCCTTGTGAGGGTGAAGTCTGTTTTTGTGAGTTTGTGTGTGTGTGTGTGTGTGTGTGTGTGTGTGTGTGTGTGTGTGTGCGTGCGTGCGTGCGTGCGTGCGTGCGTGCGTGCGTGCGTGCGTGCGTGCGTGCGTGCGTGCTGTGTTGGAAGGACACAAACAATCTGCTGTATTGTGACATAAACTCTACTCGTGTTTGCACTGTATGATAAACTGTGTCCGTCTCCCCTCACCTCTCTTCCTGTCTCACAGATGAACTCTCTGAATGAGAATTGCTCGGAAGACATCAAGCCTCCACCAGGATTGGCTCCTCTGGGCAACATGAGCAGCTACCAGTGCAGTAGCCCTGGATCCCTCTCCAAACACATCTGTGCCATTTGTGGAGACCGGTCTTCAGGTACAACTCACAGAGATGTTTGGATGTTGCATTTGGTTTTGGTTTGGAAGTTAATGTAAGATACATCTCCATCTCTTTTGGGGTTCATGACAAATGTGGTTGTGTTTGCAGGGAAGCACTATGGTGTTTATAGTTGTGAAGGTTGCAAAGGCTTCTTTAAGAGGACCATCCGAAAAGACCTGACCTACACGTGTCGAGAAAACAAAGAGTGCCTGATCGACAAACGTCAGCGCAACCGCTGTCAATACTGCCGCTACCAGAAGTGCCTAGCCATGGGCATGAAGCGGGAAGGTTTGTGTTTAAAGACACCGAGGATAGGCCTTTTGGAAATTGTTTCTTTGACCTTTGAATTACTGTTTTGTTTGGTGTGGGTTTTGTTTTGTTTTTTTTGTTTTTTGCTGCCTTTGTGGCCAGGTCACTCTTGTAAAAGAGATTTTGGGTGCAGTTTATTTTACAGTCCTGTTCCGCATGTACATACTATGTACTTATTATATTAATTACAATAACTAGGTACTAACCCTAAACCTACCCCTAAATCTAACCTTAACCCATGTAGTTACATGATATTACCCAGTACTTTCATAGCCAAGTACACTGTAAGTACACATTAGTGCACATACTGCTAAATAAAGTGCAGCTGAGATTTTAATTTTAATATTATGTTTTATTATATATTATTGGTAGTAATTCTATCATAACCTTATATGACTGCTTTTATAATAGAATATATTATTCTATTATATATTCCTCGAAAAAGAGATTTCGGTCTCAAGGGACTTCCTAGTTAAATAACGGTTAAATAAATAAAATAAATAAATTATATTTAGATTATAAATGTGTTTTATAATAATATCTATAATATACTTTAAAATAAAAGAAATCAAACCAAATAAAAATATAAACAAACTTTTAAATAAAGAAAAATATAGTTTAATATAGCACAGTTAAATAAAGGTTATAGGTGCACTATAAACTGTATAGTCCTAAAGAATTTTCAAATGTGTGATAATTCTTAATTACGCTGATTTAGAATGTACTCTTTTACTCTGCTCTGCTTGACCTCTGTAATTTCCCGCAGCGGTTCAGGAAGAGAGGCAGCGTGGGAAGGAGAAAAGTGATAATGAGGTGGAATCAACGAGCAGTTTTAATGAAGAAATGCCTGTGGATAAGATTCTGGATGCAGAGCTTGCAGTCGAACCCAAGACCGAGACATACACCGAGAGCAGCCCTGGCAACTCCGTAAGACACAGACATTTGGTCAATTACCATTTACAATGTAAATGTAAAAAATGGGGGGGATTTACATCTTCGGAAAAATTTACATCTTCGGGCCTCCCTCCTCAGACAAATGACCCGGTCACTAATATCTGCCATGCAGCTGACAAACAACTGTTCACTCTGGTGGAGTGGGCCAAGAGAATACCTCATTTCTCCGATCTGCCTCTGGATGATCAGGTCATTCTGCTTCGAGCAGGTGTGTGACACTCACACAGATACATGAACATGCATGACGAGGATACTGAAGTTACTGTTTACAAACAAGCGCTCAACTGAAACTCACTTAAAACCACCAGCAGTGTATTTTAGGCCTAGTCCACACGGACACGGGCATTTTTATAGCCGGAGTTTTTCCTCCTGCGTTTAAAAAAAAAAAATCCCGTCTACACATGCTCAGTTTAAAAAAAATCTCTGGCGCACAATCTGACGTCAAACACAGCGGATAACGGCGCCCACTCTGACGTCGCAAGGCAAAAACCCCGGTTTTACTGTCTACACAACAACACTGCAACCGGCGTTTCTGAAAACCCTCACCCTGGCAGGGGTTTTCAAAAATGTTCGGTTTCAGTGACCTGATACTGCGTTTCCGTGTGGACGAATGGCCGAACCGCGTAAAAAAAGTCACGGTTATAAAAATACCTGTGTCCGTGAAGACAAGGCCTTAGTATTATTTATATATTATTATAGTATTTATTAATATTTTGAATTAGCTTTTATATTTTTCAGTTTATTATTTTAGTTTTAGTATTTTTGTTGTGTGCTTTTATCATTTTTATTACAATTTTATTTTAAAAAATTATATTTCTATATATTTTTATTTCTTTTTTAGTCATTTTAGTACTTCATCTTCAACTTTTAGTTGCAAAGGTGGCAGTTTTCATTTTTGTATTTAAAGTTTAGGTTATTCATCTAATATTTACATTTTTTATTTCAATTGTCCATAGTCACTCCAGGTCAAAGGGTCAGACAGTACTGTGTTGGTTGTGTAAGTGGGAATGCTGACCTCTGCTGGACAAACATTTCACATGCGCTCATAAAGTAGTAATGGTTAATGAAGAGCACTGTTTTGAGTTCATGAAGACAGAGGGAGATATACAAATGATTTTCCTGCTATTGATGTCATTTTTCTCCTTCAGGATGGAACGAGCTCCTCATTGCTTCATTCTCTCATCGCTCAATCACGGTTAAAGATGGCATCTTGCTGGGCACAGGTCTTCATGTCCACAGGAGCAGTGCTCACAGTGCAGGTGTGGGATCCATCTTCAACAGGTGAAGATCTTGTTTGTTTAGAGAATAATCAGAAAATCTCTAGCATTTATTTCATTACACCTACTGTGTGTGTGTATGTGTTTGTGTGACAGGGTACTGACCGAGCTGGTGTCTAAAATGAAGGATATGCAGATGGATAAGACAGAACTAGGCTGCCTTAGAGCCATCGTCCTCTTCAACCCTGGTGTGTTGCTTATTGCCATCTATATACACTTATCTGCCGCTTAGATAAAATAAATAATTTTATTTCATTTGAAGTTCTATAATGTAATACAATATTAAAAGGATAAAAGGATATTTCACCTAAAATTGTAAAAATATTATATTATATTACTCATAATATAATAATATTTTAGGTGAAATATCCCTTTATATAAATTATATAAAATATTCAAATTAAAGGGATAGTTTATCTAATAATATAATGTATATATTTTAGGTGAAATATCCCTTAAACTTTATTATATTATATTATATTATATATTATTAACATTATATTATCAAGGTAAAGGGATAGTTTGCCCAATATAATATAATATAATTCCCAATAATTCTGTCATTATTCTAAACCCAGTTATTTTCTTTCTTTTGTGGAACACAAAAAATACTGGGTTATTTTCATGTGATTACAGTGAATGGGAACTTTAATAAATTAGATGTAATGACATTTGTGAGATGTTGATAGACATGATTTATCATTATTCTCATAGACGCTAAAGGCTTGTCCAACCCAGTGGAGGTGGAGGCACTGAGAGAGAAAGTTTATGCCTCACTGGAGACCTACACTAAACACAAATACCCTGACCAGCCCGGCAGGTACAGCCCTACACATGTTTGTTCAGTAAATACTGATCATATCTATTGCTCATTCTTAATATTATCTGCTATCTTCTCTCACTGCTTAACAGGTTTGCTAAACTTTTGTTGCGTCTCCCTGCCCTCCGATCCATCGGGCTCAAGTGTTTGGAGCACCTGTTTTTCTTCAAGCTGATTGGAGACACACCCATAGACACTTTCCTAATGGAGATGCTCGAAGCACCTCATCAGATCACGTGACACGAGTTACAATGGACCATTTTTTGTACATATTATTATGTAACTAATATAATAACGAACTTGATTGAAGATATTGCGGTACGCTGCTGCATATTTTATACCAAGCACAAATTATTATTATTATTTTATTTTTTTATTTGCAGGGTAAACAGAGTAATTGTATTGGTATTGTATTGAAAAGAAATGTTTCTGTGAATAGATAATATCAGGTATACATTGTGGCAAGACAATGCAATAAAGAAATTATATTTTATTCAAGGAATATGTTTATCAAACCCAAACAATAATTTCTAAAATGAAGTTTAGAATTCTGTCCAAATAAATATTTAAATATTTAAATGCTATGTCCTTTTTTACTTTTTTTTCTTTTCTTTTTTTTTTTTTTGAATAAAAAAAGAAAGAGCAAGTTGTCATTTTCAATCAACCTTATTTTACTGAAGCATCTAACCTTTTTTCCCCTACAGAACCAAAAGCCTTTAACCTCCTGAGACCCGAGAGTTTGCCTGGTGTGCATTTTATAATTTTTCTTGCTATTTGGTATAAGTAGGACCTAATAAGTATAATAACTAAAATTTGTTTTTGTACAGGAAGTAGTTTTTGCATAAAATGATGTCCTCATGCAAGGACAGTGGGTCTATCTTAATTTTATCCTCCTGAGACCTGAGTTTTGGTTTGGCGTGCATTTTAGATTTATTCTAGCTTTTTGGGGGTTATGGCAAGCCGTTTTAACTTTTATTCATTTTCAGGATATGAATTCTTGATATCAACAATTAAATTTTCACTAGTTAAAATAATAGTTATTGATATCAGGAATTATATTTCTACTAGTAACAATGGCAATTTTTGATATCAGAAATTACATTTCCACTAGTAACAATGCTAATTCTTGATATCCACAATTAAATTTTCACTAGTTAAAATTATAATTCTTGATATCAGAAACTGAATTTCAACTAGTAAAAACTATAATTCTTGATATCTGTAATTGTATTTTCACTAGTGAAAAGTCTCCATAGGCTGCCATTCAAAATCAATAGTTGATATCAAGAATTGATTTTTTACTAGTTGAAATTCCAATTTCAAATATCAGAAATACAATTCTTATAGTAAAAACCTTTATTTTTGATATCAAGAATTCAATTGTCACTAGTTGAAATGTCTATTCTTGATATCAACAATTGAATTGCTACTAGTAACAATGTTCATTTATGATATCAATAATTCCATTTTCACTAGTGACAATGTTAATTTCTGATATCATGAATGTAATTGTTACTAGTAAGAAAGCCATTTTAGATATCTGAAATTATACTGATATCAGAAATACATTTTCAGATATCAAAAATTAACATTTTTACTAGTAGCATTTAATTGTTGATATCAAGAATAGACATTTCAACTAGTGACAATTGAATTATTAAAATCAGGAATTCGCATTTTTACTAGTAACAATGTAATTATTGATATCAAAAATTATATTTCTACTAGTAAGAAATCAATTCTTGATATCAACAATTCAATTGTTGATATCAATAATTCTATTGTTGATATCAAGAATTCAATTGTTGATATCAAGAATTCTATTGTTGATTTCAATAATTAAATGGCTGATATCAACAATTCATATCCTGTGTGTGTGTGTGTGTGTGTGTGTGTGTGTGTGTGTGTGTGTGTGTGTGTGTGTGTGTGTGTGTGTGTGTGTGTGTGTGTGTGTGTGTGTGTGTGTGTGTGTGCGCGAGTGAGTAAAGTGAGTGTGTGTGTGTGTGTCGCGAGCGAGCGACGAGCAAGAGAGACAGAGTGTGTGTGTGTGTGTGTGTGTGTGTGTGTGTGTGTGTGTGTGTGTGTGTGTGTGTGTGTGTGTGTGTGTGTGTGTGTGTGTGTGTGTGTGCGAGTGAGTAAAGTGAGTGTGTGTGTGTGTGTGTGTCGCGAGCGAGCGACGAGCAAGAGAGACAGAGTGTGTGTGTGTGTGTGTGTGTGCGCGCTCGAGTGAGTGAGCCAGTGTGCGTCACGAAGCACAATGCAACTACAATTTTTTATTTTTTTGCTAACATCTTATACAATTTCAACAAAGCTAAGTCCCATTGTCCTCATATGTGGACATCAACTTTAGCAGCATAGTAAATCTTTATTGTTACAAAAGTTTGTCAAATGTGCATGCCATTTTAATCATACAACTCTTCTATGCATAACTTAACAAGAATCAACAATGAAATGTTTTTAGATTTTTTATCTTGTGGACGTTTTGGTCTGGAGTGGCTGCGTGACATGTGACCTGTGTTCTCTGCCATCTTTAAATTATTTATGTTCATTTTTTTTCTCTTCTGACCCCACCAGATGGCAGTGTAAGTGTCCTCGTTTGAGAAAAACATGTTTCAGTTACACAGAATTAAGTATTATGCTGCGCACAACCAAAAATGTGATGTCCTCATATGAGGTCGCAGGGTCTCGGGAGGTTAAAGAGCATAAACTGCAGCAAAAACCGTCTCATAAACATTATCTGGTTAAGTGACCACCGCCCGCTAGATGGCGCCATTTAACGATACAAACCATAATTTAACTTTCACTTTATAACCTGTGATTGTTGTGGCTTCCTCATTTTAAGTGCTGTGTTTGCTAATCCAGTTTGAACTGTCAAATTGGAAAGTACCATGTAAGATTTCTTACCCAAAAAAATATTTTGAATGAATTTCTTTAAAAGTACAATCTCCTTATTTATTAGCTCATTTTAAATCATATAATCTGTACTGTGTTCATTATGTTTAAAATAATTAAACATGTTAATTTATAATATAAATTAGTCATTAATCAGTAATATAAATCACTAATCATCAGTCTTAAGTTCAGTCATTTATTTTAAAATTCAAATAAACAATTTTATAGCCTGACTGACCCTGTTCTGGTCATGACTGAATAAAATAAACTCAAAACAAATGTTTGAAATTTACTTATATGTTTCAGATCACACCAATGGTATGTAAAAAGATAATATTAATTATACGCACTTTACAGAAAAGTGAAGCTATATTATACAGAACAAATTGTAGAAAAGGAGTGCACTGATTGTATCTGTGTCAAATGCCTTGCATTTATATGCTTTAGATTAGAACACATATTTCTATGACCCCTAGCTGAATTAATGTAACATTTTTCAGGGCATATTGAACCAGTACGTTCCTATATATAATAATATGTAATATTTATGTTTATAATCAGTTATTATACAATTTCAATAAGTGATACATATTAAGTAGCCTAGCATGTTATTTTTTAAGTAGGCCTAATTGAAATGGCCTTTGTCCTTTGGTAGCCTATCGCAGACCCAAACAGAGCATAATGGTTCAAAATTCACGCTTGCTTTATTTCATGCTTGAGGGAGATTCATTTACCCACCTATTTAAATTAAATTGCACACTCCCTTTATAAATTCAAGTTTTTATAATGTAGCCGTTTTCATCATAAGTTGTAAAGTTATGGCTGTACACTTACTGCGCACTCTCCACCTTTTGATGGGAGGAGAGAGAGAGAGAGAGAGAGAGAGAGAGAGAGAGAGAGAGAGAGAGAGAGAAGGTAAACTGACTCACAGGTTTATTTTAATATGGAGCTTTTGTGCGCGTTTACAACTATCTAACTGGGCATCTATCGAAAGTTACACAGGGCTGCAAACGGATATTTCCTCCTCAATGGTAAGTGCATGTAGCCTATTATGTCTAATAGGTCATTGCATCTTTTAAAGTTTTTGTGAAGTTTTGTCATGTAGCCTATAGCCGTTCCTGTTGTTGAACAAACATGATGAAGCCTATATGCTGTAGCCTACAAGAAATCTAGCCTATATTACACAAGTATTTTGATTTCGCTCAGTTAATATAAACGTTTTTATATGTTTGAATGAATAATCTTAATAAATATTGGAAATTATTATTTTTAACGAGACACACCATCAAATCACATCTGTTCACTGTATTTCTGCTGTTATTGTTTTTGTATAGCCTAAAGCTCGTGAGTGAATTCACTTTAGTTTTCGCACATTTATTTTTTTATTTTTCAGTGATTCTTTGTCCACAAATTAAACTTTTATTTTACTTTTACATTTTCGTGGGATAACTCCTATTGTAAAAGGATGGCATTTGTCATAACAGCTTCAAAACCGTATCACAGTTATGTAAATATGCCAGAAAGTTACTAAAGAGTAAAGACCATTTACATTTTTAAATGAACTTAGTTAAGTTACCTAGATGGTTAAAGGTTGGTCTCTCTTTCAGACATGTGGAGAAAGAGCGTGTGTGAGGGGTGTAATGAGCTCATCCGGGACAGGTACCTGCTCCGCGTGCAGGACGGACTGTGGCACGAGCGCTGCCTGCACTGCGCATCATGTCGCGAGCCTCTGAAAGACACATGCTTCCTCCGCAATAAAACACTCTACTGCAAGCGAGACTACCAGAAGTAAGACTCTACTTACTGCTATTTGTGTAAACAATTATTTCGTTTTATGATACTATTTGACTTAGCCTACTATTTAAAGTTCAATAGGAAAAGGGTGAAGTGAGTCCACGGTAGTCAGAAGTTTCTTCCAGTCAGACGAAGCACGCTCGTAGATATTAGGCTATGATCTTAATTTTTCGCATACATTTCTTTACTGTTGATCTATTTTTTTTATATATTTATAAATAACTTATTTATTTGCTCATTTAAAATATTTGTTACTGTCTTCGCCATTTGTTTTTCTTAAATCAGATGTTTTAGAAAACGAAAACAATTTGATTGCACTGGATTACTGCGATAAATATTCCAAATATATGTCTTTCCCTGTAGACATAAAATTACAAATTCGTCATAGAAAATGGCCATAGTTTTCTAGGAATACATGTGAAAATACAATGGATTATTTCCTTTGTAAAGATTTAAGGCTTACAATAAATAGGCTCTATTCTATTCCTCAACGAAATTGAGCTGTAACAAACCAAATTTAGTTTAAAAAACATTTTTGTCATACTTTATTTACTGCAGAAATTCCTTTCATTAGTCTCGAAAGTACATTTTAATGATTAATCTGCACAGAAACACTCTTTAAGGATAATGCCAAATTAAGGGTTGAGTATCTGAACATCCTCCTGTAATGATACAGTAAATAATTTAAAATACTTTTCATTCCTGTTTACTTCACAGATGGCAGTGGTGTTTATTCTGTTGATTTTAATGTTTGGATGTTGCAGGCTGGTTCATTTCTTGCTGTTAAATTAAATTTGACAAGGCAACTTTGTGCCTAAAATAAGATTTTACATTTTAATTAGCAACAAATTTAATTCCTGAAATGTTAAATCTGCATGCTTGCTGATATAATATTATGCAGGCATGTACTAATTTGTTAGCACATAATTGTTTACCGATTTACATGAATATAGTTAAACCTTATGATGAGTGTTGGTGTTTTGTGTGTGTGTCTGAGAGAGACGGTGCGTATTAAGGGACTTGGCACAGAACTCCTGAAAGACAAGGTGACTGCAGGAGGAAGGGTCGCGGTGGGCCATGGAATGCGAGAAGGCTTTCACACACAAACACACACTATTAGATCAGGAGGACAGCACTACTGACACACTGTCAAGATGTGTTAAATTAGCAGGACCCATCGGTGTGGCAACGGCAAGCTGGGGACAGCATATGGCCACATCGACATGGTGCGCCGACCCCCTACTACCCCCAAAACTCACTCTGAGTCTCATTCACACACTCATATGCACATTCTCACCTCCAAAAAAAACACAGTTTGCCAAACGACAGAGTGCAGCTCAATGGCCCTGAATATGCACACTATTTGAGTTTTCATAAAGTTTCATTTCAATAGCTGATGTATCTGCTCCAGCTGACAAAACGTTTGAGTTTCCAACAGAAAGGCTCTGACTTCTGCTAATCATAATGCCTTTCACATTAGGAGTCCATCAGCCAAAGTAGTAATTATGGAGAAGTGTGCTCAAGAGAGCTGAGGCTGAGTGGAGGATTGAGCCATATGTTCTGGGTATAGCAGAGCTTTGTGCAAGAGAATATGAGTGTGTTTGTGTGTTCATGTTGAGGATGGGGTGCATGTAGCGGGGATCTCTGTTTGTGAAGTATGTCAAGGCATCTGGATAGGTTGGTGCCCAGTGGTGCCCCTGCTTGATGCCCGTCCGACCGTGAGATATCCGACCTGACCAATTAGCCACATACGCGGTGCTTGGCTGGCAATATACCCAGTAGCCCAGTGCTTATAACTATAGGCTCTGGGGTGGGGAGCTCGCTGACCCAGCACTTACTGACCAGGTAAAGGAGCTGCTTTACTGTAAATGGGTCAGCAGGCTGTTCTATTAACAGATACTTCACTGTTTTATAAGGGTGATGTGTTTGATTTGGGATTTAAATTAATGCCTAGAAAGTATAGGAGTTGTGGGGGGAAAGCAGTAAATTCAACAAAAAAGAATTATCTCCTCCAGACTTTTGGTCAATAGATGTCTTGAATGGAGTGCATAGAGTGTGATTCCCAACCAGGATGATTTTAACGTTAGATTGTTCAACATTTACACTATTGTTCAAAAGTTTGGGGTTTTAGAGATTGTTTTAATATATTTGAAAGAAGTCTCGTATGCTCACCAAGGCTGCATTTATTTATTCAAAAATAAAGTAAAAACAGTACTATTATTACAATTTAAAATAAATGTTTTGTATTTAATATATTTTAAAATGTAATTTATTCCTGTGTTGGCAAAGCTGAATCTTCAGCATCATTTCTCCAGTCTTCAGTGCCACATCATTATAATTTGCTGATTTAATGCTCAAGAAACATTTATTATTATTATCACAGTTGAAAACAGTTATGCTGATTAATATTTTTGTTAGGTAGGTTTTTTTTTTTTTTTTTTTTTTGAATTTTTCAATTAATAGAAAGTTCAAAAGAAAAGCTATTTGAAATAGAAATTTTGTTTAACAATGTGAAAGGCTTTATACTTTTGATCAATTTAACCTTGCTGAATAAAAAGTTTTAATTAATTTCAAAAGAAAAAAAATCTTACTGAACCAAAACTTTTGAACGGGAATGTACAATAGAACTTACTGTGACTTTCATTATTATATTATGAATGTCAAAAGATTGATCTTCTTTTATAGTTGATGTCTTAATACATTTCTAATTGTAACATTTAAAAAAAAAAATGCAAATAACTTCTGTCAAGCATCTCATCTGGTTTCACTTATAAATCATTGCAATTCATATACAAATGTGTTTTTCACCTACAGTTTTGATTGGTTTTACATGTAAAGTAAATTATTGTAATAATGGGTTTTATTAATGGTAATGCTAAATTACATAAATTATGATGAACACATTTCTAGTTTCTTTTGTTGTCCAAAAGAATCAGGCTCTGAAGAGCAGGTTGCAAAAATAGTGGAATCAACATTTTTATAGCAACATAGCTGCTTCCTGATATAAAAATAGCAGCAGTTTCTATCTTGTCAATGCAACTTTTAAATAACTCTACTATATCTAAATATACCTTGAAGCATGTGTCATATTGCTTCCAATGATAATATACAAACATGCCATTGACATATTCTGCTGTGCATTCACATACCAATGATGCTCTTGCGTATAATGGAGTGGCGAGCAACACTTCTTTCTGTCCCTCCTACTGAACCCTAAATAACTGGCAGCGGTTTCCCCAGCAACCCCAGGGCAACACTAATAGTTCTCAACAATGCAAGGCTTTGGGATGTTTCAATCCATACTTACGAAGGAGGAGGAATTTTTGCTGTCTGTACGTGAACACTGCAATGCTCCCATGCCACCTAGCTTAGATACACATATAAACAACATCACTCACTGTTCAATAGCAAAAAGCCTATAATTGGTTATCTTTAATGCATCAACATACAGGAATCATAGCGCTGTCATTTAAAGAAACAGTGTTTGATGAGTCCAATCCAAATGTCAGTGACTGAAATTAAAACTTGGGGTCCTTTTAAGGCAAGACACCATAGATAAATAGGGTTAAAAATAATACATATCACCGTCCTTAACCCCAGTTGATTAATTTATGGCACATTTATGGCAATTGTTTTTCTATTACAAGTATTCTGAAATGTTTAAATATGCAAATGAAGTATTATCAAATTATTTGCTAATTTGCATTCAGTTCCAGAACAAAAATCTGAGCATTGTTTGAAGCCATTGGTTCAGAATTCTTGTTTCATTTTATTGACATATTAGTGTTATTTTTTTTTACGGGATTTTGGATAAGTCAGAAAATACTGTCAACAGAATATAGATAAAGTATATGTAACTGGAAAGTAAAAAAAAAAAACTTTTTTTTTGAGAAAGGCCTTTAAAGATATGTATTGTAATTGAATTCTACAGATGCAAATAGATAATATGTCTACTTTCCACTAGTCTGAAAGAGAACATGTTATGGAAGCCAAATAGCCCAATATCTCAAAATTGAGCAGTGCATGAAAAAACAATGTTTTTTCCTTTAGTGTCTTGCACGCTTTAAGGAGTAACCTGTCAGCCAAAGTCTGAAGCTGTCACACATCTGGGGATGATTCTCTCTAAGCCTCCCTGTCACGCTCTCCCTAAACCTTAAACATACAGCTCCACTCTCCACCCCCCTCCGGGCATGGAAATCTCAGGCCAGTTTGACAAACAGAAAATGTGGTGTCTGCCAGGGCAGTACAATGGCAGTAAGGCTCTGGGCCAGCTCCCTCTTTTGTCTGGGTTTGGTTAAGTCGAGTTAAGATCATTCCCTGGACCAGCCTCGCCCGCCGGGTGGCGTGATTCTTTCCCTCCGTCTGGAGCCACGGCCTGCCGAGCTCCTTTCTCCCCCCTCCCCGGGAGTCCTGCCCGGACACAGTCGTGGAGCCGGCCGCCTCTGTCTAACCCACTGAAACCCAGCTCTAGTTGCCAGGCGCTAAGATGCACACTCACCATGCTGGAGGTATGTGTCTGCATGCTTGTTTTTGGGGTGGGGGGGACATGGCAAGTTCTTGTCTCACTCCTTGATTGACATGGCGACTCAGCAACATTCCTGGAATCTCTGATGGCGCATGTAAAACTCAACAAGTTAAGGAAACTCAAACCATTTGAGAAACCCAATTATGTTTAAAATACAATATTTATGAGTGCTGTGAATTATAAATGATTTATCCTTGCATATAATAATTTTTTTTAAATTCATGTGCCTTCCTAATCTTTAATCAAAATAACTTCCCCTTTCTCTTACAACGACACCTCTTCTCTGATGACGTGTTTACTGGCATGAGGGCGGGACAACCTGTCACTCACATGACATCACAGCAATAGCAAATGACAACAATTCAATGATCCAGTCCATTCCCGATGGACAAAATCAAATCTCGAGTCCAACATTTCTTCTTGTTTGAGAAGCTGTTTCGCTTAGATATACATCACAATAGGGAAGAAAACACTTGCTGACTTTGACAGTCTAAAGCAAAGCATGCTGGGAAAATGAAATCTGCTGGAACTCGTTCAGTTTGAGTTCTGCTTAATATTATCAGTTCCTGGTGTAATAGTTCTGTGCCAAGTCCCTTAATACGCACGGTCTCTCTCAGACACACACACAAAACACCAACACTCATCATACGGTTTACTATATTCATGTAAATCGGTAAACAATTATGTGCTAACAAATTAGTACATGCCTGCATAATATTATATCAGCAAGCATGCAGATTTAACATTTCAGGAATTAAATTTGTTGCTAATTAAAATGTAAAAATAATACTCAAATCTTATTTTAGGCACAAAGTTGCCTTGAGCTCCTGTAACATCTCTTCTATTAAGTACAATGAACTTTCAGTATTGAACTTTAGTAAATATGACTGTTAGGTTTTAAAAGAATAAGAATACAATAATTCTCTATGCTGTTCATCAAGCGATTCTGAGAAATGCATATTATTTTTCCTTTCAGATTGTTTTTAGTACGGTGCAAGGGCTGCGCAGAGATCATCTCTCCGGCTGAGCTGGTGATGCACGCAGGCCCTGCGGTTTTCCACCTGCGGTGTTTCTGCTGCTGTGTGTGTGCCTGCAGGCTGCAGAAGGGAGACCGATGTGTGCTTACAGGGGACAGGCTTTTCTGTGCCAGAGACTATCACAACCAACTGGCCAGCCCAACCACCTCCGACTCAGGTATTGTTTTAAAACAACAGCACTGCTCATGCATGCCGTCCTTATACATTCAGTAAGGTCATGGTGCCTCTGTAAATGATCTAATTATATAAATCAAGTATGGTAAATAAAGGAGACATCCCAAATGTGCAGTGCTTGGGTCGTTTATACTGTTTAACTGTTTAAAAAAAAAAATATATATATATATATAGAGAGAGAGAGGCTTCTTCTGGTAAAACTTACACTCACTAGCACAGCAATGCTTAGACTAGATTAAAGAATGAAATTGTATGTATTTAAATAGTACTATTAATAATAGATAAAAATAGTATATATTAGTATAATAGTAAATATATATATGAATAAATCATATTAATAAAGCACTATGGTATAATGCTATAAATAAATCAATAATATTTTTTTTACATCCACGTAGGTGATTTTGAATTAATAAATGTCGATATACAATGATTAGCTACATACTGTAAAAACTAATCGTGGTGTTGATATATTTTTTAGACTGCTGCCTCATGGAAAACTAACTTTATCGCGCTTCGAAAGTCCTCTAGTGGTCGAGAGCATTTCCTTTGTGTTGCGGCTTTATTTCGTTATGTTGTACAATGTACATTTTCCGTTGTGTTGTGGCTTATTTCCGTTGTTTTGTACAATTTCCGTTGTGTTATGAACTTATGTTGGCTTTTTAAATTTCGTTGTGTTGTGCACTACTGGGCCACCGTAGGGTTTTTAAATGTGCTTTATAAATAAAAGAACTAGAACTAGAATATTTCAGTTTCAGTTTAAATTTCAGTTAATTATTATTACTAATATTATTATTATTTATTATCTGTTATGGCACTACAAACATCTGTTTCCTTAACTACAGGTAAAAGTGAAGATGTTGAGGAGGAGAATGATGATGATGAAGACAACATTAGGACCGCAGGGGAGTCTAACACAATAGGAGACGTGGAACACAAGAGGCCTAAAAGGCCTCGTACCATCCTTACAACACAGCAGAGACGTGCTTTCAAAGCTTCTTTTGAGGTCTCATCCAAACCATGTCGAAAGGTCAGCCATTTAAACTGACACCCTAAAAATGATATATAATAATGAATTAATATAAAATGCATAAAATATAAAATAATAATATAATAACACATTTCCTATACGTTTACATTTTATTTCAATCGTTATCTTTTACATTTTGTGAAGGAGGTTTTTGTGTAGCCACAGCTGGTCTGGACAGCATTGCTGTATTTATCTCTGTTGATCTGATACTCTAGTGTGGGTCAGTTCATCAGTTAGCCTACATGACCCATAGACCATGAAGGTCACACTATGGCTTTCTCTCTGTCTGTCTCTCCATTGTAAGGTAAGGGAGACGCTGGCAGCAGAGACAGGATTGAGCGTACGAGTCGTTCAGGTCTGGTTCCAGAACCAAAGAGCCAAGGTAATGTGATGCCCACCGACACAGACAAACACAGTCATTGAAAGAATATCAACTTATGCAATTGATAACAGATCTCTTTCTGCAGTATATGAGCTTGCCAATAAGGAAACAAGCTGTGTTATTGCCTCATAGGAAACTGATGACATATTATGTATAGATCCCCGTAGATTAGACTTGGATTTCCTTTCAGTGTAGTGTTGTGTTTTCTTCGCATTACAAAGAGATTTTCTCTTATTAGTTTTCTCATTTCTATATGTGAACATGGACATGTTTTTATTAGGCTATAAGATTCTCTTTCACTCACATTGTCTCTTTAGATGAAAAAACTGGCAAGAAGACAACAGCAGCAGAAGCAAAGCGTGTCCTCTCAGGAGAAAAGGGATAGCCAATCACAACACACTGGTATACAAAGTTCACAACAATTTTACACTTTGCTTCACCCCAGGTTATATTCTCTTTTTAAACCCCACTTTTAAAGTAACGTTTCACACTTGTGATAAGTACAGCTTTAACTCTATATTATGTAAACGATTCCCTCTTCAGTGAACGTGATTTCACCAAGTACAACATCATTGTTGATCCTGGAACAACATTACAATCAACCAATCAGATTTGAGGGTCAAGTTTACAGTTTATGTCAATTTTAGGCTTATGTAGCCTAAGTGTAACTGACCAAGAGAGATAGAGATAGAGTTAGGACTAAATATTTGGAATTTTGTTCCAGACGGTATATATACGGTAAATATTCCAGGTGAGGAATATATACCGTCTTCAGAATGTAACAACCAATTGTTTAGCAACAACCAATCATAAACTGAACAGCTCATGTATCATTACATATTCATGAGCTTTGAACACTCAGTAATGTCTCGGGCTGTATTCCATTTTCCACGTGTGCACGTGTGCTGTATGTATTTGTCCAATTAATAATACTAACACCACATATATTTACATTAGAATGTTAATTTGGGGTTAACGAAAGTGTGAAACGCGGAAAAAATATAGCTAAGCCATTATTCTGTTAAACCAAAAATTAGAATGACCAATTTTAAATGTGAAAAGCATTTATGTGGCTTAAATTGATCCTTTAGCCTTTATCTACACTGCACTAAGTTAATCTTTTCTTGCCAATTGTGTGACCACAGCGCCTTCTTGTGGAGGTCTGCCTGCTGAGCTGGAGTGCGCAGGTTCATATTCACTTACCCAGCAGAATATCAGTCTAGACTCACAGAGCTTCAAGCTGGACCCCTTCAGACAGGGCCTCACCCCTCCTCAAATGCCTGGAGACCACATGCATCCCTATGGTATAAAACACACTAGGCTCACAGTCCAAAATACAGGACTGGAGATAGACATACTCTTTGCTCCTTGCCCATCCCATTAATTTATCATCTCTCTCTTTATAGGTTGTGACACAATCTATGATGATACAGACAGTGACCCTCTGTGTCATTTTGGAGACTGTATGTCGTCGAGTGAACCCTCGCTTTTAACACCGATTGACCGATTGTATTCAATGCAAGATTCTTATTTTGCCTCTTGAGTGTCATTCAGACAGCTCAGGAAAGATTTATGGGGAGAGAGTGCAAGTGTATGTATGCTTGTGTGTGTATTCTGCTTATGCATGTTTTAGGGTGGTGACTGGCGACAATGGAAATGTACTGTGATGAAAATGTTCTTTGTGTAATTTGTATTTATTATTTTATGTGTGTAATCTGGACTGAATTACAATAAAATGCTGCAGAGAAAAAAATTATTTAAAACTGTCAATGATTGTTTCTTAATTTATTTGACTTTGACTTAAGTTAACTTAAGTTCTAACAATGTAAATTACCATTTGCAAAGTTTTTACTCTAATATGCAGATGCATTAGTGATATGATCATTTATAACAAATTCAATTGTATCCACAAACAATCACTATACTGCGTGCAGTGAGAACTGGCATTCTCCAAACTCAAGGTCATAGGCAGTCTAGGCTTTCAGCACCTCCTATCATTATGCATATCTTTATGGCACTTTTTCAGAGCCAGATGGTGGTCCACCACAGGGCATATCAACGCCCAGATCTTTAGACTCCCACTTCAGCATCAGAAACGGGGCCTACCCATAAATATACTCCACATCCGGCCATCATGAATGCCTATACTGTGATTTTCTTTTGCAGATATTCAGCCAACCTGCATTCTTGCATTTTCAGGGGCTTGTATGTGACCACCCAAAAGCCAGGCCTACTCTGGAATGTGTCAGTGTTATAGCTTGGTGTATTGTACTGTAGAGGTTGAGGATAATATCAGGTGAAAATGTAAGGCATGCTGCAAAGATAGGAAGCCCTTCATACTGTGCCTCTTTGCCCCGGCAATGAACCTTCTTTCTGTCTGTACCAGGTTCACATTTCTTACTCCGATATCAGACCTCAAGATGTAAGTGCCACAAGTCACTGGGCAGGAACAATTTAACTGTCTGTTCCTGTCATGTGGACCTGTCAGGAGATGTTGCAGAGCAGAGGTGAGATCAACAGTGTGTTTGCATGAGAAAACGTTTGTTTTAAGATAAATGATAATAAATAGCCTAATATAAAAATAAATAAATAAAAATGTAACACTGGGGAGTTATGAATGAGTAGGACTTGTTGTTACTGAGAATGTTTCCATTTATTTTGGCCTGATGTTGCCCATTCGTGGAAACCTATAAACCACAGTGTAGTCTGATTTCCGAGCAACTCTTATTTGCAGATAAAAAACACACCGCACGACCATGTGTAGTCAGATGCTCGAAAGAATGGCAGCGATGCCAGATTTGTGAAAGAATCACTCGATCTAATCGGTCAAACAAGTTTTTGAAAAGGTCTGAAATTGTTAGCGATTCTTTTTCTTCACTTGGACACTTCACACACACACTGAACTGTTTGCAGCAGTTTCTCACATCAAAATACGTCAAAACAGAAGGGTCATTGTGATTTTGGCAAGTAAGACATGTTCCTGGATCAGTAGCAGCCTTGGCTATGTTTCACCTGTTTCACTTTAAATGGACCTCACAACAGAAGGGGTCTTTGCTTGCATTCAAAAAAGTGCCCTGCCCCCATCTTCACGGAAATGAAGAGGGGTTATGGGCAAAAATGCGACCAAAATTAATAAAAATGTCCCCAAAATTTAAGATATATGGGTTAAAAATGTCCTTGTACCAGCTCTTGTTTTTAATATTAACAGGCCATAGAGTTTTCCCGAATATCAGCACGATTGCAAAAGTGATAGCCTATTAATTTCATCCAACAGTTCAATACACAAGAAGCTAATGTTAGGTGACTTTCATTTGAACATTGTCTGGGTTTTTTTCGCCTTGAGAATAGTTCCAAACAAATCCTCAGAGCCATTGCTCATCTCCGAGTAATACAGTGATGTTAACTAAATTAATTTCGTTACACATTTTTAACAAATCATTTGACTAAATGGTGGGGGGCCTCAAACTGACCTCTGAATTGCAAATGCTGCCTCTGTCCTGGATCAACATTTACTGTTGATCCTGGAAAAAAAATCCTGTCTGAAAACTTATTCCTTGCCCTATCCCCACCCCTAAACCTAACCCTACCCATAATTTATCCCTAAAATCAGAGAGAGATGATAGGTGAATAAGAATGGAGCCCCTGACATTATAACTAAACCCCTCAAATCTGAGTAGAATGTTGTTCCAGGATCAAGCAGAACATGTTCTACTTGGTAAAATCACGTTTAGGAATATCTTAAGGAAACCATTAGGCCTACTGGTTAGCGAACTACTCTTCCGGGTTTTCACGTTATCCCTGCAGCATGTGAATGAAAAAAGAGGCCTAGGCCTACCTATATTGGGGACGATAACACTTCAAATGGGGGGCCTGTGTCCCAGTAGGCCTACTACTTCTGAAAGTCTATAATACCATGGGATGGGAATGACTATGACTATGTGTAAATCAATCAGAATGGAAAATGAAATAATCTGATACACATCATACACTTAGGCTTAGGCCTACAGTATGCTACCGCAGGTTATTTGCGTCATATCTGTCTCAAAATGAACCAATGTTGTAATCTAGACTCGTGATATGTAATTGTTCGTAGAACGTAGTTAATAATGCACATAAGTTTTGATGTAATCAGCGAAATAATATTTTCCGACTGTAGTGTCGACTGATGAGTGGACGGGTCACTGTTATCCGCTTGAAACAGCACTGGCACGCATCGCAGCCTCTCGTGCACTTATTAGCGTAATACTGTCAGTTGGCAGGCCTGAGGCCAAGCAAACGAAAAATAATCAAATGGCTATTATACGGTCACAGCGGGCAGCAATAGCCTCGTTATTATTACGATAGCAGCCAGGAAGCATCCAGTCATCTGATCAGTTATTTATTACGCATTTCGTGCCAAGATGGTCTGCAGACCTGCTCCCTCTTAATATAATATAATTGGCGTCACGCTGCGTTAATGCCCGGACAGATGCGACTGGTCAGGCACCCGTGCAACTCTTCACCTTCTGTGCTGAAATGCAGAAAAGCTCCTACTGACTAGCAACAAAAAATAGAAGGGCTATTCTTGTTAAGCAGCACATTTGCATATTTCTTAATATATTGGCTCTAAAATATTAAGCTCGCCATTTCACAAAAGTATTTTACAAAAAATATAGCTCACAAAAAATCATTAGTTTTATCACATTTAAGTGAAGATAGTGTGAATTGTTTTATGTAAGCATAGCCTATAAAAAAACTCTTAGCTGTACTCATGCATGCCTATTGTAAAACCTAGACATCATGGCTACAGAAAATGTTCATTAGCTCCTAACACTAAAGCCTCTCACCAAGAAGGAACAAGGTGAAGGGGCAACTAGAGGCCTACAGGGTGACAGTGGGCATAGTGCCCAGAGGCAGCATGTCCTGGCCTGGGTGTCTGATCTGGGGCAGCACATCCAGCATGAGGCTATATGAAACAGTGGGTGTGTGACCGAGTGGACAACAGGGTGTTTCTGGCAGTGTTTATACTGTCTCTCACATACTTAGTGAGGGTGCCTCACAGACACTAAGGAATGACCCCACTAACTAAAATTACATTCTTAACAATGCTGGAAACAAAAATGTTCTTTTATAGTGTGCAAATGACTCTTTCAAACACCAATTCTAATCAAATATTCATTTATTTCAAGCACAAAACAACATGGAAAATATTGGTCATTTTTCTTTTAATTGAATTAAAATGCTGGGTTCAAATCCCCTTCCCACGAAGAGTCATTCAGACCCAGGCCCGGCTGCAGGATGAAATGACCGAGGGGGCATGTAAAATTGTTAAGGGGGCCATCAAATAACGTTATATACCATCAATGAACAATCAATACACACCTCGCTTTGGAACGACAGATTTTTAAATGCAGCGCTCCCTAAAACACTCCATATGCAACTGCACAGGTAAACACGTAATAAAACAATAAGCCAGCATAATTTATTATGCATATATTAACCCTTTCACGCTTAAAGGGATAGTTCACCCAAAAATGAAAATTCTGTCAGTAATTACTCACCCTCATGTTGTTCCAACCTCGTAAGACCTTTGTTCATCTTCGGAACACAAATTAAGATATTTTTAATGAAATCTGAGAGCTGGATCACTCCTCCATAGGCTTCTCAGGGATTGAAACTTGCCAGCCTCGAAAAGTTATTAAAGACATCGTTAAAATAGTCCAAGTTACTATAGTGGCTCAATTTTAAGTTTATCAAACGACGAGAATACTTTTTGTGCGCAAAAACAAACAAAAATAACGACTTTATTTCAACTATTCATTTCCTTCTCTGTGGGCCTCCAGTCAGTTCACTAGTGTGATAGCATAAGCTTCTGTTGTTGTACGTCACACATCACACACTTGACCAGCGTCGGCCAATAGTGAGCCAACGTGTGACGTAGCTCTACGCAATCACACTAAGTTAACTGACTAGAGGCCCACAGAGAAGGAAATCAATAGTTGAAATAAAGTCGTTATTTTTGTTTGTTTTTGCGAACAAAAAGTATTCTGGTCGCTTGATAAACTTAAGATTGAGCCACTGTAGTCACTTGGACTATTTTAACGATGTCTTTAATAACTTTTCGGGGCTGGCAAGTTTCAATCCCTTAGAAGCCTATATGGAGGAGTGATCCAGCTCTCAGATTTCATCAAAAAATATCTTAATTCGTGTCCCGAAGATGAACGAAGGTCTTACCAGAGCCCATCTAACGGAGAGCCTTGGCACTTCCTATTAGCCCCATTGTATATCATCTTGGTTGCAGTTCCATTAGAATTCCACTAGAATTCCATACATGTAAGAAAGTGGCCGCTGAACTGTGAGAAGAATAGAGTAAACTTTATAATGTTTGTCTGATATGAATAACACGTCGGCAAATTATATTTGAATTGAATTGCTGCTTCCTCAGACATCAGTGTGTATTTTACAAACTCCAAATGTATTGTGTTACTAGTGCTTATGTGTATTTAAATGTTTGAAACCTAAAATAAACATCATGAGGTTAAAAACATTGCATAGTTGTGATATATGACAGCGCTGAGCTCGTCCGTTTCTGGCTCAGCGCCAACCAACGCGCGAGTGATGTCACGTCACTGAACATTCTAAATCCCATATGTGGGACCGTTCCGCTCAAAAGGTTAAACATTTAATTTGTAACCATGAATACAAAAATGAAACTGAGGGGGCACAAATCAGATCTGAGATTCAGGTTCTTTTCAGATTCAGGTGAGATTCTTTTCAGATTCTGAAAAGAATCAGATCTTTTGCCCACTGGTGGCGCCGGGCCTGACGTAATGAGCTGCAGTGGAGAAGAAAAAGTGTGTTAAGTTAGGCTACTGTTACAACTGACACAAGTTAAAGGGTTAGTTCACCCAGAAATGAAAATTCTGTCATCATTTACTAACCCTCAAGTTGTTCCAAACCCATATGACTATTTTCTGCAGAACACAAAAGAAGATATTTTGAGAAAGGTTGGTATTCAAACCGTTTTGTTTAGGGACCCTTCGGTACATAGGGTTTGGTATTTATGGAATGGACCACCGGAGGAAAATAGGGGAGGGTCATGTCTTTTTATTCTTTTTTGAGGGGAGGGTCATCCAACTTTTTTTAGTCTAGGGAGAGGGTCACACAACTTTTGTTCATGAAAACAGCAACATTTCAAAGTGGCTTGTTTGGTGCATCCATGTAGCTCCATTTAGCTCTCTCAGACTCCCCAAACGGACGAGGCGTTTATACTTTACGCTCGCTGTTGTACTATTCTTTGAAACGACAGGAGGCGACTGAGTAATTGCCCTAATCCCATCCAGGAATGAGCGGTGAGACCATAGACTGTAAAAAAATATGGACAAAGCGTCTGTGACGTCACCCATAGACTTTCTGAAGAACGGTTTTGAGGCCGTTTATGGGGGGTTTGGGCGGCGCCATCTCGTAAAATCTTTTCAGAAAGGATACAGAGGTGGTATGTGTTGTGTCAGATCATGGCCGAGACGTCAAATTTCAGGAATTCCACTCGGCGCAGCCCGTTATCAGCTGTCAATCACGCTGTCAATCAAAGTTAACCATGCCCTTATTTGTCAAACATTTTATATCTAAATACGATCTAAACTAACGAGTTAGAAAAAAATTCACCCCCCTCACAGTTGTCAGGCACTCGAAACCTATCGAAAAATACAATAAAAGTCCATGGGACCAACCTGTAAAAACATGAATTTATGCTGTGAAAACGGACATTTTAACATGGGGGTCTATGGACATTTGCTCCCTTTTGGGACCTGCCCCTAGCGGATTTTCGATGTATTGCAGTTTTTCGCACTTCCGGGTAGGCTTAATTTTTCAGATTGGAATGTTGCCGCTTGGGTGAGACACAGGTGAATGTTTATTTTAGTAGGCCCTACACTTCAACAAAACCATATGTTTAATGTGTAAAACCATCGTGTAAAGCAGTAAACCTTGAGATTATTACTTGTTACATTAGAACAAAAAAAAACTATTTAGTTTCGAGAACATTTTTTATAAAACATGGACCATAATTAAAAGGGCTTATGTCTGCTATTGTAGGCTCATTTTGTAAATTTAAGCAACTACTAGATGCACAAACTGGGTGCCGGTGTGATGAGACGTATGCTCGGCCAGATTCGGCTCGAAGTCGTGCTACCAAGCGAAATGTGCCCGGCGAGTATAAACCAAGCTTGAGGCGCCAGAACTGCAGCTCTCTAGAATGTGCGCTGTAGCACGATACTAGGCCTACCGTATTTCTTCAAAAGCAGATTGTGGAGACAATAAATCATCCACGATTAAAAATCGTGATATCGCATAAGCACAAGTATAAAACGACTCTTATAATGTCTGAAAACAAACACAAGTAACGGAGTTTACAAAACTGTATCGCATGCGTGCTACAGTGGTACATTTATTCTTCGCATAGACCAATCTTTTCGTAGATATATGGCGCACTGTACAGCCCTGTACAGGACCCTTTTTAATGAACGTTTGGTGTAGGTCTAGGCATCGAGATATCTGAACATCTTTGCCAAGCGCAGACCAGTACAGAAGTAATCAATAAATTATCGGGGAGGGTCATGCCTTTTTTTCACAATCATTTTGGAGGGTCATAGAAAAATGTATTGCTGGCGAAGGGAGGGTCAAGTCTATTTTGACTATAGATCTCAAAATTCCTCTGGTAGCCCCTTAAATAAAAAACGAACAGTCCCTTACCAATAGCTCTGCAGTTGCTATTGCAGGAAAGTTTTACGGTTAATGGTAAAATTGACAGAGTTTATGGTTATTTTGGTACTGATGTGTGAATGGTATCTTACCGGTAAAAAGACAGAAGGTCATTGCTTGTGCGAACAGCACATTTGTGTATTTACCAAAAATGTCTATCTGGTAATTTTATGGTAATTTAACAGGTTTAATGTGTGAAAGGGGCTATTGACTATATTGTATGGACCAAAAAACAACAAAAACCTTTACAAAATATATTTTTTTATGTTCCACAGTAGAAAGAAAGTCATACAGGTTTGGAATGGCATGAGTTCGTAATCCCTGAAAATTACTGTATTGGTCCTTGTTGCATTAGACCAACACACATCCTTACAATACTTATAACACTTATTACAATAATCTAAGATAAATTGACTTACTAAAGCTAAACATACAACCTTGCAAGCACGAAAGAATCCAATTTAACAATGAACGACTTGAGGCATTTGTCAAATACCAACCAAATAATGTTGTTATCAAATGCTATCAAATTACACTTTTTAATAGTTTAATGCTAAAAAAAAGGTTATGCCAACAGTGGAATGGGATTTAAAAAAAAATAATAATAATTTTTTCACCCTTTTTGGAGAATTGGCGCATCAACAAAAACATTAGTCCTCCAAGCAAAAGTAGTCCAGCTGAAGAAGCAACTCCCACAGCTGCATACATCAGCATGCCGGCACTCACTGACATCTCCTGTACTGAAAGCACATAATAAATATGTTATAATGCAGAGATTCACAAACTTTTTTGACACTCGAAAAATATTTACTTAAAGTGTCCCCTGAGACTTTAACTTAAAGGGATAGTTCACCCAAAAATGAAAATTCTGTCAGTATTTACTCACCCTCATGTTGTTCCAACCCCGTAAGACCTTCGTTCATCTTCGGAACACGAATTAAGATATTTTTGTTTAAATCTGAGAGCTGGATCACTCCTCCATATAGGCTTCTAAGGGATTGAAACTTGCCAGCCCCGAAAAGTTATTAAAGACATCGTTAAAATAGTCCAAGTGACTACAGTGGCTCAATCTTAAGTTTATCAAGCGACAAGAATACTTTTTGTTCGCAAAAACAAACAAAAATAACAACGTTATTTCAACTATTCATTTCCTTCTCTGTGGGCCTCTAGTCAGTTAACGTAGTGTGATTGCGTAGAGCTACATCACACGTAGGCTCACTATTGGCTGACGATGGTCATGTGTGTGATGCGTGACGTACAACACAGAAGCTTACGCTATTACACTAGTGAACTGACTCGAGGCCCACAGAGAAGGAAATTAATAGTTGAAATAAAGTTGTTATTTTTGGGGTTTTTTGCGCACAAAAAGTATTCTCGTCGTTTGATAAACTTAAGATTGAGCCACTGTAGTAACTTGGACTATTTTAACAATGTCTTAAATAACTTTTCGGGGAACAAGTTTCAATCCCTTAAGAAGCCTATGAAGGAGTGATCTAGCTCTCAGATTTAATCAAAAATACCTTAATTCGTGTTCCGAAGATGAACGAAGGTGAACGAAGGAACAACATGAGGGAGAGTAATTACTGACAGAATTTTCATTTTTGGGTGAACTATCCCTTTAAAGTGTGTTTAACTTGGTCAAGTGGACGAGGGAAATTTATTTGGACAGACCCTCAACCCCTCGATTTTGACAGAGGGAGCGAGTCTACTCAATGTAGCTACACTTCAGGCAGATGCATAGACCACAATGCAACATAATTGTGACGTCACAGCAGGTCACGTTTAATTGAGTGGTACAGGGATGACATCACTTTGTAGGCCAAAATACATTTGAGCACATTAGCACTTTTGAATGAGGTTTTGGTTAAAATAAGGTTTGTGGTGAACACAAGCTCAAGACACTTTCACGTTTTATTCTACAACATAAAATATATCAATATTACCCCACTCTTGATTTTTTTAAGCTGGTTTCTTGAAAAAGGCGGTTTCTAACAATTTACTAAATGGGACTACAGAGGCTGTCGATCATCACGCCGAACAGGTAAACTCAGTCTGCTTTTACAGGCTCATTATGCTTATAATTGTGCTCTTATAAACTATTCTAACGCAAACGTTCTGGAAAACTGACTTTAGATCAAAACTGAAAGAGTTGTCGGAAGCTTAGTGATGGTGACGTTGAATTTGTGTGACCGTGTTGTAGTGCGTTTATAGCCTACCTTTAGCTTTTTACTTCTGGTGACTGCATTTAGGCTTCAAAATTTATAAAAGTAATGTTCATCTGTGATAATTATCTTGATGGACGAAACGTGCAAGTATCATAAACTTTTGTTGATCACAGAGCTTGTTTTAGCAATAATCCAAAAGCCTATGGGAAAATCCTTGTTTTTTTCTCGAGGGAACCTGTGTGATGTTAAAGGGTAACTAAACCCCTGGTCAGAGCCTGACTCCACCCACTGGCAATATTTGAAAGATGCTGGAAAATGTGGGCAGAGCCCAGCGGAGGGGGGCGTGCACCTGAGACGCATCTCTTTGTATGGAACCTGCCTACGTCACCAACCACCCCTTACGTCACCAACCACCCCTTACGTCACCAACCACCCCTTACGTCACGAACCACACCAAACATCCAATAGGAAAATTCAACTGCAGTAGCCACCGTTCAACCTGAAGAGGGCAGCACTCAGACGTTTTTACACCATATATTGTAGAATTAAAACACTTTATACACAAATGTCAAAAAAATTACTCAAATCAATGAACAGTACTAATAAAGCCCCATTCTTACAGATCATTAACTAAAAAAAGTTGGTTTAGGGTTTAGTTACACTTTAACTGCCGGTTTGCCTACAAAGTGACGTCATACCTGCACAACTCCATTTACCCCACCCCACACAATCTAGTGTATGATATTGGAGTTAGTTATTTAATATTCATAGCTACGTTAAGCTGACTGTTTTTTTTTTTACACAGTTATAGTTTATTGTCTGGTCTCTTCATTTGTTTTTTAAAGTTATTTTTAATAGACATTTATAAATATAGTAATATTTCATATTTTTTACAGCCCAAGGCATATATAGTGAATTAGGCCTATAGAATGGAGTTTAAACAAATTTATAAGGGAAAAAAGGGTTCCGCCGGTAGGAGGCCCTCATGCAACGTAAGCAACGATACACATCCGAGTGAACGAGACGGAGGAAAGTTAGCGAGGGAAGGGCATAAAAAATTGGACTTAAACGATGCCCCTGTCATTATGTTTTAATGGCCTTCCAATGTAATTATTCATTCTGCATTTTGTAATGTAGTATGTAATGCTAGTGATAGTAATGTGCACGCAGTACTATTGTTCTACAGAATTAATGCACTAAAAAAAGATGGGTTAGGAGGAGTTGGCCTTACCAACACAACTGGGTGGAGAGTTGGTCCAGTACCCTTTGGAGGTGCAGATGAGCTGACTGGTTCCATTGAGCTTATGGCTCTTGGCACACTGGAAAAAACACTGAGATCCAAAGCTGAAGTTTCCATGTGGGTGAGAGCAGTTCATTGAGGGTAGAGGTCCCAGCTCAGGAAGTTCAGAGAATGAGAGCAACTCACAACGAACAGCTGCCATTTAAAAGATAAACGATAGCAAAGCATTTAGTGATTAATGTTATTCATGTCCTAGTATTCTAACTAATATCAGTTTTAAATGATATGGTCTGATCATTTACAGGTCCTTCTCAAAGAATTAGCATATTGTGATAAAGTTCATTATGTTCCATAATGTAATGATAAAAATTAAACTTTCATATATTTTAGATTCATTGCACACCAACTGAAATATTTCAGGTCTTTTATTGTTTTAATACTGATGATTTTGGCATACAGCTCATGAAAACCCAAAATTCCTATCTCAAAAAATTAGCATATCATGAAAAGGTTCTCTAAACGAGCTATTAACCTAATCATCTGAATCAACTAATTAACTCCTAACACCTGCAAAAGATTCCTGAGGCTTTTAAAAACTCCCAGCCTGTTTCATTACTCAAAACCGCAATCATGGGTAAGACTGCTGTCCAGAAGGCCATCATTGACACCCTCAAGCAAGAGGGTAAGACACAGAAAGAAATTTCTGAACAAATAGGCTGTTCCCAGAGTGCTGTATCAAGGCACCTCAGTGGGAAGTCTGTGGGAAGGAAAAAGTGTGGCAAAAAACGCTGCACAACGAGAAGAGGTGACCGGACCCTGAGGAAGATTGTGGAGAAGGACCGATTCCAGACCTTGGGGGACCTGCGGAAGCAGTGGACTGAGTCTGGAGTAGAAACATCCAGAGCCACCGTGCACAGGCGTGTGCAGGAAATGGGCTACAGGTGCCACACTCCCCAGGTCAAGCCACTTTTGAACCAGAAACAGCGGCAGAAGCGCCTGACCTGGGCTACAGAGAAGCAGCACTGGACTGTTGCTCAGTGGTCCAAAGTACTTTTTTCGGATGAAAGCAAATTTTGCATGTCATTCGGAAATCAAGGTGCCAGAGTCTGGAGGAAGACTGGGGAGAAGGAAATGCCAAAATGCCTGAAGTACCCACAGTCAGTGATGGTCTGTGTTTTATCAAGGGCAGAGTCAATGCAGCTAGCTATCAGGAGATTTTGGAGCACTTCATGCTTCCACCTGCTGAAAAGCTTTATGGAGATGAAGATTTCATTTTTCAGCACGACCTGGCACCTGCTCACAGTGCCAAAACCACTGGTAAATGGTTTACTGACCATGGTATTACTGTGCTCAATTGGCCTGCCAACTCTCCTGACCTGAACCCCATAGAGAATCTGTGGGATATTGTGAAGAGAAAGTTGAGAGACGCAAGACCCAACACTCTGGATGAGCTTAAGGCCGCTATCGAAGCATCCTGGGCCTCCATAACACCTCAGCAGTGCCACAGGCTGATTGCCTCCATGCCACGCCGCATTGAAGCAGTCATTTCTGCAAAAGGATTCCCGACCAAGTATTGAGTGCATAACTGAACATAATTATTTGAAGGTTGACTTTTTTTGTATTAAAAACACTTCTTTTATTGGTCGGATGAAATATGCTAATTTTTTGAGATAGGAATTTTGGGTTTTCATGAGCTGTATGCCAAAATCATCAGTATTAAAACAATAAAAGACCTGAAATATTTCAGTTGGTGTGCAATGAATCTAAAATATATGAAAGTTTAATTTTTATCATTACATTATGGAAAATAATTAACTTTATCACAATATGCTAATTTTTTGAGAAGGACCTGTATATTCAGTTTAACAGGGGAAGCCTAGCTAACAATTTTTGGTTCCCAGAACATTCTGAGAATGTTTTTTGGTTTGCTTATGTAGTTCTTATTAGATTTTCAGAAAAAATCAACCTCCCTGCAACTTTATGAGAATGTTAGTTTATGGTTACAAAAATAGAACCTAAAGAGAATGTTCCTTTAATGTTAAGAATAATAAATATAAAATCAACCAAATGGGAACATTCCATTTTTGTCAAGAGGTAGATACCAGTGCAAGAGGGCATCTCCTGACTCCAGTTCCCAGAAGCAGAGCACTTCATGCCTGGCTCTCCTGTAATTTCAAATCCAGCCTTACATCCCAAGAAGCATTGTGAGCCGTAGCTAAACAGGGAGTGAGGATGAGAACAATTCATCCAGCCATTTTCTTGAGCGGCCAAAAGGGGACACTGTTGAGCTATGGACAATAATAAATGAATGTCAACATACATTATAATCAGCTGCCTTGGGTCATAAACTTCATGACATATTGGTTAGTTTAATCTCATTTTGTGACAGATATGAATACAGGATATCAATAGAGGACACATCATGATTCATGATGCCTGATGTGAAATAGGAAGACCCAAAAGTGATTACCCAAGCAGAAGGGTGGGGTGTCTGTCCACTTCCCCATCTCCAAGCACTCCATTCGGGGTGTGCCATGCAGTTTGAAGCCTGCCTGACAGCTCACTTCACACACTGTACCGAAGCTGAACTGCCCGTGAGGATGCGTGCAGGTTACAGTACCATGAGAAGGGTCGATTAAGAGGCTGCACTGCCGTGCTATTGGACAGAATCAAAAGATAATAAAGCCTTACTCTCCTTGACTTTATAGTAAATTGAAGATGTCAATGCTACATTTTTGTTCTTTATTTATGATAGGACAGGACCGGAGAAGGTGACAATACAAATATCTTATCTACTGTCTGTTTTGTCAGATCTAAAACTCTTGGAGACCCAATTACCTCCCTCAATAACATTCCTATCACAGAGTATCAAGAGTGTTTGGTAACCTTGACAAACAGGAAGGTATTGGCTCCATTTCCCTTTTGATGTGCAGTAAGTGGAATTACTTCCATTCAGAGTAAATCCAGCTCCACACTCCAGCCAGCACAAGGAGCCATAGCTGAAGTTCCCCAAGCGGTCCTGACACTGCACAGTGCCATGCTGAGAAGACTCCAGAGCATCACATCTTATAACTGAAAAGAGTATAAAACGACATGAGAGCATGTTTATGCTGATGTAATTATTTAATCATTGTGAATGTGTGGTGTTGCTCTGTTGATGACTTTTGTGAGCTGTTTAGTCCATGTGGATTTATTAGCAAATCAACACAGATTTTTATGGTTGTCCTGTAATAAATATTTACAGAAGCCATCTAGTAATGTAGGGTTAATGAACTATATTTTATCTTTACAAATAATAATTGGTGTTTTATTTAGGCCTATATTACAGAGCCCCAACTGTCACATTTCCATTAAAAAACACACAAACTTTAGCGTCCACATGAAAAGAACGTATGTTTTTCAAACTTCTACGTAACTGACAACTTGAACATATGAACTATAAAAATAATTTTGCGCACGACAATACATTCGCATTGGACCTGTCCTCACACAGCTATATTGGATTGAATTTTATAAGTTTATAAATTGCCATTTGCTTTTGGGTTTCTCTCTTTAAAGATGGACTGTTTGGCTTCTTATAAAAAATAATGACGACTTTAGTATTAATCTCTTATCTTACATCCAAACTATTTTATCTTCTAAGAACTCTAAGGTCTGGTTTCGCAGACAGGGTTTAGATTAAACCAGGAATAGGCCTCAGTTCAGTTTGGACATTTAAGTAGCTTTTATAAACATCCCCTAGATAAAAAAACATTACCAGTGTGCATCTTGAGACAAAACAATGGCACTGACATATTTTAAGATATATCAGTGCAAGTTGCTTTCAGTTAAAATAGCTCAAACATGCATTTTAGTCTGGGGCTAGCTTAAGCCTTTCTGTGAAACTGGGTGTAAAGCTGTTAAGACAGTAAACTTGTTCTACCTTTTTAATTTATTTCACTAAAGTTTATGTTTTCGAGCTCTGTATTTATTTATAATTAATGATTTGCCTGCCATTTAATTTATATATGTACATTTTAGATTTTGTTCTGTACTCATATTTTTTTGATACCTTGTCATCATTATAGTTTCTGGTTCATGCAGTTTCACTTTAGTGTCTCCGTACTATTAGAACTAGTTACTGTAAATCACTTTTTACACTCAATTTCATAACTTAACATAAATTTCATGGTGCTATCATTTAAAGGAAAAATGTAAGGTTTTAAAATTAAGAATTAATGTATTTTTTATTGAAATAGATTTAAACCTACTTTCACATTCAGGCGTTGGTGCTGACCAGTTGCCGTCACTCAGACAGGTGAGTGTGGATTCTCCTCTTAGACCGTATCCGTCCTCACAAGTAGCATTGCAAGAAGAACGAAAAGAGAACTTTCCCAATGGATCAGCACAGGTCAGGTGACCTTGTGCAGGGGCCACAAGAGGGTCACAAGCCACAGCTTAAATTTTAAATGAGATAATAAAATATATTTAATATGATGGGAAGGAACCCCTAAAAGGTTCTTAACATGAAGCGCCTGATAGAACCTTTTCTTCTAAGAGTGAATATCATTTCATCAGTAGTTTAATGGTATTAGGTCAACAAGAATGATATGAACTGATGCCAAACCTGTACAAATAGGTGTACTGTGTGTCCAGAGCCCAGTATGGTCACAGACAGTGGAATCTGCACCTTTAAGCACAAAACCCTCTTCACACTTGAACTCACAGCTGGAGTTATAGCTATTGTTGGAGAGGGGGTGTGTGCAGCTCATACTTCCATAATTTGGTGCACTAGAGAGAGGTGGACACTGTATAGCTGTGGGAAAATCAGAAGCAACTCATAAAGGTGAATCTGTTGGACCTACGGCATAAACTGAAAATATGTGTATAAATGTGTCTGTGTGTGTGTTGTTTAAGAAGCAGGTTACCATGGCAAACAGGCAGGATGTGACTCCAGTTCCCATGTGCGGTACAGTGAGTTGAATTTGTACCATTGAGTACAAAACCTAAGTCACATTTTACCCAACAAGTGGAGCCATAAGCAAACTCCTCCATAGGATCATAAGATTGCAGGGAGCCATGTGGGCTGGGCTTCAGTGGGTCACACTTTATAACTGCCAAAAACAAAACAGGCAAGACAGATTGTAGACTCAAAAGAGTCAGTGGTACTGTAAAAGAGCATAGTTTATGGCTATTTTTTTGCAGTACACTTACAGTTAAGAGCATAATGGATTCAATAACTCTCTGACACTGAGAAATCATGTATGCTTCAAAAACCCACCTTCACATGCAGGTGTGGCGGCTGACCAGTTGCCGTCACTCAGACAGGTGAGTGTGGCTTTTCCTCTAAGTTTGTATCCCTCATCACAGGAAACATTGCAAGAAGAACTAAAAGAGAAGTTTCCGAATGGATCATCACATGTCAGATGACTCTTTGCAGGGTCTAGAATGGGATTACAGGTCACCACTGAAACAAATGCATAACACATCGATTAAATTATTAACCATGTCTGTTCAAACGCACAAACACCTTAATCACCTCTATTCTTTATAACATTGTTATTATTTTTTTACAAAAAGTGCACTTCCAGGGTGTGTCTTAGCAGTGTTGCTTAACATTAAAATGTTTCACAATAACGATAAGGAAGAGCACTATTGTGAAAAGGAAGTGCCCAACCTTTGCTTTCAGCACTTTTTGAACTATTAAAAACTTTTGGGTTTTTAGATAATATTTTTTCCCAACATGTAGCTTTTGTTAAATCATGTTGACATATTCAGTGCACTTGTATGAACCAGCAACTGCCTGGTGATTTATTGAGGAATGTTGTGCAGATATGCTGTACCTGTGCAGGTGGGGGTTTTGTGTGTCCAGTGCCCAGTGTGGTCACACCAAGTTGTATTTGAGGCTTCCAGCACAAATCCCTCCTCACACTTGAACTCACAGCTGGAGTTGAAGCTATTGATGGAAAGGGGATGAGTGCAGTTCATACTCCAACCACCAGGGGCATCAATGATCGGCAGACACTGGACAACTGTAAGGGTAATGTCATTTTAAACAAATAAACCCATCAGAAATTAAATATAATAATAATCTAGGCTACTTATTTTTATTCACATTGAGAAAAAAAATGGCTAACAATTTTCACTCAGAAATTGCTAGTAAATTCCACAAATAATTACAAAGAAACAACAAAATTACGGACTTAATGAAACGTGACATTTGGAAGTAAAGAACGTTTATTAGAGATTTGGAGCGTCAACATTCAACGTTGGACAGACCTTGGATTTTGGTTGGAAATGAAAGTCGAGTTGACGTCAGAACCTGACGTTCGTTTCTGACGTCAACCCGATTTTCATTTTCAATACAACGTCTGTCCAACGTTGGAGATTAACGTCAATCTGACGTTGGATTCTGACATCAACCTGATTTTCATTTTCAGCGTTGGGTTTGGTCTTCTAAATGCGAATTTTGTCATTGTTTTGGAGCACACTAGCTTATAGATAACAGTAAGGCTAACATATTCATACTAAAAGCCAAAAAACTTTAAATACGGCACTATTTGAGGGAACAGCCATTTGGGTGTCCGAAACTATTGTGGACATATTGAGTGCACTTATTCAATCTCACATTCAATCCCACTACTGGAACTGTGTTCTAGAAATAAATTTGATATTGATATGAGGGTAGGTAGGCATGCATAGATTCAGAGGCATAAGGTAGCCTACTGTAAGTATTACATAGGCTACAACAATGCAACAATAATAAAACAATGCATTGACATTTACTTTTGATACTTAAGTACTTTTAAAAACGAGTAGGCCTACTTCTCTTCTTTTACTTAAGTAAAAATCGGTCTTTACAACTTTTACTTGTAACGGAGTAATATTTGGATAATACATCTGTACTTTCAAGTAAGGAAGTTGTGTACTTTGTCCATCTCTGGCTATAATTATTAAGGCCCATTTACCTCAAGAATGATAAATAAAGAAAACGAAAACTTGCATCCACCAGCGGATGAAATCTTTCTCTAAGCGTGTGCTGCAGTTTTGTTGTCTGTTGCTTTAAATGCTCGAGCTCTTTAAAGCAGAATGGATTCTGATTGGGTGTCAATGTTTTTATCGTTATTCGACTGGACAAAAATCCTTTTGACTGTGATTCCAATGATATCGTTTCTCTGTGCCGTTATTGTTATAGTTGTGATATGGACTCTGCGATTCTTTTATATTTAGAATGATTTTTAGAACTATATGTTTATCGTTATGGTCCTTGGTGTGAACTTATAATTGGCATTAGCAATGTATTCTGTTCCATACCCTGACAAACAGGAAGTGCGTTATCCCAGTGCCCAGATGCCAGGCAGCGTAGCCTTTGTTCCCCGTCCAGCTTGAACCCTGTGGCACATTGGAACTGGCATGACGAGTTAAAATAAAATGCTCCAAAGTCACCGTCACACTTCACAAAACCTTGCTGTGGACTTTTAACTGGCCAGCACTGGACAACTGCAAAAGTGAAAATGATAACTTAGTGACAAAATGCACAAACACACTATGAAGATATTTGAACTTGAATGGGTTCTACAGAACCTTCCTCACAGCGCGGGCCCATGAAACCGGGGTCGCATTGACATTTGTAGTTCCCAATAGTCTCCACGCACTCCGCGTGCTCACTGCAGGATTTATCTGAACAAGAGGCTACACAGAAAAATCAAGTGTAATGACAACAAATGAGTGCTGAGGTTTCCATCAGAAATGGATACATCATACACTTATTTTACAGCATCTATAATGTGCATTAAAGAGCAAATAATTATCTCTCCAGAAAAACTGCATATTCATACAAAGGATTTGATCTGATTGAGCAGCTTTATATCATTTGAATTAATTTTTAAAATAATCTCAACTTTAATATTTCATGTTATCAAGTGTGTTCACCTAAATAACAGAGAGCTGCTTTCTTTTTGCTGCACCTCTCATCATTCCACTTGGCAGTGTCTTTTTCCCTCTTAATGTAGATCTCTACACAGTCTTCTCCAATTCCCTGGTTATTCGGTTCATTTTTTGCCCAGTTTGCTGCTTCAGGGACCAAGTGCTTTTTGGTCCCAACCCACGTCCATTGGCCTTCAATCTTCCTAATGCCAAGCCAGTAGTATGTCGGATGTAAAGGTAGAATTTGGTTAAGGTGTTCAACTTCTGCCTGGTTTTGGATGGCCACCATATCAGTGAAATGCTTTTGACACCACTGACGAGCTTTTGTCCAGTCCACATCATTGTTTATGTCGTAATGGTATGTCCAGGCCTTAACTGATAAACACAGTTGTGTTGCATTAAAATGTAGTTTATATATAACGTTTTAATTTGCTATTTTGTTAAATCTACTTTGAAACTTTGTAGTTTATTATCTATTTAAGAAACATTTTGATTATAAATAGATTAAATGAGAACATACCATTATAAATTCCAGTTATGAGGACAAGACATCCAGAAAATAGTCTAATATTCACCCACAAAACCATCTGAAGGATGTGAGAAATGCATATGTGTTTATTAAGACACTATTTGTGTTCTCATTCATGCATGTCCTCAAACCAAAAGGTCTAGAGATCCAAATGCTATTGATTATTTTATCTGATATTTTAATTTTTTACTTTTTGGGGTATAATTATAAAAATATTACTCTAAAAAGCATTTGGACCCTTTGGCTTGATAAAATGCAAAAATACTCTATAAATGTATAAATAAAGTAAAGCAGAATGATCATCTTACCTTTTCTGCAACTATGCTTCATTTATTCTGAGAGGAATTCTGAGAGGACGTTCACAGTTTAATGCATACGAAATTGCCGTCAAATATGATTTGCCAATATTCAGACAGTTGCAATGCAATTGCATGAGAACTAAGTGATGGAAATTGTGTAATAGTGCTGCCATTGAAGAAAAAGTTACAGCACAACAGTGTATAAGCTACTATTGTTGTATACCAGATATTAAATAGTTTTAATGTCATTCTATAGCTCACACTGAATAATGTTTTTTTTACAGCTAAACAACATCAAGCATTTTTGAGCAAAAGATAACAATGGGATAATTGACTTTATTTTGGTTTTTTCACATACAAAGTATCAAAAATAAGAATGAACTGAAGAAGATTTGACAATTAAAATCCAGTTATTCAATCAATCCAGTTATTGTCAGACATCTTTATGCTGAACATAGAGGTCCATCAAGTGGTGTGTGTTCAGTTTCAAATGCTGGATTCAGGATTTCCTGTTGAGTTCTGCAAGAAAACATGGTGGAGTAAGATTTATGTATGGTTAATCGTAATCT